>OX578141.1:59727987-60927987 GCA_951213105.1 Amaurobius ferox
TTTGATGTATTAAATTTAAAATCCTGTCTTTTATCATACAAGTTTATACCCATATTACAATTTTGTAAATTTAAATTTAAATCTAAAAAGTTTGCAACATTTGTGTCATTATTACTTGCATTTAATTGTAAATTTTTTGGATAAAAGTTTAATACTATAGGGATATTATTATTTGGGGATACACATAAAATGTCATCTATATATCTAAACATGTGCATATTATGCAAGCTTGGATTAATGTTTTTTTCATAGAAGAATAAATACAGATTAGCTAACAATGATGAGGCACACCCCCCTTGTGGGATACCAACCTGTTGTTTAAAAATAGTACCACCATGTTGAATATAATTCTCATAAAGAGTGAAATTAAGTAATTTTTTAAAAAGAAAATTTGAATATTTTAGGTTGATATTATATTTTTCAAAAATTCCTAAAATAATTCTATACAGATCATCTATATTAATATTATTAAACAAATCTTTGAAATCAAAGGTATAAATACTACGAATATTAGTAAGAGTTTTCAATTTCTTAACTACTTCAAAACTGTTTTTTACAATATGACAATTATTTGAGATTTCATCTGACGAGGATACTTCATGTAATATCTTTAATAATAATTTTCCAGCATTAGTAATGTAAGAATTATGCCCACTGGTAATGGTTCGAAAAGCAACAGGGGATTTATGAAACTTGGGTACTAAAACAATATATGGAATGTTATTACAACTATTTTTTAGATGGATTTGCTTATATTTGGCTGATATTCTATTGTATAAGATTTTAAGGTTAGTTTTATGTAAATTATAGATATGATTATTAAGTAACATATATATATATATATATATATACATATATATATATATATATATATATATATATACATATATATATATATATATATATATATATATATATATATACATATATATATATATATATATATATACATATATATATATATATATATATATACATATATATATATATATATATATACATATATATATATATATATATATATATATATATATATATATATATATATATATATATATAAGGTAATAACATTTATTTACAAACATCTGGTGTACCACAAGGTGGCTGTAGTAGTAGTATACTCGCTAACTTATATCTTTATTATCATGAATGTCATTTTAACTCTAATTCATATATTATATATAGATATGTTGACGACTTAATTTGTATTATCATTGATAATTCCTATCCCATTAATATTGATTTTTACCCGTCTAACCTAGAATTAATTCCTAATGAGCCTTGCGTTAGTCAAACTGTTAATTTTTTAGACCTAAAATTAGATACCCTCAATAATCATGTTATCACCAATCTATATGATAAAAAAGATTCTTACAACTTCTCTATCATAAAGCTGCTATCATATCAATCTTGTAATTCTATTCAATTGTTTAGAAACATCATTGTAAACCAGCTATTTCGAATACATCGTCTTTCTGATCCTCAGTTTCACTCTCTACACATCAATAAACTTAAACGCATTTGTCAAAATTACCAATATCCGGAAGTATTTGTAAATAATATTATTAATAATTTCAAATATACCACTTAATAATTTTACACATGCATTATTTATCTTTGATTGGTTAACTCTTTTTTGAAAATTCACCCTTTCTTATCAACTCACTTACCACTTGGAGTCTAATACTGTTTACTATTTTCGAATGACTATTTTCCTCTTGTCCTGAGTCCTATACTGATTACTATTTTTGAAAGTCTCCATACATATTATGAATCGTTCAATTGTATTCATTCCGGTGCCCACTCGCATTGACGAAGTGAGGTGAAATGCTCAGTCACTAGTTTATCTTACACGTGGTGGTGCTATGCTCGTTTTTTCCCATTTCTGTACAAGGAGGTATTGTTTTTCAGAATTGTATAATTCAATTGATTTATTTTCACCTTCCACTAGCCAGTAGACAGTTCCAATGGTGTTTATAGTTAAATACTATCGCCATTGTCAGAAACTGGCTATTATATCGGTTTTAATTCGAATTGTATGGCTGTCCTGATGAGAATGCAATTTCGAACTAACCGCCATTTTTTGTGTAGTTTCAATTGCTTGTTCTCTATTCTTAATCTCTTATCCTGAGCTGTTTATTATTGCCTATTCTCATATTGCCGAGTTTTATTTTTATTTACTTTTATATACTTTAATTGTGATTTTTGAATCCTATTATTCTTCTCATCCCCCTTTCCATTATAGTGATATGTTACCTTCTATCCTTATCCTTAGTCTTGGCCTATAGTTACTCATTTGTAACAGATATGCTAGAGATGGGTTTTTTTGTACATACAGTAGTTTATGCATAATTTTCGATTAAAATCCTTCAATTTTTATTTATATATATATATATATATATATATATATATATATATATATATATATATATATATATATATATATACATACATATACATACATATACATACATATATATATATATATACATATATATGTATACATATATACATATATATATATATACATATATATATATATACATATATATGTATATATATATATATATATACATATATATATACATATATATATATATACATATATATATATACACATATATATATATATATATATATATATATATATATGTATATATATATATATATATATATATATATATTATTTATATATCCTATAAAATACCACAATCCAAAGTATAATATAAAAGGTGAAATGAGTATAGGCGCGATTTGCAGCTCTTAACACTCATCTCAAAAATATTACAAAAGAAAGATCTAGGATTAGATTAGCTAATATATTAGCTAATAATTCAGACCGGTCACGGTTGGTTGTGGTTCATATTTGACAAAGGCAAATGCAATATTAGCTAATATATTAATACCAGTAATGAAGAAGATAAAATCATGTGATTCTGTAATGATCAATAATGGATATGACGTAATAACACGTTTGAAACAAACTCTGGACAAGTTATACTTTAAGAGTTTCGATTTTAAAGATTTATTCAACTGCATCCATTTAAAGGATCTTTATGATATTTTAAAGGATACATATAATAGAAATACTCAACTTTTATCCTACGACTATGATAAGTTTAAATTTTTGATAAAATTGGTTTTGTTTGAGAACATTTTGTTCAATGGCACTGATTTTTTTAAACAAATCAAAGGAATACCTATGGGTGGTGGCTGTTCGTCGCTACTGGCGGATTTATATTTATACAGTTATGAAAACGGTACACATATTCTCAATGAGATTATGTATTTCCGTTTCGTGGATGACATCTTGATCGGCCATCTTGATAAAGATTTTCAATTTGACTTTACTTTTTACCCCAGTAACCTTGAACTTATTGAAACTGTAGAAAATAATGGTGAAGTGGTATTTTTGGATATCTCAATATATAGAAATCCTCAAGATCATCTATGTTACAGAATGTATGATAAACGTAAAAGTTTCAACTGTAATATTAATTACATCACTCCTTGGAGTAGTAATATGAGTATTGGCGTAATGAGAAATTTGATTGTTAATCATTTTGTAAGATATGGTAAATTAAATTCTACCAATGAACAGCGAAATATATGTGAAAGACATTTGATAAAGGAAGCATTAAAGAACGGTTTTCCTATAGGCTTTCTAAAAACTTATTACTTAGCATTTTGTAAAAAACTGCGTAATGATGATGTAATTTATGCTAATTTCCAAGACTTGTTGCCAATTGACTATTTGGAATCTTTTCCTTCACTGTAACTTTGTGCTTTTAATTCTTATATGTGTATGGACTCTGGATCCCCTTTTCCATTAGGGAAATCCTATGATTCTTATATAGTTTCTCTTTTGATTTTATGGATTTGATATCATTTGATTTTCAAAATAAATCTCATTTTATTAGTAGATGTATGCAATTCGTCTGCGATACATGCAATAATGATAATTCCACTGCATGTAATGATGTTATACATGCGTGGGCGCATGCAATACATGCAATAACCAAATTCCATTCAGTAACAATACGCACACTGTGTGGACACAAAATTTTATGTGTCACTTATGGAGCTTTATTTTATGGAATTTATTTGATTGTTTAAATCAAGTTTTTTATACTGTTCTTTTTACTGGATTGTTTAAAATTGAAACTAAAACCGAAACTAATTTATTTATATCTATTTTTATTTACAGCATCAAAAAGTGATCTCTATAATTAATATCAAAAACTGAAAAATAGTTTTAATATTTAAATGTATCTTATCAGTGTAAGATTATTCAAACCTCATTGACTAATGAAAAAATATTAGAAAACCCAATTAAATATTCTTTTTTTGAAATTTAATAAATATCTAAAATTATTAAAATTCTTGAATTGTAATTGTTAATGAACACAATTGCTTAAGACTCACTAATTATTTATAGCAAAAATTAAGTTTTGTGCAGAATGTACATCTTAATAGAAAAAGCTATGAAAGTCTAGCAATGTACACTATTTTATTATTTTGGTATTGTATTTAAACTTATGCAAAATGTGTTAAAGTGTATGTAAGAATTGCATTTTGGGTTATTTATTTTTACTTATAATTGAGAACTTTGATCAGTGAGTGAGCTCTGGTTGGTAGATATTATTTCTGGCTAGTAGAATTTTTTTCTAGCATAAGTAGGTAAAAATTTCCAATAATTCCCCACCCCTATGTGTATATATATATATATATATATATATATATATATATATATATGCATAGCTGCCAAATATTCTGATTTTCAAATATTTGTTCCATTTTTTTGGTCTTGTTCTGGGAATCTGATTTTTAGCCAATATAGTCTGATCTTTTTATCTCTATAATGCTTGTATTTCTTTTATGCAAATCTACATTTTTTTTCATCAGCATTAGGATATCTATAGGTCACAGAAGTCATAAAATCGGAAACTGGTCATGAAATTGGAAACAAATTCAAGGATTTTGAAATCGGAGTTTCCCATTCTTACATCCGAAAATCAGTTTACCCACAATTGCGAAATGGCACTCGCAAACTGTGATTATCGCAGTATCACAATAGAGAGAGAGGGGTGGACTAATGGTTATCTAATTAACATTGGTGAACCACATTTGCATCGGCTGAAATTTTAAAAATTATTTTGTTTTATATACAAGAAAACTATTTTTCAAACATATTATTAATGAAATGAAAGGCTATCTTGTAGCTGTATCGCAAAAACCTGCATTTATGTGCAATCCTCCATATAATTCATTTAATTAATTGTGGAAACATTCTTCACTTTTGTAATCTCTTTTGCTTTGTCTAAAATTTTTGTAATTATTTCATGTTTCATACAGAAAAATTATGTAATCCATATATATTAGTATATAATTATATCATTCTTTTCAAACTGTAATTCTTCGTCTAGAAACTTGTATTGTAAGTGAGATAATATCCCCGCCACCCAAAACTTTCTCAATGTATCTGTGGAGTATGGACATGTTAATCTGTAGGACCAAATGAACTCTTCTGTGACTTCTTTGTTTATTTGTATCGTGAGAATAATTTTAATTTAAAACAGGTGATTTAGAAATTCAGTATGTCCACTTATAAAGACTTAACTTTCCCCTTTTCAATTTCAGTGAAAAAATGCTCCACTCCCAACAGGTTGTGCTCAATCCAGTTAAAGTACAGGTCAATAGTTGTGCTAATACAAATAGAATATGAGAAATAGAGGTTTTAATTTGCTTTGCATTTTAGCACCCAATGCTCAGTCCAGTTAGTAGAAAACCCAGACCACACGACCAACCCATAGGCTAATGGTAGCTTTCTGTGTGGCCGGTCAGTCCAGTTAGTGTAGAAGTCAGTGGGTTCTCCTAATTATCCCTGCCCTGATGACAGTTCTCATGATGCAAATTGAATTATTACATAAAAATTGCCTAATGTGCACATGGTGGCAGGGTGTTGACCTTCAGAGGTTGAAGATGTGAAATTTTATTTTTTCTATTTACTGTTCCCAGAAAGACTTATTGAATTGTGCACTTTTCTTATTAATTTTTCTGGTGGATCTGATGGCCATTCCGAACTTGTGCAAAATTGTAGATCTTGTATATTTTAAATCCTTTTCAGAATCCCAGTGTTCCCAAGAATAACAAATTTCTGATTCCTGTGTGCATTCTTTAATAAATTGATCAAATTCATAAAACCATTCAAAAACTTGATAAAATATGTCAACACTTTATTTTCTAAGCTTGATTTAAATAATACAAGTAAATAGATTTTATTCAACATTTACAAATTCTTAACATTCATATAAATATTGGCAATTATACATGTTTTTTTTTGTACATTTTAATTTGGCTGAAGTATAAAAACAAAAACAATTGAATTTGAATACATCATTGAAACATGTGAATCCTTTCAAAATTATTATACAGGAAATACTTCAGCAGTTTTGATGGAAAATAAAAATATTTTAAAATTTGTAAAAAAAATGCAAATCATAATATGAATTTTACGAATTTCAAATAATTTCATTCTCATAAAAGAATGAGAAGAACAGGATTATTTTTCATGAAAAAAGATTAAAAATAGAGATACCCTTTATTTATCTAATTAATGTTATCCTAATAAATTTAGAAACAATTATTAAAGTGGAAGTTTATAAAAAATTGACTTTATATCTATCAGCACATTCCAAAAATTTTGTTCAGATAAAACAATGCTAATATATATTATTATGACCAGAATAACAATGAAGCTTAATTGTCAAAGACCAGAGGACCTTGCATATATCAACATACAATAACAATGAATTAAATTGAATTGAAGTTAGATGTATAGTTTTAAAAACTTGATGATAAGATGTGTTCCAGAGCTTGAAATTGCATTCCTAGCACAGAGAACAACATTGCTGACCAGTTTTACTCTTAAAAATTAGAAATCTAGAACTTCGATGAACTAGATTCCTGTCAGAAATTAGGATCAGCTTTGCTCTTATTTGAAATTAGGTGATCAAAGAGAATCGCTTTGGACCCCATGCAAAAAAAGGTCTTTGACCTCTTCCTTTTCTAATCCATGTTCAGGCTCAGATACAAGGTCCAAGATCGGCTCAAGGAAAAGGGAGCATAATTGGGCCTTTCAGCTTCTGCCCATTGTACACATTATCGATAAGGAAAAAATAAAACCTAATAGGCGTGGCCCACTGGGAAATCTACAAGTATGTCGCCGGCCATATTTGGGCCTGTTCACGATATTCCCTTAATTAGTTTAAAGGGCCTGTTTGCTATATTCCTTTAATTAGCTTAAAGGGCCTGTTCATGATATTCCCTTAATTAGTTTAAAGGGCCTGTTCATGATATTACCTTAGTTTAAAAGGTCTGTTCACTATATCCCTTTAATTAGTTTAAAGGGCCTGTTCACGATATTCCTTTAATTAGTTTAAAGGGCCTGTTCATGATATTCCCTTAATTAGTTTAAAGGGCTTGTTCACGATATTCCTTTAATTAGTTTAAAGGGCCTCTTCATGATATTCCCTTAATTAGTTTAAAGGGCCTGTTCATGATATTCCCTTAATTAGTTTAAAGGGCCTTTTTATGATATTCCCTTAATTAGTTTAAAGGTCCTTTGTACAAAAAAATTAAACTTTTTTCATTTTTCTTGCTTTTTCAGATATCTCTATTTACTATCAATAACAATTTCAGAATGAAATATATTTTTAACAGTGCATAATAGAACGTATTCTTGAAGTAGAATGTGTTTTAACATTTCTTTAATTCTAACATGAAAATACATCTGTTAAATACTATATAAATAAAATCCCACTTTACTAAACATCGGATAGACGTCCATGGAATTTTTTAAATGTCAACCCAATGTTTAGCATTATGGGATACCATATACTCGTAGCACGAAATATCTGGTGATTATCCACTGAATATTTTCAAGTCCAAGGAGTGATCATCAGAAGTGCTTTACGTTGTATGGAATAGTAACAATGTGTTTAGATAATAATTTGCAGTGCATCAAAGTCACTTTATTGGAGTCATTAACGACTTTAGACTATAAAACAGCCATATGCATATATGCATTGAAAGTGTAAATATGAAACGGCAATGGACTTTGATTTAAGTACTAAATGTGAAAATAATTTTTGTGTAAATTCTGAAAAATTGGAATTTACATTTCTGATTAATAGTGTCGTATAAAATTTTGGATTTAAAACCATGAAAATTGTCATCACGATATATTAATAAAAATCAATTTTGGTGTAATACAAAATATTTAGGTGATTTTAACAAAATATATAGTTATTTGATAAATCCGAAGTAAATTCATATCGGAAGTGATTTTTCATCTATAAAATTGCAGCATTGTTTTTTTGCTGTAGTAAAAATATCATTGACTGATGCAACAAATTGTATCATTTTTTGATTAACTAGATTTCCAGTCGGAAATTTCTTGTATCAATTGTAATTAACAAATATTTAAAGGCAAATCAAGACAGTAGAATTGATTTGTTTTAAAATATTTTTTATAAGAATTTTGAATCGGTTTAATATTTAACTACGTTTGTATACACATCTTGCTTGAAGTGCTCAAATGCAGAACTATATCAGTTCTATCAGATTTCCAGTAGTGAAAGTCATCGCTTCTAATTAACTCTACCAATTTAAATATGATAAATTATAAAATATACTTTAACTTCTTTTTGAGCTATGTACAATATACTAACCACAAGCTTCTGTTTATGAAAATCTAAATTGTAATTTTTTATAATTAAAAGTTTTAAATTTCAAATAATGTATAATGTTTAACATTATCGTGAATTGAACATAGAATCAATCTGCAGACTACCATACTCCATTTGAGCGATCAGAGATTAGTTTCTCACATTGTAGAATGTGCAGACTAATTCTATTTTTGGTAAATATATTTTCCACTTTAATTTACTTGTGTAGTTTTCTGTCCTATGAATGCATAATTATTTACACATTTATTCATAACTTTCCTTAACTTTGTAGCAGTTTGTCCTGAAGTGGGGCAATTTGTTACATTTTCCAGACCCTCCCCCCCAAAAAATAAATAATGTGTGTTTATAGATATAACAAAGTTAAAATAATTGATAAATATACCCAAAAATATGATTGTTTAATATTGGAAAAATTCTACATTTAATAGGAGGTGCAAAAACCATTCCTGAACTAAAAATGCGACAACTAACCTGTTGCCCCTTATATGCATGCATTTTATCCTGTTTGGACATCACTGTGAATTTTACCCAGGTTGCGTATAACATCCTCTGATTTGCATATAAATTTTATATCGCGGTTATTAAAGCTTGTTAAATTTTAATATATTCTTTTAACATACATAACTATTATATTGGCTTGAAATATTTTCTTATTCTTCATGACTTTTTCAACCAGTTTGCTACTCTTTAAATGTTTTCGCTATAGCAATGAATGTTGGTATTATACTAATACTGTATATGTATAGAAATGTTTTGATACTTTTTTTCATAAAAACTGTTAAATATTTTCTACATGGTGGATAAAAAATTCCCACGGAATGCTGCCTGGTCAATACAATGTGTGCAGTAACATAACTGTGCTTGATTTGCTCTGCTCATTTACAGATGCATATAATGTCTTCATATCAACAAGCATCCATAGCAGTTCTTTTCTAGTTTCGCTATGTTTTTAATAATATATCTGAATTTAATATCTTGTGTCTTGAATTGGGGTAACTAAGCTATAAATGTCAAAAGTTATAAATTTGACTAGAAATGAATGTAGAACTGTTTATTAAAAGTGTGGATCCAATAGTCACAAAATTCATTCGTATCCTTAATCACAAGGAACATGCACAGAAGAGAAATTAAGTGCTATGAAAACTCAGAAATTTTTAATATGTACTGCCATGTACAGTTTAAGAGCTTAATACCCTACCATCAGCAACTATAAGTATATAAAATTTTGTTCCAGTTGAAATTTTTATATAATCATTTGGCTCTGATCAATTTGATATTTCTAATACTTAATATTATCTATATCATAGACTTAACAGAAGTTTATATTTTGTTTTGTTACAAATTTCGAAGATGACACATTGCAAACTAAAACAGAAATTCAAACAGCAGCATCGTTAGTTTCCTCAAGTCTCATAACTAGGTACACTACTTTCAGCCTTGCATGAGATAAGAGAATTAACTGGTCATAATTTTATTACAGTTTAGATTTTTAAACCATGAAATTACCTTCAATTATATAGTAGACCTAAATGCTTATTTGTGGATATCGTTCTACCATGAATTCTTACTAGGAAAAAATGTAACTTAAATTGTAAATGAGAACAAGGAACAATGCCCAGGCTACTCTTCTGAACAGCCACTACAATCCATATTTCACTCAGTCTTTAATAGAGTGAGATTAATTGTTCTTGAACTAGCAGAGATTTAGGTTTGTATAGAGTTATAGTAAAACAAGATTTTAGCGTTAACGAAGCAGCAATTAATTTGAGTATTGCCAGTATGCTTTTATCAAATTATTGGAATGATTACATATTCGTAAATATTGATATGGAATGTAAAAAATAACAATATACAATTTATCATTATATTGATTTAGGATTTTTGTTTAAAGTTTGTATTGCTGTTTAATGATTGGTTTCATCTTTCAAAAGCACAGAAGTCTTTCACTTATTATTTCTAAAACTGCTAATTAGAATATAGTAGTTCACATTAGACAGTAGAAATATATTCACTATAAATTATTTCAATAAGTTTTCTTTGTCAAAATTAATAATGAAAATAATATATCCCCATTGTGTGTGAATTATTTCAAAAATGTTAAATTTGTTCTGAACTAAGAATTTCTTTTAAGTTTGCATGCTACAAGACTTATATATACTTTAGTTTTAGCTTTATATATATATATATAATGGGGCTAAAGGATATTTTATAGATACATAAAGGCATATAAACCTGGTTATGGCTTAATCAAGGATTCTAATTTTTATGCTTTGCTTATAAGACAGAAAGTTTGCTTCGATCTGTATGTTCCACTTCAAATATCTGATGTATATGTATGAAGTCACTTCTGTGCAATATCGAATCTAGATTTCTAAGTACATCATTATTTGCTGTTATTTTGAAACCCTTAATAAACTTTAAATATTGATAGCAGATGCATATGCATCTTGTACAGTGGTTCTAAAAAAAATTGCATCACCCATATATTTCCATAACTTTGATGGAGAAAAAGGACAGTAACCCATTTTAAAGTGATATTTAAAGTGTTTAACTTGGTTTGTGGACTTATAGACTGTAGACATGATTTGTAGATTAATGACTTATAGGCCTTTTCTTGGCTGGTTACATTTTATTTCTGTGGTAATTTCATGAGTAGAAAAGTCTTCCATATGCAAAGCAATAGCACCACTTTAAGCAACAAGCATCACTTTTCTTTTGGGGGGTGTTAATTGAATAATATTCACCATATTACACTGTTTTACTGACAACACTCACAGTATCAAATAACACTATTGGCATGCATCTGCTATTATATCAGTAACAGTTATGACACAATTACCACCCAATATTATGTCACCTTTTATCTCTTTAGCTGATGTAATGCACGAAAATTATGATGCAACATTCATGTTTGCTATTCTACGAGTATTAAACACTTATTTTGAAAATAATGAATTTTTCAGGGTGATGCAATTTTTTGAGCGCCACTGTATTAACTCATGCCACTAAAATTCTTTGTGGACGGATTTCTTGCATCTATTGAGCAAGCATTTAATTCCTAATTGCTAAATTCTATTTTTCAGCAACAAAATGTTTACTGAAAGTATTGACTTTGATCGTGGATTTACTTCAGATTCTGAAAAAAAAAAATTCCATATAATATATACATAATAAAAAGGGGATATAGTTTTTGATTATATTTGTTTTACATTTTTTATATATTTTCTATCCTAAAATCTATTTTATAGACATTGATACTGTTTTGTGATTTGTTTTCATTCAAGTAACCTTTTGAGTCATAGAAAAACAATGTCTTGAAAGTTCGGTGATATAATTTACATTGAAGTCTTATATGTAACTATCGCTAGTATATCATATCTAATTCTTATTTGCTAGTTTATTTAATTTAGATGCGTAACGATATTTTATACAATTAAGTTCAATATTTGTATTTGATAAAGTATTTTTAAAAATTTATATTGCCGGGATATTTAAATTTTCAAATAATATAAATAAGTCTTCTTAAAAGATTGCCATTTTAAAATAGCATTAGAAACATAAATATTACTTTATTATAGAATTGAAATATGTCAAAATCCATTTGCAATAGTATATTATCTCCTTCCATAATGCATTTGAGTTTCTTAGTCAGCATATTTTTTTATTAGAGATGTATCAATGTATATGTATTTCAGAATTTTCGAGATTTCTTGTAATGCATTTGTTTTATAAATTCTGTAAATAATTTTTTATTTATACTTTAAATTTGCTTAAATGACCTACAATTAATTATGAAAAATTTTAAAATTTGTAATTTGATGCTTACTGAGGAGTTTAATGCAATATTTTTAAGTTGAAATTTAGTATTGTGAGGCGTAATAAAGGATTTATTGAGAAATTTTGCATAGTATGATTGAAATTTATATTATTGAAGGACGTATTATAGTATAATTGAGTGACGAGTTAAAAGCTGGTATTAGTCAAAAATTTGCAAAGTTTTATGGAAATGTAGTGATGCTATTCATAATAAGTGACAAAATTTTAGTTAATACTATTTAGAATTGTGCATTTTTTGATATAAATTTAGTAGTGCAATGCTTAATGAGTGACGAGGGGAAATATAATGTTATACAGTCATTTACATAATTCATTTGAAATTTAATGTTGCAAGGTAATTTCACACACTGTTTATATTACAGAAAAACTATACAGGGTGTCCCAAAAAGATTGAAACATGCTTTAATTCTTTACCTGTTGAAGATAGGTGGGCAATGTAAATTGCAAAAATGTTGAAAGTAAGGTAGGAAACAAGATTACTTTAATGAAATAGTCCCCCCATTAATTTTCAAAAAGTTACACTTTTTAATTTTTATACGACCCCCTTACACACATTTGGACAATCAGAAAATTTTTAAAAAAACCCGCATATCTGTATCTTTAAAATCAACTCAATTATGATAAAGGAAAAAAAATCTGACTTATGCCTCTTTTCCGTACCATGTGAAAGGCTGTTTCATCAGTGAGAATAGGGATCATAAACAAATTGATGATGGAAATTGTTTAGATCAAAAATACGTTGATATGTGTCAAAATTTTTTATCACAAATGCATCTAAATAAAGCATTACCTATATAGAGATCATATAAAGCAGTGGTACTCACTACGCTGTTGGGTATCCTATGTATTATCATCCAGTTTTATCTTTTTTTGTGATATGTCACAAATTTACATTTCTAATTTGATATATGGTCCCCATTCACAATGTTCAATTTTCAATTAAATATAACTCGCTCAATTTTAAAGACATAGATATGCGTTTTTTTTTTAATGATCTTGTTGCATTAAAAATAAAAATTTTCTGATTGACCAAATTTGTCTAAAGGGGTCGTATAAAAATTTACAAAGTGTAACTTTTTGAAAATGAATGGGAGGACTATATCATTAATGTAGTCTTATTTCCGACCTTACTTTCAGCATTTTTGCAATTTTCATTGCACACTTATCTCCAACAGGTGAAGAATTAAAGCGTGTTTTAATTTTTTTGAGACACCTTGTATAGGTGATAGCTATTGAATCGGTAAAATTATTGCAATGAAAATAAATAACTTATATTTAAAATGAATGAATGCTTAATCGATAAAGTTGATTAATTGGATATTCCTTTGATTATAATATAAATTTGTCGTTTTATTATTGTAAATCAATGAATAAATGAAATCTCATAACATTTTCTGAATCTCTTAATTTTTTATGTAAATTCATTAAAATAACTTTTTAAAATAATTCATGTAATGCTATCATAACAAGTTTTGATTTCTTGAATTTTGAGATATGTTACTTTTCAAAACCATCTGGAATTACGTATTAAGTGGATTTAAATGTATGTAATTTAATACTTGAGTAACAATAAACACAATTATGACTTTAGAATATCCTCCCATTGTAGATAACAACATTCATAGACAGGTTTCGCACTTATTATGTACTCGTCATCATGGAATTGCCTATAACTGCAGTAAGAGCAAGGAACTTGAAGCCACAATTTGTTGAACTTCCATCGGAACTGACAAATTCAGTCCGACCACATAGCCGTCTTTAAATTTTAATACAATTTAGCTCAGCTACATGAAGCTACAAAGGCCAAGTTCAAAGAATAATGACTGTTTAACCATTCAGAAAAAAATAAAACGTTTCCCATTATTCTGGCTGAGTCGCTTTTTGTTAATTCAACTCGTCAAATATTTTTAACAGAATTTCTCGAAATTGAGTAACGTAAAAACCTCTTATGGAAAATTATTTTCATGAGCTTCTTTAATGTAATAATATAAATAATCCAAGAAACTAGCTGGCTCTGTCTCTTGCGCCATTCTTTAATAATGGTTATTTTCTGATGCATGCTGTGATTTCTTTTGCTTTGGAATGATAAGGTACGAAATAAAATAAAAAAAAATTCACAAGACCCATGAAAATTTCAAAGCAAACATGACAGATCACAATTTGAGAAACTCCTTTTCATTAATCTGTAAAATTTTGCTTTTTTTTTTTCTTGAACGATGTGATGGAAAATTTCGCACTACATAATTAGAGCTCTTGAATATGAATTATGACATACACATATAGAACTAACTACTATTAAAATGTAACAGTAGCAAATCAAAATAAAATTTGATTTTCTAACAAAATCCTTTAAAAAAAAATCAAAAGAGAAAACATTTATTGCACCTTCAATTTACTTTTACATAACATAGACTTAACATTTTTCCTATATTTTCTATATCTTTAATCGTTTAATAATTAAAATTTGACCGTTTATATATTTTGTTTATTGCTTTATTAGGAGGCTTTTATATATATGATCACTTATAAATAGCTGTGTTGATTAAGGCCTAATAAATGCCTAAATAAAAGCCAAGAATAACTTTCTGACAATGCACGATAAATCAATGGAAACATTAACTGTGTGAGCAGTTTTCTATAAAAAGTACGTCAATCCTTACTCCGAATGTGGAATCTCGCATGATATATTTCATATTACAATCATATACGAATTCTTTGAAATCCTGTAGTGAAAGGAAAGCCTAGGATTTGAATGATGTAAACAGATGTATGAATAAGAAGGCACCGCAGAGGAGATGCAAAGAAAGACGAGTACGATCCGACGGGTTGCATGCGTCACTCTCACAGAAACACATGAGACCTTTGCCTTCGGACTCCAGCATGCAGACGTGGTCGACTAGGAAGAGGTTTATTTGAAGGTTGACAGTGCACGTTCGACGGACCACTTCGGTGGCTAGAAAAAAGTTAACCTTTTATCAAAAACTAGTATATATGCCTGTCAAAGACAGGAAAGCAAACACTCTTGTAATATATAGCTGCAACTTTTTTTTTAATAAGTTTTATTTTGCATAATAATGGATGGTGCTTAGCATCTTGTCTCAATTGAAAATTGGCCCAGTTAGGAGTCTTCGGAAGGGTTTTGAGAAACTTTAGCCCTTCTCCTTCATTAGGTTCAGTTCAGGGGTTGATGTTATACATGTGTGAAGATTCAGACCTCTGACGGGTTAAGGCTCCTAAATACAGGCTGGCCCAACAGCTGCCATCTTGACTCCCAGTTGAAGCGATGACGGCACATGGCGAAAAGGCGGTTACTTTCTCGTCTTTTTCTCGGGATCTCGAGAAAATTAAAACATTCTAGACTATTTTCTTGAATATTTGGTATATTTTTTGAAAGCAAAAGCACCTACTTTACAGCTAAATTGCATATCAAATATCGGTCATTGAGGACGCTCGCCATTGAAATAGCACAGGCGGACATGTGTCATAACCACGTTCTCGTGTGACATGCTCCAGGCATTATTTTATTTTCTGCACGCAGCGTCCCCAAAACGGACGGAAGATAACGCTCGTGTGTCATAGCTGTAACTGACTGGATCAATTGGAATCAAAATGGCGCCTGTATATTTAGGAGCCTTGAGGGGTGGGGGGAGGAGTGCTTAAAAAACATTCTAATGTGGATAACAGAAGCCTTTTTGTACAGACTGAAATTCATTTTCTCTTTCTTTCCTAATTTGTTAAATTGAGTTTAAAGAACTATATGACACACGAGCGTTGGCTTCCGTCCGTTTTAGGAACTCTGCGTGCTGGGGGTAAAATAATGTTGGGAGCTTGTCACACGAGAAGTCGACGTTCTCGTGTGACAAACTTCAGGCAATGTTTTACCCCCAGCACGAAATCGAAAATTTAGCTCCGTTAGATTGCGAACCGTAGTCGATACCATAAGCGTGCAAAGATCAATAGCGCTCGCAGAATTTTAGGATGAGGCTTCAGCAAGGGCGTCCATATAGGGGGCACTTGTCCCCCTCCTGGAGGTTCAAAGTGGCAAATTTTGGTATGAAGCTAGTCCATGTTGTAGTCTTATCTTTGAGTCCCTCCCCCTGGGAAAAGTTCTATAGGCCCCCATGGGCTTAGCTCGGAGCGAAGTAGCCCAGTTGTGGGCAATCCCGCCGTTAATCGGTGGTTCAATACAATTTCATTGCTATGTTATCGAAACAAATTATAATATAATTGTTCAGGGTCAGGATAGCCGAGTAGTTAAGGACTGGGGATTGCACTCGGAGGACACGAGTTCGATTTTTGCCTCTGCCCAAACTATCCCCATGTTTAAACTGAGTATGACACATTAAGTCTATTTGTCCGAAAGTTTTACCGAGAGGTTGGTGGTAGTGGAAGGAGGGTACGGACCCTGTGGATTCCGTCCCACTGGGTTCCGGTCTAAATTGGGTGGCACTGATTCGGCCGTCCAAACAGATACCTTACACTTTCGCTTAGATCGGACGGTCTGGGTCGAAATAAGTGCATAGCTCGTAAGGGTAAATATTTAGACGATATATTCTTTAAAAGATAACAAAACAAAATGGCATATTTGTGAATAGATATATGTTGCTTTTATTTTACATTCCAAAACAACCGAGAGATCATTCTGACGGATCCTGCATTTTCTATCTTTAAATCTCCACCCGCCCTTGCATTCTTGGAAAATCCAGGGCTTTGCGTGTAGCTGAAACTACTGCTGAAGTAATAAAACTAAAATAACTCGGATCAAAGAAGCATACAACACAAAAATAATTGCATCGACCAGTTTAGTTGGTTGACCAAATGTCGATCTTTGAAGGAAATTCATAATCTTAGAAAATCAAGATGTGTCGATGCAATTATCGCAATTTACAGTCGATCCCTGACTGATAGAAACTGCTTGACAGTCATACCTTTCCGCAAGCCTGGAATGTTCAAAGTTTCAGAAATTATCATCTTAGGCGAAATTTTTTCTAACTGTACCGTTTAAGTTAATTAAATCGTATAAATGTAGTTCCCCTCCTCTCTCTTGCTAATCACCTTTGAAAAGGTAAAAGGAAAAGAGAAGAAAAATGCCACAGCATAATGCTACTGTCCTCTCTGATGATTTTGTAGTTGGAAGTATGGGTCTGCAAGCAACCACCGACGAGATAAATCCCTAAACGTGAATTCTGAAACAACTTGTACATCATAATACATGAAAATAAAAATATGATTACAGATGTAAACGGTAACCAAGAACATATATTTTTTTAAACACTACGCCATGTATATAAAATTATCTATCTATATACTATATCAATAGCTAAATGTACGTCTGTCCGTCTGTCTCTCTGTCACGCTTTCTTTAGGCACTTCCCAAATAGATAGAGACTTGCAATTTGGTACACGGCTCGATCGTTCGATAAAACCCTCTGGAAAAATCGAATTTTTTTAAATCGTTCTCTAGAGGGGGTGCTTCACACCAAAACGTTCGATTTGACGAACAAATGAAAAACGCCTCTTTTACAATGTGATAGAGGCTTGAAATTTAGTATATGGGATAATCATTTGATAAAAAAACCCCTAAGATTTACGGTTTTTCAAAAATTATCACTTAAGGGGGGGGGGGGGGTGCAACACAGAAAAACGTTCGTAATATGAAGTGAGAGAAAAACATGCTTCACAATAGGATAGAGACATCAAATTTGGTGTACAAGTAGATAGTTTGAAAGGAAGAAAGTTCGCAATTTCAGATTTTCAATATTTGCTACTTTAGGGGGTGTCTAACACCAATATGTTCGATTTTTGGAATAAATGAGACACGCTTCCTTTTGAATGTGATAGAGGCTTGATATTTGGTATATGGGCCAATCAACTGATAAGAAACCCAAGGCGAACAGAGTTTTTCAAAAATGTTCATTTATGGGTGTGCTCCACAGAAAGACGTTCGAATGGGGAAATGATAAAATAGCATGCTTCAGGATTTGATAGAGACTTTAATTTTGTGTATGGGTAGACAGTTTGACAGAAGTGTGCAATTTGAATTTTCCAATATTTTCTTCCTTAAGGGGTTCTGCACACCAAAATATTTGATTTGCCGATTAAATGTGAAATTCGAATTATTCAAAAATGACTCCACAGAAAAATGTTCGAAAGGAAGGATGATAAAATAGTATGATGCTTCGGGATGAGATAGAGACTTTAATTTGGTGTACTGGTTGGTAGATAGTTCGAAAGGAAGACGTGCGCAATTTAAAATTTCCAATAGTTTCTTCTTTAGGGGGTTCCGCACACTAAAATATTCGATTTGCCGAAAAAATGTGAAACGCGAATTATTAAAAATATAACAATATTCAGGGGTTGTATATTGCGAAACCGTTGATTTTCAACGGGTATTCGGTTAGTCTATATATACTAATTGCCAAGTGTCCGCCTGTCTGTCTGTCCGTCCAAACGTCCGTCCGTCGTGAATGCAATAGAGGCTTGATATTTGGTATATGGGCCAATCACCTGATAAGAAACCCAAGGCGAACAGAGTTTTTCAAAACTGCTCATTTATGGGTGTGCTCCACAGAAAGACGATCCAATGAGGAAATGATAAAATAGCATGCTTCAGGATTTGATAGAGACTTTAATTTTGTGTATGGGTAGACAGTTTGAAAGAAGTGTGCAATTTAAATTTTCCAATATTTTCTTCCTTAAGGGGTTCTGCACACCAAAATATTTGATTTGCCGATTAAATGTGAAACTCGAATTATTCAAAAATGACGCCACAGAAAAATGTTCGAAAGGGGAGATGATAAAATAGTATGCTTCGGGATGAGATAGAGACTTTAATTTGGTGTACTGGTTGGTAGATAGTTCGAAAGGAAGACTTGCGAAATTTAAAATTTCCAATAGTTTCTCCGTTAGGGGGTTCCGCACACTAAAATATTCGATTTGCCGAATAAATGTGAAACGCGAATTATTAAAAAAATGACAATATTCAGGGGTTGTTCATTGCGAGACCGTTGATTTTCAACGGGTATTCGGCTAGTCTATGTATACTAACTAACAGCATACCCGTTCTTCGTACGGAGAATATAATATAAAAAACTTATAATTCGCAATCATGTGCAAATTCTGTTAAAATATTAAATTTTTTGCTCATAAAGAGAAGTTTAAGAATATCTGTTCTCACTATGCAAAATTATCTTCAAGGGCAGATCTGAAGAATAAAACATCCTGACCCCTTTTGTAAGCAAATTTACAAAAAAAAAAAAAAAAAAAAAAAAAAGAATTGCATCAACATATGCAACCACGTACCACTTATATTGTCGGAGATTAGAAAATATGCCAGTGTGTTAGTAGAAGCTTACTCATATTGCAATATGAGTCTCAAAAATATTTGCCAAAATAAAAGAGATAACGCAATAAATTGAAAGTATCAAAAATCCCCGTAATCTTAATACCAGAAGGTCGTAATTGATTCCAATATATGCCAATATATATCAAAATATATGTCAATATACCTGTACTACTTATATTCTCGTAGATTAGAAGATATACCCGTGCCATTTGTAGAAGATTACTCGTACAACGTACTATATATGAGTTTCAACAATTTTCGTCATAATGAAAATAATAATTTGAAAATATAACAATTTGAATATTTGAACATAATAATTTGAAAATATCAATAATCCCTGAATCAACTGTCCCCGAAAATATCAATAATAATGATGTTTAAACCTGAAGACCATAATTGATAGTATCCAGTCATATATGCAATGTCAATGAAATTTATTTTATATACATATTTTTATTATTCAAATCGGAAAGGATTTAATAAAAATCGTATATGCCGCATAACAAATTGGATCCGTTGCTAAGCTACATGATATCATTTGCTTCAAATAAATTGACGGAAATCATATCGTCTGAATAATGCGATCTCCATTGAAGGTTTGTCGACATTTTCGTCAGTTTAGCGATAAATTGCCAAATTTATCGCCAAGTGGGACTATAGAACAGATAGTCCCATTTTGCGACAAATTGACGAAACATCATCACAATACTATCCCCTAGCAAAACACAATTTATTTCATTTATTAAGTGCGATTTTATCAATTCCATGATATTTTTATGGATTTACAAATATTTTTATCAATTTGGTGATATTAAAAAAATTCGTTAAATGTGTTACTAAGTAGGATGGATGGACTGACCGACAAATGCTACAGAAACATCATTTCAGTACTCCATTCCAAAAAAACAAATTTAATTTCATTGATTTGGGTCATTTTTATCAATTTGGAGACATTTCCACTAATTTCGTAGAGTTTAAGAAAAGTTACCAAGTTATTTAGAGATATTCCGCTAAAATCGTAGCTCTAAATTTGCAGATCTGAAGAATAAAATATCCATATCCCGTTTGTATATACTAAATGAAAACACTAAAATTGCATTAGAAGATACATACACCCGTTCTACTCTTTTTCTGCTTCAACAATCGGCTAAATGAATTTATTGGGTAAACATAATATATGAGTGTATTAGCTAAACACAATATATGAGTTTGAAACACCTTTGCTAAAATAAATGAAAGTGATGTACGCAGTCCGCAATTTATATAATTAAAAGAACAATCAAACCGTTCATTTATAAAATATATTTTTACATCCTTTTATTTATTATTCAAATAGAAAAAATAATAATAAATATTAACAACACCTTCAATTTCATTCCGTTGCCGAGCAACAGGATATAAGATAGAATCTTCCTCGTAAAATGCGAAATTAAATAGCCATTTTGATTTCATTATACTTTTCATCATTGAGTAAAAGCTTGTGAAAGAGGAACCATGGAGGTAGATTTTTCCATTTAAATTCATGTTTTAAACAATTCATATTTTCCTATAGTGACTAATTAATGCAAAAATCCTGCACCAAACTCGGAAATAAAGTTTTATTTCATTTTGACGTTTTGAACAATCGATTTTCATCCTTTCCATTTGGATAAACCACGGAGTTGGAGAGTAGAACTCCTAGGAAAAAGTTCCGTTTTTCATTAATATCTCGACAACCCCTAGTCTTAGAAACTCGAAACTTGGACTAAATTAATGGGGATATATTTCAAGGCTATCCACAAAATTTCATTAAATTCGATTCAGCCGTTTTCCAGTGATGATGAGACAAACGAAAATTTCGTTTTTTACTAATATCTCGAGAACCGCTGGTCGTAGAAACTCCAGATATGGACTAAATTTTAAGTGGGGCAATTTGCAGGCTACCCACAAAATTTCATCAAATTCGGTTCAGCCGTTCTCTCGTGATGATGGGACAAACAGACAGACAGACAGATTTTCAATTTTATATATATAGATTGCCAAGTGTCCGTCTGTCTGTCTGTCACGCATTTTTTAGGCACTTCCCAAATAGACAGGGACTTGCAGATTGGTTCACGGCTCGGTCGTTCGATAAAACCCCCTGGAACAATCGAATTTTTCAAAAACGTCCTCTAGAGGAGGTACTCACCAAAACGTTCGAAAAGTGAAATGATAGGGAAGCATACTTTGCGATAAGATAGGGACTTCAAATTTGTTTTATTGGTAAACCGTTCAAAAGGAAGAAAGTGTGTAATTTCAGATTTCCAATATTTTCTACTTAAGGGGGTGCCGCACACCAAAATGTTCGATTTTCCGAATAAATGAGAAACGGCTCCTTTAAAATTTGATAAGAGTCCTAAAATTTGGAATATGGACTAATCATTTAATGAAAACACCCAAGACGAATATAGTTTTTCAAAACTGTTCGTTTAAGGGGGTGCTCTAGAGGAAAATGTTTGAAAGGTGAATTGATAAAAAAAACATGCTTCGGAATGAGATTGAAATTTCAAATTTGGTGTACGGGTAGATAGTTTGGAAGGAAGAAAGTGTACAATTTCAGTTTTCCAATATTTTCTACTTAAGGGTGTGCCGTATACAAAAATGTTCGATTTTTGAAATAATGGAGAAACGCCCCTTTTAAAACGTGATAGAGGCTTATAGAGGATATTTGGTAGAGGATATTTGGTAAATGGGTGATAGAGGATATTTGGTAAATGGGTGAATCATTTGATGAAAACACCCAAGGCAAAAGAGTTTTTCAAAAATGTTCGTTTAAGAGGGTGCTCCAGAGAAAAACGTTCAAAATGTGAAATGACAAAAAACTATGCTTCAGGATGGGATAGAGACTTCAAATTTGGTGTACGGGTAGATAGTTCCAAAGAAAAAGTATCTGCAATTTCAGTTTTCCAATATTTTACAATTTAGGGTGTGCCGCAAAACCAACTGTTCAATTTTCCGAACAAATGAGAAATTCCTCTTTTAAATGTTGATAGAGGCTTAAAGTTTGGTATATGGACTAATCCTTTAATGAAAACACCCAAGACGAATAGAGTTTCTCAGAAATCTTCGATTAAGGGGGTGCTCTAGAGAAAAACGTTCGAAATATGAAATGATAAAAAGCATGCTTTGGAATGAGATAGCGATTTCAAATTCGGTGTACTGGTAGATAATTTGAAAGGAAGAAAGTGTACGATTTCAATTTTCCAATATTCTCTACATTAGGGGGTGCCGCACACCAAAATGTTCGAGTTTCAGCATAAAGGAGAAATGCCCTTTTTAAAACGTGATAGAGGCTTGATATTTCATATATGGGCGAATCATCTAATAGAAAATCCAAGAAAAATGGAGATTTTAAAAAATGCTTATTTAAAGGGGTTGGTACTCCACACAAAAACATTCAAAAGGTGAAATGATAGAAAAAGCATGCTTTGCGATGAGTTAGAGACTTCAAATTTGGTATACGGGTAGATAGTTGGAAAGGAAGAAAGTATACGATTTCAATTTTCCAGTATTTTCTACTTTAGGAGGTGTAGGATACGGAAATGTTCGATTTTCGGAATGAAGTGGAAACACCCCGTTTACTAGAACGTGATAGAGGCTTGATATTTGGTATATGGGCGAATCATTTGATAGAAAACCCAAGAAAAATGGAGTTTTTCAAAAATGTATATTTAAGGGAGTAGGTACTGCACACAAAAACGTTCGAAAGGTGAAATTATAGTAAAAGCATACTTCGCGATAGGATAAAGACTTCAAATTTGGTGTACGGGTAGATAGTTTGAAAGGAAAAAAGTGTGCAATTTCAGATTTCCAATATTTGCTACTTTAGGGGGTGCCGCACACTTAAATGTTCAATTTTTCGAATAAGTTATACACGCTTCCATTTAAATGTGATAGAGGCTTAATATTTGGTATATGGGCCAATCACCTGATAAGAAACCCAAGGCGAACAGAGTTTTTCAAAACTGCTCATTTATGGGTGTGCTCCACAGAAAGACGATCCAATGAGGAAATGATAAAATAGCATGCTTCAGGATTTGATAGAGACTTTAATTTTGTGTATGGGTAGACAGTTTGAAAGAAGTGTGCAATTTAAATTTTCCAATATTTTCTTCCTTAAGGGGTTCTGCACACCAAAATATTTGATTTGCCGATTAAATGTGAAACTCGAATTATTCAAAAATGCACATTATTCGGGGGATTGCTTATTACGAAACTGATTTTCAGCGGGTATTCTGCTAGTTAATCCCTAAAACGTCAATATATAAAATCTCCCTCTGAAGGGATTTGTACTTACTCATTCCTTGGTTCATAACAATCTTCACGCAGCAACCTTCGCACCTCTTGAGTGGTGGCAAGTCTTGAGGATGTGCAGTGGCGTTGAAGGGATCTTTACATCGAAAATCGGACACGGTATCACATTCATAGCACCAGATCCGGGAAACTGGCAAGAGAGGAGAAACTGAATCCTGACACCAGAAATTAAACATGAAATATGTTATTCAACAAACATGGTTCTCTTCTTGAGCTTTGTTTTTCATGGAAGTAATTTAGCTCAACCGAGAAACAACTTTTTCTTCCCATTTCTATTGGAATGACGAAATAGTGTATTCTATTTCAGCTTTCCCACTCTAAAATATGCATACCCCCATGTTATTGAACAAATATAGTTATCTTTTGAGCTTCGTCTTTCATGCAAATAATCAAGCTCAACCGAGAAACAACTTTTTCTTCCCATTTCTTTTGGAATGACGAAATAGTGTATTCTATTTCAGCTTTCCCACTCTGAAATATGCATACCCCCATGTTATTGAGCAAAGAAAGTTATCTTTTGAGCTTCGTCTTTCATGCAAATAATCAAGCTCAACCGAGAAACAACTTTTTCTTCCCATTTCTTTTGGAATGACGAAATAGTGTATTCTATTTCAGCTTTCCCACTCTGAAATATGCATACCCCCATGTTATTGAGCAAAGAAAGTTATCTTTTGAGCTTCGTCTTTCATGCAAATAATCAAGCTCAACCGAAAAACAACTTTTTCTTCCCATTTCTTTTGGAATGACGAATTAGTGTATTCTATTTCAGCTTTCCCACTCTGAAATATGCATACCCCCATGTTATTGAACAAAGATAGTTATCTTTTGAGCTTCGTCTTTCATGCAAATAATCAAGCTCAACCGAGAAACAACTTTTTCTTCCCATTTCTTTTGGAATGACGAAATAGTGTATTCTATTTCAGCTTTCCCACTCTGAAATATGCATACCCCCATGTTATTGAGCAAAGAAAGTTATCTTTTGAGCTTCGTCTTTCATGCATATAATCAAGCTCAACCGAGAAACAACTTTTTCTTCCCATTTCTTTTGGAATGACGAATTAGTGTATTCTATTTCAGCTTTCCCACTCTGAAATATGCATACCCCCATGTTATTGAACAAAGATAGTTATCTTTTGAGCTTCGTCTTTCATGAAAATAATCAAGCTCAACCGAGAAACAACTTTTTCTTCCCATTTCTTTTGGAATGACGAAATAGTGTCTTCTATTTCAGCTTTCCCACTCTGAAATATGCATACCCCCATGTTATTGAGCAAAGAAAGTTATCTTTTGAGCTTCGTCTTTCATGCAAATAATCAAGCTCAACCGAGAAACAACTTTTTCTTCCCATTTCTTTTGGAATGACGAATTAGTGTATTCTATTTCAGCTTTCCCACTCTGAAATATGCATACCCCCATGTTATTGAACAAAGATAGTTATCTTTTGAGCTTCGTCTTTCATGCATATAATCAAGCTCAACCGAGAAACAACTTTTTCTTCCCATTTCTTTTGGAATGACGAAATAGTGTATTCTATTTCAGCTTTCCCACTCTGAAATATGCATACCCCCATGTTATTGAGCAAAGAAATTTATCTTTTGAGCTTCGTCTTTCATGCAAATAATCAAGCTCAACCGAGAAACAACTTTTTCTTCCCATTTCTTTTGGAATGACGAAATAGTGTATTCTATTTCAGCTTTCCCACTCTGAAATATGCATACCCCCATGTTATTGAACAAAGATAGTCATCTTTTGAGCTTCGTCTTTCATGCAAGTAATCAAGTTCAACCGAGAAACAACCTTTTCCTCCTATTTCTTTATCCTTTTATTGAAATGACGATATTGTTTATTCTATTCCAGCGTTTTCCAATCCCCCTGGAATATGCATACCCCCATGTTATGAAACAAAGATAGTTCTCTTTATCTTCGTTTTTCATGCAAGTAATTAAGCTGAACCGAAAAACAACCTTTTCCTTCCATCCATTTTTTTTAAATTATTTTATGGGAATGACGAAATTGGTTATTCTATTCCAGCGTTTTCAAGGGTTGGACTGGGCGTGTTTTTCTAGATAAGGGATGATGGGGTGGGGTGGAACCTTCGAGGATCTTTGGGTGGAACTCAATGTAATTTGACACCAGGTAGTGGCGGAGCATTAGGGGAGACATGGTTGTCAGTCTCTACCCAAATGACTTACGACCAAATATATTTTATTTTAATTATATATAATTCGAAATAGACGTATAAAATATTTTTTGTGTAAATGCATGATATATCGACAAATTTTTGATTCGCTTGGAACCTGTTTCCTTTTTTCCTACTTGTATTGAGAGAGAGATCGTCGATTGTTCAAAAGAGACATATTTCAGTCTTTCCGAGTCAATATTCTATTGAAAGAGTGTTGAAGACCCAGACCATCCGACTCGTCCGAGGACATGAGCAGCAGTTTGGACGGCCGGAGCTGAAAGAGTGTGCAGGCGCTGATTTTATTCTACAACAGTTACCCTTATATATGCATACCTACAACAGACGTGTCTAATTGCTGTTTTCATTACCCACATTTGCAGCATTTCAAATTTTTGAGACCCTAACTAATCAGGTTCTGCTATTCACGGTGACTTTAAATTTGGCATGTCGTTGTCTTTTGTGATACATTTTGATTCTTTGGATTTTGAAGTTAAACGGGCCAGATCATCTTGGATGCGTCATAAGAATGTACTTGTACTCTTTTTTTTTAATTTTGTTGCCCATATATTTTAATTCTTTGGTTTCTGAATTTTACCGGCCCAGCCTTTTTTGCGTCCGCAGTAGTTTAGGTGCATGTTTTTGGGAAATGACTTGAGAATCGAAACAACTAGAAAGCTTAATTTTAGCATATCTTACCTTTTATTATATTTTTTTAATTTTGGGGGTTTTCAATCTTGCTGGTCCAGCCCGTTCTGAACTTGTAATAGGACGTTACATATTTTGGGGAGTAATTTGAGAACCGATGCAACTAGAAAGCTCAAATTTGTTACTCGTTGTTTTTCTTGATATATTTATTTTGGATTAAACATTACCAATCTAGTCCGCCCAAGCCTGCCATGAGAAAATACATGTCTTTGGGGAAAATCAAGTGATCTAAAAGCAAGTTTTAAAGATCCACACTAACATTTATTTTAAAATGAAGTTAAAAGGAGCAAATCAGAGCATTTTATTTGTTAATTTTGTTCCTGATTTTATGCTTCTCCAAATTATTTCGTAACTAGATTTAGCACTATAGAAGCAAAATCAATATTAAAAATTCGTGTTTCTAGAAAACTTAAAATGAACATGCTTCCACCGAAAGTCGCTCTGTCCAGCCGCGGTTGTAGTGCACCAATGTGTCGTGCAGCCAGTGTTCGGCTTGAAGGTCAGCCCACCCCGAAAATTGACCTACAAGGCCATTTAAAATTTCTATTGTTAGATAGCCAGCTCAAGTCCTTACTCTTTAATAACGTGCCAGCCCTTAAAACTTTTAATGTTTGACGACCCGGACGGTTTCATTGCTGTATAAAGTGCAGACCTCTATTTAGTCCATGGACTGAACCACTCAGAAACCCATGGATGATCATGGCCCGTGATTGTGATTAGATGATTATGTTTATTGGAATATTCTATATGTTCGCTGGAATGCTTTTGAACCAAAGCGGCCCTTATACCCAGCGGCCCAGCGGGTGTCGCCCGATTGGCCGGTTAATTTGTTAATTTGTTAATCACTCCAACCCTGGGTTTCCCAATCTGGAATATGCATACCCCATGTTATAAATACCCCCCATGTTATAAAACAATCTTTTCCAACTTCGTTTTTCATGTACAATGAAGAATGAAAATGCTGAAATACCTCATATAACCTCATATTCAACAAATATATGTCTCTTTTTGAGCCTCATTTTTTTATGCATTTAATTAAGCTCAACCGAGAGAAAGCATTTCCCTTCCATTTCTTTATCCTTTTATTGGAATGACGAAATTATTTATTCTATATATTTCAGCGTTTCCCAATCTAGAATATTCATACCCCCATTGAACGAAGATAGTTCTCTTTTTGAGCTTCGTTTCTCATGCAAGTATTTAAGGTAAATGGAGAAATAACTTTTCCTTTGCTTTCTTTATTCTTTTGTTGGAATAACGAAATTGTTTATTCTATTCCAGCGTTTCCCTATCTAGAATATGAATAGTCCCATGTTATTGAATATAGTTTCTCTTTTGAGCTTCGTTTTTCATACAAGTAATTAAGCTCAATGGAGTAACAACTTTCCCTTCCATTTCTTTATCCTTTTACTGGAATGACAAAATTGTTTATTTTATTTCAGCATTTGTCAATATGCATGTTGTTAAACAAAGGTAATTCTGTTTCTGATCTTCATTTTTCATGCATGTAAATAAGCTCAGAGAAACATGTTATTCTTCCATCTCTTTACCCTTATATATGCATACCCCCGTGTTAATGGACAAAGATAATTCTTTTTTTGAGTTTTGTTTTTCATACAATTAGGCACAATAGAGAAAAGGCAGTTTTCTTCCATTTTTTTTATCCTGTTATTGGAATGACGAAATTATTTATTCTATACATTTAAGCGTTTTCCAATGTGGAATATGCATACCCACATGCTATTGAACAAAGTTCTTGAGCTTTGTTCTTTTAGTAATTTAGCTCGACTGAGAAACATGTTTTCCTTTCCACTTCTTTATATATATATATATATATATATATACATATATATATATATATATATATATATATATATATATATATATATATATATAATAGTAGTTTGAAAATCCAATGAACGAAAAGTAAGAAGATGCAACACGATAATATATATATATATATATATATATATATATATATATATATATATAAAGTCAACTTCGGTTTTTTGATTGAGTTAAAAAATTGTATAGTTAATTATGTTTGTTATCCTATTTGATTTCTATTCATTCTATCCCATGTTCGTGCTATCTCATTCATATATATGCAAAATGAAAATTCTATACATATTTCTTATTATTCAAAGCGCGTTCGTCTCGGAAACGACCATCTCAAGTGTAAAATATTTTGGCGTTTTTTTATTAGTTTTTTCCTATTAGGTTATCAGACGTCCTCAAATTTTGCATCATGATCCCTCAAAATGTAAAATTGTTTAGGTAAACAAAATGTTTTAAAATTTGAATAAATGTCCCCGAATTCTGCTTCAGCTTATTCATGCCTTTGAAAAGTATAAATTATAAAAACCATTAACTGCTCACCCATAATTTACATTAGTTTGAACAAAGTCAAAAATATTCATTTACTGTTTATGTTCAGTTTCTGTCGTTAAAGATATGCATATATTTCATATCAAGAAATCACTAATATTCATTCACAATCCACAGAATTTGTTGCACCGAAATCATGATTGGAATTCAAAATTTAGTATGTCATTTGATAATGTTACATTGTAAGTTCATTATAGTTACATTGTTGGTTTATATTAGTACATGTACAGTCCGAATTTATTCTGTTATTTAGATCGTATTCTCCCTTGTTTACTCTCATTTGTTAAGGTTCAGTTGTATGTTGTTTTTAGATAATTTACTTATTATTCACGATGGCGCATGTAAAATTATGCTTGTAAGTTGAATGTATGCCATGATAATTTCTGCTTTTTCGAATTTAAAAAAGACTGTCTTTTTTTAATGTATATGAAGTAAGTATTATGAAATGTATCATGATAGGTGAAAATATGTGTTTACTGCTGAAATTAATGCCCCTAAATGTCTTCAAATATGTGTCAAAGTAATTCAAATATATATTTTCAAAAGTAATTCAAGTATAAATTTTCAAAAGTAATTCTGAAGTAATTCAAGTATAAATTTTCAAAAGTAATTCTAAAGTAATTCAAGTATAAATTTTCACCAAAATTAATGAAAAAAGCTCATTTTAGATATACTATATGCTAAATTTCAGAAATTCGTATAAACTCAAAATGCCCCAAACTGTTAGTGATCTTCAAAACATAGATGCCATTTACAAATTCAGAGCCGATCCGGTGGTCGAGCGGTCAGGGGCACGCATTTCGGTCTGATCGCTGGATTGCCGAGTTGCGGGTTCGAATCCCACAGCGGGCATGGATGTTGTCATGTCGAAGCCAAGTCAGACTTCCACCCTTCGGGGGGCTTCCCTAAAAGTGAAGTTGCAAATCTCCTCCCCTTTGCCATGGGACACCCTGGGGGATCTTGTGGACGTGGTGCGTAGGCGCCCTTTCACCACCGGGAAATTATAGTACACACATATTCAGAATATCAAATTACATAAAAATAACTGATTGACATAAAATCATCGCAGGCTAGGGAAATTTGAGAATTTAAGCAGATAAACTTATACGCATCACCAAAGAATTTATACTATGAGCGTTTTGTGTTATGCTTCTTTACTTTTCATTTTCCTAGTATCGATTTTGGCTGGGTTATTACAATCAATAACAACTTTGATACCATGTGTTAATTCAGTGGTGCTTACTGATACAACACTGATTATTTTATTACATGAGTGCTTTTAACTAAGGAGTGTTACCAAAGTTATTTGAAGATTTTACACTGCATTTATTATCCGGCCGCCCAAACTGCTGCTCTTAGTCTACGGATGAATCGGATGGCTTGGGCTTTCGACTAATGCAGTCGAATATATATATGGTATCGTATTATATATGGATAATTTAGGAGAGATCATTTTTTGTATGTTTTGAATTTGCAGCTATGTTTAAGCAAATGAAAAGTGCTTCAATACATACATGCTTACGATCATTTTTTCAGTGTAGCCTGACATGTTAAATTAACTACGCCATTCTTGATTATAAATGATAAATGTGAGTAATATCAATTTCGCTAAGTGCTCATTTTCACCTACTTGATGGACTGTTGTTACAATTTAGGAAAAAGGCTCAGAAAGTTTACTAGAAAACTGAGGCAAAATATTACATTTCAAGCTCTTTTATCTGAAAGAGTTCAGCATTCAAATAGGGATATTAATGAAAATTATTAATATATTAATCTATTCCCAAAAAATTGTTTGCATAACAGAATTCGATGTGCATTAGAAAATTATTTAAATAAACGTTATATATTTTTGAAAAATGAATATAAACATGTGTAAAAATCTCAGTGTCCTAACAGGAGATCGAACCACGGATCTTAGAACTGCTGGTCAGCCGATACTTAAACCATTGAGCTACTGAGACAAGATTCTAACTTTTCTTGCAAAGTAGACCTTATAATTTCCTCCATTTGAAGTCAAATTGGAATGCAACTGCCGATTTGAATGATTGTCTTTGTAATATTTGATGTTTTTTCTAATCCAAGCTAGCATTCTGTATGATCGTGATTTTGGAACTGGCACCATACTTCACAAGGTCCACTGAAAATTCATAGCTGGGTCTTTTCCGATCGCCATCATCATTGTATCTAATTTGCAGGGTAAATTCGTTCTAGCGCCATTGTGAAGATCTCACTATTCCAGCTGGGGATCGAACAGCGGATCTCCGAACTGGTCAAACGATGGTATTGAACCTACTGGGACAAGATTCGAACTTCTTGTTGAAGACCCAGACCGTCCGACTCATCCAGAGGACTTGAGCATCTATTTGGACGGCCGGACTCGAACTTCTGGTTGAAGACCCAGACCGTCCGAATCGTCCTGTGGACTTGAGCATCTATTTGGACGGCTGTCGAACTTCTTGTTGTCGAAGTTGACCCTATTGACGTGAAAGTCTTGCATCTCGGATTTACCCAAAATTCCAATTGAACAGTTTTTGTTTAAATGCCATTAGTCAAAAGCCCATGATTTTATACAGAAGAAACCTTTTCCAGATGTAGGGTTTTATTTAAGATCAGCTCCTTTGACTGATAAATTTTTAACAAAATATTTACAATTATTGGTGTAAGTTCATCTGAAATTTTAAATTTTTAGTGAGTTAAACTTTTGTACGTTGTAAAGTCTTGTTTACTTTAATCTTTACATAAATTGACGATTAACTTTATGTGACTGTAAGACCCCCAACACACACTTTGCGTAATTCAGATCAACTGAATTACAAACATAACTCTAACATCCAGGCGATACACAGTTGTAGCAAAAACGCATTTTATTTGTTTTAAATAACACTAACGACTGCCCTAGCAGTGGTTTCAGCAGAGATAAAAAATATGTCTATAAATCAAACAAGCACATTCTACTACAACCATCGTAACTTTAACTCTTTGGGATACTATCCGCTTACAAGGAATAACTTGTATATGGATAATACCTATCCCAGACAATAGTGAACATTACCATCTTACTCACAACACGTAACTGGTACTAAATACCTCAGTGTACTAATTACCTCAGTCACACTTACAGTTGTCGTAATTGTTAAATTAAATTTTATTTTCTCTACAAGGGTGAAACGTGGTAAAATTTTGCCCCGTTAATTTCATAATGACTGCACTCGCAGTTTTATATTTAAATAAAATTTTGAGCTATTATAATTTCTTTTAAACTAATATAATTTCATTATGGAATATTTCTGTTGAGTAGATGATAAAACACTCCCCTTAATACAGGGGGGATAGATGAGTGTTCAGTTTCTGCCAAGGTCGAGTGCCTTGTAAATACTTAAAAAATATGTTATAGGTAGGATGTACACACTACATAGAGAGGTTCGTGTGACCCATATTTAACAGAAAATGTTGAAATTCGGCGAATTTAATTAAATACAAATAAATAAAAATGCTACTTACATAAACATTCTTCTTCACCTTTTACTATCAGGCAGTAGTTGAGTATTCCTACAAAATATATTTGTAATCTGAGTCTAATGAAATTGAGGAAATAGTCAGATATACTAAGACAATATTTCAACTTTTCTTTTAAAAAATTATAAGTCCAATTGATTTTGTGAAAAAATGTAATGAAATATTTCCATCAAATTAAAAAAAAAAAGGAACTTGGCTTTGGCGATTTTTCAAACTAATGAGAATTTCATTCTGAGCTTTGAGATTCAACAAATAAAAACGTTCAACAAATGTAAAAATAAAATATTCAACAAATAAGGGTTGCAGAATGTGATCATCAAGACAAAAATCGAACTTTACATTTTTTAGAAACAATAGTTTTTCCATTTTTAACACTTTACAACATAGTTGAAAAGTGTTTATGACTTTGTACATTCTGTCTATCTGTCTGTCTGTCCGTTAGCACGATAACTGCCGTAAAAATGACTTTATCAAAATGAAATTTTAGTATGTTGTTCAGACGGTCTGTGGGAGCTATGGGAATATAAATGAATAATATCACCCAATTAGGTTTGGATTGAACCCGGGTTGAAAAAATGATATACATTGAACCCTATGGGACCTAATTTTTCAAACATTTTTTAAGCGAATTTAAAATTCACAAATTCCTTCGAAAATTTTAGGAAATATTCAAATTATCTCATAAATATATAAAAAAATTCAGCAAGATATATATATTCAGTAGTTTTTTAAATAAAAATTAAAATAATAATTACATCCTTTATTTGAAGAGATCACGTGACCCACTTCAAAATAAATTATGGCATCCATCTTGTGTCCAAATCGCGATTTTTAAAGTTCTTTTTAATTCATATTTAGTGTTGTATCCGTCCTAAAACCGCTTTATTTTTGCTTAAATTCTGTGCATCTACATCCTGAAACAATGCAATTACAATATATTTGAGTTTAAATGATCATCAAACTTTGATTATTTCTACAATTAAAGCCTAATTTTCACTTATGGAGGATGTAAACACCAAAAGATGTAGGGTGAGTTGTATAAGAATTGCTGCATTTCTTTAATGCAAAATTATTTAGCTCATGGAGTCTGCAGTATAGCTGATATGAATGAAACATTCATTAATTTTACAAAGAGAAGCAGACGATTTTTTCGATGAAGTTTTAAGCATAGAGTTAAATTACTTGTACCTCTATGGTTTTAAGGTTTTAAATAAAATAAATTATTATAGTATTGTGATGAATGAAAGGAATGGAAAAACGTTTATGAATGAAATGCTGCTTTTGTACAGAGAGCCAGGCGATTTATATTTCGATGACGTCATTTGAATAAAGTTCATTTGTTTTCGATGAAGTTTTCAAATATAATAAATTATTGTAGTATTGTGATAATTTTAAAAATATTACCGAGGAATGTATTGCATTTTAGAGTTGTTTAAATAAAATTGCATTGAAGTTGGAAAGTGTTTTATAATCAATGCTTTATGCATGATTGATCTTTCTTGTTATTAGATAAACTTTATCCTATTATAATTTTAGACTTCATAAACTGAAACTTTTCAAAATGACAATAGTGTTAGAATATTTTATAAATATTACATTTTTAACTATTCCTTTTTGATAAGTATCTTCAAAATTTTTCTGTATAATGTGAATGATATGAAAATATCCCGCTGCATCATCTGCATCCAATGGACGATTAAATGCTGAAAATTATCCTGAAATATTAAATGTACTTAAAACTATTTTGGAATATGAATTTTCTAAATAATATTAATGATATATTTACTATTATGTTAACTATCTTCAATAAATATAAGTACTCTAATAATTCATCAAAGCTACTACATTTACGCTTTTTAGGTGTGTTTGTTTTCTATAAATTCCGAAACGCTTCTATTGAAATCGGTTTGTCCATTTGTCTGCCCGCATGTAAAAATCAGTAAAACACAACAGGTTGATGTTTACAAAATTTTAATATATAGCATCTAGGGGCAATTTAGAGAGCCAAATAATTTTTTTTTAAATAAATTAAAATTTAATACACACATTAGAAGCAATTTTGTTTTACTCCATCTTTTCTTATGGGAAAAAAAGACATAACATGATCATAAACATTCATTACTTATTATTTAACAGTTATTTATTAAAGAAGTAAAAGTAGAAGCCGAAGAAAACGCGATTGTATTTAGCATAAGTTAACGACAGTGTAAATAATGAGGGCTATTTTAGGACGTTCTCTCAAAAAAGTCAGATCGAAGCTAATTTCAGTCTGAGTCCTTTATAATATAATCCGGAAATGAATTTCTCGAGTCAGCCTCTTATGAAGATCCTAAGTGTTTTGCTACTATAACAAGAATAGCTCGCTTGTACTTCAAGGAATCGACCATGATATTCTTTACCCACAGGCTTCCAACTCAATATATTCATTATGGGAAGAGGACTTCTTGAACAAGGTTTTGGAGCGCCGAAAAAATCAATAACAGATGATAGAAGAGAAAAAAATTTGTGTTTCGACATGTTGAGAGTGAACATTTTGGGGCTACATTTAAATCGGGACAAAATGATGATTAAGATTTCTGTCTTATCATTTTGTCCTATTTTCAGTTGTTCAATCGTCACCAGAGATGGATTTATTTAACGCCCATAGACACAAATATTTATATGGTTCTACTATTCACAGATACTTATGCCACTCTTAGGCAGCAATATTTACGTTACTACCAGGCACTAATTTATACTAATATTGCTGTGCCCTTTATTGATATATTTACTGCATTAGACACTTATATTTGTTGCCTCGTACGACACCTTTGTCTCACGTATCAAACAATATAATTTCGAGTGTGAGTAATGTGCTCACGTTATTATTATTTGATGAATGGCAATAGAACTCTACCGGATGCAACTCTTACACTTTCGACGATAAGGGTTTATTTATGTCATTCGCTTTTGACAAGGTTGGAAATTGCTTTATTTTGAAATAGCTATTTGCAATGAAAACACATTATGCGCAATATTTTTGTCCGATTTTATAACGTTCAGCTGATTAAACGCAAAATAGATGTACCATACATTCACCAGTGATTCCTCGAAAGTGTATCCCATAAGCTTATCAGGCATCCGTTATTATTCCGCGATTATTATTACTGATTTAATGCAATAGAAAATAAAAATATCAAAAGAAAAATTACTTTCAGTAGAAGGATGAAGCTATTCTTGCCTAAATAATTTCGATGAAAAATTAAAACATATCACTTTTGTTTAAAAATATAGTTCAAATAGCCACGCCTCCAACAATTTGTAATTTTCCAAGCTGTTCGTACTTTCAGCAATCATCAAACAATATAATAATTTTGAGTAGTTTTAATAAGGTAAACAATACTATATGAAATTTATACTGAAATATTCTTTTGAAGATATCTGAGATATAAAAATCAAACTTCAATATCTTTTACATTAATTAACTTTCAGTGAATAAAAATTTTTCCCGTGATTTTACACAAGTACCCACTATACTATTAATATATTTGTCGCATGTATAGTAATACTTTTATTGCATTTATAGAATTACTAGAATTTAAGCCTGTTAAAGACAGAAAAACTAACATGCTTAAAAATTAGGTTGACACTTTTAAATATATTCCATTTTATTTTAACAATTTAATTAAATTATATTAAATCTATGTTTATTATTTATTAATATTAAAAAATCGCAATTTTGTTTATAAAATATATAACACGAACGCACGCATGCTCGTTTACTATGCAATGCATAGCTGAGTATATATCTGTGTCTCTAATATTTTAATGCGCGTATTTTGTGTTTTCAATTTCAAAATTTTACGAGCCTTGAAATTTAATGCTCTTTAAATTATGCCATTCTAGTCCTAGACCTTGTAGACCTATTGAGAAATTCGTCACTGATTCTCTGCTTACTGCTGCGTACAGTCAACTCTATACGGCATAAAAAAAAATCAAGAGGTATATGAGAATTATTACAACTTTCTACTGCTCTGTTATATAGAATGTTGGTAAAGTGTCCTTAACAGAGGATTGTGCTGAAAATCGTAGTTTTGTAAAATGTTACATGTCCTTAAATAGAGGATAGTAGTTTGGTAAAATGTTACATGTCCTTAAATAGAGGATAGTAGTTTGGTAAAATGTTATGTGTCCTTGAACAGAGGATCGTAGTTTGGTAAAATGTTACGTGTATATATTCGCATTCTAACAAAAAAAAAAATATTTTGAATGTATGCGGTATTTTAATTTTAGTAATTTTTTAGGCAAACACAGGACTATGACATTTTAAGGAAACGGATAACTGCGGTTTCGACCAGCATTCTAAGTTTCTCCCGGGGGATCTTCTGAGCATTCCGGATCGTTTTTCATATTTATTTATTTATTTTGCTCCCTATGTTTACGGAGTGTGTGCGTGTTGAAGGCAAGATCTTAATAGATGTCAATTTTTACTTTCCTTATATACATAGTATAATGTATAAGGAAAGTATTGTCACGGGGTCAATAATTCAAATTCAGGTTTTCGACGGGAGAGCACGTTTCAAGCATCCCTGAGCACGAATCAAACGTTTTTGAGATGATGTCTCTGTGTGCGTGTGTGTGTGTCAGTGAGTCTGTGGAGACGATATGTCACGAACGAATGAAGCGATTCGAGCGAAATTTGGTACAAAAATTACAATCCGTAAATACTGGAAGCCTATAGTTTTTATACGTAATCGAATGTTCAGAACCCCCTAAATTTTCGAGTGAAATTTTGGAAAAATCATTAGAAAATCAAAACCTTTGAGAAAGTTACGTAAATAGTCATTTCTTATGTAATGTTTCATTAGAAAACGATTGACATAAATTTTAGAACGCTAGCATGAACCGTTCTCGAGAGATTGCACATTTAAAAAAATATCAAAAAATCATATAAAAAATATTAACTATTGTGAAATATGTTCACTTTTCATAAGTAATATCATGCGATAAATTTGGTGACATCATTCTCGTGGATCTAGCTCGTTTCATTCATGGGAAAAGATACTTTGGGTGATACTTTTGTATCTGGACGCCAATAGTCATTTAGTCATTTACCTGCTATAAGAATAACTTATTTCTCTGTCCATAAGGTTTGGCGATATTTTGGCGGAATGTTGCGAACTTGGCGATTTTTTTAAATGTCGCCAAATTACAGAAAATGTCGCTAAATTGATAAAAATGACGCTAAATCAAAGAAAATGACGATTAATTGATGAAAGTTGAATATTTTGGAAATAACATAAGAGTAGACTATAAGAATAACCCATTTCTCCGTACGTCTGATCGTAACACTTGGCGATTTAGCGGGACATCGCCAACTTCTCGACTATTTCAAATGATGCCAAATTGACAAAATGCAGTCAAATTGATAAAAATGACCCCAAATGGGAAGTAAATTTTGATTTCCGTCATATCTTTTAGTATATAAGAATTGCTCTTCTCTCCGTTTGTCTGTAACACTTTGTGATGCATTTGGCGAATTAGGTGAATAATCTAGCAAAGTATCGTTCATTTGGCGATGTTTCGCCACAGATTGACAAAGATATCGTCAAAATTGCAAAAATGACGCTAAAACAAATGACGCCTAATTAATGAATTAACTATTAAAATATTTAAATATATGGACTTGCATAATTAGGTGAATAATCTAGCAAAGTATCGCTCATTTGGCGATATTTCGCCCCAGATTGACAAAGATATCGTCAAAATTGCAAAAATGGCGCTAAAACAAATGACGCCTAATTAATGAATTAACTATTAAAATATTTAAATATATGGACTATATCGCTTATTGAGGATGCAACAATAACAACAAGTTATATTCTTCGCGAGTGGAAAGAACTAGATCCACGAGAATGATTTTAACAAAATTGTGGCATAATATTGCATATGCAAATTGAACGACAGTTAATACTTTTTAATTTTATGTAATTTTTCTTTATAAATGCAGTTGAAAAACTTGAAATATCTCGAGAACGGTTCATACTAGCGTTCTAAAGTTTGTGTCATTCTTTCGAAACATTCCATTACGTTTAAAATCAATAGTGTTCCAGTATTCATTGATCATAATAACCGTATCAAACTGTTTTGGAAACAATTCATTTGTTCGTGAGATATCGCGCCCTTAGACTGACGGACGGACACACTAACATACATACTACACGCACTGATATCCCCCCCCCCCCCATACACATACCTCAAGAACGTTTTACTCGATTTCAATGATGCTTAAAACATCCTTTTTCAGCGAAAACTCGAATTCGAATTTTCGACCCCATCACAATATTTTTCTTATCTACATTATACTATATGTATTTAGAGATAGTGTATATCTATACACAAAATCAGTGGCTAACAAAGGCAGGAGCACTGTTTTTTTCATTAAAATTTAGTTAACGGTTTAAAGCAATGCAAAAACTATATTATGATAATTTTTCTGCTCTAACTATCAATACTAAAATTCAAAGACTATGAATTATAATATTTTTATCTCAAGATTAAATGTTAAGTATATAATTCAACTGCTAACGTTATACATTTTGTAAATCAAAACCATTCTTTATTATATGATAAACAGTGTTTGAAAACATATTATGACAGAGACTAAGGTAATATTATAATGTGGTAATAAAGGAAAGTATTTCCTAACTAGGCAATTTAATTTTGCATAATTTGTCGGGCTTTCTTTCAGCGAAAAACATATGACATATTTAATTTAAATAACAAATTTTCAGACATTGAAAGAAAATGGGTTGGACTGGTGTTGCAAAGAACCTTGACACCTTAACCGAGAATCGAACCACGGTTCTTCGTACTGGCCAGCTGACACTTTACCGTTGAGCTACTGGTATGGAATTGCAAACTCTTATCGTTGAAGTGGACTCTGCATTTTCCACCCTCTAATGCCAAATTGAAGTGCAATGACAATCTGACCGACCATCTTTTGCCATTTTTATCTCAGGTCAGCCCCCTGCTTCTATTTTTATATTCCAGGATAGCTTCCTGCGTGGGTTTTGACCTCTCGATTTTGAAATCGGTGCTCAATATACCATCACTGAATCCGTGAGTCCACTGAATGCGTACTAGTTGTACTAGGGTCACTTTCAGACCTCCGGCATCTTTACATTAACTTACAGGGTTGATTTGTTCGGACGCCATTCTAAAGAACCTTGCTGCCTCAACTGGGAAGCGAACCACGAAACTTCGTACAACCGTTCTACTCTTTAGAAAATATTCAGTCTTTTAGGTTACCAGGAGGCTTCTGGAGGTCTGAAAAAACATTTCGATCCCTCCATTTTTCCTGGTAAATTGAAAATCCAGCTCTGGGAGGTTCTATACCGTAATTGATATTATACTATGTAAAGATGCAGCCTTCTGGGTCACCGGAAGCTTCTGGAGGATCTGTAAAAACAAAAATAAGTTATATACGTTTGACAATTATATATAACTAGCAGCACACCCGTTCTTCGTACGGAGTATATAATATAAATAAACTTATAATTCGCAATCATGTGCAAATTCTGTTAAAATATTAAATTTATTGCTCCTAAAGAGAAGTTTAAGAATATATGTTCTCACTATGCAAAATTATCATCAAGAGCAGATCTGAAGAATCCTGGCCCCTTTTGTAAGTAAATTTACAGAAAAAAAAAAGGAATTGAATCAATATATGCAACCTCGTACTACTTATATTGTCGCAGATCAGAAAATATGCCAGTGTGTTAGTAGAAGATTACCCGTATTACAATATGAGTCTCAAAAATCTTTGCCAAAATAAAAGAGATGACGTAATAAATTGAAAATATCAATAATCCCCATACTCTTTATACCAGAAGGTTGTAATTAATTCCAATATATGCCAATATATATCAAAACATATGCCAATAAACCTGTACTTCTTATATTCTCGTAAATTAGAAGATATACCCATGTATTTGTAGAAGATTACTCGTACAACGTACAATATATGATTTTAAACAATTTTTGTCATAATAAAACAATTGCATAATAACTTGAAAATATTAATAATCCCTGAATCAATAATCCCCGAAAATGTCAATAATAATAGCGTTTAAACCTGAAGACCGTAATTGATATTATACAGTCAAAAATGCTATAAGAAAAATCAAATCGTTCTTTTTTAAAATATATTTTAATATCCATTTATTTATTATTCAAATTAAAAAGATAATAATTAAAATTAACAGACAGATTTAATTTAATCGCATTTCTGAGCAACATGATATAAGATAGAATCTTCCTCATAAACTGCGAAATTAAATAACCATTTTTATTTCTTTATTCTTTTCACGGTTCAATAAAAGCTTGTGAGAAATAAACCATGGAGATACATTTCCCATTTAAATCATGTTTCAAACAATTCATGTTTTCAGAAAGTGACTAATTAGCGCAAAAAAATGTCCCATCAAACTCAGAGATAAGGTCTTAATTCACTTTCAAACGATTTTCAAGCTTTTCGTTTGGATAAACCATGGAGTTAGAGACTAATACTCCCGGGAAAAAGTTTCGTTTTTCATTAATATCTCGACAACCCCTGGTCTTAGATACTCGAAACTTGGGCTAAATTTATGGGAGACTATTTCAAGGCTATCCGCAAAATTTCATCAAATTCGGTTCAGCAGTCCTTCCGTGATGATGAGACAAACGAACATTTCGTTTTTTACTAATATCTCGAGAACCACTGATCGTAGAAACTCCAAACATGGACTAAATTTTAAGTGGGACCATTTTCAATCTACCCACAAATTTTCATCAAATTCGGTTTAGCCGTTCTCCTGTGATGACGGGACAAACAGACAGACAGACAGACATTCGGAATTTTATTTATATAGATAGACTAGCAGCATACCCGTTCTTCGTACGGAGTATATAATATAAAGAAACTTGAAATTCATAATCATGCCCAAATTCTTATAGTATACTAAATGACATGTTTAATCAAAATATTCTGTTAAAATATTTAATATAATGCTCCTAAAAAGAAGTTTAAGAATCTCTGTTCTCGCTATATAAAATTATCTTCATGGACATATCTGAAGAATAAAACATCTTGGACCCCTTATGTAAGCAAATATAAAAAAAATATGGAATTGAATCAATATATGCAAAATAAAAGCGTTAAAATTGTATGGGACCCGTACTAATTATATACGCGAATATTAGAAAATATAACCTGTATTAGTAGATTACATGTATAAATTGAAAATACCAATAAACCCGTAATCTTTAAATCTGAAGACAGTCATTTATTCCAATATATGTCAAAATTAAAGTGCTAAAATTATATGGGAAGATATACACGTACTACTTATAATGTCCGATTATTAGTAGAAGATTACCCGTTTTGCAATATGAGTCACAAATGTTTTTTGGTAAAATACAACAGACGACGTAATAAATTGAATATATAATTAATCCCCTTAATCTTCATACCAGAAGACTGTACTTGATTCCAATATATATGCCAATATATGTCAAAATATATGCCAATATACCTGTACTACTTATATTCTCGTAGGTTAGAAGATATACCCGTGCATTCCTAGAAGATTACTCGTACAACGTACAATATGCGTGTGTCAGCAATTTTTGCCGCAATAAAACAATGGCGTAATAACTTAAAAATATCAATAATCCCTGAATCAATAATTCCGGAAAATATCAATAATAATAATGTTTAAACCTGAAGAGTATAATTGATATTATCCAGTCCAAAATGAAATGGCAATGAAATTTATTTTATATACATATCTTCATTATTCAAATCGGAAAGGATTTAATAAAAATCGTCTGCCGCATAAACACATTGGATTTAAATCCGTTGCTAAGCGACATGATATCATTTGCTTCAAATAAATTGGTAGAAAAAATATCGTCTAAATAGTTATATTTCTATGGAACATTTGGCGACAGTTTCGTCAAATTAGCGACATTTTAAAAAATCGCCAAATTTATCGCCAAGTGGGACTGTAGAACTGACAGTTCCACTTTGCGACAAATTGACGAAATATCATCACAATACTATCCCCTAACAAAAAACAATTAATATCATTTATGTAGCGCAATTTTATCAATTTCAAGATATTTTTATAGATTTGAAAACATTTTTATCAATTTGGTGACAATTTAAAAATTCGCTAAATGTATTACTAAGTAGGATGGTTGGTCTGACAGATAAATGCTAACCAAACATCATTTCAGTACTCTCTTCTAAGAAAACAAAAAAAAAAAATTCATTGATATGTAAAAGACCCAAGCCACACGACCAACCCGAAGGTTTATGGCAGCTGTTTGTCTGCCGTTTATATCAATTTGGCGACAATAATGAGTTTGGCTAAACAATATATGAGTTTAGTAGCTAAATACGATATAAGCTTGAAAACTCTTTGCCAAAATAAATGAAATTGATGTACGCTGTCAGCAATTAATATAATTAAAAGTAAAATCAAACCGTCCATTCATAAGATATACTTTTATATCCATTTATCCATTTATTTATTATTTAAATCGAAAAAAAATAATAAAAACATTAACAAACACATTTAATTTAATTGCGATGCCGAGCAACATGATATATCCTCCTAAAATGTTAAAATTTATTAACCACTAACAGCACACCCGTTATTCGTACGGAGTGTATAATTTAAAGAAACTTAAAGTTCGCAATCATGTGCAAATTCTGTTAAAATATTAAATTTATTGCTCCTAAAGAGAAGTCTAAGAATATATGTTCTCACTATGCAAAATTATCTTCACGATCAGATCTGAAGAATAAAACATCCTGCCCCCTTTTGTAAGCAAATTTACAGAAGAAAAAATAGGAATTGAATGAATATATGCAACCCCGTACTAATTATATTGTCGCAGATCAGAAAATATGCCAATGTGTTAGTAGAAGATTACCCGTATTACAATATGCGTCTCAAAAATATTTGCCAAAATAAAAGAGATGACGTAATAAATTGAAAACATCAATAATATCCGTACTCTTTATACCAGAAGGTCGTAATTGATTCCAATATATGCCAATATATATCAAAACATGCGTCAATATACCTGTACTACTTATATTCTCGTAGATTAAAAGATATACACGTGTATTTGTAGAAGATTCGTACAACATACAATATATGAGTTTAAACAATTTTTGTCATAATAAAATAATTGCATAATAACTTGAAAATATCAATAATCCTTGAATCAATAATCCCCGAAAATATAAATAATAATAATTTTTAAACCTGAAGACCGTAATTGATATTATCCAGTCAAAAATGCTATAAGAAAAATCAAATCGTTCTTTTCTAAAATATATTTTTATATCCATTTATTTATTATTCAAATCGAAAAAATAATTATTAAAATTAACAGACAGATTTAATTTAATTGCGTTTCTGAGTAACATGATATAAGATAGAATCTTATAACATGTTAAATATGTCATGTCTTATAACATAAACTGCGAAATTAAATAACGATTTTGATTTCTCTATACTTCTCATTGTTCCGTAAAAGCTTGTTTTAAATAAACCATGAACCATGGAGATAGATTTCCCCTTTAAATCATGTTTCAAACAATTCATGTTTTCAGAAAGTGACTAATTAACGCAAAAAATCTCCCATCAAACTCAGAGATTAAATTTTAATTCACTTTCAAACGATTTTCAAGCTTTTCGTTTGGATAAACCACGGAGTTAGGGAGTAGAACTCCTAGGAAAAAGTTCCGTTTTTCATTAATATCTCGACAACCCCAGGTCTTAGAAACTCGAAACTTGGACAAAATTTATGGGGGGATATTTCAAGGCTATTCACCAAATTTCATTAAATTCGGTTCAGCCGTTTTTCCGTGATGATGAGACAAACGAAAATTTCGTTTTTTACTAATATCTCGAGAACCACTGGTCGTAGAAACTCAAAACACAGATATAATTTTAAGTGGGGCTATTTCTGGGCTACCCACAAAATTTCATCAAATTCGGTTCAGCCGTTCTCCCGTGATGGTGTGACAAACAGACAGACAGACAGACAGACAGACAGACAGACAGACAGACAGACAGACAGACAGACAGATTTTCATTTTTATTTATATAGACTAGCAGCATACCCGTTCTTCGTACGGAATATATAATATAAAGAAACTTATAATTCGCAATCATGTGCAAATTCTGTTAAAATATTAAATTTATTGCTCCTAAAGAGAAGTTTAAGAATATCTGTTCTCACTATGCAAAATTATCTTCACGGGCAGATCTGAAGAATAAAACATCCTGGCCCCTTTTGTAAGCAAATTTACCAAAAAAAAAAAAAAAGGACTTGAATCAATATATGCAATCCCGTACTACTTATATTGTCGCAGATTAGAAAATATGCCAGCGTGTTAGAAGATTACCCGTATTACAATATGAGTCTCAAAAATATTTGCCAAAATAAAAGAGATGACGTAATAAATTGGACTATATAAATTATCTATATAAATTATTACGTCACTAATTACGTTACTTAATTATATATTGGACTATATAATTTATCTATATAAATTTTATTTATATAGATAGACTAGCAGCATACCCGTTCTTCGTACGGAATATATAATATAAAGAAACTTATAATTCGCAATCATGTGCAAATTCTGTTAAAATATTAAATTTATTGCTCCTAAAGAGAAGTTTAAGAATATCTGTTCTCACTATGCAAAATTATCTTCACGGGCAGATCTGAAGAATAAAACATCCTGGCCCCTTTTGAAAGCAAATTTACAAAAAAAAAGGACTTGAATCAATATATGCAACCCCGTACTATTTATATTGTCGCAGATTAGAAAATTTGCCAGTGTGTTAGAAGATTACCCGTATTACAATATGAGTCTCAAAAATATTTGCCAAAATAAAAGAGATGACGTAATAAATTGGACTATATAAATTATCTATATAAATTATTACGTCACTAATTACGTTACTTAATTATATATTGGACTATATAATTTATCTATATAAATTTTATTTATATAGATAGACTAGCAGCATACCCGTTCTTCGTACGGAATATATAATATAAAGAAACTTATAATTCGCAATCATGTGCAAATTCTGTTAAAATATTAAATTTATTGCTCCTAAAGAGAAGTTTAAGAATATCTGTTCTCACTATGCAAAATTATCTTCACGGGCAGATCTGAAGAATAAAACATCCTGGCCCCTTTTGAAAGCAAATTTACAAAAAAAAAAGGACTTGAATCAATATATGCAACCCCGTACTATTTATATTATCGCAGATTAGAAAATTTGCCAGTGTGTTAGAAGATTACCCGTATTACAATATGAGTCTCAAAAATATTTGCCAAAATAAAAGAGATGACGTAATAAATTGGACTATATAAATTATCTATATAAATTATTACGTCACTAATTACGTTACTTAATTATATATTGGACTATATAATTTATCTATATAAATTTTATTTATATAGATAGACTAGCAGCATACCCGTTCTTCGTACGGAATATATAATATAAAGAAACTTATAATTCGCAATCATGTGCAAATTCTGTTAAAATATTAAATTTATTGCTCCTAAAGAGAAGTTTAAGAATATCTGTTCTCACTATGCAAAATTATCTTCACGGGCAGATCTGAAGAATAAAACATCCTGGCCCCTTTTGAAAGCAAATTTACAAAAAAAAAGGACTTGAATCAATATATGCAACCCCGTACTATTTATATTGTCGCAGATTAGAAAATTTGCCAGTGTGTTAGAAGATTACCCGTATTACAATATGAGTCTCAAAAATATTTGCCAAAATAAAAGAGATGACGTAATAAATTGGAAATATCAATAATCAAATGGAAATGTAATAATCTTTATACCAGAAGGCGTAATTGATTCCAATATATGCCAATATATATCAAAATATATTCAAAATACCTGTACTACTTATATTCTCGTAGATTAGAAGATATAATGCATTTGTAGAAGATTACTCGTGCAACGTACTATATATGAGTTTCAACAATTTTCGTCATAATAAAACAATGGCATAATAACTTGAAAATATCAATAATCCCTGAATCAACAGTCCCCAAAAATATCAATTATAAGAATGTTTAAACCTAAAAACCGTAATTGATATTATCCAGTCGAAAATGCAATGTCAATGGCATTTATTTTATATACATATCTTTATTATTTAAATCGGAAAAGATTTTATATTAAATCGTATGCCGCATAACACATTGGATCCGTTGCTAAGCGACATGATATCATTTGCTTCAAATAAATTGATGGAAATCATATCGTCTGAATAATGCGATCTCCATGGAAGGTTTGGCGACATTTTAGTCAATTTAGCGATAACTTAAAACATCGCCAAATTTATCGCCAAGTGGGACTGTAGAACTGATAGTCCCATTTTGCGACAAATTGACGAAACATCATCACATTAATATCCCCTCCGGCCACACAAACAGCTGCCATAAACCTCCGGGTTGGTCGTGTGGTCTGGGCCTTCTACATTAATATCCCCTAACAAAATACAATTATTTCCTTTTATTAAGCCCGATTTTATCAATTCCAGGATATTTTTATGGACTCACAAATACTTTTATCAATTTCGTGATGTTAAAAAAATTCGTTAAATGTGTTACTAAGTAGAATGGATGGATTGATCGACAAATGCTACCGAAACATCATTTCAGTACTCTATTCTAAAAAACAAATCATTGATTTGCGTCAATTTTATAAATTTGGAAACATTTCCGCTAATTTGGTAAAGTTTAAGAGAAGTTACCAAGTTATTTAGAGATATTCCGCTAAATTCGTAACTCTGAATTTGCAGATCTGAAGAATAAAATATCCTGATCCCGTTTGTATATACTAAATGAAAACACTAAAATTGTATTATAAGATACACCCGTTCTACTCTTTTTCTGCTTCAACAATCGGCTAAATGAATTTATTGGGTAAACACAATATATGAGTTTATTAGCTAAACACAATATATGAGCTGGAAACCTCTTTGCTAAAATAAGACAGTGAAAGTGATGTACGCAGTCCGCAATTTATATAATTAAAAGAACAATCAAACCGTTCATTTATAAAATATATATTTACATATTTTTACATCCATTTATTTATCATTCAAATAGAAAAAATAATAATAAATATTAACAACACATTTAATTTCATTCCGTTGCCGAGCAACATGATATAAGATAGAATCTTCCTCATAAAATGCAATATTTAATAGCCATTTTTATTTCTTTATACTTTTCATTGTTCAGTAAAAGCTTGTGAAATATAAACCAAGGAGATAGATTTCCAATTTAAATCATGTTTCAAACAATTCATGTTTTCAGAAAGTGACTATTTAGTGCAAAAAATCTCCCCCCAAACTCAGAGATACAGTTTTAATTCACTTTCAAACGATTTTCAAGCTTTTCGTTTGGATAAACCATGGAGTTAGAGACTAATACTCCCGGGAAAAAGTTTCGTTTTTCATTAATATCTCGACAACCCCTGGTCTTAGATACTCGAAACTTGGGCTAAATTTATGGGAGACTATTTCAAGGCTATCCGCAAAATTTCATCAAATTCGGTTCAGCAGTCCTTCCGTGATGATGAGACAAACGAACATTTCGTTTTTTACTAATATCTCGAGAACCACTGATCGTAGAAACTCCAAACATGGACTAAATTTTAAGTGGGACCATTTTCAATCTACCCACAAATTTTCATCAAATTCGGTTTAGCCGTTCTCCTGTGATTACGGGACAAACAGACAGACAGACAGACATTCGGAATTTTATTTATATAGATAGACTAGCAGCATACCCGTTCTTCGTACGGAATATATAAAATAAAGAAACTTATAATTCGCAATCATGTGCAAATTCTGTTAAAATATTAAATTTATTGCTCCTAAAGAGAAGTTTAAGAATATCTGTTCTCACTATGCAAAATTATCTTCACGGGCAGATCTGAAGAATAAAACATCCTGGCCCCTTTTGTAAGCAAATTTACCAAAAAAAAAAAAAAGGACTTGAATCAATATATGCAACCCCGTACTACTTATATTGTCGCAGATTAGAAAATATGCCAGCGTGTTAGAAGATTACCCGTATTACAATATGAGTCTCAAAAATATTTGCCAAAATAAAAGAGATGACGTAATAAATTGGACTATATAAATTATCTATATAAATTATTACGTCACTAATTACGTTACTTAATTATATATTGGACTATATAATTTATCTATATAAATTTTATTTATATAGATAGACTAGCAGCATACCCGTTCTTCGTACGGAATATATAATATAAAGAAACTTATAATTCGCAATCATGTGCAAATTCTGTTAAAATATTAAATTTATTGCTCCTAAAGAGAAGTTTAAGAATATCTGTTCTCACTATGCAAAATTATCTTCACGGGCAGATCTGAAGAATAAAACATCCTGGCCCCTTTTGAAAGCAAATTTACAAAAAAAAAAGGACTTGAATCAATATATGCAACCCCGTACTATTTATATTGTCGCAGATTAGAAAATTTGCCAGTGTGTTAGAAGATTACCCGTATTACAATATGAGTCTCAAAAATATTTGCCAAAATAAAAGAGATGACGTAATAAATTGGACTATATAAATTATCTATATAAATTATTACGTCACTAATTACGTTACTTAATTATATATTGGACTATATAATTTATCTATATAAATTTTATTTATATAGATAGACTAGCAGCATACCCGTTCTTCGTACGGAATATATAATATAAAGAAACTTATAATTCGCAATCATGTGCAAATTCTGTTAAAATATTAAATTTATTGCTCCTAAAGAGAAGTTTAAGAATATCTGTTCTCACTATGCAAAATTATCTTCACGGGCAGATCTGAAGAATAAAACATCCTGGCCCTTTTTGAAAGCAAATTTACAAAAAAAAAAAAGGACTTGAATCAATATATGCAACCCCGTACTATTTATATTGTCGCAGATTAGAAAATTTGCCAGTGTGTTAGAAGATTACCCGTATTACAATATGAGTCTCAAAAATATTTGCCAAAATAAAAGAGATGACGTAATAAATTGGACTATATAAATTATCTATATAAATTATTACGTCACTAATTACGTTACTTAATTATATATTGGACTATATAATTTATCTATATAAATTTTATTTATATAGATAGACTAGCAGCATACCCGTTCTTCGTACGGAATATATAATATAAAGAAACTTATAATTCGCAATCATGTGCAAATTCTGTTAAAATATTAAATTTATTGCTCCTAAAGAGAAGTTTAAGAATATCTGTTCTCACTATGCAAAATTATCTTCACGGGCAGATCTGAAGAATAAAACATCCTGGCCCCTTTTGAAAGCAAATTTACAAAAAAAAAAGGACTTGAATCAATATATGCAACCCCGTACTATTTATATTGTCGCAGATTAGAAAATTTGCCAGTGTGTTAGAAGATTACCCGTATTACAATATGAGTCTCAAAAATATTTGCCAAAATAAAAGAGATGACGTAATAAATTGGACTATATAAATTATCTATATAAATTATTACGTCACTAATTACGTTACTTAATTATATATTGGACTATATAATTTATCTATATAAATTTTATTTATATAGATAGACTAGCAGCATACCCGTTCTTCGTACGGAATATATAATATAAAGAAACTTATAATTCGCAATCATGTGCAAATTCTGTTAAAATATTAAATTTATTGCTCCTAAAGAGAAGTTTAAGAATATCTGTTCTCACTATGCAAAATTATCTTCACGGGCAGATCTGAAGAATAAAACATCCTGGCCCCTTTTGAAAGCAAATTTACAAAAAAAAAAAAGGACTTGAATCAATATATGCAACCCCGTACTATTTATATTGTCGCAGATTAGAGAATTTGCCAGTGTGTTAGAAGATTACCCGTATTACAATATGAGTCTCAAAAATATTTGCCAAAATAAAAGAGATGACGTAATAAATTGGACTATATAAATTATCTATATAAATTATTACGTCACTAATTACGTTACTTAATTATATATTGGACTATATAATTTATCTATATAAATTTTATTTATATAGATAGACTAGCAGCATACCCGTTCTTCGTACGGAATATATAATATAAAGAAACTTATAATTCGCAATCATGTGCAAATTCTGTTAAAATATTAAATTTATTGCTCCTAAAGAGAAGTTTAAGAATATCTGTTCTCACTATGCAAAATTATCTTCACGGGCAGATCTGAAGAATAAAACATCCTGGCCCCTTTTGAAAGCAAATTTACAAAAAAAAAGGACTTGAATCAATATATGCAACCCCGTACTATTTATATTGTCGCAGATTAGAAAATTTGCCAGTGTGTTAGAAGATTACCCGTATTACAATATGAGTCTCAAAAATATTTGCCAAAATAAAAGAGATGACGTAATAAATTGGACTATATAAATTATCTATATAAATTATTACGTCACTAATTACGTTACTTAATTATATATTGGACTATATAATTTATCTATATAAATTTTATTTATATAGATAGACTAGCAGCATACCCGTTCTTCGTACGGAATATATAATATAAAGAAACTTATAATTCGCAATCATGTGCAAATTCTGTTAAAATATTAAATTTATTGCTCCTAAAGAGAAGTTTAAGAATATCTGTTCTCACTATGCAAAATTATCTTCACGGGCAGATCTGAAGAATAAAACATCCTGGCCCCTTTTGAAAGCAAATTTACAAAAAAAAAAGGACTTGAATCAATATATGCAACCCCGTACTATTTATATTGTCGCAGATTAGAAAATTTGCCAGTGTGTTAGAAGATTACCCGTATTACAATATGAGTCTCAAAAATATTTGCCAAAATAAAAGAGATGACGTAATAAATTGGACTATATAAATTATCTATATAAATTATTACGTCACTAATTACGTTACTTAATTATATATTGGACTATATAATTTATCTATATAAATTTTATTTATATAGATAGACTAGCAGCATACCCGTTCTTCGTACGGAATATATAATATAAAGAAACTTATAATTCGCAATCATGTGCAAATTCTGTTAAAATATTAAATTTATTGCTCCTAAAGAGAAGTTTAAGAATATCTGTTCTCACTATGCAAAATTATCTTCACGGGCAGATCTGAAGAATAAAACATCCTGGCCCCTTTTGAAAGCAAATTTACAAAAAAAAAGGACTTGAATCAATATATGCAACCCCGTACTATTTATATTGTCGCAGATTAGAAAATTTGCCAGTGTGTTAGAAGATTACCCGTATTACAATATGAGTCTCAAAAATATTTGCCAAAATAAAAGAGATGACGTAATAAATTGGAAATATCAATAATCAAATGGAAATGTAATAATCTTTATACCAGAAGGCGTAATTGATTCCAATATATGCCAATATATATCAAAATATATTCAAAATACCTGTACTACTTATATTCTCGTAGATTAGAAGATATAATGCATTTGTAGAAGATTACTCGTGCAACGTACTATATATGAGTTTCAACAATTTTCGTCATAATAAAACAATGGCATAATAACTTGAAAATATCAATAATCCCTGAATCAACAGTCCCCAAAAATATCAATTATAAGAATGTTTAAACCTAAAAACCGTAATTGATATTATCCAGTCGAAAATGCAATGTCAATGGCATTTATTTTATATACATATCTTTATTATTTAAATCGGAAAAGATTTTATATTAAATCGTATGCCGCATAACACATTGGATCCGTTGCTAAGCGACATGATATCATTTGCTTCAAATAAATTGATGGAAATCATATCGTCTGAATAATGCGATCTCCATGGAAGGTTTGGCGACATTTTAGTCAATTTAGCGATAACTTAAAACATCGCCAAATTTATCGCCAAGTGGGACTGTAGAACTGATAGTCCCATTTTGCGACAAATTGACGAAACATCATCACATTAATATCCCCTCCGGCCACACAAACAGCTGCCATAAACCTCCGGGTTGGTCGTGTGGTCTGGGCCTTCTACATTAATATCCCCTAACAAAATACAATTATTTCCTTTTATTAAGCCCGATTTTATCAATTCCAGGATATTTTTATGGACTCACAAATACTTTTATCAATTTCGTGATGTTAAAAAAATTCGTTAAATGTGTTACTAAGTAGAATGGATGGATTGATCGACAAATGCTACCGAAACATCATTTCAGTACTCTATTCTAAAAAACAAATCATTGATTTGCGTCAATTTTATAAATTTGGAAACATTTCCGCTAATTTGGTAAAGTTTAAGAGAAGTTACCAAGTTATTTAGAGATATTCCGCTAAATTCGTAACTCTGAATTTGCAGATCTGAAGAATAAAATATCCTGATCCCGTTTGTATATACTAAATGAAAACACTAAAATTGTATTATAAGATACACCCGTTCTACTCTTTTTCTGCTTCAACAATCGGCTAAATGAATTTATTGGGTAAACACAATATATGAGTTTATTAGCTAAACACAATATATGAGCTGGAAACCTCTTTGCTAAAATAAGACAGTGAAAGTGATGTACGCAGTCCGCAATTTATATAATTAAAAGAACAATCAAACCGTTCATTTATAAAATATATATTTACATATTTTTACATCCATTTATTTATCATTCAAATAGAAAAAATAATAATAAATATTAACAACACATTTAATTTCATTCCGTTGCCGAGCAACATGATATAAGATAGAATCTTCCTCATAAAATGCAATATTTAATAGCCATTTTTATTTCTTTATACTTTTCATTGTTCAGTAAAAGCTTGTGAAATATAAACCAAGGAGATAGATTTCCAATTTAAATCATGTTTCAAACAATTCATGTTTTCAGAAAGTGACTATTTAGTGCAAAAAATCTCCCCCCAAACTCAGAGATACAGTTTTAATTCACTTTCAAACAATTTTCAAGCTTTTCGTTTGGATAAACCACGGAGTTAGAGAGTAGAACTCCTAGGAAAAAGTTTTGTTTTTCATTAATATATTGACAACCCCTGGTCTTAGATACTCGAAACTTGGGCTAAATTTATTGGGGCTATTTAAAGGCTATCCCCAAAATTTCCTCAAATTCGATTCAGCAGTTCTCCCGTGATGATGAGACAAACGAAAATATCGTTTTTTACTAATATCTCGAGAACCACTGATCGTAGAAACTCCATACATGGACTAAATTTTAAGTGGAACTATTTCCAGGCAACCCATAAAATTTCATCAAATTCGGTTCAGCCGTTCTCCCGTGATGTCAGGACAAACAGACAGACAGACAGATTTTCATTTTTATTTATATAGATGATAAAAAACGATGATAATTCCTGGGAAAATGCTGTTATAATATTTGAGAGGAAATGGACAATTGGAACTAGTCTATGGATGATAATAGTTTCAAACTAGTTTATACGATAAAATTGTATGCAAAACACGCCAAATCATCAACACTTTAAAAATATAAAGACAACCAAAATGTGGCTATTATTAAAAGTCTTTAATTAAAGTCTCCATCCATGACGCACACAAAAATTCACAACCATAGCGCTTTTGTGCATTATTATGCCATTCATCAGTGGCAAAGTGAAAATAGGCGGTAAAGATGAGCTTAAATACACAGGCCACAGCCGCGCGATAAAAGTTGCATATAAGTCACTTTACATTTTAAATACGATACATTGCCGTCTGGTTCTCGACTCCCTGCGCGTTAAACCATTGTATGATTTTCTGGATAGATCCCGTTGAGACTCTCAGCTATGATTGGCGTCTCATTCTCGACTCACTGCGTGTTAAACTATTGTATGATTTTCTGGATATTTAGTAGCTGCTTTCTGTTGCTTTTGACGACATATCTATTGGTTAACCTGTAATTTATGACCCTTTTTAACACTTTACAACAAAGTTGAAAAGTGTTTATGACTTTGTTCATTCTGTCTGTCTGTCTGTCTGTCTGTCTGTCTGTCCGTTAGCACGATAACTGCCGTAAAAATGAGTTTATCAAAATGAAATTTTAGTATGTTGTTCAGACGGTCTGTAGGACCTATGGGAATATAAATAAATAATATCACCCAATTAGTTTTTTATTGAACCCGGGTTGAAAAAATGAAATACATTGAACCCTATGGGACCTAATTTTTCAAACATTTTTTAAGTAAATTTAAAATTCACGAATTGCTTCGAAATTTTTAGGAAATATTCACATTATCCCATAGAATATATAAAAAAAAATTCAGTAAAATATGTTAAGTAGTTTTTTAATTAAAAAAATTATTTAATATAGGGAAAAAAACAAATTCAATTAAATTCTGACTTTGGGATATCTTCCAGAAAGAAAAGAGAGAGATATTATATAATAAATATCTCTCCATTTGCTTAAACGTTTTGCATATGGGAGAGGCTTCATATTTTAAAATAAATTTGGTAGATAACAATTTTTCATTTTTTTTAAATTTTATATAACTCTTCATGATAAATTTAATTGATGGCATTTTAAATGCACTTTCCTACGTCCTAGAGAGTTAAAATTTGGTACACAGCTTAAATTTGTTGAACATTTTATTCGACAAAAATTTGATGGATCTTTAAATATAGATCATACATTTTTTTCGAAATGGCCTGAAAATAATCCCCGTTCACTTCTATAAATCATTGGTGTAATATTGTTAAAAATTCTGATGTGGACAGCACATGTCTTTCCCTGCAGACTCATATTCGTTCTCTTTATTTATTCAATGATAATTTGAGTTTATCTGCACAACATAACTATTTTAAATGACATTGAATTTACACGTTAAACTTAAATTTGGTTCTCATTTGATAGCTGGACTTATTGTCAAAGGCGGCGTAGCGAAAACGCGAAAAAACTAGAATATCTCAAGAACGGCTAGTCCTAGAGTAATGGGGTTAGTCTTATTCTTTTTGTTGTCAAAAATCACATATAAAATAGGAATTTAATTGATATAATTGAGCACACGTAGTCTTTTATTTTTATATATAACGATTTTTGCTGGCCATTTCGCAAAAATAGCCCGTTTCTTTTTCCCGAATCGTAGTAGAATAGCCTACAAATAATTTATATACAAAATTTTGTTAAATTTGGTATATAAATCACTTGTAGGTTATTGAAATATTATACTCCAAATTTTGTTAAATTTGGTTCATTAGTTTTTAGCTAGAGTGGATAAAGGCAATTTCTGCGGCCATTTCGCAAAGAAGGCAGATTCTTTTATTACGAATCGTACTATAATCTAATGAACATCAGGATTTCCCACAAAAAACATACCTACCAAATTGTATGAAATTCGGTCCATTAGTTTTTCAATTAGAGTGGATGTAATATCCTCACAGACACACAGAAACATACACAGATACACCCTTACACACACAGACGTCTTCCTAAAAGTAGTTTTTTCGTGTTCTAGAAGTCCCAAAACGTGTAGATACTTTGAAAATTCGAGTTCCGATCTTCGGCACGATTCCAATACTTTGAGTACATACACATACACATATATATTATCTGTGTATTATCTGTGTATCTAAATTCCGTGCCTATGCAATTACAATAGTTGTGATTTTAAATGATCCCTAAACTTTTATTATTTCTTCAAGGAAGCCTAATTTTAACATATGCAGAATGCAAATATCTCAAGCGATTGTAAGATGAATTACATAAGAATTGCTGAATTTTTTTCACACAAAATTATTTAGCTCTGGAGTCTGGAATACAAGTTATATGAATGAAATATTCATTGATTTTGCATAAAGAATCAGATGATTTATATTTCGATACAGTTTTAAATATTTAAGTATAATAAATTACTGTAGTACTGTGATAATGTAAAAGATATTACCACTGAATGAATCACATTTTAGAAATTTTTAAATGAAATTACATTTCAGTTGGAAAGTGTTTCATAATCAATGCTTATGCATGGTTGGTCTTTCTTGTTTATTTTTTATTTTGTAATTATTTTTTTTTAAATATAACGTATTTAAAATGTAAAATGATTTATATGCAAATTTTATCTTGTGTTTGTGGCCTGTGTATTTAGGCTCACGTTTTCCACATATTTTCACTTTACCACTGATGAAGGGTATAATAATGCCCGAAAACGCTATGGTTGTGAATTTTTGTGTAATTCGTAGATGGAGATTTTAATTAAATACTTTTAATAATAACCAACTTTTGGTTGTCTTTATATTTTCAAAGTAGTTTATACCAGCATAAGCAAAATGCATCCTATTCATCTGTGTCAGTAAGCTGTTGCCAACTTGAAATGAGATGCTTCTAAAGAGTTTTCACAAAATGTATTAAAAGGATAAATTGATGTAAAATCTGAAAAGCATCTTTTCTGAAAAAGATTGTAAAACATGTGAAACTATTATGTGGAATATGAATGCATAACGAAGTCATGTGTTGATTCAGTTTCCAGATATTTTACTTTTACTGCGGATTTAAACAAATAAAAAGAAAATCTGATATAAAAAGCACATGATTTTCCCAACATAATACTTTACTTCTTTCATTGCGAAATAATGATGCACAAGATCCAGTATAACTTTTAACTTTGAAAAGTGCACTAACATGGGCGCTTTTCTGGATGACAACATGGAAACTATTTCGAATTACAAAATGAAGTTTTATTTCGAGAAGATTTAACTTGATATTTGGAAATATTGAAATGCATCTGTTAAGCAATATAGTCTATATATTTAAATATGTTAATTATTAATTTATTAATTTGGAGTCATTTTCGCAGCATTAGCGTTAATATTTCCAATTTGGTGACATTTTTGTCAATTTGGCAACATTTTCAAAAAGTCGTTAAGTTGACTGGTCCAAATTTGTCGCCAATGTTTCGTCAAGTGTTACCTATTTTACGATACTTTACTACTTTTCAGTTTTATGCAATAATTTCGATACATTTATTTGAAAAATTTGCAATATTTTGTGAACGGTTCCACTCCCAGCTACTGTTCTAAATTTTATTATCGTTTTCTAATAAGAACTTATGTATAAAATGATTATCGATTTAATATTTTTTAAAAGTTTGGGGTCTTTTAAACATTCGATCGCGTTTCAAATCAATTGGGTTTCTATATTCACTGATTGTAATAATCGTGCCATTTTTTTTCAAACGTTCGATTCGCGTTCAAGGATGCTTGAAACTTGTTCTTCCGTCGAAAATTCGAATTCAAACCTTCGACCCCTTCATAACAATTTCCATATAAATTATACTATGTATGCAGGGAAGGTAAAAGCCACAAATTCAAAATGTTGACTTCTTCACAATATTTTCAATATACATTATACTATTCCTAGTATATCGGCCCAATATTGGTAACCAATACAGACCCAATATTAGGTCAATATAAAAATGTGCCATTTTGGCAATATATTGTCAATGTTGACTTCTCATATTGGACTCGGCTCGCCATTTGTAGCCAATTTTGGCCAATAAAAATCGAATATTTAACTAGTATTAATTGCCATTAGATTTTAAATATTGGGAATGCTTTCAATGTAACGCCAGTATTTATATAATATTGTAGTGCAAATCTCTAGCCAATATTGGCGACCAATATATCCCCAATATTTTCGTTCCATTGGAAATATTTCTGATGAAACGCCAAGTTATGCAATGTTGGCCCAATGTTAGACCAATATTAGCATGCTACATAGGGATGTATATTGGGAAAGTAATAACAAAGAACTCGCAAATTTGCTTTCGGATTAATTCTGGAAAATAAAGAATTAAATAGTAAAGCTCAGATATAAACTCAGATTTCCTCGAAGCTACCATTAAGATAAACCTTGTTTAATAGCAGTAGAAACAAAAGAAAGAACTGTGTTAATAAAATGCACAAAAGTGTATCAAAAAGGGAGTTCTATGTACGATCATGATTTATTTAACGTCATTAGCATTTTTGTATTTATTAAATAGCGCTAGACGTAGGTCACCGTAACCGTATGCTCTGATTACTGAGTGTAAGTAGTAATTTTTTAACCCGCTTTAAATATGTCCATTGCCTGGTTGCCTCAGAGAAAAAAACTTTTAGAACAATAAAGCTATTTAATTTATACAAAGTATTTGTTTTGTTAAACAAAAATAATAAATTTGAGCTACTTAAATTGTTATTGGTGGGAGGGGGAAATGTTGCCATGCTATTATGTATACGAACATATTTTCTTTGAAACTTTTATTTCTCAGGATTTGTTAAAGATAGAGCTTTGATGATGACTAATATGAATTCAGCATTAAATTCCAGAAGGGATATTTGGGGGAGGGGGAGGGCTCTACCAATGATTTGTTGATTTGGTTCTTTTCGCCTTTCTAGTTAAAAAAATATCAATTTTCTTGAAACATCTATTTCTATTTATTGTGAATATAGCATCAAATTACGGAGGAAGATGGGGAGGGGGGTCCATTACGGATTTCCGTTTCCGATTCTTTTTCCATTTCCGGCTCAAAAATTCCCATTTTCTTTGCAATATCTATTTTTTTAGATTGGTTGTAAATAGAACTAAGATAATAACTGATATGGATTTAGCATCAAATTCTGGAGGGGATTGAGGGGTTCACTAAATTCAATTTCTAGCATTTTTCACCTCCGGTTTAAAACTTTTCCTTTAATCATATATTTCTCAGGATTGGCTATAGATAGAGCTTAGATGATAACTAATATAGATTCAGCATCAAATTCCACAGGGTATAGGGAATCTTACAAAAAATCTCCACTTCCGGATTTTCCCAATTCAGGTTCAAAGATTTCGGTTTCTTTTGAACATCTATTTTACAGAATCGGCTATAGATAATGACTGTTTAGATGAGGACTGATATAAATTCAGCATTAAATTCAAGTAGGGGTAGGGGTGGGTCTCACTAAGAATTTTCACTTTAGGTTTTAGAGATATCAATTCCGTACACCTTTTCCCCCCTCAACATTTGTTTCTCAGGATTGGCTATACAGGGTGTTTCAGTACAGTGGTGCTTCGGCAATTAGTTTCGAAACATACTTTCAATCTGAAAGCTTGTTTAAATTAAATGCGAAATTCTTTTTTGCTGCTGATCCCTTATATGCAGGGGAAAAAATCCCCGTGTTTTAATAGCCAATAATTCGTCGTATATTGCAGATAATTGCAGCTTTTTAACACTTTACAACATAGTTGAAAAGTGTTGATGACTTTGTTCATTCCCTCTGTCTGCCTGTCTGTCCGTTCGCACGATAACTGCCGTAAAAATTACTTTATCAAAATGAAATTTTAGTATGTTGTTCAGACGGTCTATGGGACATATGGGAATATAAATGAATAATATCACCCAATTAGTTTTGGACTGAACCCGGGTTGAAAAAATAAAATACATTAAACCCTATAGGACCTAATTCTTCAAACATTTTTTAAACGAATTTAAAATTCACAAATTGCTTCGAAAGTTTTAGGAAATATTCAAGTTATCCCATAACAAATATAAAAAAAAATTCAGCGAAATATATTCGGTAGATTTTTAAATAAAATTTAAAATAATAATTACACCCATATTATATGAAGAGATCACGTGACCCCCTGCAAAATAAAACATGGCATCCATCTTGTGTCAAAATCATGATTTTTAAAGTTCTTTTTAATTTATATTTAGTGTTGTATCCGTCCAAAACCCGCTTTATTTTTTCTTAATTTTGGTGCATCCATATTCTGAAACAACGCAATTACATTATATTTGAGTTTAAATGATCAATGTCATCTATCTTGTGTCAAAATCGTGATTTTTAAAGTTCTTTTCAATTTATATTTAATGTTGTATCCGTCCTAAAACCGCTTTATTTTTGCTTAATTTCTGTGCATATATATTCTGAAACAACGCAATTACAATATATTTGAGTTTAAATGATCATCAAACTTTGATTATTTCTGCAACGATTTCTACAACTTTTTCACTGAATGTAAACACATCAAGATGTAGGATGAGTTGTATAAGAATTGCTGAATTTCTTTAACGCAAAATTATTTAGTTCTGGAGTCAGAAATATAGCTGATATGAATGAAATATCCATTGATTTTACAAAGAAAAGCAGACGATTTTATAGCAGACTTTTTCGATGAAGTTTTAAGCATAGAGTTACAGTACTTTTACCTCCATGGTTTTATGTTTTTAAGTAAAATAAATTATTGTAATGTTGTGATGAATGAAAGGAATGGAATAAAAGTATATGAATGAATTATTTACTGCTTTTACATAAGCAGTCAGGCGATTTATATTTCAATGACGTCATTTGAATAAAGTTCATTTTTTTCGATGAAGTTTTAAGTTTTCAAATATAATAAATTTTTGTAGTATTGTGATAATTTTCAAAATATCACCGCTGAAGGTATCGAATTTTATAGGTGTTTAAATAAAATTGCATTTCAGTTGTAACGTGTTTCATAATCAATGCTTTATGCATGATTGATCTTTCTTGTTGTTTTTTACTAGTTACTATATAGTGCAACTTTTCTAATTGAACCTTTTTTCTCAAGGGACCTTATGAAGATTTAGAACCCCTATTCTTCTGAAAATACCCCACCGAAAAGAAAAACTGTTATATAAAATTATTCTACATTTAGATGTGACCAATTTTCACATTGGAATTTTATGTCTAAAACTAATAGCCGAAGCATGGAAGGAGAAGTCAACTATGCTAAAACACTCGGTAGATGGAGCTTAGGCGATGACTAATATAGATTTAGTGTTGAATTTCGGAGATGCTGGGGTTCACTAAGGATGCCAACTTCCAGATCTGGAGATGCATGCTTGTACGCTATAAGTGTGCGAAAGCGTATAAACATTCTTAATATAGTTTAATCGAAAATAAAGTGTACACACCACTTGCCATCATATAAAGGCTCCTTCATACATTTCTTGTTTTATTTACAAAGGCTCATTGATGAAGCAGCATCACGGGGGATTGCATCAACAAGCGTGAACGTTATAAAAGACATAACCATTTTTGTGTTCTGTCAGTTGTAATGACATCAGAATAAGTAGTGCAATGTGACAGCATGTGCAATTATCGGATTGTAAGAGGGGTGTGGCGTGGTTTTGTTTCGAGCGAACAAGTGTCATCCACATGTTGGACAGTTTTTTGCCTTCCCTTAAAATATGGTAAAAACTTTCGAAAATTAAACTGATTGCAAAGCACGCTTCCGAAAGATATAGAGAATCTATAGTCGGTTTGTTTATTTGCTTTTTTGTTCGTCTGTTTAGTATACAAATCCACAATTTTGGATGGATTTTTTTTTATCAAAGAAAAAATAGATATAGCAGAAATAACATTATGCAGGCGATTATTTTCAGGAACTTTATTTGAAGAAAATTATATCATGTTACTTAGACATGGAATTAAATCAAATATGTTCATCTGGCAGACGATTTTTATTTTATTGATTCGTATAATTTAAATAGTAAAGAAATGGATATAATAATAAATTCTATAAATGAACGGTATTGGTATTATATATTCGATTGGGCTCTCTGTTATAGTTGGTATGGTATATCTTCTACCATTTTATTGCCTTCACTTTGGCGTATGTTGATCAAACTTCAAGATCTGCCTGTGAAGATAATTTTGTAAAGCGAGAAGAAATATTCTTATGCTTTTTTTCAGGGGAATTGAATTACATTTTTTATGAATTTTTTTGAAAAACATCATTTTAAATACTACTATAATTTGTACATAATTTTAATCGCGAGCAACGTTGGGTATATCTGCTAGTTAAATATGATGCTAAGAAGATTATAAAATAGAAAGAGTGGGGAAAGTTTCATAGTGTCTGATATTTGTTATATTAGTTGCAGTGTTTCTGAGCACTAATCAGTGGCGGATCACCAGGTGCCATGCTCTAAACCTTAATCGGTGGTTCAATGCAAGTTCATTGCTATGTTTGCGAAACAAGTTATAAAATAATAGCTCAGGGGCGGGATAGTCCAGAGCTTAAGGCACGAGGATCGCAGACGGAAGACACGAGTTCGATTCCCGGCTTTGCCCAAACTATCCCCGTGTTCACGCGGAGTACGAGCACGTTAAATCTGTGGATTTGAAAGTCCTCCCGAGAAGTTGGTGGCAGGGGAAGGAGGGAATGGTCCCAGTAGATATCGCCCCCCCCCCCACTGGGTTCCGATCTGAATTGGGTGGCGCTGTCCTAGCTGTCCAAACAGATGCCTTACATCTTTGAGTAGGTCGCAATCTCTGGATTGAAGAAAAAAGAAAGAAAATTGTTCAATCAGGGCGTAATATAGTTCAATAACGTTAAGTGACCATAAGATTGCAGATCTTCCTTTTAAGGATCCTTTACGTCTCTACTGCGCTAATGCTTTCTTTCCTAGTTTCAATATTTTATAACGTTAATGATATATTGAAATATCACCAAGTACAGCCGTATATGGTGTCATCATATAGGGCACCGCTCATAGGAGTAAGTTTTGGACCGTTTTCGACCGTAGGCAAAGTAGGCAAATTCTGTGGGTCCGCACAGCTTTGGAGGTCCATTCTAATGTAATTCTTTCACTATAAAAGTTTTATGGCGGGTAGGGGGCTAAGGCAACATGTCATGGAAATCAATGACTAATGTCAACTGTATCAGGTAAGGACAAGGACCCGAGTTTATAATATATCTGGGTCCTCACAATAAGGATGTCCCTGATGCCACCCGATTAAAAATTTGTAAAAAAAAATCATTAATTTCTAAATTCCCATATTTTGCCTTGAAAATCTGAAAAGAGCTTTTGGAGGCTCTTTATCTAACGAGAGCCCAAAGCTTAAACTTTAGTAGCTTTATAGTAAACCCGCCGTTGGCACTAATGTAGAACTTCAAAGAGTTCTATAAATACAAGTTTTATTTACAACGTCTGACAGAAACACAGAACAAGAAAAAGGATTGTCCATCTTTTGACAGTGCAGGAAATACAGACGTAAAGTGCCGAAAGACGCACGAAGGGCCTCGTGTTCTTCTCTTAGCTGTCGGAAACCATTAGCGAAACAAAACAGATGGAACATTTGCAAACCGTTAGGGAGATAAATTTTTATAGAACAAAGAATGCATATATTTGCAAAATATTTTGAGTTCTAATGTGTTCAGAACATACGAAATTATTCCATTTTAAATATAAAATTGCTTTGTACTTCTTAGAATGTTCTGTCTACTTTCAGATCACAAATATTTTTATGTTAAGTGTGAAATTTATGTTAGACTTATTTCAATTACTGCTTTGCTAGTGCAAATTGCTAGTTTAATAATGCCCTCAATGCAAAATGTCTGAAAGCGAGCAAAAATTTTAACTGGGATTTTTGATAAAAATAATTGTCCTTTATTTCGACTATTGCAACTACAGATAAAAACACTGTTCAAGTGCTTATTATTGATATTCATAATTTTTACATGGACGTGTTGAATTAAAGTGTACATATGTCTAAGTAATACTTCATTAGAGAAAATCATTTTGGTAATCAAAATTAGTATGCACCACTGATTTTATTGCGTTCCATGCGGAAAAGTAAAAATTTCAAAAATCTTTGCAACAGCTTGCGGTAATCACTAAACCATAGTGTCCATCTCTTTCTGACTAAAAATGTGTTCATTGTTGCCAGGAATCTAAAACAAGGGTTAATTGAATTCATTCATTAAGTTTTTCAAAAGGCTTAGACGCTGGAATTTTAGTTCAACGACGTTCGATAGTTCGAGAGCGCATGTTAGGATCTCGTATATAATGCTATTTGCTTTAAAAAGTTAACTGAAGTGTAGCTCAACTCGACCTTCTCATATCAGATTTTTTTTTTAAACCGGTATCGTGGGTCTAAATTAATACAACTCTAGCGCGTTACCCTTCACTTTAAAGGGCTTGAAAAAATCTTTCGATTAATACCATAAGTGACAATAGTATTAATCGAAACTGAAATTGGTATTAATCAAAACTGACAATGGTATTAATGGGAGATAACTTGACCCCCCCCCCCTCACCACCACCACCCAAGGAGGTGATAATGACGTCACGAACAAAAAAATTGTCTCGCGGCTATTTTTTCACAATAATGATTGACACTATTAACTCCAGTGATCATTAAGCCATAAATAAACCTTTAATTTTGTCCTATGCAGCCATGTTAAAAAATAAATATAAAATTTCGAAATTTTCCCCCGAATTTAAAAAAAGTTCTGTCTATTTCTAGATTTTTTTTATAACAAAACCGGATATAAAGTTTCGTGAAAATCTATTAATACACTCATGGACAATGAAAGTTGCGCACCACGAAGGAATCATAGGATGGACCTGAAATTTTATTGATGGAAGGATACAGATGAATGATCACAAAAACAGCGCAACAGAACACGTACAGAGGGAGCTGTGGTACACAGTCCGGTCGTCCTCAATAGCGCATCGCACCACCTCGTGCTGCGATACAAGCAGTAATACTGTCCGGCATGGTATCAAACAGACGCCTGATGGTGTTCTGCGGCAGACGAGTCCACACCTGTTGGATGTTGCGTTTCAAATCCCGAAGATTGCGGCAACCAGGCAGCTGGCTTTTCAACTGGTCCCACACATGCTCGATAGGAGACAGGTCTAGGGAGCGGGCAGACTATGTGAAGTGTCTGGACATGACTCAGGCAGGCCTGGGTGACTCTAGCCGTGTGCGGCCGGGTATTATCCTGTTAGAATTGCGCACTTGAAATCCCAGCAACGAATAGGAATATAGAATCTATAGAATATAGAATATATATCGATATAGAATCTCATCCACGTACCGCTGGCCCGTCAATGTTCCAGGTACCACTACTAGAGCGGATCGGCTGTCGTAGGCTATGGCTCCCCAGTCTATGATGCCTGCAGTGGGGCTGGTGTGGCGCTCGATAACGAGTTCGGGATTGTGGTGTTGTGCAGGGGACTTCCACACCCGGACACGCTGATCATCGATCCCCAAAACGGAGCAGCACTCATCGCTAAACACCACACATCGCCAATCCGTGGCGTTCCATGTTGCTCTGGCCCGGCACCACCGCAACCGGAGCCGCCGATGTTTCCCTGTTAACGGAAGCACACGTACGGGACACTGGTATCGCAGATTCGCTTCATTCAGGCATCTACACTCACTTCCAAAAGTTAAGCACACAATGCAAGTTTTCATTTTTCGAAAGCGTATTTGAATTTGAATGGCTGAAAATCGCTGCGGATGTAGATGGCAGTATGCAAATATCGTATATTACAGCGTATAATCACGATTGGCTGTCCGGATATATGCTAATTAGGCAGTCGTTGAAGCCGCCAGCATTCTGAAGGGTTTTAGGAGGTGCATTTAAATGCTGATACGAAGTGTTTATAACCTTTGTAGAATTATTTTTGATGATATTCGTGTTTGTATGGCTGAAAGAAGACGAATGACAGATAGTGCGCGTTGTCGTGCTGTCGGACGAATTGAAGCAGAGCAGTCAATCAAAGATGTCGCTATTTTCTTTCACGTTGATCATTCGGTAATTGCTTGATGATGGAAACAATTCCAAACAAGTCAGACAGTTGTCCGGAGACCTGTGCCCGGTAGTCAAAGGGTTACCACCCCCTTTGATGATCGGTATATTGCTATAGTAGCCAAGCGGAATTGACGAGCGATCCCACAACTGTTACATCCAAGGTTGCAGCGGCACTTGATAAGACAATATCTGCCAGTACTGTGCGCTGAAGGATCCACGTGAAGGGACTGTACGCCCGAGTACTACGTTTTTGTGTTCCACTAACAGTACAAGCCAGAGGGACAAGATTAAAGTGGTGTCGTCAACATGTCAATTGGATTGTCTCAGATTGGTGCAACGTTCTGTTCACGGACGAGTGCAGATTTGCCCTGGAATCAGATGATAAGCGTGTAAGGATCTGGAGAGAACGAGGCATACGTAATCAGGCCAAGAACATCATGGAACATCACTCATTCAGAGGTGGCAGCGTCATGGTGTTGGTTGGAATTTCTATGGGATATCGCACAGAGCTGCCCATCTGTAAAGGCGGTTCTGTGATGCCTCCGCGGTATCGGGATGAAGTCCTAGACCCTATTGCGAGACTCTACGCTGCAGCAGTTGGTCCTGATTTCCGCCTTATGGACGATAATGGCCGTCCCCATCGAGCTAACATCTTTGGCGAATACCTGGAAAGTGAGGGCATTTCTCGTATGGAGTGGCCGGCGTATTCCCCCAACCTTAATCCCATTGAAAACTTTTGGGATGCCCTCGGGCGTGCTGTCTCTGCACGTTTACCTCCTCCAGCCAGTCTCAGCGAGTTGAAAACTGCCCTATTGGAGGAATGGCCATTGCTCGCATCTGCGATGGTTGATCACCTCATTGAAAGCATGGAAAGTCGTTGTAAAGTGTGTGTGAAAGTCCGGGGTGGTCACATACTATATTAATGTAAGTAATGTTTGGTTTGTTTGCCTTTAAACATCATTTTGTTACTCACTCAATTGTGATGTAATCATATAACTAACGAAAAATAAATATTTTTTTTCATCTTTATACATAATTCTTGTTTTCTTTAATGCATAAACACATTTGCTACCTTCATGTACAATTTTGAGTTAATCAAAAGTTTACTTTTCCTTTTTTGTTGAGTTTACCGTCCGTTCTTAACTCTTGGAAGCCAGTGTAGATATGGTTCATGGGCACACAGGAGCCGCTACGTATGCCTGTATTGGGGATCGGGTCGCCGTGGGCTCTTTACGTGCCTGGTATGTCTGGTCCTGGTATTCCTCGTGGTACGCCTGGTCCGTCCACAGCCAGTCCTCCGTGTCTGGGTGGCGTCCCGTGACCAGTGCTCCCAATACCGTCGGTCGGTATAGTCCGAACGATCCACGGGGCGTGCTATCCGCCGCGCTGACCACCCTGCGGTTTTCAGCCCAATGATCAGACCTCTCTCGAAGTCCGTCAGTTGCGTATATCGACGTTTCTGGCATCTACCCACCATTGTTTTCACTCCGTACTCGTGCTTGCGTCGACCGAAACTTCTCGCATTTATTTGGCGTCTACTACACGCCAGTTTATAAAGCCTCTGTCTCATGCTTGCAGCGCCACTCACGGGTGTACGGTCATGCTCAATCACACCAAACTGGGATCATTTGCATACCAGCCCGCCCTCTAGCTATTTGCATCATTTCGCGGTTGTACCATGTTTTCTTCTTGGTGAGCAACTTTCATTGTCCGTGAGTGTATTTGGGGCTGCTATAGTGTACACAAGAAATCGACCACATACATCAGACATATAGACAAGCAGATTGACATCACTCCAAAAATAGTCAAAGCGTGTACAGAAAAACGTAAAACATGTATTGGCATCAAAATCTTAAAATCGATATATATATATATATATATATATATATATATATATATATATATATATATATATATGTATATATAAATATAGCATAGTAAACATATAAAATTAAAATTAATTCCACAGATATCCAATTTTTCTCCAGAAGTTGGCGCCAAGCAGCACACTCTCCTAAAGTAACATACAAGATTCATATGAAAAAAAGGGGGGAAATGACCAAATGCAAAGCATAAAATGGTAAAGGGGGATGGCGACCCCTCTTTCTCGATTAAAAGACTGCTTTTATGCCCGGGCAACACTCACGGTACCAATGCCATGCAGTAGCCATACTTCCGTAAATGTGTCAAGTCAAAGACACTCGAAAAAGTGCAAAGTAAACAAATAGGAATCAACCAGGATTGCAAGGGAAAGGAAAAGAATGGAAATGCAGCAAATGCCCCTGTCGGTTAAGACAGAGCGCATTACATATAAAAGCAGTTTACGCATGCGTAATTCGTTATTTTCACTTTCATCGTTCTATACCTTTGCCATATCCTTTAAGTAAGCATTGTCTCCCTTTTTACTTTCCATATATACATAATGTATAAGGAAAGTATTGTGACGGGGTCGAAAATTCGAATTCGAGTTTTCGACGGGAGAGCACGTTTCAAGCATCCCTGATCACGAATCAAACATTTTTGAAGTGATGTCTGTGTGTGTGTCAGTGAGTCTGTGGAGACGATAACTGACGAACGAATGGACCGATTCGAACGAAATTTGGTACAGAAATTACAATCCGTAAACACTGGAAGCCTATTGTTTTCATACGCATTCGAATGTTCAGAACCTCCCTAAATGTTCGAGTGAAATTTTGAAAAAATCATCGAAAATTTAAAACTGCTAATAAGGTTACGCAAGTAGATATTTCTTATGTAATTTTTTATTAGGAAACGATTGACATAAATTTTAGAACGCTGACATGAACCGTTCTCGAGATATTGCACATTTTTCAAAAAAATTATCAAAAAGGCACATAAAATAAAAAAATAAAAAATTCCTATTGAGAAACATGTTCACTTTTCATATGTAATACCATGCGATAAATTGGGTGACATCATTCTCGTGGATCTAGCTCGCTCCATTTAAGATAAAAGATACTTTCAGTAATACTTTTGTATTTGAACGCCAATAATCATTTATCTGGTGTAAGAATAACTTATTTTTTCGTCCATAGCGCTTAGCAAGATTTTGGCGACGAATTTGGTGGAATGTCACCAAATTGGCGACTTTTTTAAATGTTGCTAAATTAACGAAAAACTCGCCAAATGGATAAAAATGACGCTAAATCAATGACGACTCATCGATGATGACGACATGGAAAATGACGACTCATTGACGAAAATTCAATATCTTGGAAAGAATATAAATAACTACTATAAAAATAATCTATTTTTTTTACTGTAAAATAGTAAATTCATTGCATTATATAAGGAAATTCATGTGCTGCCCACATCAGATTTTTTATATTAAATAGGGATTTATAATAACATGTCAGGAAGGATAATTCAATCCAATTGGATAATTCCGTTTTATTGCCTCCTTCTTAATATTCCTATTATGCATGATGCAATCAGACTTGAAAGTATTAATGCGTTGATTTCTTTTGATTGTCGTCATTGGTCACCTCAAAAGAAATCAACGCATTAATACTTTCAAGTCTGATTGCATCATGCATAATAGGAATATTATGAAGGAGGCAATAAAACGGAATTATCCAATTGGCTTCCTGACATGTTATTATAATTCCCTATTTAATACAAAAAAGGGATGAAATGCTTACTTAAAGGATATGGCAGAGGTATAGAACGATGAAAGAGAAAATAACGAATTACGCATGCGTAAACTGCTTTTATATATAATGCGCTCTGTCTTAACCGACAGGGGCATTTGCTGCATTTCCATTCTTTTCCTTTCCCTTGCGATCCTGGTTTATTCCTATTTGTTTACTTTGCACTTTTTCGAGTGTCTTTGATTTGACACATTTACGGAAGTATGGCTACTGCATGGCATTGGTACCGTGAGTGTTGCCCCGGGCATAAAAGCAGTCTTTTAAACGGGAAAGAGGGGTCGCCATCCCCCTCTACCATTTTATGCCTTGCATTTGGTCATTTCCCCCCTTCTTTTCATATGAATCCTGTATATATATATATATACACACACACACACACATATATATATATATGTGTGTGTGTGTATATATATATATATATATATATATATATATATATATATATATATATATATATATATATATATATATATATATATATATATATATATATATATAATAAATGTTTAAAAATCCAATGAAAAAATAGAGAAAATTTTTAACTCAAAAAACCCCGGGCGCGGTAGCCCATTGGTTAGCGCGCTGGAGTTGCACTCGGTTGGCCCGGGTTCGATTCCAGCCACTGCCAAAACTGCCGCCGTGTTTATGCGGAGTACGATCACGTTAAACATGTGGGTCCGTAAGTCCTTCCGAGAGGTTGGTGGTAGGGGAAGGAGGGTACGGTCCCTGTGGATGCCTCCCCCACTGGGTTCCGGTCTATATTGGGTGGCACTTCCCGACCGTCCAAACAGTTACCTTACACCTTTCTGGTAGGTCGGACGGTCTGGGTTTCAACAACAACTCAAAAAACCCCAACATTACAAAATGCCTTACAAATAAAAGTATTAAACAGAGAATCATCAATCAAGTGGAAAATATAAATGCAAACCTCTAATCATGAATCTAAAGACAATCAAAAATCATCAATGGAAAGGAATCGATAAAATAATATCAAATAAAATCCAAGCATGAAAGTTTTACACGTGGACAAGCCCTAGCAAACGGCTCTACCGTGCTGAAAACACCGGTTCTCGTTAGATCACCGAAGTCAAGCAGTATCGGGCGCGGTTAGTACTTGGGTGGGGGACCACTTGGGAACACCGCGTGCTGTTGGCACATTTCGGGCGCGGCAGCTCGGTGGTTTGCGTGCTGGATTTGCACGCTGCCACAACTGCCGCCGTGTTCATGCGGAGTGCGATCACGTTAAACATGTGGGTCCGTAAGTCCTTCGGAGAGGTTGGTGGTAGGGGAAGGAGGGTACGGTCCCTGTAGATGCCTCCCCCACTGGGTTACGCTCTAAATTGGGTGGCACTTCCAGGCCGTCCAAACGGTTACCTTACACCTTTCTGGTAGGTCGGACGGTCTGGGTCTCAACAACAACAACAACAACGTGAACAAGCTCTAGGCCTAATAATGAATTGTTCATTTCGATAAAACTATTTATCAAGTCCAGGTATTTCATAAAAATGAACACAAAATGCATGTTTCTGATATCAGTGATAGATTATATCTATAAACTTTGATAACCTGGGCAACATGCATAAGATTGAAAAATAATAGAAAACAAGAATACCTGAAAAATCACTGCATACGTCTGATCCATTGGAACCTTGAATAAAGAGACCAATGTTGCCAATCTCAAAAAATAAAAAGTTGAGAACTGCTGTTGCCAATCGTGAGAAAGAAATAACAGTAATGCGAAAAAACTATAAAAAGTGATAGTCAACAGTAAGAACATGTAAATACAGGGTAATGCTTATTCAAGAGAAAGTGGATGTCAGGCTAAAATAAGATACTAAGGAGAGAATTTAAGTATAATCTAGCATTCCAAACTTTTTAACCATACTATGTACTAAATAAGCTGGATATTTATATAATTTACTAGTAATTTTAAATTTATTAATATGCACAGCATGAAATTTTTTATCAAATAATCTATAAATTTTAAAGAGCTGATTAAGTATACTATTTCTAAGCAATTGAATCGAGTTACAGGAATTAAAATGTAATAATTTATTAATGTTAAAGTAAAAATAGTATTTTTTATTATATAAATTAGTAACTATCCTATTAGTAGGTTCAATAATAAGATTTAAGTCCAAAAAATTAATGTTATTATTAATAGTAGCTTCATTAGGAATTAGTTCTAAATTATCCGGATAGAAATCTATATCTATGACACAGTTGTCTGTAAAGACCAAACAAATAAGATCATCTCTCAACATATCTGTAAATTTTATAATCTGTGGAAGTAAAAGATTTTTCATAATGATAAAGGTATAAATTAGCTAATATATTGCTACTACAGCCACCTTGTGGAACCCTTGAGACTTGTAAGTATAATTTATTGCCTTGAAATATATAATTATTGAAAAGAACAAAGTGAAGAAGTTTAGGAAATTTGGTAAATATAGAATGAGTAGTTTGATAAGTAGTATAAGCATTATAAAGAGCTAAAATTACTACATAAAGATCAGAGATCTTAATATTATTAAAAAGATCTTTAAAATCAAAAGTTTGAAATCCAATTAGTTTATCAAGTGATGTTAATTTATTCTTTAATTTTTTGCTATTATTTAGAATAGGGTAGTTATTGCTAGAAAAACTTAAACTATCATTTATTACATTTAAATAATTTAGAAGTAATTTACTCGCAGTAGTAGAGTAAGTATTATGACCATTAGTTACTGTTCTAAATTTAATAGGATTTTTATGAAATTTAGGCATTAGCACTATATATGGAAATTTAAGAAATTTATAATTAATATTTAAATATTTAAATCACTATACATATTGACATATTGATAATTTTCAGTTTAATACTCCAAATAGTATTTTTTAAAAAATTATATATATATATATATATACATATATATACGTATTATATATATATATATATATAATATATATATATATATACATACATATATATATATATACACATATACATACTTATTATATATATATATATATATATATATATATATATATATATATATATATATATATATATATATATATATATATATATATATATATATATATCCATTTTAAATGAAATCAAAAATATATAATGGCTATATTTAGTTTTCAAAACCAAATTTTAGTTTCAAAACACAAACTTCTGCTATTAGTAAACTTCAACAAGATTTTGTAATTACCTACATCGATAAAACTTCTAATAATTATGCAATTATATGTAAACAATTTTTGTTTCTCTTTTACAACATTACCCAAAAGGTAATAATATATTGAAATCTATTTCGGATAATTCACTTATAATTAAAACTAAAATTTTGAAATTAAAAGCCCAATGAAATTTTTCTCCTAAATTATTTAAATTTTTGTATGTTGTTTTAGTTCTCAAATTTCACACCCCCTCCTCTTTTCTATTTGAACTGTAACATGTGGCTATAATAAATATACAATTATTGCTAGTAAATATTTATAAAGTGTTTAAATAAAATTAATGATAACCTTATATTTAATACTATTGGTTATTTAATAAATAATAGTTCTGGTTTAATTTATAATTTTTGGAAGATTAAGAAAATATTTAAATTTTGAACTTATTTTAAAGATTTATTTAATAATATATATATTAAAGATTTATATAAGATCTCGCTTCATATTTTCTCTCGTCATGATGGTTTTATTATGATTAATAGTGATAAATTAAAAGAAAACAATTTTTAACACTTTGCAACATAGTTGAAAAGTGTTTATGACGTTGTTCATTCTGTATGTCTGTCCGGTCGCACGATAACTGCCGTAAAATTGACTTTATCAAAAGTTTAGTATGTTGTTGAGACGGTCTATGGGACATATGGGAATGTAAATGAATAATATCACCCAATTAGTTTTGGATTGAACCTGCGTTGAAAAAATGAAATACATCAAAGCCTATGGGACCTACTTTTTCAAACATTTTTTAAGCTAATTTAAAATTCACAAATTGCTTCGAAAATTGTAGGAAATATTCAAATTATCCCATAAAATATATAAAAAAAAGTTCTGCAAAATATGTTCTGTAGTTTCTAAAATAAAAATAATAATTGCATCCACATTATATGAAGAGATCACGTGACCAACTCCAAAATAAAAGCATCCTTTTTTCAAAGTGTCAAAATCATGATTTTAAAAGTTCTTTTTAATTTATATTTAGTGTTGCATCCGTCCTAAAACAGCTTTATTTTTGCGTACTTTCTGTGCATTTATATGCTGCGCCAAAGCAATTAAGGAGAGTTCAAATGATCATCACATTTTAAATATTCTACTTTTAACGTATGCAGAATGTAAACACATCAATCAGTAAGACGAGTTGTATAAGAATTGCTGAATTTTTTTAACTCAAAATTATTTATCTCTGGAGTCTGGAATATAGCTGATATGAATGATACATTCATTTATTTTACATAGAGAAGCAGACGATGTTATAGTATTGTCTTTTTCGATGGAGTTCTAAGCATGGAGTTATAACGTACTTTTACCTCCATGGTTTTAAGTTTTTAAGTAAAATAAATTATTGTAGTATTGTGATAATTTTAAAAATATGAATGAAAGAAATGGAATAAAAGTTTATGAATGAAATATTCACTGCTTTTATGTAGAGAGCTAGGCGATTTATATTTCGACGACGTCATTTGAGTAAAGTTCATTTTTTTTTTTTTGATGAAGTTTTAAGTTTTCAAATATAGTAAATTTTTGTAGTATTGTGATAATTTTAAAAATATCACCGCTGAATGTATTACATTTTAGAGATGTTTAAATAAAATTGCTTTGCAGTTGGAAAGTGTTTCATAATCAATGCTTTAAGCATGATTGGTCTTTCTTGTTATAGCTTCTACCACGTCATGTCTCCTGTATACAATCCATGAATAACGTACATTAAAAGTTTGAAATTTAGAATAATGATAAATTCATGAATGTTTTGTATTATTATTAATTCATTTTAGTTTATTGTTATAATTATTACAGTATCTGGTGTTGGCAACACATGGCTTTTCCTATATAATGCAACGAATTTACTTCTTTCACAGTGAAAAAATGGTCTCCTCGGTACAATGTTTTTAACGTTAAAATGTACATTTGGCGCTTTTTCAGATGACCACGTGTAAAAGTATTCCGAAGTACCCCATTAACTTATATGTCACGCCACTCTAAATTGACAATTATCAATATTGATAGCATCCGCAATAAGCAATATGGTTCATATATTAAAATATTTTAATAACTAATTCATCAATTCGACGTCATTTTCGTTATCTTAGCATCATTTTTGCAATTTTAACGATATTTTCTCAGCCTGTGAGTGAAATATCGCCGAGTTGGCGATATTTCGCTAAATTAGTTTCTAAATTCGCCAAATTTATCGCCAAATGTTACAGACAAATGAAGAGAAGGGAATATTTTATATGTAAATGACTGTAGGTGAATTGTTATACGTCAAAATACAAAACTATCACATTAAGTATATTCTCTCGTGAATGGAACGAACTGGAGAGATGGAACCACGAGAATGGTGTTAATAAATTTATCGCATAATATTACACATGAAAAGTGAGCCTATTTCATAATAATTAATACTCTTTTAATTTTATGTGATTTTGTTCTGATATATTTGAAAAAGTGGAATATCTCAAGAACGGTTCGTATAAACGTTCTAAAATTTATGGCAATTGTTTTTTAATGTAAAATTACATAAGGAATTATTAATTACATAGCATTATTGAAGGGTTTTTGATGATTTCTTCAAAATTTCATTCAAAAATCTGGGGTCTGCCTAACATTCGATTGAGTTTAAAATCAATTGGCCTTCAGTATTCACCGATTGTAATTTTTGTACCAAATTTCAATTGCAACGCTGCATTCGTTCGTGAGATATTGTCTCCAAAATCTGAAGGGGACACACACACATACACACACACAGACATCACTTCAAAAACTATTGATTCGAGTTCATGGATGGTTGAAACGTACTCCTCCATCAAAAACTCGAATTTGAATTTTCGACTCCGCCACACAATACTTTCCTTGTACATATATATTTAAAGTAAGAAGTTAGTTTTTAAAATTAAAAAACTCATTTTTAACACACAGCATGTATTATACAGTATAAAACTTATATTATATTCATATGTTATACAATTTTATTTATTTATTTTTTTACTGACAATTCGTTAACGATATTCATCATATTTTCGTTGAAGTAACTCCAATTAACTCGTGACTCCATACATTTGGGCAGAAAATTTTTGTCATAGAACAGCGTTATCACTAGGGACAACTGTAATTAAGCATAAAAAATCAGTATTTAATGTTTCGATACATACATTATAACAATAACTGTGAGTTTTTTGTACATTCGATCTTTAGTCAAACTCACTCTGAACAAATTGGAAATATTTCAATCGAAATAGATATAAGGGTTATTTTTATTAGAAAAAACCTAACCATATGACAAAACAAATACAGTTTTCTTTCACATATATGCAATAACTAGCAAATGTATTCAACGTTGCTAGTGATTAAAAATGTGCAAATTCTAGTAGTATTAGAAATGATATCGTTCTTAAAATTTTATTTATTAAAATGTCTAATTTATTTCCTCCCAACAGCCGCACAGAAATCTCTGATCGCGCTATACAAAATCATCTACACTGATAAATCTAAAGAGAAAAGCATCCTGGTTATGTTTGTAAACCAATGTGCAAAAATTGAAAGTTTGGTAAGCATATGCCCAAATGAAAACACTAAAATGATAGTAAAACTTATACCCATATCATTTTTATCCTGTTGCAACAATCGGTCAAACACAATGGAAAAAATATGAATGTGAAATGAATGAAAATGAATGCTTAAATGAAACATATGAAATTGAAAATATCAATCATTCCCGGAATCTTATAGCCCAAAATCATAATTGATGTACCGCAATAAAAAATAAATAAATAAATAAAAATCTGTTGTGGGCAGCACATGGCATTCTCTATGTAATACAATGAATTTACTTCTTTCACAATGAAAAATCTGATATGGGCAGCAGATGACTATCCCTATGTAATGCAACGAATTTACTTTTTTCACAATGAGATATCTGATGTGGTCAGTACATGATTATCCCTATGTAATGCAACGAATTTACGTCCCTCACTATGAAACATCTGATATGTTCAGCACATAACTATCCCTAAGTAATGCAACGAATTTACTTCTTTCACAATGGAACATCTGATGTGGGCAGTACATGACTATCCCTATGTAATGCAACGAATTTACTTCTTTCACAATGAAACATCTGATGTGGGCAGTACATGACTATCCCTATGTAATGCAACGAATTTACTTCTTTCACAATGAAACATCTGATGTGGGCAGTACATGACTATCCCTATGTAATGCAACGAATTTACTTCTTTCACAATGAAACATCTGATGTGGGCAGTACATGACTATCCCTATGTAATGCAACGAATTTACTTTTTTCACAATGGAACATCTGATATGTTCAGCACATAACTATCCCTATGTAATGCAACGAATTTACTTCTTTCACAATGGAACATCTGATGTGGGCAGTACATGACTATCCCTATGTAATGCAACGAATTTACTTCTTTCACAATGAAACATCTGATGTGGGCAGTACATGACTATCCCTATGTAATGCAACGAATTTATTTCTTTCACTATGAAACATCTGATGTGGGCAGTACATGACTATCCCTATGTAATGCAACGAATTTACTTCTTTCACAATGAAACATCTGATGTGGGCAGTACATGACTATCCCTATGTAATGCAACGAATTTATTTCTTTCACTATGAAACATCTGATGTGGGCAGTACATGACTATCCCTATGTAATGCAACGAATTTACTTCTTTCACAATGAAACATCTGATGTGGGCAGTACATGACTATCCCTATGTAATGCAACGAATTTACTTCTTTCACAATGAGACATCTGATGTGGGCAGTACATGACTATCCCTATGTAATGCAACGAATTTACTTCTTTCACAATGAAACATCTGATGTGGGCAGTACATGACTATCCCTATGTAATGCAACGAATTTACTTCTTTCACAATGAAACATCTGATGTGGGCAGTACATGACTATCCCTATGTAATGCAACGAATTTATTTCTTTCACAATGAAATATCTGATGTGAGCAGTACATGACTATCCCTATGTAATGCAACGAATTTACTTCTTTCACAATGAAACATCTGATGTGGGCAGTACATGACTATCCCTATGTAATGCAACGAATTTACTTCTTTCACAATGAAACATCTGATGTGGGCAGTACATGACTATCCCTATGTAATGCAACGAATTTATTTCTTTCGCTATGAAACATCTGATGTGGGCAGTACATGACTATCCCTATGTAATGCAACGAATTTACTTCTTTCACAATGAAACATCTGATGTGGGCAGTACATGACTATCCCTATGTAATGCAATGAATTTATTTCTTTCACAATGAAACATCTGATGTGGGCAGTACATGACTATCCCTATGTAATGCAACGAATTTACTTCTTTCACAATGAAACATCTGATATGGGCAGCACATAACTATCCCTATGTAATGCGACGAATTTACTTCTTTCACTATGAAACATCTGATGTGGGCAGAACATGATTTTTCCTATATATTTTTTATTTTATGATGCATTAAATTGAGTTTTAATTGCAGAAAATAACATGGATGCTTTCTGGTATTATATCCAATATGCATTTTTAATGAATCTGTGTTTCTTTTGGCAACTTGGTGCATTTTAAAGTCTTCAGCTTCTCAAAATTCCAAAAGAAAGTATCACGAGAACGGTTCATTCTAAAGTCATGGGGTCAGTCTTATTTCTTTAGCTGTCAAAAATTACATGAAGAACAAATATTTAATTAATATATTTCTGCAGTTTTAGCCATGTTTTTAGACGTTCACGATCTTTGCAGACCATTTCGCAAATAAGGGTCGATTATATTCATGGGCGTTCATGGAACTTTTCCAAAAAACTCAAGAACATTTTCGTATATTTTTTTTATTTTGAACATATTTACCTTGATGTCCACCTTTGTGACCTTGTACGTCCACGGAAGGACAGGTTCCTCCTCCTCTTGACCTCCTCCATGGGCGCCCATGGTTATTGTTTTTAATTGGGGCTAGTCTTAGAGTAATGGGGTTAGTCTTATTCTTTTTGTTGTCAAAAATCACGTATAAAATAGGAATTTAATTGATATAATTGAGCACACGTAGCCCTTTATTTTTATATTTAACGATTTTTGCGGGCCATTTCGCAAAAATAGCCCGTTCCTTTTTCCTGAATCGTACTAGAATAACCTACAAATGATTTATGTACCAAATTTTGATAAATTTGGTATATAAATCACTTGTAGGTCATTGAAATATTATACACCAAATTTTGTTAAATTTGTTCCATTAGTTTTTAGCTAGAGTGGATAAAGGCAATTTCTGCCGGCCATTTCGCAAAGAAGGCAGGTTCTTTTATTACTAATCGTACTATAATCTAATGAACATCAGGATTTCCCACAAAAAACATACCTACCAAATTTTATGAAATTCGGTCCATTAGTTTTTCAATTAGAGTGGATGTAATATCCTCACAGACACACAGAAACATACAGAGATACACTCTTCTACACACAGACGTCTTCCTAAAAATAGAGTTTTCGTGTTCTAGAAGTCTCAAAACGTGTAGATCCTTCAAAAATTCGAGTTCTGATCTTCGGCACGATTCCAATACTTTGAATACACACACACACACACACACACACGCACACACACACACACACACACACACATATATTATCTGCGTATATGTGTATTATCTGTGTATCTAAATTCCGTGCCTATGCAATTATAATTGTTGTGATTCTAAATGATCCCTAAACTTTTATTATTTCTTCAACGAAGCCTAATTTTAACTTATGCAGAATGCAAATATCTTAAGCGATTGTAAGGTGAGTTACATAAGAATTGCTGAATTTTTTTCACACAAAATTATTTAGCTCTGGAGTCTGGAATACAAGTTATATGAATGAAATATTCATTGATTTTGCATAGAGAATCAGATGATTTATATTTCGATACAGTTTGAAATATTTAAGTATAATAAATTACTGTAGTACTGTGATAATGTAAAATATATCACCACTGAATGTATCACATTTTAAAAATGTTTAAATGAAATTGCATTTCAGTTGGAAAGTGTTTCATAATCAATGCTTATGCATGATTGATCTTTCTTGTTTTTTTTATCAATTTCGTTATTATTAAAATTAGATAAATAGAATAAAAATCTTTAGGTGTATAAACACATTTGCATTATTCCTTTGCAAAGAAACACAATATCATTTTCTTCAAATAAAGAAACAAATAAATTAAGTTTCAATCACATATATATAAATCTTCCCAACTAGTTATATGATTCTAAGCACATTAGGAAAATTATTTTATACATGCGTATGTGAATGGTCTAATAAGTAAAAATTTTTTAAATCCCATTTAACCTGAAATAAACATTTTAATACCTTTTAAACTATAAATATTTCTATGGTTTTTAAATGACTGGCAACCTGCTGCTTCTTTTGGGATTCAAAACTCTGCATTTTAAAATTTTCCTGTAGTATTTTACAAAGGACAGACAGAACGGTACTTGTGACGTCATTCAAATGAAATTGCTTGAGCGCCACGCCAAACCGAACCTATAATTTATGACGCACAAGGATTGTTGACGTCACTCCCACAATCTCTATTCCACTGAAAGCCCCTGGATTTGTCATTTTGATCCGGAGCATAGAGGAGTTGAATAAAAGGGATATATTGATTATGAGTTGGGTTTAATTCTTTTGTCGAATTGCATGCTTTTCAACATTTTTCAATATAGATGAAAAGTGTTTATGATTTTGTTCATTCTGACTGTCCGTTTGCACAACTGCCGTAAAAATGACTTCATCAAAATGAAATTTTATTTGTTGTTGAGACGGTCTGTGGGACATATGGGAATGTGTAAATGAATAAAATCACCCAATTGGTTTTGGATTGAACCCGGGTTGAAAAAATGAAATATAATGAACCCTATAGGATCTAATTTTTCAAGCATTTTTAAAGTAAAGTTAAAATTCACAAATTGCTTCGAAAATTTTAGAAAATATTTAAATTTTCCCATAAAAATATATAAAAAAATTTCAGCAAAATATGTTCAGTAGATTTTTAAATAAAATTTAAAATAAGAATTTCATCCATATTATAAAGAGATCACTTGACCCACTTCAAAATAAAATATGGCATCCATCTTTTTTTCACAGTGTAAAAATCGTGATTTTAAACTTCTTTTTCATTTATATTTAGTGTTGCATCTGTCCTAAAACCGCTTTATTTTTGCATATTTTCTGTGTACCTATATTCTGTGCCAACACAATTACAATAGTTTTGAGTTTAAATGAGCATCAAATTTTGATTATTTCTACAACGAAGCCTAATTTTAATGGATGCAGAATGCAAACAAATTACTGTAAGGTGAGTTGTATAAGCATTGCTGATTTTTTTTCACACAAAATTATTTAGCACTGGAGTCTGGAATAAAAGTGATATGAATGAAATATTCTTTGTTTTTACATAGAGAACCAAACGATTTATATTTCCATAACGTCATTTGAATAAAACTCATTTTTTTTTCGATGATATAATAAATTGCTGTAATAATAACAATAATAAATTACTGTAATATAATAATACTGTAATTTCAAATATAATAAATTACTGTAGTACTGTGATAATTTAAAATATATCAGAGTTGAATGTACCGCATTTTAAAGATGTTTAAATAAAATTTCAATTCAATTGGAAAGTGTTTCATAATCAATGCTTTATGCATGATTGATCTTTCTTGTTAATTCTTGGCGTACACAAATAGCAGGAGTAAATATTTTCTGAGAGGGAAAATATAATATTTGATTTAAACGGAATTGAATAGCTGAGTTGAAAAATATATCCTTATACCCGAAAACTATAAAAACTGATGTCTATTTCCCATTCAACTATTTAATTGTTTGTTGTGGTGAAATTTGGGACGTAATTCGGGGAATTTTACTGCTTCGACCAAGACCGTCGGACCCACCTGAAGGCGTTAGGTATCTGTTTGGACGGTTGGGACAATGCCACTTAATTTAAACAGGAACTTGGTGGAGGCGGCATCCATAGGGACCGTGACCTCCTTCCACTATCACCAACCTCATGGAACGACTTACGGACCCACATATTTAACATGCTCGTGAACACGGGAACAGTTTAGGTAGTCAGGAATCAAACTCGGGTCTTCCGAGTGCAATTTCCGGCAGCTAACCACTGGGATGTCCCACCCCTTGAATTCATGGAATAGGAATTTTCAAACTTTTAGCGAAACTTATTTGTGTTCTTATGGAATAATGAAACAAAACAGATATAATAATAGAGGGCTGGAATAGATGAGCGGTTAAACACTGGGATTGCACACGGAGGTCCCGAGTTCGATTCCCGTCTCTGTAACAAGCGGAGTACGGGCACGTTAAATCTGCGGAACTGAAAGTTCATCCCAGAAGTTGGCGGCAGGGGAACCCTGTGGGTTGAAGACCCAGACCACTCGGCTGGCCCAGAGGCGTACAGCAGATTAATGAGTGACCGGAGGGAACCCTGTGGGTGTCACCTCCACTGGGTTCCTGTCTAAATTGGGTGATACTGTTCCTGCCATCCAAACAGATACCTTACGCCTTCTGGTAGGTCGGACGGTTTGAGAAAAAATGAAAAAAGATATAATAATACAGGAAATTTTAAAACACGCATTTCTGTAAAAACACTATATACGAAAATTTTTGGCAAACCAATTCGTTTTCAGTACTATGAAATACGAAAGTAGAAATGAATAATCAATAAAAAAGAAGAGTATAAAGGAAGAAAAGGAAAACAATGATCAATCAACTGATTTTGTTTCATATTTTAAAAAAGATGTTAACAATGACATGATATGCATTCCAAACAGAAACCTTTACAACATAAAGGCAATAGAGTACAGCATTTTTTTAATTTAATTTCAAAATAAAGAAAATAAAATTTATGAAAGGGTATATTAAATTAACACTACAATCTACAATGAACATCACAGGAAGGAAGTACATCACAAGTAGGTAAGAAAGTAAGAAAGTCGGGACATCACAAGTAGGAATGAAGGAGGCTCTGCGATTAAAAAAAAGTAAGCTGATTTCAATTTAATTTATATAATTTACAGACAATGGGATAAACTGAAGAAAATATTAATCATCTTTTAAATCTGCAACAACAATTCAATATCGGATTTAAATATATGAAATTTCTCTTGGAAATTATTTTTGTTATAAAATACATTTTGTAGCTTGTTAGCACGTTCCCTGCCAAAGCTGATATGGTGCGTCCGTTCAAATGCGCCAAGATCCTATCTGCATTTTTATACTTTTAAATTATTTTCTGTTGTTTTATTTTTTAAATATAGATATAACAGATTTCTTCTAGCAATAAATAAATTCGCTAGATAAACAAGACTGTTCAAACCGTTCTCCGCATGCACGCAAAACTCCTGCACCTGCGATATGTTATTTTCCATTAGTCTTACACGAGTCGCTGAACAATAATTTAATTTTGAAAAGACAACAGAAATATCTTTTATTTGTTGTGTTCTTCAAAATATATCGTGAATAGATATATTTTTGCGTTCTAAACATTTAGTTATTGTATCTACGAATCTACGTTTTGAGAAATAAATGATCCATTTCAGTACGTCAAGAGTATTATTTAGTCCCTTCCTGTGCGCCAAACACCTAAACAGTGCATACATTTGCTACGGCAATACTTGTACTCAGTGATTTAGATAAGGCGATCAATAACGAATTATCTCGTAGCTGGCAAGTAAACTCAGTTTGCCAACTACGGGTATTCTCGTAGTTGGCAGCGAACGTGTTAATATTATTTGAAATATGCGATTCTTCTATTAGCCGCATTATGTATAAAACTGTAATGAGCTGTTTAATTTGAAATCCAAAAAGAACAAAAATAGCAACGGTGTTAAACATTATATGTAAATCAGCAACTTGCAGAGCAATAAAAATGTACAGTAGGATTCATAATCAGCATAATTTGGAGTTTACAAAGTTATTTAAATTTAAATTTTTCTATATTTTAATTAATAAATTGTTTTAATATATTGTCACAAAGCGGCACATTATAAAAGAAATGTCCAATATTTTACTTCATGCCTTTATTTATTACTGAACTTCAGTCAGTAATACTGTAAGTAGTTATAATGAGAAAAGTTTACTTCCGATTTGTTTTCAATTTCTGAATTCAAGTAAATCGTTCGTTTCTTTTTGTTAAAAATTGCATTTGTCAAAAAGGGAACCCAGGGTCGATTTTTTTTTATAATACAGGTCCTTTTTTCAGTACCTTTTAACAAATAACGGTTACAGTGTGTCTACCTCCCAACGAACAGTCAATTGATAGTCTGTTCCCAATAAATAAATGCACTAAAAGCGAGCAAAAAAAATAGTTGTCGAAATCGAATTATATGACCATCAGAAATAAAATTGTAACACATAAAAAAGTTCTTAATACGTATTAATAAGTTGGCGCTCAATTATCATAATATAGAAAAAAATTATATATGTTGTTGTCCAGCTAATTTTTTAATACAATATTTTGAGGGATAGTTGAAAGACGGTTAAGACGAGTTAGTTGGCCAAGGCTTTAATGCTTAGTACACAGATATCAATTGGCTTGTGCTGAAATTTTATTACAATATGGTCAACTACAACTGGTATGTAAACTATTAAAAATGATCGGTATATATTTAACTTGTATAAAGGCACCATCTTGACAAATTGGTAATTTAGGAAGATGTTATTTTACAGAGTTCAACTAATTAAAAAATACTCACAAGAAGCGGACTCTTCTGTGCATGCCTTTGGTTTTCACTGTAAAACTTTTGTGGTACATTTATAAAGCCATCGCTGGCTTTTAACTTATTTCCTTAAAAACTTTGTTGTAAGCAAAGCTGCGCGCGTGTAAATTCGTTTATTGGAAATTGCTCCAGTAGCTTCCAGTGTTCAGTATTTACCACTTTAACTTTTATATCATAGGTCCAATATACTGAGAAAAACAAGGCACTTCAGAACTAAATTGATTACACTTGAGGCGTATATAAAATACATCTATCAGATTTTTCAATTTTATTGTATCAAAACTGATAAATTTGATGTAACTTAAATTACAAATACTAAATATTTATCGATTGGAGTACATCTACTTTTCTATTTTAACAGACTCTTCCAAGCTATAGAAAAATAAAGTATTAGAACCATAAACAGCGCTTTAATATGGCACTGAACTCATTTATCGTGATTCCATTATATTTGCTAGGTTTTACAGAGTTTACATTTCGTGAAACAACATTAACTACAAAATTGCATGTTTTGAGATAAAGTTAGTTTTATATTGTACAAATACCAATGTACATTGTAACAAAAAGCTATGTAATATGCCATAAGCCAAATTAAGCTTAATGTCAAATAAGTTATCTGCGCCATTTTAATATTAATCATTGCAGAATAATTGGGCAATGTCAGAAAATATCACTTAATATAACCTTGTAATATATACGTATTTTTTGTTTGATTACTGTACTGGGTATGATTTATGAGAAATAAAAAAGATAAATTGCAATCAAATTAGATTTTCTTTATTTATATAAAAAAAATCACAATTTTGTAGTTAACGTTGTTGACACTAAACCTCCGATTTTCGCTCCTCAATTTCTCTATCTAGTCTTTTTTAGTAATTGTGTTATATAATTTATCTATAAGATAATCTTATTTTGTACATCTTGCATTTTCAAATAATTTACATTCTTATCACGGGAAATAGAAAATATTCTATCACTCACATACACTAAAAATTTCAAAATGCATTTAAGAAGTCTTTTATTATTTTACCGTCAAAATCTCGAGCTCGTATATGGCAAAGTAAAATTGAATGGACGTATTGCTATTACATTTTATCGTTTAACTAAGTATATAAAATGATATTAATATTAATAGAATTGTTAGTAATGTGCATGATTAAATGAAAAGTAATGGTGGATTTGAAAAACGTTGATAACATGAGCGTAGAATTGATATCAATGCAGAAACTCTGATTTTTCGGGACTGTTTGTTCATGAATACAGTCTTTTTTGTACCAGTTTGTTTAACTGTGTCTAATTTATTAGCTACGTATGACTGAAACATTGCTAACTTTTATAGAATTATTTCAGAAAGAAACTGTTTGCTAAGAACGATGAAGCTGAACATTTTACGCAGTCGGTTGGTAGAAATGATTATATTTAAAGATAAGAAATAGGTATGAACATTCACACACACGTACATAAATTACGCAATGTTGTCTCCAACAATCAATAGTGTACATATTATAAAAAAGAGAGTATAAAAAGAGTAAATGAGTGAAAAGCAAAAATAAACCAAAATGAAATGAAATACAGAAATAAAATAAAAAACTTCAGATATATTTTCAATATTGTTATTAGGGACAGATTATATGTAGTATTTAATAATTTAAGTTGAATACTATATACGTAGAATCAAAATTATGAACTATATGTCTTAAAAAACTTTTTAGCAGGTAAAAGTTATAAAACAGAAACAAATAACATTTAGATTTTAATTCTAAAAGTAAGAGCAAGGTTAAAGATTTTGGGAAAAACTGAATAAAGTGTGTAGCGTATGAAAAAGAAAATATATCGTTTCAGTTCTAGAAGAATAAAGCGTTGCTTGGCCAGGTGAAGATCAGTTTTTCGAATCCCGATTGAGATAGCTATAGACATATGAGTTCTTTAACCTTCGCCATGAACTTTAGGATTTCATTCTGTATGTTTATTTTATTTATAATAGTCGACACCTGAACAATTGCAAGACTTGCCGTTTGTCAACTGAACTCGGTCCTCTCAGTGTATGTATAAAATGAACAAAATAGAGTTCAAAAGTAAAAATAGTAAATGAAATCTATTTAAATACATTCGCTTGCAAACCAGCATTATAGTAAAGGATGATATATGCATAAAAATAGATTAAATTAAATGCAATCTACTGTTAAAGTGCAGGGAGCATTGCGGTCCTATGAGCGGAAGCAGGAAATTGAAGTATAAATAAAAGCAAGAATCTAATGACGTGTCTGTAACTAATATCGTCATAAAGGACATATTAAGGAAGTGAAATTGTATCGCTTCTTAAGACATGGCTGGAGATATATAAAAAGTTGCCTGTATTCAGTAACTAGAAATCAATGCAAAATCTAAACTAGCAGGCGGCAGAGTATAGCAGACTGCAAGTAAAAAAAAGTGCTGTAAAATGCAGAATTGTAAAAGAATAATTTGAAAGTTACCTTAAAAATAAATATCCTATCTCATATGCTGAGCCTTTTATACAGAAACGAACCTTGTGAACAAGGTCCACATGTAGGTTGTGTTATACAACCTCCGAGAAAACAAGTCATTTTTTCATAATAGTCTGAAAGAAAAAAGGGACTAAATCCAAGTTTAGAAGAAATGAATGTTCAAGTTTAGATATTTGAGGTAAATTCAAAACCAAGTAAAAGGAACCGCCAGTTTAGCTGCTCCGGTTGTTTTCTCCACATTACAGATGTTTGGTTTCGAAGGGAAAACATTTTGCACACCTCTGCAAAAAGTAGAATTCAAACCTGCCAGTTAATCTTAGTTTATCTCTTCAATACAGTCTTAATACTATCACAAGATTTTAAGACATTTCTATATGATAAAAACTAAATTGAGAATTTAAACAATAAAATGGGGTATATACTGACAGTGCGAATTTTTCTGAGAAAAAAAACAAAAACCACTCAATTAATTTCTTCTTTGTAGATCTGCAGCCGTATTTTCAGTAAGATATAGATCTTCTTGTCCATATCTCATTCGTGTTATTTATGTATTTCCATGCACATATGTATATGTATACTAATATGGCAATGTGCGCGGAGTATACTATATGTGAAGATTGTTTATTTATATTGACTATATATTCTGATACATATTTTTTGAAAGATGGTGATTTTATGATGTTCATTAGAAATTACACCCAATTAGTATGCTAATGCAACAAAAGCTTTTAATTCATTCGAAACGAAATGAAAAATATATGAGACCAGGAATCGCATCTGGAACCTATGGATTGCAAGTCCTATGCTTTAGTTCCTATGCTCCCATGCTCCCAGAGCAGAGCCAGAATAGTTCAGATAGTAAAGCATTGAACAGGTAATCCATAAATCTAATTCAATTCCTAATATCACACATTTAAAATGATAAAATTCATATTAATTATTTGAGAGCACTTATTACAACATCTATAGTTATTGTATTATATTATTAATCACTCATTAAAATATATAATAATAACAATTATAATAATAAAATTTAACAATAATACTGTTTATAATCTTCACATATGCTACATATCACTGTTAATATTTTAAAATCACTGTTACCTCTAATACACATACCACTGTTACTTCTAGTCTAAATATCCCATTATATCGAAAGTTACTTGTCAAATAATTATTTTTCTAACATAAACACTAAACCTTATTTGTATGTGATTGACAATAGGTATTGATTTAATTAAATATATAAGAAAATTGACAGCATAGAGATTATGAGTCATATAAACATGTGGAATATACTATAACTGCAACCTGTGTATTATTTTAATGTACAAATAAATTTAAATAAAATATGTCTAAAGATTCAATTGATATAATAATTGTTGTGATTCCAAAATTAAAATACGATATTAAAGACTATCAAGCATAAAAAGTCAAACATAAAAGAAATATTTTATAAACATAATTTTAATACATACACATATATACACACACATATATATATATATATATATATATATATATATATATATATATATATATATATATATATATATATATATATATATATATATATATATATATATATATATACTATATATACACATATATATATATATCCTACACATATATATCCTATTTCTTTATATATATATATATATATATATATATATATATATATATATATATATATATATATATATATATATATATATACTATATATACACATATATATATATATCCTACACATATATATCCTATTTCTTTATATATATATATATATATATATATACATATATATATATATATATATATATATACATATATATATCCTACTTTTTCTTTTTCCAATTCTTCCTCTTTTAATGCTTGTAGTCTGTGCATTAGCATTTATAGTAACTTATTATTGCTAATTCTGAAACAAGCATGTGTTTGGGCTTATTAGAGTTAGATGCTCAGACTTGAAGAAGAGTCTAGTCTAATTAATCTTCAAAATTAAGCCAGTGCCGTAAATTTTTCTTTTCGGCATTGTGACCGTGGTTTAACTGCTTTGGTGATTTTAATATTTAGTAATTACTTGAATTGGTTATTATTTATTTTTAATACACACACACATATATGTATATATATATATATATATATATAGGGTGTTCCACAAAGTGAACAGTGGAAGAATTTTTTGAACCGTTTATTGTAGCTCCATAGCTCCAATTTCAAAAATGCTTTAAGTAAGGTAGGACGTTATGAAGTAGTAATTTAAATGCTGTACCATATTTTGTAGAAAGTTAAGAAAATGAAACTTTTTATTTAGCCCTTCTATCAAAAAAATGCAAATAACAAAACTGTTACTCGTATCGTATTTAGTCTAACTGAAAAAAAATTGGCTGTAATACGATTCAATTTGACATAGTTACCATTAATAAAAATTTTTATTGGGGAACAAGAGGGCATCCACAAATCAACTTCGTTTGCAAATAGTTACTAAAACCTTTACCACTGCTTCAAATTTATTTTATGCAGATATTTCAGTAATGATATTATGTCATTATTATGACGATTTACATATTGTATTTAAGCATTCAAGTAACTCTGCTACCTAACTAGAGTTTGAATGATGGTGTTGTTCACGAATGCCGAATTCTGTGAGATGATTTTGATTTACGGCGAATGCAACCAATCTCCCATTGATACAGTGATGGAATACTATTGTTATTTCCGTAAAGCCAGCATCGTTCTAGAGTTTTATGCTGGGGTTGGTATGTCGATTGCAATCAACAGGACAAAATGATTTTGATTTACGGCGAATGTAACCGATCTCCCATTGATACAGTGATGGAATACTATTGTTATTTCCGCAAAGCTGGCATCCTTCTAGAGTTTTATGCTGGGGCTGGTGTGTCGATTGCAATCAACAGAACAAAATGATTTTGATTTACGGCGAATGCAACCGATCTCCATTTCATACAGTGATGGAATACTATTGTTATTTCCGTAAAGCCGGCATCCTTCTAGAGTTTTATGCTGGGGCTGGTATGTCGATTGCAAACAACAGGATAAAATGATTTTGATTTACGGCGAATGCAACCGATCTCCATTTCATACAGTGATGGAATACTATTGTTATTTCCGTAAAGCCGGCATCCTTCTAGAGTTTTATGCTGGGGCTGGTATGTCGATTGCAATCAACAGGATAAAATGATTGTGATTTACGGCGAATGCAACCGGTCTCCCATTGATACAGTGATGGAATACTATTGTTATTTCCGTAAAGCCGGCATCCTTCTAGAGTTTTATGCTGGGGCTGGTATGTCGATTGCAATCAACAGGATAAAATGATTTTGATTTACGGCGAATGCAACCGGTCTCCCATTGATACAGTGATGGAATACTATTGTTATTTCCGTAAAGCCGGCATCCTTCTAGAGTTTTATGCTGGGGCTGGTATGTCGATTGCAATCAACAGGTTTGTTTCATCATAGACATAGCTTGGCAAGATAACGAGTACTAATGATGTAACTAATGAGTACTAACGAGTAAAATGATGAAATAGATATTTTGGACTATTTTTCATCCTATGCATATACGAATGTCCAGGCCATAAGTACTGAACAACATCTTTTTCGGCCTATTCGAACCCACCACCAGTCTACCCGAACCCGTCACCTGCTGTATCATATGCAAGAGTTCTTACCGATTCGTTTATAAGGGCTTTCATTCTGGTGGGCAAGTACAGTGACAAAAATGTGTTAGAAACTTTTTGAGTCTACTGAAAACAGTGGTTTTAAATTATCCTAGTTGATTTCAAAAATTGAAAGACATGCTTGTGTTTTCCATAGATTTTGCTAGGAAAATATCTAACAGGCCGACAAAACCACATTTCATTTACCTTATTCAAATGTTAAAATAACTTCTAACCAGTACCGTCTGCCTGTCTTTAATAGTTTCAAAAATAAACCATGGAAAAATCTGTTTTAAAATCCCACTAAATGATTTCTATGCATTAATTCAATTTGTGAACGGCCCCATGGATTCATGAATTTTGATGATTAAAAGAGCATCAAAAAGTCACGAGAAAGTGGTGTAAGTCAGGAAGTTTGACAATTTATTTCGTCCTAAATTTGAACTTCTAAGAACCAAATTTGTCTTCAATTTGACTAAATAAAGTATTACCAACATTTTCGTAGTTTTACTTTTTTCGGCAGAAGGGCTGTTTGAAAAGTTAATTTTCTTAACTTTTTACAAAAATATGACACAGCATTTTAATTAGTATTTCATAACGTCCTTATTTAAAGCATTTTTGCAATTGGAACTATGAGTTCATAGCCAACGGTTAAGAAAATCGTACACTTTTTGTGGGACATCCTGTATATACTGAAAAGAAATTAAAAAAAATATATATATTTATATATCTTTTCGCTATATCTCACACATAAATACATATATATATATATATATATTTACGTACTATGGTACAATACAGAATATGTTACAACATACATTTGTATATGTATTTGTAAATATGCGAAATCACGCGTAATTTATTTCTATCTACTCATATATGGAATGATATACAAATATACTTCTTAAAGATTGTATATATTACCCATCATTATGAGTAATCAAGTCAAAATTACGATGACGAGCCAGTATATGGGAAATCTCCAACGATTATTTTAAGCAACTACATATCGATAATTTCCGTCCACATCCCAGTATTATTTCTTGTTTACGTACATATTTTCTTTTAATACGGATGTCATACATTTTATCGCGGATGATAAACTCTCATTATACTTTAGAATTTACATACTAAAATACACAAACGCCTATATCAAGAGCAGGGATCCACGAAATTTCTTCGCATAAATCAATGCGAAAAATCTCCCTCTCCGCGTCAGAGAAGAGAAGGTTCTTTTTTCTCCATTTCTCGGATCAGAACAGGTAGTTGCAGATGACTAAGGAAGGGCTAAGATTGTCTTACCTGCTACTGTTGCGAGGCAGGCGACCGCGAGGGGTCCGCCGACGATCGTCCGGACGCCCGTCAGCATCCGTGTTTAGCGGGGGGAAGACTTATGGCCACAAGAGCGCCCGGGATGCTGCCTTGGTTATCTGGGGCTCAAGATGAGAGACGCGCGTCAACGTCAATCGCGCATGCGTCCGTACCCCCCCCCCCCCCTCCTAAATAGAGATACGGTCACTGTGGCTTCTTCATGCCGCTGATCAAACAGGTACAACATGTAAATGATTTCTCCTTTGATGTACCACGTGATTTCAAGTAGTCCTAATAGAGTATAGGTACGAAATAAAATAGGACAAGATTTTTGTATTTTTATTTGTGTAAAAATGTATTATTTTCATTTTCGATAAATACAGTTTCAAAGATTAAGAAGCAAAGGCGATGAATGTCAAGTGGTGCAAATTATAGTAAACTATTGACAAATTTGAATAAAAGAAAATTATATTGTAAAGTGGCTGAAAGGTCTAATTTAATGCATTATGTTTAAACGAGATAGCTGGAGTTGCGAATCGTAGATTCTTATCGTAAATTATGTTGAGTTGTCTGCAGAAATACGTATAGGATATATTAGGTACTATAATTATATGCCCTATATACATCGTATAATGTATAGGGAAACTATTATGACAGGGTTGGAAATTCAAATTCGAATTTTCGACTGAAGAGCCCGTTCAAGCATCCCTGAATTCGAATCGAACGTTTTTGGAATGGTGTGTATGTGTGTCCGTGAGTCTGTGGATGCAAATTCTTACAAACGAGTGGAGCGTTTCGAACGAACTTTGGTATAAGTATTACAATCAGCTAATACTGGAACCCTTTTGATTTTAAACGCAATCAGACTTTCAGAAGACTCCCAGATTTTCGACTAAAATTTTAAAAAAATTATTAAAAATCATAATTTTTAATAATGCTGCTATGAAAATCTGACTAGGTTAGGATCTACCCGATAGTAGATACTAAGTGTGCAAAAATTAAGTCTTCTAGGGGAGGGGGGGGGGGTGTCTGAAAATACTTTTCAAAAAATTCCATTCACTCCTCCCTCGGTTAGAAGGGCTAAATTGAAAATCCGGCAATGTCAAGTTTCGATGGTTAGTACTCTAAATGTGCAAAAAGTCAACCTTCTAGGTCACCAGAAAAAATTTTGGAGCACCTAGAAAAAAAAACTATAGACACCCCCCCTCTTCTCCGTTCCTCGGTGTGTGGAAACCAAAATTCCGACTCCGTTAGGTTCCTTGTCGTATTTGATACTTTAAGTTTCGAAAACCCAGACCGTCCGGTTCATCCGTGCACATAGAGCAGCAATTTGGGCGGCCGTGATACTTTAAGTGTCGAAAGCCCAGGCTGTCCGACTACTACCAAACAGCAGTGCGGACCCTACCTGCCTCTCGGCAACACGGGTTTTGGTTTCCGCACTCCTGAAAGTCGCCCGCAGACGACCAAGCTGAGTCCTAGGAGGACGAGGCCGTCCGACTCGTCCGAAGACATGGAGCAGCAAAATGGGCGGCCGGGAAAAAGGGATTCTTTAAGTGTGTAAAGGTTCAGCAAAGATTATTAATAAATAAACGAAATCACAACATAAACTACTGCGCAAATAAGGTGTAGTAAGCAGACGTATGTTTCGAAAATCTCTTTTTCAGTGGGAACAAAGCTGGACCAGATGTACATACATACCTGTGAAAAAATGATTCAAATCTGTGCTCTTACATTTTTCTTCTCGTTCCTCCACTGGTTTTATTCGTGGTTTCATTCATTAAATTTTCGTGGTTAAAATTCATTTTTAATAATGTGGTTTAAACTTAATTTATATTATCAACAGATTTTGTAAAAACTGTTTGAAATGAGATTTAAATAAAGTAAACACGTAATATTGTATATAAAATATTTTCAAGAAAATTTTAAATTAAGAATATTTTCAATTAAATTAAAAATATTTTAATTAACTATATTATCTACTCATTCATATAATACTCAATAGTTACGACACTAACCATTGAATCATGGGTAATGAAATATATAGGAACGATTTAGAAACTTAGCTCAGTCAGTATTGGATATTGACAAGCTACATTTACCAGGTTTTCATGACTTTCGTGGCATGCAATGGGAATGCGATGTAAGTTCATTTAGAAATTTTTTCACGGTGTATTTTCGTAGTATGAACGTACCAGATACTTTCCTGGTAAATACACTCTTCCCAACTTTTTACTACTTTTAGAAATCAATTTATCTGTTATATTTTTCTTCTTTTTTAACACTTTACAACATAGTTGAAAAGTGTTTATGACTTTGTTCATTCTGTCTATCTGACTGACTGTCTGTCTGTCTATCTGTCCGTTCGCACGATAACTGCCGTAAAAATGATTTTGTCAAAATGATATTTTAGTATGTTGTTCAGAGGGTCTGTGGGACTTATGGGAATATAAATGAATAATAGCACCCAATTAGTTTGGGATTGAACCTGGTTGGAAAAAATGAAATACACTGAATCCTGTGGGACCTAATTTTTCAAACATTTTTTAAGCAAATTTAAAATTAACAAATTGCATCAAAAGTTTTAGGAAATATTCAAATTATCCCATAAAAATATAAAAAAAAATTTCAGCAAAATATATTTAGTAGTTTTTTAAATAAAAATTAAAATAATAATTACATCCATATCACATGAAGAGATCACGTGACCCACTTCAAAATAAAATATGGCATCCATCTTGTGTCAAAATCGTGATTTTTAAAGTTCTTTTTAATTTATATTTAGTGTTGTAACCATCCTAAAATCGCTTTATTTTTGCTTAATTTCTGTACATCTATATTCTGAAACAGCGCAATAACAATATATTTGAATTTAAATGATCAATGCCATCTTGTGTCAAAATAGTGATTTTTAAAGTTCTTTAATTTATATTTAGTGTTGCATCCGCCCTAAATCCGATTTATTTTTTATTTTTTTCTGTGCATCTATATACTGCGACAACGCAATTACAATGTATTTGGGTTTGAATGATCATCAAACTTGGATTATTTCTACAATGAAGCTTAATTTTCACTCATGGAGAATGTAAACACATGAAGCTCTTGGATGAATTGTATACGAATTGCGGAATTTCTTTAATGTAAAATTATTTAGCTCTGTAGTCTGCAATATAGCTGATATGAATGAAACATTCATTAATTGTACATAGAGACGCAGACGATTTTATAGCAGACTTTTTGGATGAAGTTTTAAGCATAGAGTGAAATTACTTTTACTTGCATGGTTTTAAGTTTTTAAGCAAAATAAATTATTGTAGTACTGGGATGAATGGAAGGAATGGAAAAAAGTGGATGAATGAAATATTTATTGCTTTTTCATTGAGAGCCAGGCGAGTTGTATTTCAATGACTTCATTTGAATAAAGTTCATTTTTTTCGATGAAGTTTTACGTTTTAAAATATAATAAATTATTGCAGTATTGTGATAATTTTAAAAGTATTACCGCTGAATGTATCGCATTTTAGAGATGTTTAAATAAAATTGCATTGTAGTTGGAAAGTGTTTCATAATCAATGCTTCAGGCATGATTGATCTTTCTTGTTATTTATGTATTTATGTTTTATTTTGGTTATTTTATTTTATTAGAAATGCATTTAGCACTATATATATATTGGAAATAAGCAAACGCAAATGAGCATAGAAATTTATCGATATTAATAAGCATTTCCGATTCTCATTATGGAAACGTTAATTAACTTCCTCTAAACTGGTTTGTTGTCATGTGTTTGAACACCATGTTCATAAAAAAACTGTTATTCTCGAAAAGTCGCAATGCATTTCCATCATAGTAACTCAGTAAGAAAGCACCTTTAAATAACATATAAGGTCATCATGATTAAAAGTCGCACATTCTGACGTGACGGCACAGAAAACTAATTGTCAGAAATCTCTCATATTTGGTAACCTCACTAAGGACACATTGTGGAAAGAGTTTATGCAATAACATTTAGCTCCAAAATTCACCATCAGGGGAAAAATAACGTGCCCTTATTCTTTGTAAAATTTTTCTGTTAATGTTCAACAAACACAATATAAAGAATTTTTAAATGAATTTATTTGTTGGGATAAAAGCAGCAACGGAGATTCTGACAAAACATTCGAAATGATCGTAATTTTAATTGTCTATTGGGAAAACAGGTGATGCGTTGAGCTTTAGTTGTGTTCTTTTAAAGTTGGCAACAGAAATTTGTATCTTTTGTTGTTAATTTGTCCTTAAAGGTTTTCAGCAATTACTCACTAAAATACATTGGTGCACATAATTAAAGTATAATCTTCAAAGGGTTACGAAACTCGTAGTACAAGCAAGGAGATGTGATGAAATTTCATGTACACAAAAATTTAGCAATGGAGAAGACGAATGCGCACATGCTTTGCATTAATTGGATCATGGCATGTCTCTTAATATGCAAATTACAGATGCGTTTAAAAGGGGTGATAGTTCATTCACCTCTTCCACCAGGCGAAAGTCGTACGGATACAACATAAAGTTCAGGTCAGCGACTGTGACGCCAATCATGCCACAAATACATTGTATGGTCTATTTCAACGGTGGAGATCGATTGGTAGGATGGAAGCTGGACAGTATCAGACAGCTCCAAATGTTCCACAAAATGTCCTTTCGAGTTTCAACGCGTAGAGGATGTTCATCAGTGATCAGAAAAAGGTCGACCCCATTCCCCATGCCACAACTTCAGTTATATCTCCAGACAGCAAATCGCCTAGGAACTGGTAATGGTGAGAACGAGAATATTTTAGACATACAGTGTATAGAAGACTTAATGAGAGGGGTTTGTTTTTAGAAGACCAGTGATTTGTATCCCTATTACTCACTAGAGCTCATTTAATATGGAGCTCTGAACGCCACCTTTGGAGCTCCGAACAGTGGGCACTCGATCTTTTCTGGGATGAGTCCCTCCCTATTCAGTTTGAATACTAATTCCCGACGAGTTACCATTTGGTTAGAACCAAAGAAGCACAACTTCCCCTCTATGTCATAGACATAAATCTTATATAGATATTGTAAGATCTATTGTCATGAAAAGAGACAGCCACTCAATTTAGACCGGAACCTAGTAAGGGAGATATCCACAGGGATCGTACATTCTTTACCCTGCCATCTACCCCTCAAACCATCTATCTCTCTCTACCTTTTTAGCGGAAATATTGGCACGGATTTAATTTTTAGGGATGACTATGTTCAATCTTATTGAGCTGAACTGGACTGCAAGATTTGAACAATGGGACATGTAGTAATATAATTTAACACTAAATTTATTCAAATATTCCACGGGGACAGTCAGTGCCAAGTTCAACGTAATTCAAAATTTTGCCTAGCGTTTAGGTCACCTAAGGGGATTGATAAACTGACGGATTTACGGTAACGCGGCAAAGTTTTACCACATGCAATGTTCAAACCTTAAGTACTTGTTGGGATAAATACAATCATTGCTGACAAGAAAAAGGAAACTGTCTTTATATAAGGAAATCGAACCCCGAGCAAATGGTAGAGGACATCGCAGTTGCGATAAAGTAGGATGCAATAAGCAATCCATTGCCCATTAGTAGCTCATGAGATGCTCCAAGTCGATTGGTTTTATTTGTAACCAAGTCTACAAGATTTTACAAAAATCCTATTTTGTCATCCCTATCGCATCGCAAGCATATTCAGAAGTTACTTCACACTGACTACATAACTCAAAATACATTTGCACTCCATGTTGTTACTTGATGCACTCCATGTTGTTTCTTGATGCACTCCATGTTCTTGATGTACTACAACACGTTCTTACTTGAATGGAAGTAGACAACGGATATCTGTGGAACGTTTTGTGGACAGGCAAAGCCCTATTTCATTTAAATGATACAGTTAGCACCCACAACTGCAGAATCCGGGTAAATGATTATCCCCATTTGTCACAAAAATCCTTTTCCAGCAGTAGCGGCTCGTGTGTCTATTTTAAGACAGGCACAACTTCAGATGATTAGAATCAAACTCAAATTTCAGTCGTTTATAATGATATGCATTTAAAATGATATGCTTTTTAAAGATATGCATTTAAAATGAAGGCGGTATAAATAGAAAAAATTTGTTCATTCCGATAATTTTACATTTTAGGCTATTCCAAATGATAGACACACCAGCTGCTACTGCTTTAAAATCTTGGATGTCTACCTAAATATCATCAGGACCTGAGTTTATATAAAAATATCAGCACCTGAGCTTACACAAAAAAATCCGTAACTCATCTTATTAGTTTTATTTTTCAGGAAAACCTACAATGCTACGGTGACCAATGCTGTTCTACGGTTTCATTATGTTACAGGAAACGAGGGAAACTTGCAATTGCAACTTAACAAGTGTTTTTGCATAATAGCAAAAACACTTAAATTCCTGATGATGAGTCTTGATGAATGAAGCCTTATTTATCACCTAATAACAAGTTTTTAAACTAAATATTATTAAATGTATGTCATCTATATAGTTTCTAGATTGAGATTAGTAAATTTGAGAGCGTTTTGGTGAATACTTTTTTCAGCAGATACGTTAGAATAGCCGAACTTTAATTATATTCACCGTATGTTTACCGGTATTTCAGCATAGTTGACCTCACTTTTCGTTCTTCGGAAATTAATATTTTAGATACATAGTTCCAATTTGAAAGACTGTTAAATTAAATTCTAAATTATTTCATATAATTTTTTTCTGTTAAGGTAAGTAAAATAATTGCTAGCTCTCTGACAAAGGGAAAAGGAAAACTGTATATAAGAAAATCAAGACCCGAGAAAATGGTAGAGGACATCGCAGTTGTGATATAGTAGGATGCAATAAGCAATCCACTGATCATTAGCATCTCATGAAGTACTCCAAGTCGATTGGATTCGCCTGTAAGCAAGTCTACAAGATTTTGCAAAAATCCTACTTTGTTACTTCTATCGCATCTCAAACATATTCTGCAAATTATCACACGACTTAAAAGACATTTGCACTACATGTTCTTGCTTGAATGGAGATAAGTAGATACTATTTAAAAAAATCTTATGTGGGCAGCACATGACTTTCCCTGCCGACTCATGGTCATGTTTTTTTTTATTTCTTTAATAATTCATTAAATTGAGTTTAATTGCCCAAAATAACACTAAATTTTCAGTTTTAATTCAAATTTTGTTTTTGTTTGGTAATTGGACATTTTTCCGAAAGCGGAGTAACAAACATGCAAGAAATCTCAAATATCTTGAGAACGATTAGCCCTAAAGTAATGGAGTTGGTCTTATTCTTTTTCTCGTCAAAAATTACGTATAAAACAAGCATTTAATTGATACATTTGAGCATACGTAGTCCTTTTTTTATTTTGGCGATTTTTGCGGGCCATTTCGTAAAAAAAAGCAGATTGCTCTTTTCCGAATCATATCAAAATCTAATCAACACCACAATATCCCACAAGTAACTTATCTACCAAATTTTGTGAAATTTGGTCAATTGGTATGTTAGCTGGAGTGGACACATGAAATTTTTGCCATTTCGCAAAAAAAAGGCGGGTTCTGTTTTTCCGAATCATACCAAAAACTAATCAGCACTAGGGTCATGCCAAGTGACTTACCAAATTTTATGAAATTAGATCCATTAGTTTTTGAGTTAGAGTGGATACATACATTGCACAGACAGACACACAGACAGACAGAGAAAAGTCAATCTCCCGCGGCAACCATAGGGTTTACGCCGTCTACAAGGGGAGGAAGCACTGCTAACCAAATCTCTTCCAGCAAAGCCGCAGCCGAGGGCCACGTTCTCGACGGGATCATTCACCGGGTAGAGTCCCGAAGAACACCCGCCAAGACCGACCCCAGCCATCGACCGGACCTTGGCTTCAGGCCTGAATAGGCGCAGTCCAGTGGTCACGGCCACCCAGAAGAGTCGGAGCCTGATATTCTCACTGGTTCGACGGACAGTTCATCGACTACCAGGTAACCCGATTATTATGCCTCCCAGATACGGAGGACCAGAGCTACAGAGCTAAGATCCGTACACCACATCAAATGTGGCGCCGCCCCGGTAGGGGGGGGGAATCACACACATACACACAGACGTCACTCTAAAAATAGTTTTTTTCGTGTTCTAAAGGTTCCAAAACGTGTAAACTCGAGTTGCGATTTTCAGCATGATTCCAATACTTTCCCTATACATTACCATGTATTGCAGGGAAAGTAAAAAAGTAGGGGGATCTGAATTTTTATAGGGTTCCTTGAGAAAAAAAGTTCAACTAGTAACAGTTGGGCTGCATAGTAACTAGTCTAAAGAAAAAGATCCCAGTGCAATTATCTGTAATATTCGAAGAGTTATTGCAACTTTTTTTCTACAAATACTGGGCCACCTACAAATAACATCGCATAGATATGTTTTTGATTCCAAATTGGAGTCCGCACCTCTCAGCATGAGTCAAAAATTAAAGGAAAATCGTCGAATGGAGAGAAAATCCTATTCCAATCGTCCCTATTTTAGTAGTTTATAACACTACTTCTATTGTAAATATCTTCATGAAAATTGCAAATGATTTTATCGGGTTTTTTTTATCTTTAAACTAGTCTCTGAAAAGCTCAAAATTTTTTAATTGATTTTTTTTTCTCAGTAGACCATGTTAGACACCTTTAGAAAATATTACCCACCGCAAAAAGTATATGAAAAAATTGGAAGTATGTGTATTAAATTGGAAGTATGTGTCTAAAACCAATTGCTAAAACACAAAATGAGTATCAACTATGCTGAAAACACCTTGCATACACATACAGGGTATCCCGCAATCACATATTACAGCACTTGTTAGGAGATGGCGTAACTGTGAGACAAAAACCATTCACCGTTTCCTTTTACACACCTTCCTTGTACACACCTTCCTTTCACTTCCCGGTCGTCCAAGCAGTTATCTTACAAGTTTCTGGTAGATCGGACGGTCTAGGTCTCAACAACAACAACAACAACAACACCTTCCTTTCAGATATATTAGAGTCGAAATTTTGTTGATTTTATTAGGATTTCTTCGCAAAAGAATGGCGACTTCGCTTTCCAAACAATCGTGGTAACAGACAAATTACGCGTGATTTATCTATTAGCATTTTTAGGATGGGAAGAAAAGAAAGGACCAAGCTTAATTAATATTAATTTAATTTTAAAATAATCATTTGCATTTTGGAAAAGTATAAGTTTCTTCGAATTTACACTTGTTTGTAAACGTAAGAAGTAGGGCAGTCGAGGACTCGCTCAGAATTTTTCTCGTTTAATTAACGGAATGGGTACGACGCATTAAATAATCAAAACAGGGCAGTCAAAGTTGAAGCAACTGTTCAAATTGAGGACCATAGTTGATTGATTCGGTGCATTATTGACTACTGCAGTTTCTAAGATGTAATCTATTAACACGATTATTTGATAAGCGAAGTTGTTATTCACTTGCTGCAAAGTGAAAATAACGGAAGTCACGCCAAAATTTTAACTCTAATATCTCCGTGACAAAGGTATGTAATGAAAAACTGCAAATTATTTTGTACCAACAATGGTGTAATCATCTATCCTTCAAGCGATGTAGCCCTCAAGCATTCTGTATAAAGTGGCATGTAAAAGTTTTGGATCACAGTATTTTTGATATTATATTTTTAATTTATGGTTATATATAATATGCTATTTATTTAATTAATAGTTATTTATAGTATGAAAGCTTTTTTAAATAGAGGCTGTGGGTTTATATACTATTGCGCATTTTTTGCATTTAGCACAGTCAGGTATTTGTTTTAAAATTATACATATTATACCAAGTTCAATAGTTACAGGATAGGTGTTTGAGTGGTGACGATAAAATGAGAAACGTATTCTTCGTTAAATAAAAATCAATAATCGGTTTCGGTGAGTATGACCTTATATGCAATTACGCACAGCTTTCAGAAATTGACTCAATTAATATAAATGTTGTACTTAGAGTGATACTGCCCTAATCTTTATTCAGAGAATACAATTCTGTTTTGTTTGAATGTTTCATTTTCACCACAGTTGAAAGTTGATATATAAAGTTGAGCCTAGTACCTATTGAACGTCAAATATACTGTTTACCATCATTTTCAAATAGATCGAACTTACATTTATCGGAAAATGGGATTTTACACCAATCTATCACTTTTTGCTAGCTAAATTACTAGCCTATCCTTTCCTCCCAAACCAACTGATATAACTGTCGAGTGAACTTTGAAAACACTGAAGTTTGAACACTTGAACTCTTTGCAAATTGACTTAAAAATATTCAATTTTACAAATTTCTGTCAAAATATAAAAATACTAATATCTCGAGGACGCCTAGATGAGAGCAATGATGTAACAATATTTTTTTTTTCCATTGGCTGGGGCACATGAACAAAATACAAATGTAACAAACAATGAGAAACAACGACAAGAGTTTAAAAGATAACCGGAGGTTATCGCCCCAATAGTCTTTTCGCCTCCCAATATCTGGAAGCCTCGGTAGCACCATGGAGCATATGTATATTCTTTGCCATGGAGGGCTCGCTCCACAGCCGTGTTCCGCAGCTCCCCCTGTACGTGTTCTGCTGCGGTATTTTTGTGGTCATGTATATCATTCATCTATATCCTTCCATCAATAAAATTTTAGGTGCATGCCATGTTTCCTTCTTGGTGCCCAGCTTTCATTGTCCGTGAGTGTATAATAAATATCGAATTTTTAATTTAGAAAAATAAGTCACGAATACAACATCTCCTGGCAGAATGCAGTGTTAGAAAGTGCATATAATGTGAAAAGCAGATAACATTGGACCTAAAAAACAAAAGTAGTTAATTGATTGTAGCTGGTGGGAAGAATTATCACTACTGTGATTATGCCAAAAAGATTCATTTAACAACGCTGAGTTACCCTAAGCTTATTTACTAAACTGTTCACCAAATATAAGAGATAATAATATAATTTGCTGGTTTGTTTTCAGGTTATTAGTATGTAAGTGATGAAACTTTTTATTAGATAATCTATAAATTCGAAATAACTGTTTTATGATGATATTGCAAAAGAATTGAACCAAATTACATGAAGTAAGAGGTAATAATTTATTCATATTAAAACTAAAATATTCTTTCTTATCATATGAATTACTTGTAACAGTATTGGAAGTGTCAAAACACAGATTTAAATCCAGAAAATTAACATTATTACTAATGGATAGTTCATTCGGAAACACTTCCAGATTATCCGGATAGAAATCTATTTGGATATTATTTAATTCCGAGGTAACTACACAGATCAAGTCATCAACATATCTATATTGGTAATCAGAAGACGTAAATGAATGTGTTCGTAATGATAAAGATATAAATAAGCCAATATACTACTACTACGTCCACCTTGCGGGACACCTGATACTTATAAGTGATTTCCCTGAAATATATAATTATTAAAATATTATATTACCCTGAAATATATAATTATTATTTGTATATATATATATATATATATATATATATATATATATATATATATATATATATATATATATATATATATTATATATTATATAAAGAGGAGAAGTTTAGGAAATTATTTTTATTTTTATATGGTCAGTATGAACAGCAACAAATGCATTGTTAAGTGATAAAGTGATTTTATAAAAATCTTGAATATTAATATTAAAGAAATCTTTAAAATCAATGGTTTGTAAACCAACAATATTATCAAATAAATGAAATTTGTCAATTAAAACGTTACTATTATCTAGAATAAAATAATCAGATCGAGAATATCGAAGGCTGTTATTTAGTTCTTTCAAACAAGTAATAATTTACTAGCAGTACTAGAATATGTGCATAAGTGGTAATTCTAAATTTGATGGGGTTCTTATGAAATTTTGGCATTAAAACAATATAAGAAAACTTAAAAAATGTAGAGTCTAAATCACAATAAATGTTAATAATTTTTTTCATACTATTAAAAGAATGTGAGTCTGTTTAAAATTATTATTATTATTTAAATAGTCTTTTAAATATCATATATACATTTTTTATAAATAATTGCATAATCATTGGAGGTTTAATCTACATAAGTAATTACAACAGACTGTTGTTGTTGTTGTTGAGACCCAGACCGTCCGACCTACCAGAAAGGTGTAAGGTAACTGTATGGACGGCCGGGAAGTGCCACCCAATTTAGACCGGAACCCAGTGGGGGAGGCATCCACAGGGACCGTACCCTCCTTCCCCTACCACCAACCTCTCGGAAGGACTTACGGACCCACATGTTTAACGTGATCGTACTCCGCATGAACACGGCGGCATTTTGTGGTAGCGTGCAAATCTAGCGCGCAAACCACGGGGATACCGCACCCGAGATGGCCAACAGCACGCGGTGTTCCGAGGTGGTCACCCACCATTACAACAGACTGTGAAATAATGGTAGAGTTTTTCAATTTACCAATAGTATGTAATGGTTTATAGTCTTATAAGTTAGTTAAAGCAAGTTATTGGTCTGATTAAGAGTTATTATCTATATGTATTTAATAAGCATCTGTTGTATTTCAAATGTTGTATATCTTGTGTTTTTCGTGCTTTTACTTTTGATTGGTTATTCTTTTTAACACTTTACAACATAGTTGAGAAGTGTTTATGACTTTGTTCATTCTGTCTGTCTGTCTGTCTGTCCGTTAGCAGGATAACATCAGTAAAAATGACTTTATAAAAATGAAATTTTAGTATGTTGTTCAGATGGTCTGTGGGACCTATGGGAAAATAAATGAATAATAACACTCAATTAGTTTTGGACTGAACCCGGGTTGAAAAAATGAAATACATTGAATCCTATGGGACTTAATTTTTCAAAAAATTTTTAAGCGAATTTAAAATTCACAAACTGCTTCGAAAGTTTTGGAAAATATTCAAATTATCGCACAAAAAATATGAAAAAGAATTTCAGCAAAATATAATCGGTAGTTATTTAAGTAAAAATTAAATTAATAATTACACCCATATTATATGAAGAGATCACGTGACCAACTTCAAAATAAAATATGGCATCCATCTTGTGTCAAAATCGTGATTTTAAAGTTCTTTTTAATTTATATTTAGTATTGTATCCCTCCTAAAACCGCTTTAATTTTACTTAATTTCTGTGCATCCAAATTCTGAAATCGCGCAATTGCAATATATTTGAGTTTAAACAATCAATGCCATCCATCTTGTGTCAAAATCGTGATTTTAAAGTTCTTTTTTATTTATATTTAGTGTTGTATCCGTCCTAAAACCGCTTTATTATTGATTAATTTCTGTGCATCCATATTTTGAAACAACGCAATTTCAATATATTTGAGTTTAAATGATCAAAGCCATCCACCTTGTGTCAAAATCGTGAATTTTAAAATTCTTTTTAATTTACATTTAGGGTTGTATTCGTCCTAAAACCGCTTTATTTTTGATTAAATTCTGTGCATCTGCATTCTGAAACAACACAATTGCAATATATTTGAGTTTAAATGATTAACAAATTTTAATTATTTCTACAAGGAAGCCAAATTTTCACTTATGGAGAATGTAAACACCGAAAGATGTAGGATGAGTTATATAAGAATTACTGCATTTATTTAACGCGAAATTATTTTGCTCTAGAGTCTGCAATATAGTTGATATGAATAAAACATTCATTGATTTTACATAGCGAACCAGACGATTTTTCGATGAAGTTTTAAGCATAGAGTTAAATTACTTTTACCTCCATGGTTTTAAGTTTTTAAATAAAATAAATTATTGTAGTACTGTGATGAATGAAAGGAATGGAAAGAAGTTAATGAATGAAATGCTGCTTTTATATAGAGAGCCAGGCGATTTATATTTCGATGACGTCGTTTGAATAAAGTTCATTTGTTTTCGATGAAGTTTTCAAATATAATAAATTATTGTAGTATTGTGATAATTTTAAAAATATTACTGCTGAATGTGTCGCATTTCAGAGATGTTTAAACCAGGCAATTTATATTTCAATGATGTCATTTGAATGAAATATGGAAATATATATATATATATATATATATATATATATATATATATATATATATATATATATATATATATAAGATTCATATGAAAAAGAGAGGGGAAATGACCAAATGCAAGGCATAAAATGGTAGAGGGGGATGGCGACCCCTCTTTCCCGTTTAAAAGACTGCTTTTATGCCCGGGCAACACTCACGGTACCAATGCCATGCAGTAGCCATACTTCCGTAAATGTGTCAAATCAAAAACACTCGAAAAAGTGCAAAGAAAACAAATAGGAATCAACCAGGATCGCAAGGGAAAGAATGGAAATGCAGCAAATGCCCCTGTCGGTTAAGATGGAGTGCATCATATATAACAGCAGTCCACGCATGCGCAATTCGTTATTTTCACTTTCATCGTTCTATACCTCTGCCATATCCTTTAAGTAAGCATTTTCTCCCTTTTTTGTATTAAATAGGGAATTATAATAACATATCAGGAAGCCAATTGGATAATTCCGTTTTATTGCCTCCTTCATAATATTCCTATTATGCATGATGCAATCAGACTTGAAAGTATTAATGCGTTGATTTCTTTTGAGGTGACCAATGACGACATTTCTGAAAATGTTTTTGGTCAAATTGGACCTCCAATCTATAATGCGATTGATTTTTATATTGAAATTGTTTCTCTTGTCATATAAGACGGTATAAGTGCCATATCTACTGCCATGTTTTAGTGTGATATCTAGAAAATCAACACTATCTTCCTCCTTACTTATATTCTCAATCAATTCCAGTTCTTTTGGATAAAAAGTAAATGTTTGGATAAAAAGTATAATGTTCATTCATGTTTGCTTATTACTTAAATGGATATTGATAATATATAATGTATAATCTATAATTGTATACATTTTGATCTTGAAAGATGGGTGGAATGAATATTTAAGCAGTTTTGAAGGAGAAATAAATATTTGAGTATTGCTAAAGAGGGGCGCAACTAAAAGAATTTGCGGACTTCAGAGCTATATGGTACTCAAGCTACCCAAGTTTAAACTACCTAGCTGCTACAGTCATATATATGTTATAAATGAGATAGCTTCAAATATGATTTAATCTATATAAATAAAATTGAAAATCTGTTTGTCTGTCTGTCTGCCTATTTGTCCCATCATCACGGGAGAACGGCTGAACCGAATTTGATGAAATTTTGTGGGTAGCCTGGAAATAGTCCCACTTAAAATTTAGTCCATGTTTGGAGTTTCTACGATCAGTGGTTCTCAAGATATTAGTAAAAAACGAAATTTTCGTTTGTCTCATCACCACGAAAGAACGGCTAAATTGAATTTGATGAAATTTTGTGGATAGCCTTGAAATAGCCCCCCATAAATTTAACCCAAGTTTCGAGTATCTAAGACCAGGGGTTGTTGAGATATTACTGAAAAATGAAACTTTTTCCTAGGAGTTCTACTCTCTAACTCCGTGGTTTATCCAAACTAAAAGCTTGAAAATCGTTTGAAAGTGAATTAAAACTTTATCTCTGAGTTTGATGGGAGATTTTTTGCGCTAATTAGTCACTTTCTGAAAACATGAATTGTTTGAAACATGATTTAAATAGGAAATATATCTCCATGATTTAATTTTCTCAAGCTTTTACTGAACAAAAGTATAAAGAAATCAAAATAGTTATTTAATTTCGCAGTTTATGAGGAAGATTTTATCTTATATCATGTTGCTCAGAAGCGCAATTAAATTAAATCTGTCTGTTAATTTTAATTATTATTTTTTCGATTTGAATAATAAATAAATGGATATAAAAATATATTTTAGAAAAGAACGATTTGATTTTTCTTATAGCATTTTTGACTGGATAATATCAAATACGGTCTTCAGGTTTAAACGTTATTATTATTGATATTTTCGGGGATTATTGATTCAGGAATTATTGATATTTTCAAGTTATTATGCCATTGTTTTATTATGACAAAAATTGTTTAAACTCATATATTGTACGTTGTACAAGTAATCTTCTACAAATACACGGGTATATATTTTAATCTACGAGAATATAAGTAGTACAGGTATATTGGCATATGTTTTGATATATATTGGCATATATTGGAATCAATTACGACCTTCTGGTATAAATATTACGGGGATTATTGATATTTTCAATTTATTACGTCATCTCTTTTATTTTGGCTAAGATTTTTGAGACTCATATTGTAATACGGGTAATCTTCTACTAACACACTGGCATATTTTCTAATCTGCGACAATATAAGTAGTACGAGGTTGCATATATTCATTCAATTCCCTTTTTTTTTGTAAATTTGCTTACAAAAGGGTCCAGGATGTTTTATTCTTCAGCTCTGCCCGTGAAGATAATTTTATATAGTGAGAACAGATATTCTTAAACTTCTCTTTAGGAGCAATAAATTTAATATTTTAACAGAATTTGCACATGATTGCGAATTATAAGTTTCTTCATATTATATACTCCGTACGAAGAACGGGTATGCTGCGAGTTGATTTATAAACTTGCGTCTAATGAGTACGTCTAATGAGTGCGTTTTAATGAGTGCAAATATAACATCTTATTAGAAATCACACATGCATATTAATGAGTGTAAATAAAACATCTTATTAGACATGAAACATGCTTTTAAACTGAAGATAAGAATAATTCGTGAGTAGTAGCATAAACAGTTGCAACGTTTTGATGAGTGGAAATACAACATCTTATTAAAAATCAAACATGTTTTGAAATGAAATTAGTAATAATAAGTTGGAACAACATAAACAGTTGATTAAATGCATCAACTCGTTTCAAAAGCAAGAAATATTACTTTTCGTAAGGATAAATTAGACAGAACAATCGCTACAGCCACCACAGAAAATGTATAGAATATTCTGTGAATGGAATAATGCTCATGTGATCCAGAAATATAGGCGTTAAAAATCCGAAAAATTAATAATTAAACAAAAAAGTCCCTACGAGGTATTATGCAACAGAGCGAAACGAACCTCAGAAAATTTCAAATAGTTCACTGAAGTGGCTGCATAGTCTAATGATTAGGGCACGGGAACCGCACTCGGAGGACTCGAGTTTGATTCCCAAAACTGCTCAAATTATCCTCGTATCTATGCGGAATACGGGCACATTAAATCTGTGGGTCGGAAAGTCCTTACAAGAGGTTAGTGGTAAGGGAAGGAGGGTGGTGATGGATGTCATATGCACTTGGTTCCGGGCTAAATTAGGTGGCGCTTTCCTGGCGGTCTAAACAGATACCTTGCATCTTCGGGTAGGTCGGACGGTTTGATTTTAAAAAAAAATTCACTGAAAACACTAATAGTAATTATGAATATACAAGGCTGCGAAACTTAGTGACACCTAACAAATTTAGAACATATATCTGCCTTCACCAAAAAGAAGATAATAGAGAACACATAAATGAAAGAAACAACCAGTATCAGAAGCTTAATGAGTTACCATTAACATCAAAGATAAAACTTAGTGAAAAATTAATTATCGATTTCGGAAATTAGTTAATTGCATCAAGAAAGGAAAAGAAGCTAAATAACATGGAAACAAACGGTTACGGGACAAATTATAGAGCAACATTAGGCAAAGGAATGTCTACAAATGCTGTCTACAAATGAAGAAAACAACAGGCTTCAGAAATTGAAATAGCCAATATCAACCAGAAAAAATTAAAACAACCGGTTAATACAATGTGAAATAAAATATAGCAAAACAAACATAGGATTATTCTGTTACTGCTCTATTTTTATTTACTTGTTGTATTTCACAAGTAAAAGATAATATTAATTAATCCTTCGTGCCTATTTATTTCTATTCTATTTAAAAAAAGATCTTAAATGTTATGCTTTTATGCTTTTTATCTTTTAAACTTAGCGTACTAAGAATTTGCTAAAAATTCATTTTCCCTAAGCCGATTTTAAAATGGATTGTTTGAAACGGATTCTGCCAAAACCGAATATATATTTTTTCACTTAATTCCTTTTATAGCATAATATGAAAAGTCATCAATCGTACAATATTTATTAAGTTTTATTAAAATGATAATTTCAAACGATAAGAATGTATTGCATTCTATTTATGATTATTGCGTGTTTAGAGAATGCGACCTCAATCTCAATTGTGTGAAATCCAGCCAAAAGTTAGAGCCCACCGGTTTTGGCGCCAAATCAAACATCCGCCAGTAACCCCGCGCGTCTCCTCCAAGTGCAGCCTGTCAGTCGAATGGAGAACTTCAAGATGCCGTATCTTCGATCGCAAGTCTTATTTGTTTCTTAGTTTAAAGCAATGACCCGTCCGTCCTAAGGTGGAGATTTTCCTCTATGGCTCAGCTGGTAATATATCAGGTAATATACAGGCATTTTAATGATATAGTTTATTCTTTTCTGTACTTCTAAAGAAGTTGTTGAAGCGACCCACATGTTTTCTCTGGCAGCAAACATTTAAGAGTTCAAGGGGCACCTTTAAGGTAACAGCATTTTTTTCAACGAATATGTTTTGGAGAAATATGCGTTAAATTCAGTAAATATACACTTATTTTAATAACAGAAAAATTATATTCCGATACTTTTATCTTGTATTTACAAACACAAGCTTATAAGTTGACACTGTGAAGTTCATAACATACACACGTGGTTCTTATAAAAACATTTCTAATCACTCACATGTGCGATGTATACATATTTAAATACATACATACGCGTCTAAAAGTGCATGTTATTTGACTTATAAGAAAGATAATTAAAGATGTAATACATATACTTAAAGGAGCATGATGATATAGATTTATTAATAGAGTGAGGTCAGTGTACTCTTTTAGCTACAGATGAAAAACAAAAAAACATATCCTCAGTGTAACAGTAAAAATTAAAATAATTTCTCACATAAAAAAAGCATAAAAAATTGAATTTTCACACTTGATATAAGAAATACATGTATTATTTTTTTCTCGTGTATTATAATGTGGAAATTATCGGGATCATTTTTATATTATTGAGGCAGTTGTTAAAATATATTATATTAAATAGAAAGACCTTGTAATCCATTAAATATTTAGACAAAATACATGGTATTCTTCGCTTAAAAATGCGTGAAAATATTTTATTTTTAAAAGGCGAAACTTTTTATGCAATTTAATATTTAGAAGTAAAATACTGCATATACATATAATAAAAAATTGATTAATATGATTAATATAAATGGAAGCTAATGGATTTATACATTAACTTGCTACCTAAGTATATTACCTGTTAAAATTTATAAGAATTTATTGCATTATTGTATTTATCAATTTGTAGTTACTCTTCGATATTTTAAAATTATATATATATATATATATTGCAAACGTTTTTATTTTCCTTACTATACTTAGTATATATAAAGGGAAATTATTATGCTTATAATATAATTCTGCTCTCGGTTTATCAGAAGTCTACATGTTTTGATAATATCTGAATACGAATCAACCATTTTCTCTAAAGTGTCTCTGTCCTGTCAGTGTATTCAATATCTCTCGAATAAATTGAGCGAATCGGACAATATAATAATCGGACAATCCTTACTATACTTAGTATATATAAAGGGAAATTATTATGCTTATAATATAATTCTGCTCTCGGTTTATCAGACGTCTACATGTTTTGATAATATCTGAATACGAATCAACCATTTTCTCTAAAGTGTCTCTGTGCTGTCAGTGTATTCAATATCTCTCGAATAAATTGAGCAAATCGGACGAAATGTAGTACGAATATTTCAATCGAAAAATGTCAGAGGCCTATTAATTATCGGGGGCAACGGACTAAGAGAAGACCCCCAATTTCTCGAAAGTAAAAGAAAAGTTATCGAACATAATTACATTTTAAAAGGTTACAAAAATAGCTTTTTTATATGTCGTTTTTAATTGAATAAATTGTTTTGTAAGTAATTTTCATCCGAAATTAATAATAAACACCAACGTTTAGAACTTATTACTGGCAGTTATCGGGATATTAACTAGTATTATCTTTTCACATAGAGCACTATATCCCTGGAACAAATCAAGCAAATTGAATAAATTTGGTACGACTATTTCTATCAATGCACACTATTGAAATCGATCGATTTTGGACGAGTTCGTATCACAGGGACAATTTCAGTTTTTTGAACGCTCTCTTTAGAAATTAAACTAATATCATGCCGGCCACGTGGAAGGACTAAAATTGTCAGTTCTCATAGAAGCTTGCATAACTGTGGATTACAACAAGTTTCTTACTGCCATTGTATATAGTGGCTATTCCTACTGACGAGTGTTACTAAGCGCGAAGCAGGTCCATGGATGCTGGTATATGCACTGGAAGTGTCTTCCATAATGATGATTGTGTTGAAATGTGTGCCAGAACTTACCATTTTATGCATAATATTTTATTTCGAAGCAGATGGCATATTTTACAGAAATATTGCATGTTTATGATCAAAAATCGAAAAACAAAATCATAATAAATTAAATGTGTTCCATATTATTATTATTATTATTATTTTTTTTTTTTTGGAAAATAAAAAAAAATAAAAAATGATTAAGTTAAAATGTGCGTCAGAACTAACCATTTTATTCATAATTTTGTATTTCGACGCATATAGCATAATTTATAAAACGATAACAAAAACCGTTCTTGAGATATTGCATGATGATAATCAAAAATCCCCCAAAATCATAATTAATTGCATTCTCTATTATCAAATTAATACATGATCTGTCACTAGTTTTGATCACAAATAAACAAACACTAGTAATTAGTAATTATCACTACCTATTTTCGAGATGCTAAACGTTCTTTTATTATGCAGCCATTATCTTTCAAAATAATCACGCTATTTGCATGAGATGTTGTACGCTATTTTAATAGGTAATTACTAACCAAAAACCTATTGATTTACAGCGAGATCGATACAAATTTCGCCCAATTTCAATTGTCAGACAAGCCTACCATCAAAATTATTTTAAAAATTTTCGCTGGTATAATACGATTGAAGCTTTATATCTCGTCTTTAAAAGCGTTGAGAAAAGTGGCAATTTATATTACTTGACAAAGTTGAATCTTTATGTCTCGTCTTTAAAAGCGTGGAGAAAAGTGGCAAATTATATTATTTGACAAAGATTGACAAATCTTTTATTATTTTTATTTAAAATTATAACTATATAAATACATTTTAATCAAAGGAAGATTGTAAGTCTTTAAGATTTAGTGTTTGTTCTAAGGAAATGCATTAAAATCTGACCTAAATATCTCAGTTCAGTGATCAGAAAAGGGAAACAGTGTTACAACATGCGGGTAAATACGGAACAACTTGCTTTTCCTTTTAATTCGTTTTCGCTGTATCTAGTGCTTAAACGGTTTCATAATAGGAAAGCAAGCGTTGTCTTAACTAAAGATTATCCTTGGTGAAATGTTAATTTTTTTTTTAATGCACGTAGTCCTGAAATCTTGCATGCAATTAGCTCAAGGAAACATGTTTGACATTTTTGCATTTGTATTGGTTGGTTTGATAATTACTTAGAGAAATTATTCTAAAATTATAAATTATTGCAATTGTTTTCATTTATTTGTTTCAATTTCTACAATGTTTTCTTATATAGAGGGAACTTATGTTACTGAAGCGACATAATATAACTCTTTTAAAAGACAACTTTGCTAAATAGGATTATTTTCTCCCTGTATCGGAATAATTTCATTTAATTAATGTTTTCTGCAATTATATTTTTGGGAGACAAATCGATGATATTTTGTAGAAATATCAAATGTTTTCTGAGGATATTACTATATATAATTATTAAACTTGTTTACTTATCCCCTAGTGGCGGAAAAAATGGAGGGAGGGGTCGAAGATTTTTTACAGATCCTCCACATGCCCTCGTTGACGTAGAAGGCTGAATATTTGCACACTTATGATATCGACTTCTGCACAGAACTAAACGGAGCCGGATTTTCGATTTACTCTCTTGAGAGCGGAAAAACTGGGGAAGAGTGTTTCAGTCCTTTTAAACTCTCCAAAAGCTACCCGGTGACCTAGAAAGCTGAATCATTGCACGAATAGTTTCTAACATTGAACAAAACTAAAGGTAGTTAAATTTTTAATCCCCGGGGGGGACTGATATTATAGGTTTCTTCGAAAAATATTTCAGGAACCTCAAACAGCCTTTCGGTGACGTAGAAGGCTTAATCTCTGCACACTTATAGCTTCGACCACTAGACAGAACCTAACGTAGCCGGATGTTCGATTTTCTTCCGAGACCGATAAAATGAATAGAGGGGGGGGGGGTAAAATATCTTTAAACCCTCTCGAAGCCGCCACCGGGGACATAAAAGGCTTAAACTCGATCATGGCGCAGAACTTGACTGTGCCAATTTTCAATTGAGAAGACTATTTTCAACGCTAAGCACCATATATTATTAAACAGAAACCTTAAAAACAAAACTTAAAAACACTAAACAAAAATAAAGTGCTATTTTCCATGTCTTTGGCATGCTTAAATACTAGTACAATTAATAAAAGTTTGATTTATTTTCTTTAAATCTTATCAACAAAACTGTTATTACCTTTATCAGACCAAAATTGTATATTTGTTGTTAAAAGAAAATAATCGCAAGTGTAGATTTCTTTGCACAAGTTTAAAATTCAAGGTGTGCACCTAGTTTCTATCTCATGGAACGTTCTCGGATCGGGTGAGTTTATTATAATATTCTATTGCCGTTTTGTACATACAACAATTACATTGATTGAACACGGGCAAAATTATGGTAAGTTATGAAATTATACTAATTTACATAGACGCAAAATTACACGAAATAATCTCTAAAAGAGTGTATCAAGGTAAGTATATATTTGTCATCTCTTATTGGCAGCATAATTATATTCTTCCATAGATTTTAGAATAGAGATCAAATTCATGATTTTTTGCTCCCTGCAATGATGCCTTAATTTATTTTATTTTCTATCCACACCCTGCCTATCAATCTAAGGTTTTATTAGACTTAGACAGTAAAATATATTTCTCCAATACAATGGCGTAAAATTATGAACTCAGTACATGCTTGGCGGCCTGAATTTAGCAAGAGCAAGGTGGATTTCTGCGCATTGTTGGTACTGTATATGACCAAGAACCTCCTCTGGGGGGTACCATAGACATATGGGGAAACAAAGCCCTTTTCAGGACTGACTCTGTAGCCCTAAGAGGATGGGATTATCATTTAGTTCTTGCTAATTATTGTTTTCTGCTCTTAACTTTAAAATTTTCTTGTGACTCGCTCTCGCGTTTTTTATTGCCCTTCCCACCCTTTTCTTTACAGCCGAGGCAGGTATTCACCATACCAAGACAATTATGGACCATACAATCAACATCTTCAAATCGCATCCTCACACCCACAGGAGTGGAGCGAAACAAGTGACTTCCCATATTACTATATTACACCTTTACGGTCTGACATTGCTATATTCGATGTGGAGATGAGTGTCGATGACACTGGCACCCCGTAAATATGCGTCTTGGTCCTGGTCTTTTAGTTGTAGCCCTGTCAAACCTCTCCTGACAGACACATGCATCCGATGCATAGTGTATTGATGAATTACCCGTAAAAGCAAATGTGGGTTCCATGCACCATGCGATACAAATACGAGCTCTTCAAGGTAGTGATGTAGTTCGGATTTTGTAATTTGTGTACCAAATCCATCGGCGACTGCAGTCCATTACTGCAGTCTTTACTTAGCTGAAGTTCTTCTACCAGGTGAATGCTTCCGTTGACCGCATTGGAGCCTGGGGCTTTGCTGGAAGACAAAGAGGCCCACCACTAACCATCGGTATAAAGCGTATGGATATATTTTTGTATTTTATTATTTTCAAAAATATAGACAACAAATTAGTTACATAATTGAGTAAAAATTTTTGGTAATCTCAAATTGAATAATGTATTGAAAATTTAGGGGGGGGGGGGAGAGGTGGCTCATCCGAAGTGGAGGCCTAAGCAACTTTTTAGTCAGTTTATGGGTAATTGCTCTCCCTGTTCCAACAACAGACTTTTATAGTTACTATCTTTTGTAACTAAGTTTTATAGTTTACTTTTACCAACTGTAAATCAAGTTCTCTAAATATACGTATAGCTGTACATAATATTGTAAAATGCATTTTATTTTGAAATCCTTAAGCATTAGAGGCCAAATTCTGGAAAGCTTAAGTATGAAAGCTGATAAAAGCCGATTTATAGAAATTTCCTGTCGTGTACTTTCACCTTTGATCAGTTCATTAAATATCTGTCCAGATTATAAAGGAAACACAAGCTTAAATAGTTTTACAGTTTTGCAATACATAGTAATCTAAAAGAATTGTTTTCCATTCTCAAAGCTATTATTTATATAAGGATACCCTTTGTCCAGAGTTCTTATCTTTTAGTTTGGAAATGTTTTTATAGTGTTACTCATGCTCAAATTGAACAGAGAATGAATTTTATGAATATTCGTGTTTTATATTTTCGTGGTTACAGTTGTGCACATTTTCCTCGTTTTTGAACTTCGGTTCAATTGAATTTTGCACTCATTTTCATTCTTTTATTTTAATATTATATCAATATCTGGAATAGCGCGAAACATAAATTATCGGACTTCCTAAGAAATAAAAACGAAATTGTTAACTGTATATTTCGTCACTACACTGGAAAGAAGCATCAAAAGTATAGCATTCACAGATCACAAAGAAAAAAATATTTATTTAAATTAAATTAAATAGGCAAAAGCTCATAATAGAATAAGAACTCTTGATTTTATAAAAGACTACGATTTATGGCAGCGATTTTCACGGGTATTACGATAGAGGCGCGGTAGCCCAGTGGTTAGCGCGCTGGAGTTGCACTCGGTAGGCCCGGGTTCGATTCCAGCCACTGCCAAAAACTGCCGCCGTGTTTACGTGGAGTAAGATCACGTTAAACATGTGGGTCCGTAAGTCTTTCCGAGAGGTTGGTGGTAGGGGAAGGAGAGTACGATCCCTGTGGATGCCTCCCCCACTAGGTTCCGGTCTAATTTAGGTGGCACTTCCCGACCGTCCAAACAGTTACCTTACACCTTTCTGGTAGCTCGAACGGTCTGGGACGGCTTAAGACGGTCTGGGTCTCAACAACAACAACGGGTATTACGATGCACCGGATGCTAGCTAGCCTATATGAAAAGTTAGATATCGAGGGGGATATGATGCTAGCTTGTATAGAAAAGGTAGAAAATGAAGAGATCGTTCAGATCGGAAACTTTCTTATTGATCTGAAATCTCAAGAAGGAAGCTGCAGATTTCACTTCACTATAAGAGATAAGAATTTCACCCCAGTCGCTTAATGGTTAGAGCGCCATATTGCCAATTTGCAGATCTGTGCTTGGAATCCCAATTGAGTCTTTGAATTCTTTATGCGTATTTCTGTCAGCAAAAATTTCAGGGAGGAATTGTGAAGTCTGAGATGCAAAGATTGAAATTTTCGCCCTGTAAATATCTTAATATATCCTTTATTTTCCAAATAATATATTTATTTCAAATAACACTACTATTATCAGTATTCAATAAGATATACGTAATCTCGATAATTTAAGATTAAAAATTGAAACACAAGCATTCTGACAAAATAAATTATGCATTTGTTTAAAAAAAGTTCCTTATAATATTCATGCAGCTCATAATTTATTTTCCAATTACGATTTTTTTTTAATCTTTTTCTTTTTAATACTTTTCTGTACTTAAAAGCAGAAAATAATTCAATTATTCCTTACATAGCCAGAGTAAGAAATAAAAACAAAACCAGTCGGTTGTACATCTGGGAGCAATATATGAGTCCCGTGTTCGATCTTCAGTTCCAACCAAATGTTCTTTTGAGCTCAAATTAAGTCTAGCGCCCTACAATTAGCTCCTTAATTAAAATATAGCTTGATCGCGGCCTGAAGGGTTTGGAACAAGGTCATCCATAGCACTGGATATGGCCCTCGTTAAAGCCGTGTGTCGAGGCTGGTATAAAAATGGTGTTCAGCTGCAATCCAGGAACACTGGTTTCTATCCTCGGTTCCTATATGACAGCGTAACCAATAAGCACATTATAAATTGTTTTATCTATACTTACATGTTTTTATTTTTGTGTTTCATTGATCAAATATGTTTTTCTGTTATTTCCAATAAAAATGCAAATGAAATACTCGTATGCTAAAAGTTGTTAGTTTATTGAATATTTAATTACTGTATTTATTTCGTTAATACGTTCTACTTAATAAACAAATTCTTATAAGTTTAATATGCTTCAAAATATCACAGTTAAGGTGCATCCTCCTTTACATTCGAAGGCGGGAAAACCAGTTGATACCATCAATGGTTTCTATTTTTAGAAAAGATTGCGACCATGCCCATCAATCTTGTCCACCCGCAAGGGTTCCAAAGCAGTCACTTGACCTATTACAAAAACTAGACTCACAGCAACTGGACTGGAAAAGTTTTCAAATGAGTGTGATATATTCTTTGGTGTATACGGTTAAGTGAAATTAAAATTTCTTTGAAAACAACGTATATAAAATTATACTTATTTTCATCAAAAAACAATCCACAGAAACCAGAAATTGTTCCCAAACCCATAGGCGTAGCCAGGGCCTCAAAAAAAGGGGGGGGGGAGGTCGACAATCATATGCGAGTTTTACAGTGCTGGTAGATATCGTTTAGACAATGTGGACCCAATGGAGATGAAATATAATTGTTCATTCAATGTGAGGAGAGGAGGGGTGTTCAGACCCCCATTACCTCTCCCCCCTCCATATCTGCCGCTGCCAGGCTGCCTGAATTGCCTTTGGATTTTCTACTAGCTACATCTTTTCGGGCGTGCAACGAAATCTCTTGAATTACTTTCGAAACGTATAAATATATATTTATCTATTTTATCTACATTGTAAATGCAAACATTTTTAAAGTTATGTTCTAAAATTATTTATCTGTTCATTTACCAGCTTTAGTGTTAAGTACCCATTTAGACGGAGTTTCTGGTTGTATCCCCATTTAAATTCTGTTACATTACTTTAAATAATCGCTCTGGATCCCAAAACTTGCGTGTGCTGCACTTAACCCTTGCATTTATCTTGAAAAAAAAATGCCTAAACATTTTGTAGTAACTTTCTATTTACCAAAGAAATATTACAACAATCCCAACAAAAACATTCAAAATTACACTCAGTACAAGATTATGAGAAAAGTGAAAAATATTTTTTCTGACATGAAAATTTCGAAATAAAAACGACAGAAATCTTACGATAAAACTGATAGATAATAAATATAAGTAGACGTTTTAAGACAAGTGTGTAGAAAGGTAGTAGGGGAAAACTGAGCTTTTAGACTACAGTGGCAAAGTGGTTATAATTCAGATGACTTATAATGTTTAGTCAGAAGACGTTAGAAGGATCACGACTTGATTACGCATTAAATCTTCATATGCACAGAAACTTTCATCGCCATTTTAGCACGAAAATAATCTAATTGCAGTGTTTGCCCTTTTTGACTGTGTAAAGTAATTTTGATCGTTTTATAAATCGTGTTATTTTATGAAATGTATTTTATTATGTATTACTTTATTCATACCCGTTCTTTACAGTATCTTAAGGTGTAATTTAAGTCAAATTACAGCAAGTTTAGTATAACTATGCGAAGTTTAGAACAACTTAAACTTAAAAGTATAAGATAGGGTTGGTTAGGGTATGTATTCTGGAATTCATTGGCGAATTCTCCACGCGGTGAAAAATCAATTTAGTACAAGTGAAGGGCAACCAAAATGTATATAACTATTATTATTTTATATAAAAAGTACGAAATGTTTTCAGATTTATCAATTTATCAAACTTCTTTAAACATTGAGTTAAGTTTAATTTTACCCAAGTTACTAGTATGAGATTTATCTGAACTCTTTATAAGAATCATAATTCAGTGATGAACTAGTGTCTATCAATTTATTTTTCCCTGTAATTTTTTAAAACGTGGCGTGTCTTCCTATAGCTATAGATTCTATATAAAGGTTTTTCGATATGTGTTTCACAGCTACAAATCCATATGATCTAGCAATACTAATAGAATACATTTTAATAAATTTAGCGTATAATAATACGAACGATATCAAACATAATTTTTGATATCAGTACTATTTATAATTAAGTAAATGTTTCAATAGGAGAAAAGAAAGTATTTTATGGACCTATGCTGCATGAGATAAGTTTTCATGAGGTTTTAGTTGTCCACTTTGGCGCATAGACTACAAGAACAATCGAACGGTGAAAATAAAGTGCATTTGTTACAAAGAAAGATATCAAAGGAAAGTAGAGCTAAAACAGAAAAGTAAATATTACTCGAAAAGTTCCGATAATTTTGCTTAATTTTGTTTAAGAAATTGAGTCTGCGTTGTGTTGTTATTTAAATTTCAGATTTAAACTGCTGAGAGAGCATATGCTATTTCTATTAAAAATTTAATCAACATATCTATGGTCCAGTAGTTAGGACTTTGCTTTATTGATTTCACTTTTGATTACTGTTTTACACTATTGATTTGACGTGGTCATATATCACCTACATGGCTCTTAATAACCAATGCAATATAATATAAATAAATAAATAATTACGCCAAGTTAAATAGTTTGTATTCCGGTCAAAAATTTCTGAGTACGCCAATAATAATCAACAGATTACTTAAAAACAGACCGACCCACTGGACATCCTTTTTATAATCTTGCAACTAAGGTATATGCATTGCTCCATATTCATCTTTTCGCAAAGCTCATCACTTACGAGGAAAAAGTGAAACAAGAAACTAATCCCAGAGGCATTATCTGGGTAATTTGAGTAGAGGAAGGGGGGTTGAAATGTGTCAAAGCCTTTCTCTTGCTTTTTTACATAATACCGAGAAGAGGAAATTTACTCAAGTATATTTTCTTTTTCCCCAATATAATGTGTAGAAAGAAAGTGTGCTGTATGTACATATTTTTAAAAACCTTTTATTTAACTCGTCATGACCAATGTGTGGTTGTCTGTCTGTCTGTTTTCAACTTCTTTGATGGCATTTTTAACATACTGACCTGCATCCTAGAGAGCTAAAATTTGTTACGTAACTTAGTCTCTATTAAAATTTGGAGGCTCCCCAAGAAATAAAAAACAAGTTTTTTTTACGTAATTTGCTCGCAAAAATCCCATTATTGTAAGGTTAAAAATGGATTTTATATAACTCTTGCAAAGTCAAAGGGAAATATAAAATTTTGCCTTTTGACAACAAACTACATTTTGAAACGATTTTATAACACGCATTTACATCAATGCCTCTATATATAAAAAATAAATTGTAAATTATAAATTGTCAAATACAATATTTTCATGAAAATATTTGATATTGCGTTTCTGCGTTAATATGTGTTTTTCATTTTCCTTGTTTCTTTTTTAACGTATCTGTGCAAAAAAGGTCTTTTCCATTGCCAAATACGCTTATTTAGAAAATCGCTTATTTTATGCAGGGGTGTAGCATTTTAGGTTTCACCATGATCGCTAAATGTTTTACGCTCTTCGAATTTCTCTTAGATGCCTCAATATGTTTTCGGAAACTCATAAATATTTTTTTACAGTTTCATCAATAAATCATAGCTTCTAAACATCTAAATCAGAACTTTTTCACTATGACAAAACATGATGAATTTTTGAATAATAGAGCTTATTTTGTTGAAATCCTCTTCGGGCCATATAAACATTCAACGAGGTAGTTGTTTCAATATAAAAATAACTTTCAAATATCTGATTTCTTTTAGATTATAAATCTTCCAATAATATATGCTCCAAATCTTGGAGACACACTATCAACCAGTACCACTGGTCACTAACCACCAGTACCACTGATCACTAACCACCAGTACCACTGGTCACTAACCACCAGTACCACTGGTCAGGTTCTGTTCTGTGAAGAGCTGTTGCCTCAGAAGATATTTGAACCGTTAATCTGCCGCTTTCGATACTTTTGAGATGATTATATTTTCTTCTGTGGTTAAAACCTATATTTTCACATTTCAGACAGAAATACAACGTCTAATTTGTATAAATTCCTTCCTCATGAGGATAGGGCGAAAACCTCTTGGAATTTATTTTGAAACGAGGTACAAAAGTTGTGAATTAATATTAAGTATTTCCTTTAAATATTCATGTTTGTAGATAAATAATTTGATCTGACACTACCCCCACAGCACATTAAAATCAAATTCCATCTATATTACACCTAATAGATGCAACCTAGATCAACTCAAAACTATCTCATATAAAAGAAGTAACGCCAAATATGCATATATCTACTAGACGTCCAGATATTACTAGATGTATCATTTACAGACATCTAATAGATGTCAATGATGGCATAAAGTGGATGTATAGATTATAGCAACTGATAATCCGGATTACTCTCACTGATCATTTAGATTACGTCTGCTGATCATCCAAATTGCGTTTACTTATCATCCATGTTAGGTCTAACTGATCACTGAGAAAGTGATTTAAATGCTTCTGTTGTTCTTTCCCTTCCTTCTAAGTTCTTTATTTCATTTTTTTCTATTTTTCTTTTGGCTACAAGTTTCTTCCTGGGTCACGTGATACACCTATTTATTGACAGACGTCTGCTTACCGTTGTTGCTCCTTTTCTGCAATCTGAAGAATGAGGCTGTTTTTTGCTCTACTGAACCGGTTAATGTCGTAAGTTATTTGTTGTATGTTGTATTTTTAATGAATATTTTACTTTGTAGCTATTTTTGTAGTAATTTGAAGGATTTGTGTTAATAAAATGATACATTGAGCAACTGACGATTTCATTTGAATTTTCCCGATTTCAGGATAAAACTTACGATTTCAAAACATTTTGATAAAATTGCAGAATTTTTATCAATATGTTATTTGCTCGGTATGAAGCTTTTGAAAAGCACGTGTATTTAAGCTAAATTTTGATCTTCTACCCTGCGTCTTGAAGACGGTGCTCTTGACTAAATACATTCTTTTTGCGACCCCTTGTGGCTGTAATGGTATCGTAATACTTCCGTTAATCGAAAACATTTGGATATTTAATATTTTTGGCAACAAAAAGTAATAATCACATCCACCTACGGCGCACCTGACTATCATTCAAGACTCCCCAGTGCGCCGCAGCGCCGTGGTTGAAAACCACTACTCTATTAAATTGCTTTGTCCTGTATGACAGCAGTTTGTACGATAAATTTGTTTTGATGTCATGCTGATGTATTTCAATATATTGCAAAATATTTTAAACATGTATTCTCTTTTTTTTCAGATTTTATTATAATGAGGGCTAACCCGTACTTAATCTACAATAAACTACAATTTTGCATCAGTTCACCTGTGACAAGAAAATTTCAAACCTGGAGATTTTCACATCAACTCTTACCCAATGGAAACATTTTTATCCCCATTCGATTTATTGGTTCTGCTGTCGAGAAGGATATTTCGAAAAAGAACATAGACTTGGATTTTTCCGAAAAGAAAATATCTATACTGACTTGTGAAAAACTGTATGAAAAATGGAAAAAAGATAGAACTTTCCGAAGAATACCCAAAAGTGGGGTTACTACTGAAATTGCTTATATAGACACAATAGATTTTTTTCAAAAGAAAGGTACAACACCCTCTAAAACTGTGATGTGCATTCATGGAATTCCTGGTAACTATGGTGTGTTCAGCTATATTATCAATGATCTTACTAAAGAAGGAGTTAGAGTTGTCGTGCCGTCATTTCCAGGTATATTATTGCTCATAACTTCAATGTATTGTAGTAAATTTTATACTTCATAACCATGCATTAATTTGAGTTTTTATTGTTTGTAATTTTATGTTTTTATGAAGAATTAGGAATATTGTTTCATTTTAATCTTAAAGTCACTTAAATCGTGATTATGGTTTTAAAAAATATTTACATACATTTGTTGAATTATTAATTTCTCAAATATTGTTTTGTTTCCAAAAAAGATGTGAATATTGATATTAAAATTATTTATATCAAGACGTTTCATTAAATAAGGCAACATAATCTTCAGTATGAATGCATTTATTCTTATATCAATCACACATTACTTTTCAAATTAATTTCCATACATTTTCAAGAATTTATTTCATTGATAAATTAAGGCATAAATCCCAGACCTGAATATATTTGTGTCAAAATTCTGCCACCAAGACATTACTGCTTATTGAATTTGATTGTCAGTCGCATATTGCTTTATAGTCAGGTATTTCTTTAAAGGCCTAAATATACACAAATATCTAGGTCTCAGATTAGGGCTGAAAGGTGGGAGTTCAAGTTAAAGCTCTGCAACAGTTTGCTCATATCGTTGGTAGTGTGGAGACTGGCAGTATCATGAAACATGCACTTTAACAAGTTGGCAAAGAATTTCACGTAGTGTTATGCCCTCCGGTCACAAAAATAGTTACTGTAAGCCTTCGGGTCAGTCGTGTGGTCTGGGTTTTTCGCGTAGTGTTATGCCCTGAACTCGCAGAAATGTCATCAGACTACAGATCTCAACGTTTGACTATGTATCCTCAAGTGCTGCCATTTTTAAATGTTTGTTCAGCAACGTACCTGATATGTTCTGTCTTTTAGTGGCAAGGAGAACAAGCAGAGATCTAATTAGTCCATACTATTGGAGCTTATCTATCCAATAATGAATTTCAGGTGTGTGATAGGATTTGTTACCTTATTTAATAAAGCACCCTAATGAAAACCAAGAATAAAACCTCCAGAATCAGAAGTGAAAATCCTTAGTGGACCCTTCTACCATTTCCATAATTTGATGCTGAAACCATATCAATCATCATCTACGCTGTATCTATAACCATTTTTGAGAAATAGATGTTTCATAAGAAAACTTTCGAACCGGAAGTGAAAAAATAACCATAAGGTGGCATCTTCAGCGAACCTCAACCATTGGCGAAGTTTGATGCTGAATCCATATTAGTCATCATGCCATAAACGTGTTGACCAATTGACGAAGGAGGGCAGTTATATAAAAGCTGTTGTAAACTAATGGGAGTATCTACTGAATAGTCAAATTTTTCCTGAGATCTTAAGAAGAAACTTTACGGCAAATTCAAGATCGGTAATAGGCTACGACTATTTGCAGGTAAATCTAAATGAAATTGGAATCAAGGATAATCCTATCAACTCGCTCTCTAAATCCAGTGCAATTATAAAGGCAAACCATTCATAAAATGAACTTTATGACGCTGCTAAAAACTCCGGAACTGTAATGCCTTCTAGTAAGCCTTAAATACCTTCTAGTCAAGTTCCTAGTCCGTGCCAGTTAGTTTAAGCATTTTTTTCTTCGAATTTTATCTTGGAAGAAAAATGTAAAAAAGAAAAAAAAAAGGCAAGGATACGCATTTGCCCCAGTAAAATGGTGTAAGTGCGCCTTAAGCAGATTATTTAAGTTGTTAAGGCTTACAAGTTGCACATGATCTAAATATATATATCTAATAACCTTTACAGTAAAAATTATTGTTTTACCTTGAATGGTTTTAGAGTTAACATTTTCCCTTGAATCAAAGGTGGAGTGGTCATAAGAAATACCAAGAAATATTTATTTATCACAAAAATGACAAGATTAGTTTTTTTTCATATTATTTAACAAGAACGATAAAAATAATCTTTTCATTGCACATTATATTGGTCAAAAGATACTTGAAATAAAAATAATCCTCTTCGGTCCTTTGTTAGAGGAGAAAGGTTTAAAATAATCTCTGTCAGTACAGTTTCACTTTTATCTGTGATGAGCAAGAACTGAAGTCTATTTGTTTTGATGTGTCACATTTTTTCATCCGAGCAAACTTAACGATAAGTATTTCATCCTCACTGAAAAAATATAATTGTCCCACAAAGTGTCTTATTGCTTCTTTTTTGTGGAAAATTGTATCAATACCCAGTCTGTAACCTTCTCCTATCCTAAATATTTTAACCATAAGTTCTGCAAAACTGTCCTACTCAAGCACCTCAAAGAGTTGTAAAGGATCTTCCTTGGTCTCTCTCAATGAAAACGCACCATATTCATCATCCAAGTCTAACCCACAATATAGATATTTTTACATTTTTTAAGATTTATTGGATTTTTAATATTTTTTTCCTTTTCGGGATTTCATATTTTCCCCCTCAATTACTCTGGCAGCTTTGCCGACGTCCACTCCCTTTCACTTTAACACCATCGTTTACCACCCGGCCGTCCAAACAGCTGCTCAAGTCTTAGAACGAATAGGACGGTCTGGGTCTTCAATCGTTAACCACAGCTAAATATTGTTTTGTGTATGTAGAAGCTTTGGTCGTTTTCCTTTCGTAGTTTCAAACCAGGTTTCCTGAAATAGAACTAAGTTATAGCTTGTTGCTACCAATTTTAAAAGATGGGGCAAGTGTGACCTTAGACCAGAGGCGCACTTGCCTCTGCTTTCAGTAACACACTTGCTCCTCCTCTATATTTCTGAGGGGACTGTGACCCACTCTCTAAAATCAAATGAGCATTTGATACAACAAAAAGGGCGCGAAATATCAAAAGAGGGGACCAAAACTCTTATTTACTATGCTTATAGCATTCCTGATGTAAATGAGCCGACCACATAGGGCCAACAGGTATAACCTTCCCTACTTGACGAGCAAAGTGAATCCAATTTCTCCAAGAGTGCCTGTCACTTCATTGGAAGATAAGCCGATCATAATGTCACCTAACGAATTTTAAATACTGAAGCTACTTATTATCTCTACGAGACCACAGCATCAAAGAGATTTGACACTTTTACAAGGAGGAAACGCAATTACCCCACCTTACTCTACTTCTGTTATTACGTCTGTTATTACGTCTATTATTACCTTACGTCTTCAATTATCTGCTATTGCTGAGACCACCGTTCTCATCAAATAGGCTGCAAACTCGTGTTTCTACTGGACAGCAAGAAGAGAAAGGGATAACCTTCCCTTTTTACGTCTTTTAGCATAGGATAAAAGATCTAATAATCACATCAGCTTTATTTATTCTGAGAAATAGATACTTTGAGGAAAAATTTTTGGTGGAAACATTTTGGTGGATGGCAAATTTACTTTCAACTAACAAATGTTGGTTGAAACAATTATAAACAATTTTTAGCTGAAACAAATATAAACAATAGTTGCCTGAAATGGTTTTTCATAACAATGCATTATTTGTTCCTCAAAGTACACAGAATGACTTTTATGGTATTTTTATTAATATCAATGTTAATTTCTTGTTAAATTTTGAATTCTTATAAAATGCTATGTTATAATGACTGCCAAGTAAAAAAATATTTTATATCTGCTAGATTCCTTGTACCTGCCTGGAAAGCACAAAAGAGAACTTTTTCGTCATTCAGTCGAAGAGAAAACACAAGTTTTCAAGGATTTTTTGAAAGTACTTAACATATCAAAGTAAGTTATGTCATGGCATCATTAAAAAAAATGAAAATAAATATTGTAGAAAATAAACCACTTTTACGGATAAACTATAAATAGTTAAATATAAACATGTTAGGTTATTGTAATTTGCAAATGAAATTATACATGTATTTAACAGCGTTCTTAACAGCTAGTATTTAACAGCTTGCTTGACAGCTAGTATTTAACAACTACATATTTGTTAAAAATAACTTCACTTAATCAAACTACTCACCATTAAATTCGATAAACATGTTTCCATAAACGAAAGTCTTCGGTATGTGAGTTGCGAGCAGATTAATTCTTGAACGACATTTCTTGCTGCTGACTACTTCAATACTAATTTTGCCCATTAGGAAGTGGATAAGATACTCGAAAAAATTCGAGGTAGTTGGCAAAACGTGCAATTAATACATTGGGTATGCCAAGAGTACATTTACACCTGTGCAACTTTTCATGTGCACTGGAGGCTTGAGCCCATTGCACGAAGATGCAAATTGAAGTAATCAACTGCAAAATAGGAAGCATTCCTTCAATGTGTGCATACTAACTAACATACATAGGACATAGGCGCAACTTTCCTCCATTCCAAACAGGGAGCCATGTGCAACAGTCGTGTGTACGCCACGTTTGTGAACATTTTTTAGTACATTTGTTCCCTACAATTCGGTGTTTCGCTTTAAAATCGGGATAGCAAAGAAGTCCAATGAACAAAATGTTCATTTCGTTAAGGATTTTTAGTCCTGTCCTTATTTATGGATGCCTAGCTCCCCGTAATACAAAAAAATGGGGAAATGAAGTGGCGCCCTATGAAACTTATTCCTCAAAAATATCGAAACCGTAAAATTCCTGTAATCCCTTTCACCCGAATATGCCCCCCCCCCTCCACCCTAATTTTTTTTTGACATTTCGTATATAAAATTTATAGATATAAAGTTAAAAGTATGAAACTGCATAACGTGGAGCATTCCTCTAATGTTTACGTACAAAACAACATGAATAGTCGTAACTCGTCCCCCATTCCAGACGAGAAATGGGGGACCTGGTGGTTAGAATTAAAGTATTCCAGTTCGGAGCACTGTAGGGAAAGGACCAGTAGTCATAACAGCGCCAAATCTGCGTGGTATGCATTTCAGAACATGTGAAAACGAATGGCGCAAATAAATAAAGAAAGAAAGAAAAGAAAAGAAAAAAATGAAAAAACTGATAGGAGAAGAGATGGCGCTGCAAACGGTCCCTAATAAAAACATTATTCAATGGAACGGCTTCGCAGTCGTGATGCATATTAATTACGAATTGTAAGTGGTATAAGCGTACGATAGATACTGACAATAGTCATAAACACCCAAATATCAATTTATTTAATGCATCTAGAACATGTTACACATGGAATGTAGAAGGGGAGAAGTCATTGCAGTGTTCAGTGTGCCCACCGTGTTGAAGAAGCAACAAAAGGTACTGTGTGACAGCTTGTTCGACAGCTGCACGTAACTAATCTGTTGTGATGTTCCGCGTGTGCAAGATGACGCTACAATTCAAATCCGCAACGCTACAAATATCTCCCCGATAAACCATGCTTTTCAGGTATAACCCCACAGTCAAAAGTCACAAGGGTTCAGACCTGGTGAACGGGGTGGCCATAAAGGTGGAAATGCGCGACTGATTATTCAATATTCTGTAAAATGCTATCACAACTGTTGACCAGGGCGACCAATGTGGGGAGGTGCTCCATTTTGTTGGAATATGGTAGAGCCTCGTTGTTGGAGATGAGGAATAACGAAGTTCTGCAACATGTCCCTATAACGCTGTGCAGTAACAGAACAGGTCTTTAGTCCCTGTGGATAGATTTCTTAAAAGAAAAATAGGGATCAATCAGAAATTTTACTGTAAATGCAATTAAAACGGTTAGATTTGGAGAATGTAAGGGGTCTTTTGAAACTGGCGGGGATTTTTCATTGCCCAGATGCGGCTGTTTTGGACGTTTGCTGCTTCACACAAAGAAAAAGATGTTCCAGGGCCAGTTGGCGTCTACCTGCATGCGTGCAAGAAATGTCAAAGCACACGTTTCACTGATATCTGTATCAGAACCTTGTAACGCTGGATCTTATAAGGATAACTTTCTAAAGTTTTCTGCAAACACTTCCGTACTATTGCGTAGGGCAAATCCAATTGTCTTGCTACGGTTCGAGCACTACTGATTTCTGCCTCATTGTGACTGGTCTGCTCAACAACAGCCGTTACAACCTCTTCAGCCACTTGCATTGTCACAGGTTTTCGACCTCGTCCTGGTCGAACTGAGAAGCTTCCAGTTTTCTCGAATAATGGAACCATTCTCCGGACGCCAAATGTTGTCAGAGGAACTGTACGCAACGATTTCAAACGATTGTACGAAGAGTGCCAACAGCGTTTTTGTCATTCTAGTAAAACAACGTCAATAATAAAGCACTGTCAGGCAATGAGAGTCCCATAGCGATCGTCGAATGTTTCTACAAAGCTTTGAACGTGTTTTTATAGCAAATTGTGTTTAATTGTGTAAAATTTGCATAAAGTGACGTTTTCTCTTTTGTTGATGCCGTATGGAACATTTGCAAAATGCTTACCTAAATTTCATATTTAAGGTTTATGGCAGTTGATGGTCACGTATACCACTTACAATTCGTAAGTAATATGCATCACGACTGCCAAGCCGTTTCATTGAATTATGCCTTTACTAGGGACTGTTCGCAGCCCTCTGTCCTCTGAACAAGGATACTTTAAATATAACCACCCTGGATGTGATAGTCGTGCGTATTCCACGGCTGTGAACAATTCTTAGTAGTTTTTTAGTTCAATAATTTGGGTTTTACCATTAAAACTGGGATAGCAGAGAAGTCCAATAAACAAAATGTCCCTGTTTAGACATTTTGTAAGTATTCTGTATTGAAAACTAGGAAGATCAATCCTGCATAAAGCATATTTGCCATATTTTATTTTGAAGTGGGTCACGTGGTCTCTTCATATTATTTAGGTGTAATTATTATTTTAATTTTTATTTAAAAAACTACCGAACATATTTTGCTAAAATTTGTTTTATATATTTTAAGAGATAATTTGAATATTTCCTAAAACTTTCGAAGCAATTTGTGAATTTTAAATTCGCTTAAAAATATTTGAAAAACTAGTTCCCATAGGGTTTAAGTATTTTATTTTTCAACCCGGGTTCAATCCCAAACTAATTGGGTGATATTATTCATTTACATTCTCATGTGATCCACAGACTGTCTCAACAACATGCTAAAATTTCATTTTGATAAAGTCATTTTACGGCAGTTATTGTGCGAACGGACAGACAGAATGACCAAAGTCATAAACACTTTTCAACTAAGTTGTAAAGTGCTAAAAAGTAAGTGCTTAAAAGTAGCTGACGTCGCCACTGTTTAACAATTTTCGCATTCCTCGAGAATCTCTGTCTTGTACCGCAAAAACTATAGCATGCAAAATTTAAAGTTTAAGTGCATTTGTAGAGAAATGTTAGGGAAACGTTCTGAAACTACCCGTTTAAGGAATATTTAATTTCAAAGTCACAGACAGAATATTTCAGCTGCGAATACGCACTCTGGACAGACTAGTAATAGCAAGACCATGGATTTTTGCAGATATGTACCTACATAGTTTAATTTTTGCAGCTATGTACCTACATAGTTTAATTTTTGCAGATATGTGCCTACATAGTTTAATTTTTGCAGATACGTACCTACATAGTTTAATTTTTGCAAAACGGAGCCCTTTTCCTAAATTGCGATGTAATGTATAAGTTATTTTACTCTTCATGTATTTTGGAAGTGAAATGAAAATATTTCTTCTGTAGGGCGCGACCTTCGAGTTTCTCTGTCTCACGCCGCAAGAACTGTAGCATACAAAAACACGAAATTTGGTACATTTGTAGGGCAGTGGTAGGGGAACAGGCTGAAATAAAAAAATTTTTCGATTTAAAATTTAGTTTGGTTTGAAACCGTTCGCTTAGCCAACAGGGGGCGGAAACCCTCAGTTCTATAAAAAAAATTCCATTTTTAACATTCTCTATGCTGAACAAGCAATCTCAGAATTTCATTACGAAGATAAAATTCAAGATAAACTTTATTCTGAATAAACTTCAAAAATTCAGTATAAACGAAGAATATATAAAACATTTTGATTAATTTAATACAGAACCATGTCATTTTTTCGCTGTTGATTACACTAACAATTTTTGGAAATTTCAGAGTCCAATATGAGTGTTTATTTTTTATTGTTTATAGAATGTAAATTACATTAAAAAAATAATTTTAATAGGACACTGAAAACCTGTCTTTGAGTCGAAAAAATGTCAGAGTAACTCTTGTTTTTCATTCATGCTCAAAAATATCTTTTTTATTCATGTTCATTTTTTATTCATGCTCTTTATAGACTTTTAGTTACCGGAAAACTATTGAAAAATAAATGCCTGAATTTTCTGCGATTTCTCGCCCAATATGATGCTTGCTAGATTTAATGAATGCATCCAAATGATCGTTTCTTTATGTTAATTATATGATGTATTTTGAAAGCTGTAGCGCTCTTTATAAACAACTGATACTACAAAAAACCATGCTGTCTCTATCCTAGTTGAGCCCAATGGCATTGCCAACGGGGGGTGGGGGTGAAATGATAATTGGAGAAATGGGAAACAACATATTTGGTTATTATGCCTCCCACCCCCACCCCCATTTTCTGTCTGGTGATGCTACTGGCTGAGCCTTAAACTTTAGCCTAATGCAGCTTTAATGTAATGCTTTGCCTACTGCAGCATCCTGTTTGAGTATAACAATGAAATTGGCACGAATGTTACTCTATTTCATCTTTTTCTTGAACATTTTAGAGTCCATTTAACTTACTAAATATACTGAAAAAATGGATATTGCATTTTTGAACGCAGCATTCACATATACAGAGTGTTTCACAAAGGACTCCCTAACTTGGAAATGAAACAACTCGGAAATGGTGATCGATAGAAGACTAAAACAAGTGAAATGCTTATTGGGAAAGCCGTAAAAATCTGATGCAAAAGTTTCAAAATTAGTAACAAATGTTGCTGACAAATAGCGCCGTCCGCTGTAGTCGCATTACGGATCCTTATAAAGAGATCTCTGAAGCACAGAGCGATCAATCTTTGGACGGTTCGGCTGTTGAAACGTGAAAGATCACCCACATCCAATTTTGGGCCTGGGTACCAAGTCGAGCCGTGGGCCCTAGACGAAAAATAATGAGGGAGGGTACGCACCCCCCCCCCCCCTTTTTTTTCCCTTTTTTGTTTTACTTAGGGAAATATATGATGTGAAGGTTTAACCCAATATAACACAGAAAAATTTATGAACGATTTTTCATACGATAGCAAGTGGTGTTCAAGACCCAGACCACACGACCAACCCAAGGGTTTACGGTAGCAAGATGTGTGGCCGAGATAGCAAGTGGTGTGTACATTTCATTTTAAAAGAAATATTTTCATGCTCTTTTGCACGCGTAGTTCGCATAGTCATACAAATTTTTGAAATAATCGGAAGCGATATCTCTCGAACCAGAAGTGTACATCATTAGTGACTCATACTCCCTTCAAAATTCGATGCTGAATCCATATCAGTCACTATATAAGCTATTCATATAGTTAATCCTGAGAAATAGGTTTTGTAAAAATAATTGTAATTTTTAAATCTTAAGTGATATCTGTAGAACCAGAAGTGGAAACCTGTGAATTTTCCTAACCCCTAAAAAAATTGATACTGAAGCCATATCAGTTATCATCTTAGCTCTATCCGTAGCCGATTTTGAGAAATAAATGTTTGAAGGAAAATGAAAATTTCTATCCAGAATTGGGAAAAGAACATTAAAATGAATCCCTCATTTGACTCTCCCTCAAATTCGATGCTAAATTCATATCAGTTATAACTTAAGCTCTTCCCATAATCAATCGAAATATACGTTTCAAGGAAATGTTTTGAACCATAATTTGAAAAACTGCAAGTAAGTAGAAATCCTTAGAAAACCAAATACCAGAAGGGGTAGGAGATTTCGTACTTCCTCCGGAATTTGATGCTGAATCCAATATCAGTCATCTAAGTCCATTAAAGAAAAATATTTGTTACAAGCAAAATGTAATTTTTTAAATGAAAGTGACACCTTTATAATCAGAAGTTGAAATTCTTATCTAACCCCATCGAAATGTGATTCATCGTTTGAGCTCTATTCGTAGCCAATCGCAAGAAATATATGCTGCAAGTCAAATTTTTTGAACCGGAATTAAAAATTCTTCTAGAATCCTTCTACTTTCCATCACCAAAGTTCTATTTATAGCCAATCTTAAAAAATGGATGTTTCAAGAAAAAGGGGAAAATTTTGAACTAGAAATGTAAAAAGAATGGGATACGGAAATCTTTAGTGAACCTCTCTACCTCCTCCAGAATTGGATGTTAGATCCTTATCTAAGATCTATCTACAATAGATCCGATCCTGAGAAATTGATGCTTTAAATTTTTTTTTGGTAAAAGCAATGGTATCGCAACACTTTTGCCGCCAACAACCACCCAGAAGAAATAGTTACCTCCAATCAACGTTCAGATGCAACATATAACTAAAATAAAATATGTCCAAAATATTAAGGGATCTTATCAGCTAACTTTCATTAGCCTCGTAAATTTTTAGTTGAAAATAGTAACGCACTGATACATGCCGTTCTTGTGCATCAATCGTTTTGACTCGCTGAAAAATCCCAAGACGCAAAGTTCTCTGCTTTTAAATAAAACCCGTTTTCTAACAGTTAGCAGTAAAAGTTTGTATCCTCCAAATGCTTTACTAAAGTTATCCTAAAAGGTTTTAAATCTCCATATTTTTGAAAACTTAACCGATTGAAATCATTTTTGATTTAATGCATTGTATTTGTCTATAACAAAATTATGCCGATCCGGTGGTCGAGCGATCAGGGGCATGCATTTCCGTCTGATCGCTGGATTGCCGGGTTGCGGGTTCGAATCCCACCAGCGGGCATGGATGTTGTCATGTCGAGAGGCCAAGTCAGACTTCCGCCCTTCGGGGAGCCTCTATAAAAGTGAAGCTGCAAATCTCCTCCCCTTCGCCATGGGATACCCTCGAGGGGGGGAGGGGGGTCTTGTGGGCGTGGAGAGTAGGTGCTCCTTCACCACGGGGGAATTAGTAACGAACGAACGAACAAAATTATATTTCCTAAATTACATTGATTTTGCAGTTTTTCATTAAATTTTATCGTTTATATGGTGGATTATCTCTATTTGAATGCCAATTCTCCAAATATCGTGCCACACACAGTTGAAAAAATGGTGGTGTTGAGAACAGTTTACATACCAGTACAACGGGAGAAACATTTTCTTTTCTTTTGTAGCATTACAACTTCTTACTTTACAGAGTTCAGTAGAATTTAATAGAATCTTATCATTTTTTGGATCAAAAATTAAATCAGTGCAAAAGTAACGCCTAACCAACATAGCTACCAAATTTCAAGAAATTTTGTGAATATCTTTTCATAAACTGCCTAGATACTCCCACATTCGGACAATCCGCCAATATAACGTTATAAAAATAAAGTTCATCGAAAACTTTTTTGTTTCATAGCTAATTCTTGTATTCCAATTTATTTTTATAAATACATTAAGAGAATGAAAACATGATTCAAAAGTCATTCATTATGTTCATAAAATATTTCTTCTAAAATGTATCAATTCTGATGTTTATGAGATAAAATAAGAAATATGTATCCAGAATTATTTTTCAATGATGTGAGGTCACACAAACTGTTAAGTCCAAATAACATCGTTTTGTATGTACAAAAAATCCCATATAATAAAAAATCATTTTTTAAATTAGGATTTGGAGAAAGAGAGCAGTCCCCCAAATCCCCCCTCCAGTCCTGGATACGCCTTGGCAAAATGTAATATATAATAGAAAATGTGTGAATTTTCTCTTTCAATGAGCACAGTTCCTACTAATTACCAAGTTCTACATAAAATCATACAATATAAAGTTTAAAAACACATTATAAACACTAAAGCCTTCATATTCCTTTATTAATTCAATATTTCGCCTGAAGTTTTGTACATGTTTAACTATAGTTTTAAAGAAATAAATTTACAAAGCAGTATAGAAATGTGATAAAATAAATTTAATTTACTCAAGGATTTCCTTTGTTTTAAGATTAAGATATCTGAAAATAATATTTAAAAAATATAAAAAAAAATATTTTGAACATACCTGAAATCTTAGATGGTAACATTGGGATAAATACTGCCTATTGATTGGGATAAATACTTCGCTATTGATTCAGCGAATAATTTTTTGTAAGATTTAGTCACATGTTGGGAGATGCACTAGCACTGATAGCACATATAATATTATTATATTATTGCATGAGAAATGAAAATAAACTTGCTTTTTGCACTTTCTTTAAAGAAATATCTGTTATTACATCACTGTGGGAAGCGAATTCATGCCTTTAAGGAGCAATTTAATCTGATAGTAGCTCTTTGGTTCATGCCGAGGTTGTAGAAAGAAACAAGAATTTTCCTTTCTACAGCCCTGCATTCAGTCGGACACCAGGTACCTCGTCGCGTTAATTGGTTTACGAGAAGGGAAGATAAGATTGCCCTTTCCCAAACTTATAATTTCACAACAGAAATATGTAGACAAGGATCGTCACAGTAGACAGCTGTATGTGATTGATATGAGCTGTAAACTTGAATAAACGAGCGAGAGCAAACTTACTCACTAGGATTATAAAAGTGTCTATTTTATCAGTGCAATTCTAGAAAATTGTTCCCTGCTTCCCCGTAGTGATCGGTTCTTTTTATTGCCTTGTTGACATCACTTTTCTTACAACAAAAAATAATGGACAGATTCCCGCAAAAACCCGCATTTGTGTCAAGCATGACAACCACATTCCCCAAAAGTTACCGTTCGGGCTGCAGTGTCGAGCAAGGGCATCATTGAACCTTTTTTCTTGCGAGAAACGATTACTACTGAACGGTACATTGCGGTTTTGGAACAATTTGCCACCACACTACAAGCGTTGGAGGATCGGCCAGGCACTTCGTGGTTCATGCAAGATGGGACCCGAGCACATTGTACCCCAGCCGTTTTTGCCTTTCTTGAGGTGTATTTCGGTAATAGAGTCATTGCTTTGAACTATTCCACATTTACTGGAACAGGCATGGATTGGCCTCCATATTCACTCAATCTTACGCCCTGCGACTGCTTCCTGTGGGGCACATTGAAGAATACTGTTTTTCGCAACACTGGATAAGCTTGAAGAGTTGATCTGTTAAGCATCTGCGTCCATTTCTGTTGACGCACTACAGAAAGTGACTGACAATTTCATTCGTCGTTTGAGCCATCTCTGTGCTGTGCAAGGTGCACATTTTGAATCGATGTTGATGTGATTGCAACGACTGCTTTACCAAGGACAGTCTCACCACTATTTCTAGCCTATTTCTTGGACTCCGTACTGCGACTACAGCGTACAGCGGCATTTGTCAGCAACATTTGTAACTAACTTTATAACTTTTGCATCAGATTTTTACGGCTTTCCCAATAAACATATCATTTGTTTCAGTCTTCTATCGATCACCGTTTCCGAGTTGTTTCATTTCAAAGTTAGGGAGTCCTTTGTGAAACACCCTGTATAAACATCTTTATCCTTGTAATGATGGTTTTGTTCGTTCGATCAGTCTTTTACGCGCGGGTTTAGAAATAATCTGTTAAAGTATTTTGTTTTCATTCCATATTATTATAACTTTAACACTTGAAAAAATTTATGTCACGGTAATGATATTCAAACTATGTTTCCCTTTCAAATGATTTGGAATGTACAAATTTATAATTAATTGTATAAATTTAATAATAAAGATATTTTCAAAATGAGTCTACTTTTAGCGAAATTTCAAATTTAATTACGAAGGTTTCTTTGATTCGATATTAATTCCCTTGCTACGATGCTAATTAATTTCTTTGATAAATGTCGGCAAACAGGAAGAAAAGTTAAGTTCCTAATGCTAATACAAAACATAGAAAAACAGGATATAATGTTCATAAAGATAATAAAAGTAGAATATATTTTTAGACAAAGGTCGTGGATATTTTTGGAGCATTACAAACATATTTTTTAGGAAATTTTTACAAGCACTGGCATTTCTTAAGCAGCTATTGTATGAGTACAATTGGAAACAACATTTTATTATCTTCCCTGCATTTCTGATATTTTCAGCAAAAATTGAGATTAAATAAATACAAAATAAATAATTTCCTTTTTACTTTCCCTATGTATATAGTATAATGTATAGGAAAAGTATTGTGAAGGGTGTCGAAATTTCGAATTCGAGTTTTCGACAGGAGAGCACGTTTCAAGCATCCCTGGATTCGAATCGAACCTTTTTGAGGGGCTGTCTGTGTGTGTGTGGTGTCCGTGACTCTGTGGATGTGATACAAACGAATGGTTCGAATAAATGGTTCGTACGAATAATTGGGTACGAATAATGGTTCGTACGAATAATAATTAGGTACGAAAGCTAGTACAAATTTACAATCAGTGAATACTGGAACCCTATTGATTATAAACGCGGTCGAATGTTCAGAAGAACCCAAAATTTTCGAATGAAATTTTGAAAAAATCATTAAAAAATCAGAATTATTTATTGTGAAATATGTTCACTTTTCATATGTAATATTATGCAATAAATTTGTTAACATCATTCTCGTGGATCTACGAGTAATTCGTTTCATTCATGAGAAGATACTTTGGGTAATAGTTTTGTATTTTGACGCCTAACAATTCGTCAATAGTCTTTTATATACACAAAACGCGTTTCTCTCCATTTGTCTGTAACGCTTGGCGATAAATTTAGTGAATTTGGTGACTCACTTAGCGAAATATCACCAAGTTGGCAATGTTTCGCCTCAGATTGCCGAAAATATCATTAAAATTGCAAAAATGGAGCTAAGTTAACGAAAATGACGCCAAATTAATAAATTAATTATTACAATATTTAACATATGGACTATGATAAATATTTAATATATTGCTTATTGTAGAGATATCAGTATTGATAATTATCAATTTAGAGTTGGGCGAAATATAAGTTAATTAGGTACTTGGAAATAGTTTTACACTCTGTCATTCGAAATGGAGGCAAATGTGCAATTCAACGTCAAAACATTGTGCCACGAATCTTATACATTATTTTTTCACTATGAAAGATGTAAATTCATTGTATTGTATAGGGAAAGACATGTGCCGCCTATTACATCAGATTTTTTTTATCATATTGATTTTTCTGCAAGCTGTGATAAAATTTTTCTTTCACTGGTGGTTTTATTTGCTTCTTTCTATTGACAATATTGAAGTAATGGCTCTTTTAATGATATACTAATAATTATATTCAGTGGTGTACAAACAGGGTATTTTCACAAAAACAGTGTGTGAAAGAACGTCAAAAAATTTACGTGTAAATAAAACAGCAAGTTACCAAATTTGAAGTATGTCTCCACGCGAGTAGTTAAAATTTGCTTTTGAGACAAAAGGCGGAAAGGGACAATCAAGTGTGAGATAGGAAAGTGTGGAAATGAATAACTCTTTATTTATTTATTTTTTTAAATATGTTTCTTGTGGTCAAGAGAAATTGTTTCGTGAACATTATATCGCAAGGGCAGCAACTGCATGCATTTACTTGTAGTCGCATGCTCGGTTTGATAGAGTTAAGGCGGAGATGAATGTAGCTGGGGTTGTCGTCGGTGCAAATTAAGACAGGGTATCAAGGTTTTGTACAATGTACAAGGAATAGAAATTGATTGGAAACGCTCTTAGGCAACATGAAAAAGGTCGATTAAGTGTCACAACACTGTTGAAGTATCTTTATTTGGCGTTAATGGTGCGGCGTAATTGAACCATGGCAGCGAGAGCTTTTGCATCAGGTTATCTGTGGCTGGTGAATCCAAAAGTTCCGCAACAAACCATATGCAAATTTTTCAGGAACCCTTATCTACACATGCCATAGTAGGACTCTCACATTTCTTTCAAATGGCAAAGATGTGGCCATTCTTTTGCAATAACGGTCCTATTCTGAAGGGGAATAATACTAAAACATTACAATATCAATTTAAAAAGCAATTAATAATCGGATATAAAAATATCCATGATAATTTGGAATATATTTTCTGTCTAAATTTCCAAATTTATGTTTTCTAAATTTTCTGTATTCTATATTTCTAAATTTCTGTTATTTCTCCTAAATAAGTCAATTTATAGCAAATAAACCAACAAACTACCAAATAACGATTAATCTTTATACTTAAGATTTTAGTAATCAAAGCACATTTATTATTTTATCTTGAATTTCATAAAACATATTTGTTCTTGTAAAAATATTTATGTATGAATAAATATTTTTTCTTTAGATTAGATGCTATTATAGCACACAGCAGTGCAATATACCCAGCTTTGAGACTTGTCCTTGATCCAGAACTGGACGTTAATTGCCAAGTTTTATTTAATACTGGAGGACACAAGAAAACCATGTAAATATTTTTTTCATCTATATTATTTATAAAATTGTATTACAGATCTATATTTTGAGACATGGCATGGTATTTACGTGCATGTAAGGTAACGGTTAACGTAATTTCATGTAGAGTTTAAAAGTATATTTTTTGCTGCATGCGATGTTTATGGTTCTGCGATGTATATGCCTAATTCCATTCGATGCTATTGTGACCAAATGGATGCGATCTGGACCAACATTTAGTCATTTTGAGTGCTAGTATTAAAGTCTTGATTTAAAATGTCGTCTTTCGCGGTAAGTTTTGGCGACTTGGAAGCGCTTTGACTGGTAATTTATTTTTTAAATAAATGTTTCATGATAAGATATAATGTTATCGCTAAGGCTTTCAGACTAAAGCGTTTAAAAATTTTTTAAACAACATGATATAAAATATTTATTAAAACTACTGTTTTTTTAACAGCAAATATATTCTTTATGAACATGCCCACAGAAAGCAACGAAATAAAAAATCCTTTCATCCCTTTTGTTTTCTATGTGTTTATACATTATACACACGAGAAAATACCTATTTTAGTTGGTTTGTCCGCACGAGATAACACAGCAAAATCCACCAGATTGATTTTTACAAAATTTGATATATAGCATTTAAAGACTGTCGAGTCAAAATAAATTTTCTTAAAAATAAGTAAAACATTTTAAAAATTCGAAGCAATTTTGTATATTTACTTTATTGTTTTCTATGGGAGTAAAAATATAAAATAGTTGAATAGAGCCAAACAATTTTTAATAAAATCCGTGTTGGCATTCAGTGTTGTAATACATCAAATATAGTTTGCAGTTAATTAACAATGCTCATCACTTAAGAACATTCATGTATTCGAATATATGGATATATTTTACGAACATGCTGTTTTGACGATTTTCGTGCACTTCATATTTGAAAACGGCTGACGCGGTGGCCGAACGGTCAAGGCAAGCGTTTCCTAGAGATCGCTCGGCTGCCGGGTTGTGGGTTCAAGTCCCACCTTCAGGCATGGATGTTGTGTCGTTGGGCGCGGTGGGATCCTACCCCCACTGGTGCGCTGGGGCAACTTTATAGGACTTCTAAAAGGTTCACGGTTCTGGCCGATGTGTAGGCGAATGATGAAAGAGGCAATTTTCCTGGCCATTGAAATATATATATATATATATATATATATATATATATATATATATATATATATATATATATATATATATTTGGAAACGTTCTTTATTTAATTAAGTAGTTAAAATTGGAATTTCATATAATTGGGATAGTAAAGAAAATTATCGTGACTGCGCGTATTTTGTTGTTTTACAGCTTTCTTGATCTCCAACACTCTTTTACCGGTCGATTCTAATTAAATTGGTAAATTAAGACAAACCAAAAAAATATATTTAAACCCCAACCATCGTCCTTGTTATAAATATATTGCTTTGTTCCTGAATTTACATCCTATATGTTTAATTTATCATTGTCGTCCACGCAAAGATACGTTATTGGCGATCGAAAATGACTAACTGCTGCTTGTTTTGGTCTCATGGCGGTAAAATTTTCTATTTAAAACACTAGCTATGGATTATTATTTTCATCATTCTTGTTTATCAAAAATGCAGTCTTGTATTTCTGAAATTCTGATCACATATACTGCATTGGTCACGCAACTCCGTGATACGTGAATAACCAGGAATCGCGCTTATTTTGCAGAAACCAGCCTCCGTTCATAAGTTAACTTTTTTGCGTGCTTTTCAGTATGGAAAAGCATAGGAACCGCGCTCCCTTTTCAAATACCTGCTTACCGGTTTCGTTTTTTATAGTGTTCTTTAGCACTGAATGGCATAACGGAAGTTGATATCTTCAATAGAGAAGCGATTCCTAGCTTTGGAGACATCAAATATGATCCGATGCTGCAGCTAGAAGAATAGCCATTTGTATTATTTATTTTTGCTGTGATACTTACACTGGACGAGAAGTTTCTGGAGATATTTTCGAATTTTGATCATGTTTTTACCAATTTGTTTTATATGGGACCTAACAGTTCTGCTAAACTGTGTAGATAAATAACCAATCTCATACTGATTAACTACTGTGCTTATAGAAAAGTGGATCTTTTACTTTTTAATTGTGATAATAATGAATCCAGCATTTTTATTGGTTAATAATTCTTATTAGTAAGACATATTCTGTCTTTTATTCTATGTACTTATATTACAATATTTACACGGGATTTTTATTGCTTTGCACGGTATGGGTTGCTTATTGGATGCTTTACACGTATTGCAATAAACATTAAAATATCTGCTGTTAAATGGTCATAGAAAAAATTAAATGTATTATTCCAAAACAGTGAATGGATCTTTTTTTTGCATACTGTGAAAGGGAAATTAGTGTAAGTCCATGTAGATTACACATGTATAAAGATTTTTGGTAGTTCACAGTTAAATATAGCGTTTTCTTATGCATTTATTTGCTGTTTTTGCTCTGTTGTATTTTCTCTCTAAATATATGTGGACTGAAGTTGCAGAATTTAATTTCTTTTACTATCCTACATGGTAGATGCTAAAAATATCATAATTTTTATCATTTCAGTTCATTCGTCATTTTTCTTCAGTTCATACAAATTTCCAAATAGAGGGTCGTTATTTACTTATCTTTCTTTGTGGTTTCTAAATAACTTGATTAGGGTTTATTGGAAAAGTTCTCTTTTGTTAGCATTTTATTATTTTGCTTGCACAATTGAACAATATTGAAAGTAAGATTCTTCGGCTAGTTTTCAAAGTCATATCTTCAACATCCATTCCTTAAAAATGCATGTACCGTTAATATTGTATAGCCACTTCCATATTATGGTGAACAAGATAGTTTGAGTTGTGAATAGGTCAAAATTTAGATCCCGGAATTTTATACCTACTCTTTTCCTTTTCTAGCTACCTTGACTATGGTAAAGAGTAAGGCAAATGAAGGAAGAATCGCCCAGAGTCTATGATCAGGTTTTTATGCTCCCGTCATGTAAGTCTTCGGAGCAGTTCCGGTTGATTGGCGTTGCTATCAGTCCAGACCCAGGTGAATGCAGACTTTTTTCTCCAATTAATTTCGTCTTTCTCTTATCGCTATTTAAAAATTCAGTAGAAAAATTAATTTTAGTAATTTTATACTTTCGGCATTAACGCAAAATCAGAATTTGTTTATTTTAGTGGGCAGACAAACTAACATAAGTTTTTCCTCGTAATATACTTTTTAAACATATTTTTTATAATCCATGATAGCAATTATATTCAATGAACCCTTTTCGCTATTATTTTAATCTTATTATATATCATAGTTATGCAGTTAAACAAACTATTCCTTTGTTCGGCAGGTATTTTATACCTCTTAATGGAACTTAGTGGCTGAGAAACAGTTCGCATGGCATTTAAAACTTCAAATCTGTGTAGTTTTTTCAATCTGTTCTGCATGCACTATTTTTGATTTTGTAAGTATCGCAATGAAATGATGGTTGGCTAAAAAAGTTTCAATAAAAAGCCAGCATAAAATGCATGCAAATCTCGTAATATTTCATATTAGAACTATTGACTTGTCTTCCAAGAAGAGCTTGTACCACAAAAAGAAACCACTACACCAGACCTCAATTAAGAAACGTATAATGAAGACACACTTTGATTCTCAGTTTATTTTAAAATTTCACCAACCAATGATGAATGTTACTCTTTCATGTTGAATTTGAAAAATTTATGAAATTATCGTTTATGCATATTGTACATTTGGATGCATTTAAAATAACTTTTTTCCCCGAAAGTAATTTGTATTTAAGATGTTTCTTTATTTTGGGATAAATTATTGAATCACTAATAGTGCTCCGGACACAATCTGAATGACTTAAATAACTTCATGTCATTGTAAAGACGGAACGGAATAAGTCCGGGGTTATTCCATAATATTCAATTGCGGGTTACCTTTCAGTTACTTCCATTACTATTATAATGGGTTTAAGTTTTCTAATAATCGCTTTCCCATACACCAAGGTACCCTGCATTGCAGGTCTTGCAAACCGAGCGTTATGTCCCTGTCCCATCATACAAATTAAAAAAATATGATGTGGACAGCACATGGCTTTCGCTGCAGATTCAAATTCATTTTCTCTTTATTTCTTTAATAATTCATTGAGTTTAATGGCATAAAATAGCACGCATAATTATTTGAATTTCCACAGAATTTGTACTTTTAATTCAATTTTCGTTTTCATTTGGTAACAATGTATTTTCAAAGGCGGCGTTACAAAAATGCGAAAAATTAAGATATCTCGAGAACTGCTAGACTTAGGATAATGGGATTGGGCTTATTCTTTTCAGCGTTAAAAATTACGTATAAAACAAGCATTTAATTGATATATTTGAGCATACGTAATCTTTTATTTTATATTTTATTGATTTTTGCGGACCATTTTGCAAAAAAAAAAAAAAAAAAAAAAAAAAAAAAAAAAAAGCAGGTTCTGTTTTCTCGAATCGTATCAAAATCTAATCAGCACCAGGATAACCTACAAGTGCCTTATCTACCAAATTTTGTAAAATTTGGTAAATTCTGTTTTTAGCTAGGGCGGATACATGCGATTTTTACGGGCCATTTCACAAAAAAGGCGGGTTTTTTTTATCCCGAATCGTACCAAAATCAAATCTATTGTTGTAGTCCTAATTCCTACATTGTTGCAACCATGATTTTTGTATTCCTATATGCATAATTGCATTATATAATTCTATACTGTACCCATTTTGTTTTGCAAGATTTTAAATATAAAGCATTAAATTAAAAGTATTATGAAAAATATACATTGTTAACGGGATACGCAACACCAAGAAATACATGAGTTTTGGGGTGATATTTAAATGAGAGATTGCTTATGTTACAAGGCAAAAGAACGAAAGAAATGTGATTAAGAAGACACAGAAATGAGTACCAGAAAATATATAGTACATGTCATGAACGGAGGGAATGGCGGACGTTTTGAACCACATGAATCAGTCATTATATATTAAATAACGGTCTGATGGATACTTGGGGGGTACTGTAACACTTTAGTCTCTAACACGTTATTCCATGGTACCTGTATTTGGATATAAGAAATAAACATGAATTGACGCTCGGTGTCGGATCCGCATGGCGCTACCCTATGTATACTTCCAGATGCCGTGCACCATGGTATTTTTAAAAAAAAATGTTCTACTGTCATGGTGCATGGGGTTTAACCACGATTCGTTAGAAAATACGGTCCGCTACCTGTTACCACAACAGTATTTTCTTATTTGCACCATTGCCAAAAAAGAAGACACTGCCTAAGACATTGCTGGATTCTACGTTCTAAGGTCAAAAGAAACTGTAACAACGATAATTTTTCTAGAGATATAAGTAGGCCCTTTGTCAGTATAATGATAAGAAAGAAAACAATACGTGAAATAGTCTGATGCAAGTGACGAGCTTTTATAAAATAAATGGCGTTGAATTGTTTTGGCGGCTATTTTAGGACGTGTGATGGTAATCCAACTTGCGGCAATGTTCTGAATGTGGCTATACGTTCCACCAACACCACACTGTTCAAGTGCTGGTTATTTCTCTTGAGTCATATACTGTTGTATCCCTGCTTACTCACCTCGATTTGTACGATCTTCCTCTGTTGCTAGTATCATTGTTATCACATTTCGTCCGTTCTGAGCATGCAGTCTTTTAGCACACAAGCCGGTACATAAGCTGTAATTCCATGGTAAGTAAATCGGCCTTCCACTAGTTCAATAATCCTACCTCCAACTCAGGGTCGGCTCAAGGATATTTTCGTGTGTGGGCAGAACAGTTTTGTTTGGTGTACTGTTGGGAAACTGTTTGGTGCAACAGACTATCAATTGCCATCTTGGCCGGAGCGATATGGTAGTTCTTCGGTGATAGAAACAGTAGATCAGAGAAGCTCCATGTAACCGTCACAGAGGCCCAGATCCCCTCCCGAGACAGACAACTGCTCGAGAAGATCCTGCAGTCAGGAGAGGAGCCACGTCTATACCAATGGCGGCGCTATCAGCACCCCCGTGCATCCTGTATCAATGTATATTATTCGGAGACGACTGGCAGAAGGTGAGATTAGTTGTCGACGACCATTAACGCGCCTACTACTGACCCATCAACATAGACAGAGCCGTCTGGATTGGTGTTGAGCTCGGTTAACATGGACAGTGTCCGAGTGCAGGCAGGCATGTTGTCTTTAGCGACGAATACCATTTATCTCTCATTGCTGATGAATGCCACATAGGCGTGTGGAAAAGGACTGGACTTTTTTTTCATGATTACACACGAGAAAGATACTGAGAGCAAAGCATCTTAGAGGAGCAAGAGCAGGAGGGGACTAATTCCCTTAAAACAGCATCACCTTACGAAAATTATTTTATTTCAATGACCTATCAAATGTTATTCTCATCTAAATTTAGAGCTCTAATTAGCGGTTTAGAAAATGGAATGCTTTCATTTTTTTTCTACATACATACATACATAATGCAGCATTAATTCATAATACGTAACTAAATTATTTTGAACTTTATTTGTAATTTCCCTGCATACAAATAATGTATAGGGAAAATATTATGATGGGTTCGAAAACTCTTAATTCGAATTTTCGACGGATTAATATACGTTTTGGATATCCTTTAATCTGAATAGATTACTTTTAAAGGAAGGTCTGTACGTATGTGAGTGTAATGTATGTATGAGTGTGCGTAGTAGTCTAGAGAGACATTTCTAGAACGAATGGAGTGAAGCGAATGAAACTTATAATTTGAAACGAAAATGAACATTTGGAAAGTCACAAATTTTAAAACTTCTTTTAAATTATTAAAAAAAAACAGCATCCAAAAATGTTAAATATACAAACATGTTTTCATTGGAAATGAAATTGAACTTACTTTAGAACAATGACATGAACTGTTCTCGAATAAATGGATCAAAAACTATGCATAAAGTTAATAAAAGAGCATTTATACGATAAATTTATTAACGACATTCACGTATATATAGCGCTTTCTATTCACGAGAAAAGACATGTTAATTTTGTTTTGTTCAATAATGCTATAAATTTCTGTTTAAGTTAGTTAATACACTGCTGATATTATTGTGAAATAAATTCTAGAACGTGGATACAAGGTTTTTATTTTATGTGAATAGCATCTACGTTTGGGGTTTCTGTGAAGGTAAAGCGAAGCGTTACGGAAAATGTAAACCCTTTGGGCGCTTATAAAAATAATTTCAATATTTATAACTTTTTTCTACAAAACATAAAAAGTATTTGTTCTGGCGAGTGTTTTTATTCTTATTTTCATTTTAAACTATAAAATATAGATATAAATTGTAAACGACAAAAATATGCACTAGGAAATTTGATATCAAAATCAATATTTATTATTAAAAAATGCTTTTATAGTTCTTCAATTTGGCAAGACGATTACGTCTTGCCAAATTGTAGAAGATTAAAAATTTTCCCTTTTTCAGGATTGTGATTATTTCATCTCAAAAACTAAAAGATCTAGCTGTGAACAATAAGCAAGAATCTGTAGCTTTTTGAAGCCCTACAAATGTATATAATTAGATTTTGGATAGAACCCTATTAAAAAAGTTTTTTTTTTCCATGTTTCATACTTTCACTCAAAATATCCTCGAAAGTATAAAAGATAGATATAATTAGTAAGCAACAGAAATTGTGAAAAAATTCAGTTTCTAAATCTGTATGTATATTTAAAAAAGTTCTTATAGTTTTCAAGTAATCGTCTTGTCAAGTGGAAGAAAAGCTTGCAATGCTTATATTGTAAAAGCTAAAAGTGATAGCTATAAACAATAAGCAAGAATTTATTGTTTTTAAAAAAAAATCCTACAAGTGTATATAATTGGATTTTGGGGCACTTTCTTGGTTTTTGAAGTATAGTGGTTATAATTCGATATTTTAGTATTTTTATCTGGGATTTCCAATGGGTGGGAAGGCTGTAATATTTGAAATACCACGATTGTTGCAGCTCATTCTATTTACTTACCCTTTTGTGAAATATTGGTGCACAAGGACGAGATATTTTGTCTTGTTTAAAAAAAATAGGAATTTAAATGAACTTGGAAATTCTAAAGATATTTAATGATTGGCGAGGTTTGAACAGAATAGGTGGAAATATGAGTATTCAAGTACATATTTATGTGCCGTCAGGCAAGTTTATAGATTAACTATAATGTAAAATCTCGTCAGTGAGTTTCATTTTTATACCGCAAATCATGTTGGTAAAATAATTGAATATATTAAAGTGGAGTCTATGGTCGGAGTTTCCAGATGAAATCGGGACGAAAACTGAAATCGCAAGCTAGCTAAAAATAGTTCCCGAGTAATTTGCGTGCTTTGAAAGCCTGTAAACGAAACAAATGAGTATGAAACAAGAAAGATCAATCATGCTTAAAGCATTGATTATGAAACACTTTCCAACTTCAATGCAATTTTATTTAAAAAAGTCGAAAATGCAATATATTCCTCGGTAATATTTTAAAACTTATCACAATACTACATTGATTTATTATATTTGAAACCTTAAACCTTCATCGAAAAAAATTAACTTCATTCAAATGACGGCATTAAAGTATAAATTGCCTGGTTTAAACATCTCTAAAATGTAATACATTCCTTGGTAATAATTTTAAAATTATCATAATACTACGATAATTTATTATATTTGAAAACTTCATCGAAAACAACTGAAATTCATTCAAATGACGTCATAAAAAAATAACACGCCTGGCTCTCTCTATAAAAGCAACATTTCATTCATAAATAATTCCCCCATTCATGTCTTTCATCACAATACTATAATAATTTATTTGATTTAAAAATTAAGACCATTGAGCTACAAGTAAGTAAGCTCTATTCGTTAAACTTCATCGAAAAATATCGTCCTTCTCTTTCTAAAATCAATGAATATTTCATTCATATCAGCTAAGCAGACTCCATGGACTATTTGATTTTGTGTTAAAGAATTACAGCGATTCTAATACAACTCATTCTACATATTTTGTTGTTTACATTTTACATAGGTGAAAAATAGGCTTAATAGTAGAAATAATCAAATTTAGATGAGCATTTAAACTGGAATATATTGTCATTGCGTTGTTTCCGTATGTAGATGCACAGAATTTAGGCAAGAATAAAGTAGTTTTAGGACGGATACAACACTCAATATGAATTAAAAAGAACTTTAAAAATCACGATTTTGACACAAGATGGATGCCATATATCATTTTGAAGTGGGTCATGTGATCGTTTCATATCATGGACACGTGATCGCTTCATATAAGAGGTGTTATTATTATTTTAATTTTTATTTAAAAAACTACTGAATATATTTCGCTGAATTTTTTTTTATATATTTTACGGAACCATTTGAATATTGTCTAAAATTTTCGAAGCAATTTGTGAATTTTAAATCCGCTTAAAAATACTTGAAAAATTAGGTCCCATAGGGCTCAATGTATTCCATTTTTTCAACCCGGGTTCAATCCAAAACTAATTGGGTGATATTATTCATTTATATTCCCATAGGTCCTATAGACCGTCTGAACAACATACTAAAATTTCATTTTGATTAAGTCATTTTTACGGCAGTTATCGTGCTAACGGACAGACAGACAGACCAGACAGACAGACAGACAGACAGAACGAACAAAGTCATAAACACTTTTCAACTTTGTTGTAAAGTGTTAAAATCGAATAAACTCATTGAACTTTATTGGATTTTTATCTTACAAAATATCATTCACGCTAAAAAAGCAATTTCGGCTCCATCGGACTGGAACCACCGCCGATTATAATTTTTTTGAATTTATCAGGCGTCAGAAGTAACTTACTGCATTATGTAGTGTCATGAAAGTTCCCTCATCATTTTTTTTAATAAAATTTTAATTTGTAATTGGATAAATTTTATGAATTATTTGTACATCTTAGCAGTAAAACATTATAAACAAATCAAACGAATGATCTCATGAATAAATTAGAAAAGAAGAGAGATGACGAAAAAGCATTTCAATCTCTAAAAAGCTAAAATATAATATAACGGGACAAATCAGAATTTTGCAGGTTATTATTAGCAATATATTTAAATAGCTAATCTTTAAATATTAAATTAAAAACTCAAAAATATTTAAATTTATTGCGTTTTTGATTTCGCAGATGAAAACCTGGAATCCTATTTCGAAGCTGTTTGTAGCTGTCCATTGTAGCCCCTCTAAAATCTGATTCAAATACTGCAGGGACATAGATGCAAAATAATGGAATACTAGCCAAATTACAAGAAAATTTTACACCTTGAGAAATTTAAAATTTGTTTTATTGTATCACTGGAGCGAATTACTCTATATTGACCGGGACTTAAATAAACCCCCGCTACGTAAATAATATATTTACAGATAACACTACTCAATTTTCAAGTACTAAACAGGCGCCAAATTACCACGTACTCTATCCGCAAAGCAAAAAGAAAATACACCTTCTCCGTAATGCAACAAATAAATGAATGAAATATTAATAACCTCTAAGAGATGATGAACGTGGCATTATGATGGCTGGATGTTCTGTAACTGTTAAATCACGAATAAAGCTACTAGGCCATATCGGTAGCTGGAGATTATCTGATTTTGGAATTTAAAAATTCGTTAAAAAATCTAATTAAAATTTTGAGAAAAGGCTATTGAGATGCATTAGTTCAGGTATAGATGCAACTGTGTGAAAAAATTCAGTGCGGTGAATATCGAGAGGCATTGTGGATAAACAAACAGACAGATTCTTCTTTTTATTATTATAGATTCACTGGGGCTAAAGACGATAGAAACGTAATGTTTAAAATGTCCCTGAGTTTGTGACAGATGAATGAAGATGTATAAAAAATGTTAGAAGATACAAAACCTAATCCAAATGCAGGAAAAGCATGGGACAACAATTAGGAGGAAAATGTGGAGTGTGTGTGTGTGTGTGGGGGGGGGGGGTTTAAAAATAAAAATATTCGTATTTTGTGTCAAAAGATAAAGCGTGTCACAAAATTAAGAGAGGAAAAAAATCATATTTGCAATCATTGGAGGACAAGGCGGTAAAAAACGCAATATTTTTTTAATTTTTGAAAAAATAATACACCGAATCATCTGAAAATATTTAAAGATACGTGAACCCAACAGAAACACAAGGAATGCTTCCCAATTCATTAAAAAAAAAGGAGGGGGGGGACGGAGTTAGAAATTAAAAATGTGACTTTCGAGTGGGGTAATAAAAATAGGGCGTATTAAAAATTAAAAAAAATTCTATTTGTTGGAGAAAAAAGAACGTCAATCTTTCAGATAGCTTCTTATAGACGGCGAAGACTGGATAATTTGAGCTTCTAAAGCATTAAAATATGCGTTTTAATGGGGCAAAAACATGTCACAAATTTCCTAAATAGTACATATATATACGAAAGTTATTTTAAAAAATTGTAATAAATAAAAGTATGTTTAAATAATTCTTTAAAGTAGATTTTAAGCAGGGGAAGCTCAGCTTTTTTGTTTCAATGGACGCTACGCCACTGGGTGGAAGTGAGAGGAATTGATTTTCCCAATAGGGTCCCTATATGAAAAATGTAATTGATTAGTCAATGGGGGAGGGGACGTACTGAATGTACTGAAGGCAGTTATATGATTAAGTTGCCTCAAACTAAAAATGCTATCATAAACGTTTGTCACAAAATGGTCATGTACACAAGTTCATAGACTTCCATTTTCTGTATCTCTCCCCCATTGGCGTTACTTTTCTATAGAAGATAACCCTCTCTACTAGCTCCATCCGTTCGATCGTCGAGTTCTTGGCTACGCCTAAAGGTGTACAGAGGGATAAGGATAATAAATTGTGTCGGTAGAAAAAAAAAATCACAATATCTAATGTGCATTTTACAAATTCTAAGACTGTTTACATGATACTTTACCTAAAAGTGTGTTACGTTATAATTATAACTATAATTGCAATTATACAAAATAAAATAATATATACAGATTATTAAATGTATATCTAGGCAGAAATTTATATGCATGAGCAAAAGAATTTGTCAAATTCGTAGCTATTTTGCCTATAGAATAAATTTATTAATTTACAAAATAGCTCTAACAATTTTAGAACAATTTTTGCACTTTTAAGCAAATATTCATAAGGAAATATTTTACTTCCCAAAAACCTTTTTTATCTTTTTACTTTCCCTGCAATATACATGGTAATGTATAGGGAAAGTATTGGAATCATGCCGAAAATCGCAACTTTTTCGACGGATCTACACGTTTCGAGACCTTTAGAACAAGAAAAAACTATTTTTAGCGTGACGTCTGTGTGTATGTATGTCTGTATGTATGTCTATCTGTGTAATGTATGTATCCACTTTAATTCAAAATCTAATGGACCGAATTTCCCATAATTTGGTAGATAAGTTACTTGTTGGATACTCTGGTGCTGATTAGAATTTGGTACGATTCGGAAAAGAAGAATTCGTCTTTTTTTTTGCGAAATGGCCCGCAAAAATTGCCTGAGAAACTAATGGACTGAATTTCACAAAATTCGGTAGATAAGTCGCTTGTGGGTTACCCTGGTGCTGATTAGATTTTGGTACGATTCAGAAAAAAATAACCTGCTTTTTTTGCAAAATGGCTCGCAAAAATCGTCAAATTCTAAAGTAAAACCACGTATGCTCAAATATATCCATTAAATGCTTGTTTTAAAAGAATAAGACCAACCCCATTACACTAGGACTAGCCGTTCTCGAGATATTTTAGTGTTTTTGAATTTAAGCTGCTCCACGGTTGAAAAAAAGTTCAGTTACCAACTGAGAACTAAAATTGAATTAGAAGTGTAATGTATGTATCCACTTGTCCTTGAGTGTCCTTTTAAATAATTATGGACATTATTTCGTGCAATTAAACTCGATATAATGAATTATTAACATGAATATAAGTCTGCAGGGAAAGTCATGTGCTGCTCATATCAGATTTTTTTTATGTAAATGAAACTGGGAAAAATTATTAAATGAAGACCATTTTACTCCCTCGTACAATAAATTGTCTTTGAAATCATTATAGAAGGACCATGTATCCTTTAATCCTTTAATGTGTTACTAAAATTCAAAAAGTTACATTAATTTCATTTATATTAAAATGGCACAGAATTGGTTTAATTAAAAAAAATTGAATGCGTCCGCAAAAGTATTATATAGGTATTATTTTGGTACTTAAAATGAAAACATGCAAACATTGCTTTGTTTATCATATTATTCTGTGGTCAATTGCATAATCTAAACTCACCAAAATATTTAATCTAATAATAAATCTATATTCAGCAAAAGAGAGTCAACTAAAATTTTAGGAAAATACTTTAAGAAATTGAAAAAAAATTACCTAAATAGTTCGAAGACTCTCAACAAAAGATGAAGACCTATAAGACAGACATATAAACAGCACGGCAGTGATATAACGCAATATTCTGAACACGTTTAGCCACTGGGCTATCTGAATGGAAAATGCACAGAATATACTCTGTGGGAAAATGCTTCAGCTGTCCTCCAGCCAAACTAAATGAGCTTCTATAAAGGACCAAAAGGACAACTACTCTTATGGGACGCTCCTGATATTTTATGACATACAAATACTCTTTCTTTCTGCCCCTTCCAAATTTGCAATCTTTTAGAAGTGCGATAGAGACCGAATCCAGGTGTTTACAATTTGAATTTGAAACTAGGAGCAAATCGTGAGAATAGCTCTCTGGCTTTTTCTTAGCTGGTATTGGGGGTAAACAAATTCTCCCTCAGGGATTACAGGCTTCACCCAGCTGCAAGTTGTATAAAATCTAATAATCTAAGTGTTTGAGCGCACGTATTTTCCAGGTAAACTATACATTGCTTCCAAAAAGACCTAATTACAGGAGAGAAAACGATTCTAAAAAGTTACATCAATTTCATTTATATTAAAATGGCACAGAGTTGGTTTAATTTCAAAAAAATTTTGGGATGCGCCAGAAAAAGTCATTCTTACTACACCTAATTTCACTTCCAAATGGCCGCCCCTAATTCGGCCGCTGTGGGCAATTGCCCACGCCGCCCACGCCTTAAACCGGGCCTGCTCCAACTTGACAGCTCTATGTACTGCTCAAGTGCATAAATTGAGTTATATTGAAGGATATTATGCAATAAAATCTATTTAAATTGCTTAACGAGATAGATATATATGTATAAATAAAAATAATAATTTCGCCCGTTTTATTTTGCAGAACAATGAGGCCTTATTGGATTATATGGATATGTTCTTTAATGTATTTAAACCCCATTGGCAAAGCTTTTGTTCAGAAAACTGGAAAGTTTATTATGAAACATATTATGAAAACACCTATTAAAGATGACAACTTTGATGGAATCATGCTTTTAGCTATAACTATGGTATTTTCACAGTACTGGAAGGTAAGTTTTTAATCGTCATTTCATATCAATGCATATTTGTACTACATAAGAATTCTAGTTGAAAGAAAAATAGTTAATTTTTCTAGAGATATAAGCAGATCCTTTGTCACTATAATGGTAAGAAAGAAAACAATAAGTGAAATAGTCTGATATCCCATCTGGGTGGAAAGAAACTCCCACTTGGATGGGAGGAAGCTCCCACCTGGAGCACAAAATGTAGCAAAACATTTTCCCTGGTAAGGCCGCTATCTTTTGCGTGCATTCTGAGCATGCAGTCTTTTAGCGCTTGACATCTCATAATCTAGCTTTGTTTCATATGTTTATTCCTTGATTATGTAGTTAAGTTTGAATTTTATTGTTAATGTAATATAATGAAAATAGATAAAACTGCTGCTTGTAAGAAAATAACCCACAAACTTCTTTGAAGAAAGCAAGCGTAGGTCAGTTAAGTGATAATTGTTTCGAGTACGCTATAAGCTCTCTTTTTCAAGCCAAAGGACCCTTAACAGCACCTAAGAACGAACTGCCTATATCGCGAAATAAGGAATAATTAACATAAATAAAACGGCTGTTTGTAAGAAAATAACTTATAAGCAGCAGTTATTTTCTTACAAGCAGCAGTTTAGTGAAGCGCAAACGTTACAACAAACGTTATTGAAGATTTTGCTTTTTTGATGATTTTTTCAAAGTGCCATTCGAAAATTTGGGGGTCTCTCGAACATTCGATTGCGTTTATAAATAATAGGCTTCTAGTATTCATGGATTGTAATTTTTGTACTAAATTTCGTTCTAATCGTCGTTCGTTCCATGAGATAGCGTCTCTACAGACTCACTGGCACACACACACACACACACACACAGACATCACCTCAAAAACTTTCGATTCGTGTTCAGGAATGCTTGAAACTCGCTCTCCCATCGAAAACTCGAATTCGAATTCTCAACCCCGTTACAATACTTTCCTTATACTAGCAAAAATGTTCAAGCAAATACATAAAAAAGAGCAAGCTCTTCATATTTAGAGAAACGAAATCAATTTTATTCAGAAGCCGTGAAGCCAATATTCATTTTTAACGTTAAAACATGGATGTCGTTCGTTCTGAAAATGTCTAAACTTAGCAAGAGCTCGATCCGACCCATAAACTTTGGGACTAGTGTAGGCTTGGACTGACCAGTGCAACCAACAGTAGTGATATAAAACCTACAGGGATTGACAGGGCACATACATGAGACGGGAATCACTAACTAGGGAATTGCAAGGGCTTATTAGTCAGGCTCGAGTCCGTCTAGACTTTTAATACTGTATGTGGTAAAATTCGTATGACTGTAAAATTCAGAAAATTCATATGACTGTACAAAACAAATGTGCAAAAGTGTATGAAAATGTTAACAGTTCCACCTAAAATATATACATAACTTGTTACCATATAGAAGCTCTTTCATAAATGTATTGTTCTTTTTGCAGCTTTAAAATGGATTTTCTTTATTCATGCTCTAATACGGGAAAAATTATGCTGTTAATATTTGGAGTAAATACAATAATAAGGAAGCAGCATAAAACTATAAAACTACATACAATTTGCTGTCAGCTTCTAATTTCCCCTTTCCCCTCAAAATCTTATTAACTGACGTTTGGAGATGGATGAAGCACGTAAATGTACATATTTTTTTTCGTGCTGTTGAATTTTCTGTGAGATACAATTGTTTATAAAAGATATATTACACTAAAAGTATAGAATGAACAGGACAATAAGAATTTATCCCCTGAAAAATGTTACACTCAAAAATAAATATGTGACAGAATTTCTCAGAGGAATCTAAAATCTTTAAATTATGAATATTGCTCCTGCTTCATGAATTATTAACAGAATGGAATAAAATAAAACCTACAGGGATTGACAGGGCACATACATGAGACGGGAATCACTAACTAGGGAATTGCAAGTGCCAGTCGTAGATTTTGATAAAAGTGGTACCGTTGGAAAGGTCTTGAGATGTTGAGTAAAAATGCCAATGGAACTACCAGTCAGAAATATACAGTTTAGGAGCTAGAGGCAGATTCATGTTGCAAGAAACCCGCCAAATTGTTCGCTAAAGCGGTTTTGAGGCGGAGAGGGTTTCAAGAGGGGAAACAATACATTTAAATACCTTCAGTGATCTCAACCAGTTTCTTTTAAAGATCAGTGTCCATTCTGTAGGAGTACTGATCCCTCTCCCTCAGATAGCATGACGCCCCACTCCAAATCGCCGATTTCTTTTGATGTTTTTTATGAGATCCTAACTTTTTAATCCCCCCCTCTCGATTTTCAATTTTCTTAACCCTCCTCCCCTCTGTAGGCATACCTGCATTTTGCACAAACACCGGAAATTGTAGCGTACTCTGACTCCGTGGATTTTCCTGAAACAAGTTTCCCGGAGGAAAAGATATCAACATTCCGGCATAAGCAAATTTTATCATACTAGTTAAACTGCAGGAATGGGTGCTTGCTTTCTCCGGTTTTGGATTGCCTGAAGCCTGTTACGCTGCTTTTATGTAGTTAGCTTTGGAAAATTCTGTAATATGTGGTCTTCAGAATTGTGCAAGAAGGATGCAGTTTGTCAGTAGTGATAATGTTTTTAAAAAATATACCGACTAATAGATGCATAGTGTTTGTGTTGCAAGAGAAGTCTTTATTTTAGTCGTAAAGATGTACAGAGCATAAGTGTTACCGCCCTTTGCAGTTTTGTTTCAGACCCTATGCATCCTTGTGAACATCAGGAACTAGCTCCTCGCCTGGTCTTACGGGAGGGCATGGGCTGGCCCAACAGGGGAAGACCTGTAGGCGCTCAACCATGGCGAATTATAGCAGTACCTATGACTTCCGTTCCAGGCGCTCTGGTACAGGGGAGGTGGCACTCACCCCTCTGACATGCGAAGTCGGGTCCAGTTCTGAAGATGTCGTCGGCGAGTCTTCAGGCTCCAATGCTACCGCTGACACATCCATCATAGCCAAACTTCTGGCTGATTAGTTGCTTTCCCATTTCGGTGAACTCTTGGTTACTCGAAAGCCCACTGATTTTGAAAAACAAATTAGTCAGCGACTATTCAAGACTACAAAAGCCTGGATAAAAAATGAGTTCTTCGGTTCTATGGACATAGCAATAACCGCTAATGTGGAAGAAAATTAACTGGAAGAGTATCCTGACTACAACGATAAACCCCATGAAAAGAAACGATGAGGAAAGCGAGCAAACTTCTGATGAAATAATGAAGAACGCAGTGGAGGCGTATGATAAGGCGAAGAGAGAGAAGTTGAAAGCTACAAGGGTGAACTCTAGAAAAGTAACTAGTTATAAAGTGATACAGCGATGGCGATAATATTTAGAGCAAGACGGTAACACACCTCGTAAACAGGAAGCAATTCGCAGGCATATATGGTCCCAATTTGTACATCAGCGCCGGAATTTGACGGCCACAGTTCACGCTAGAGACCTCAAGATATGGGCAATGGAAAAGGCGAAGGAAGTAGGTTTAGATACTTTCAAAGCGTCCAGAAGGTACGTCTTCTACTTCAAGGATAAACATAAAATAAGAATCCGTAAAGTAACTCACACTGTGACAAGGAAATATGCATTCCCTGAAGTATCTCTACTTCCTGTGATTAACACTTTTCGTCAGGATTTAAAAAACAAAATTGAACAAAAACGGTACACTCTTTCCAATATCCTCAATGCAGACCAAAGTGAGTATGTATATGAGTATTTCGCAAAGCGAGCTCTTGATTTTCAAGGAGTGAAGGACGTTATTGCTGCAGTTAACAGCAAATCAAAGACCACCCACTCTTATACCATTCAGCTGACTATCAGCGCTGCAGGGAACTTGGTTGGACCAGTATTTATTATTACCCAGGAAAGCAAAGGGCAGTTTGAACCTCATGTGCACAAACGGCTGCAAGAAATGTCCTACAACAATGTTGTTGTAATGTGTTCAAAATCAGAAAAAAGCACCAAAGAATTAAATAAAAGGTATTTTGAAACATTGAAGGCGACTATAGGCAATGAACCGACAATCCTTATACTTGATCAATGGAGTGGGGAAGCAGATCCGAAAATCACGATTAGTACATTCGGGGAAAATGTCGAACCCGTGTTCCTTCTTCCCAGCACTACAAGGTACCTCCAGCCACTGGATGTGCAAACTTTTCATGATTATAAGCATTTTGTCAAACGTCTGGTTGAATATTCATTCACTCATGCGGACTTGTGTGCTGCAGATGACTTAACCACAAGAGAAGCTATCATTACAATACATCACTTGATTTACAACCAACTGGCTTCACCCGTATTCAATAATATGCGGAGGTATGTTTTCCAAAAAGCTCTTCTGCAAATCGAAATTCCCTCCTTTCGATCTGTGAAGCAAGTATGCTTTGAGCATCTTGAAAAGACGTGTGGGCAATGTGACAATCAGCCATTTTTAAAATGTGCCTGGTGACATGAACCTCTATGCTTCATACACTTCTACAATCAGCAGCATTATCACGGGTGAATGAGTTCAAATGAGTAACCCGTGCGCCAAGATGCTGATCTAACAACAGGTCATCAAAAAATTTAGCGTTTTATGGGGGAGGGGGGGCATGCTATCTGAGGGAGGGGGATAAGCACCCCTGCAGAATGGACACTGATCTTTAAATGAAACTGGCTGAGATCACTGACGGTATTTAAATGTATTGTTTCCCCTGTTGAACTCTGCCTCAAATCCGCTTTGGCGTGCAATTTGGCGGGTTTCCTGCAACATGAATCTGCCTCTAATTCCTAAACTGTACATTTCTGACGGGTAGTTCCATTGGCATTTTTACTCAACATCTGAAGACCTTTCCAAAGGTACCACTTTTATGAAAATCTACGACTGACACTTTTTGCACTTCCCTAATAAGAATTTACACCTCTGGTTCTGGAGATGTCATTTCCGGTCTTTTATCTTCGTGTGACTGTACGAAATAAGCATAAATAAAAATGTACGAATAAAAATGCTTAATAGTTTCATCAAATATGAAGTGTGCGCATAATTTGTTACGCCTTCTTCATATTTTTTTATGCTTTGTATTTATTAACAGGAAAACAACTAAGAGAAAAGAAAACAATTATTGCCATAAAATAGATAATATGCATTTAGAAAGCATCGAACGCTTGTAGTAATTACTACACCCCGAAAGTTAAAAGAAGTCCTAATTCAGTTCATAACAAGGGGAAAATTATAGATAATCCTTGTTAATTTAAAACTTTTGTGGGAGGCTGTTAAGTTTTGCTACTGCGGATCACATTAGCTTTCATTTGAAATTAAATATGTAAAATAGATCGGAAATACTAGATAGATAAATGATATCTGTTTATACTACAGGGTTCCTATGAAAGTCCGTAAGCACCCAAAGAACTGTGTATGGAAAGCTCGATGAGTGTATACGTTAAGTCATAGTAAAGTGACCATCTTCAATCGAATAAAAGTGATTACAGCATCCTAGCGGAGAATTAAGTGTTAGGATAACAAACTTGCCAACAAATTCGATACTGAATCCATATCAGTAATCATCTAAGCATTATCTATAGCTAAATCTTTAGAGAATCTTCCATCCCCTCAAAAACATGTTGTTGAACTCATATCAGCCATCATCTTTATATCTATAGCCGATTCTGAGAAGTAGATGTTTTAAGGAAAATGATAATTTTTAAACCGGAATTGGGGAAATATCGGAAGTTGAAATTATTATTAAACCCTCTACCCCCTGTAGAATTTGGTGCTGAATTAATATTAATCATCATCTAAGCTTGATCTATAGCAAATTTTGAGAAATAGATGTTTTAAGGAAATTGTTGAACCGAAGTGGAAATTTTTAGTGAACCTTCCCACCCCCATCTCTATAAAATTGATATCGAATCCATCAGTTGTTATCTAAGCTATTTCATAAGCGCTGATCCTCAAAAATTGATGTTGCAAAGGAAATGCAAATTTTCGTTGAAAATTTGTAAATTTTGTAAATTGAAAGTCACATTTCGAGAACCGGAAGTGGAAATCCCTAGTGAGTGTTCCAATCCTCTCCAAAATTTAATACTGAATACATATCAGTCCTTATCTAAGCTTTATCTCCTGAAAAATAGATGTTTCTAGGAAAATTTTGAAGCAAAAGCGGAAAAGGAACTGGAGGCAGAAATTCTTAGCTAGCCATCCTACCTACTCCAGAATCTAAATCCATATCAATTCTCATGTAAACTCTATTTATAGACAATCTGAAAAAATAGATACTCCCAGTAAAATAAAATTTTTAAACCGGAGATGGAAAAAGAACCGGAAGTGGAAATATTTAATCAACTCCTAACCCCTTCGTAATTCGATGCTAAATACCTATCAGTCATCATCTAGCCTCTATCTAATGTAAATCCTCAGAAATAGATACTTTAAAAAATTTAGTAAAAAAAATAGATGGCAAATTTGATTGTCACCAATATAAATGGACGAAAGGAAGTTGGATCAAACTTACTCTTCACCGTCTATAGTATATAGATAGTGGTAGAAACATAAGCAGCGCTAATCGTATGCACGTAAGATTCTTGAATTTTTTTTATTGTGAAAATAATTGCAATCCACAACAAATAAAAATATTTTAAATACTCAGGTTGTACTATACTACCATTCCCCCCCCCCCCACCTATATACTTTTAAATTGTAGAGCCCCGAATATTGTTATATCCAGTCCCTCAATCATCTTAAATGGCTAAGTATATAAGGTTAGATTAATGCACTTTATATTAATAGTTCCTAAAAGAAATCTTAAAATGTTTTACTGCCATTCTCATTGAATACATTTTTATGACCCTTTACTAATTTAAGAATGCTATACTACGATCATAAATTATGCATTTTCCGTTTTAGGCTAAAGAACAGTTTCATGAAATTGCTCGAAGAAAAGTTCCAACATTGTATTGTTTTAGTGAAGATGATAAAGTTGTTGAAAAAAGGCTTACTTATGAAGTTATTTCCCTCCTTGGGGCATCTTTAGAAAATATAACATATTATGATGAAAATGCTGATTTAAAAATAACAGGTAAGTTTCTTGCAAAGATGATGTGCTTGAATATATAAGAAATATTATCAAAACTAAAAGTTTTTCAGATTTATTCAAATGTTCATGAAAACACCAAAAATGTAACACTCTTGAATAAATATTTAAGAGAAAAAAGTTTAGGACGTTAGTTTTCTTAGTTGTAATCATCTATATACTTTAGAACTAACATTATCTAGTATTAATAACAAAAAAAGCTCATGGATGGATATAATATTATACTGGATCATTGTTACAGACTGATAAAAGTTTAATAGTGAAGATGTAACAATCATGCTTTTTTTTATTGCAATATAATTATATTTCAGCATTAATAAATCAAAAGAGAAATGTTTTGCTTTTTTGTGCCACAATTATTCCAATCGATTTATTTTTTTCAATCGCGTAAAAAAGTAACAAGAAAGATCAATCATGCTTAAAGCATTGATTATGAAACACTTTCCAATTTCAATGCAATTTTATTTAAACATGTCTAAAATGCAATACATTCCACGGTAATATTTTAAAACTTATCACAATACTACATTAATTTATTATATTTGAAACCTTAAACCTTCATAAAAAAAAAATTAACTTCATTCAAATGACGGCATTAAAGTATAAATTGTCTGGTTAAACATCTATAAAATGTGATACATTCCTCGGTAATAATTTTAGAATTGTCATAATACTATTATAATTTATTATATTTGAAAACTTCATCGAAAACAACTGAAATCCATTCAAATGACGTCATAGAAAAAATAACACGCCTGGCTCTCTCTATAAAAGCAACATTTCATTCATAAATAATTCCCCCATTCATGTCATTCATCACAATACTATAATAATTTATTTTATTTAAAAATTAAGACCAAGGAGCTACAAGTAATTAAACTATATGCGTAAAACTTCATCGAAAAATATAGTCCTTCTCTTTCTAAAATCAATGAATATTTCATTCATATCAGCTAAGCAGACTCCATGAACTAAATGATTTTGTGTTAAAGAATTACAGCAATTCTAATATAACTCATTCTACATATTTTGCTGTTTACATTTTACATAGGTGAAAAATAGGCTTAGTTGTAGAAATAATCAAATTTGGGATGAGCATTTAAACACAAATATATTGTCATTGCGTTGTTTCAGTATGTATATGCACAGAATTTAGGCAAAAATAAAGTAGTTTTAGGACGGATACAACACTCAATATGAATTGAAAAGAACTTTAAAAATCATGATTTTGAGACAAGATGGATGCCATATATCATTTTGAAGTATGTCACGTGATCGTTCCATATCATGGTCACGTGATCGCTTCATATAAGAGGTGTTATTATTATTTTAATTTTTATTTAAAAAACTACTGAATATATTTCGTTGAATTTTTTTTTATATATTTTATGGAAAAATTTGAATATTGCCTAAAATTTTCGAAGCAATTTGTGAATTTTAAATCCGCTTAAAAAATGCTTAAAAATTAGGTCCCATAGGGCTCAATGTATTTCATTTTTTCAACCCGGGTTCAATCCAAAACTTATTGGGTGATATTATTCATTTATATTCCCATAGGTCCTACAGACCGTCTGAACAACATACTAAAATTTCATTTTGATTAAGTCATTTTTACGGCAGTTATCGTGCTAACGGACAGACAGACAGACAGACAGACAGAATGAACAAAGTCATAAACACTTTTCAACTTTGTTGTAAAGTGTTAAAAATTAGTCTTAATTAAAGCAATGGCTTGATTGTGTAAAACTACTCAAAATGGTAGAAGGTTAAACAATTAAGTGTATCAAATAGGTATCAAGCAGTAAAATATTCAGTAAAGTATACCAAAAACACTTGGGTATTTTTATAATTTGATACTTATTTCTCATACTAAAATAAATCTAGGAATGTGTATCTTTCGGAATTTCATTTTTTTTCCTGTTATTTAGTGTTAATAATAATTGAAAAGTACGCCACACTTTTATAATAATAAAAGAAGATGTTTGTCTGTCTGTTTGTCTGTCTGTTGGTCACTTAGCGGAAAATCTAAGATAACCCACAGCTACAAAATTTGGTAGAGTGATACTACAGGTCAGATCAGGGCCGAAGATACCTCAGAGAGATTTTTTAAAAATTCGAATTAGATTTTAGGTATTAAATGCTTAAGCATCATTTGGAGCGAATTTCGCACAAATCGGTTTTTTAGCGATTGGAAATATTATCGCAGAGTTTCCATCGTGACACCATTAGAAAGATCTTTAAACAATATTTTCAAAGAGATTTGAACCGAATCCGTAGGATAATTCCATCATATTTAGAAAAAGCTAAAATTTCACCCAAGTATGAAAAGTTTGATATTTCATATGTACGAATATATTGTAACATCCTAAATCTGAGGAGCCACACAATTCCAATTTTTTGTCATAAATATCGTGATACCTTCGAATTATAATAAAAAAAATAATTACCACATTCCAAAATTTTCCAGGAATTTCAATATGAAACCTCTCATAAATTTTCAAATGAATTCCGCCATATTTGAAGATAAATTTTCAAATATAGCTGAATTTTTTAGAAATAAAAGAGCCGATCCAGTGGTCGAGTGGTCAGGGGCATGCGTTTCCGTCTGATCTCTGGATTGCCGGGTTGCGGGTTCGAATCTCGCCAGCGGGCATGGATGTTGTCATGTCGACGCCAAGTCAGACTTCCGCCCTTCGGGAAGCATCTATAAAAGTGAAGCTGCAAATCTTCTCTTTGCCATGGGATACCTTGGGGGGTGGGGGTGGGGGTGCGTAGGCGCCCCTTCACCACGGGGAATCAGTAACGAACGAAAATAAAAGATCACAAATTAGAAATAAAAGATCACAAATTAGTTTACAGTGTAGCTTAGGTTACACGAAGCTGTAAATGCAAAGTCCATAAAACACAAAACCCGCCTGTAAGGGGCGCCCCCAAAATATAGAAGACACTACCATTGTAGATACCAGCATTCATGGACCGATTGTAAACGAATTTTATGCCGGCCACGTGGAAGGACTGCGAATTGTCAGTTCCCAAAGTAGTTCGCAAAAATTGTGGATTATAGCAAGTTTCTTGCTGCCATTGCAGATATCGGCTATCCAGTGCTGATGAGCTCATAAACGCGAAATCAGTTCACGATACTGATATCTGTGATGGGAGTATCTTCTATGTTTTGGGTGACGTTGCAGAGTCCACTTCAAAGATAAGAGCTTGAAATATCGTCCCAGTAGCTCAACGGTAGAGCGTCGGCTGGCCAGCTCGGAGATTCAGGGTTCGATTCCCGGTTGAGGCAGCAAATCTCTTTTCAACGACCCTTATAGGCGGATTTTGTATTTTATGATTACACTACCTGAGATGGTCGGTCGTCCAAGTAGTTGCTCAAGTCCTCTGGATGAGTCGGACGGCCTGGGGTTTCTACACTACCTGAGATGGTATTTGACTGCATGGACCCTAAGTGTCTAGCATTCTTATATTATATTCCATGCGGTGGTCAACTTTGAGTTACACTTCGGTTAAAATCTTTTGTCGAATTGAAATTCATAAACTTAAGTTTAAACTTAAGTAAACCTAAGTAAAATCAAATATTTTTAATTTTATCATGTACAGTTAGTTGTTTTTTATGTAACACAAATTCATTCCTTTCAGGTAAAGATCTCCCATGGTTGAAACTAATATCATTTAAAGAAGGGTCGCATTATGTATTTCGGAAATATCCAGAAATCTGTAACAAAGAAATCATTCAACTGCTTAGAAAAGTAGAAGCCTCTCCTCAGAAGGATTAACTCATGATGATATTTATACCTCATTGACATCAATGAGTGTTTAGTAGAGTGTGTGTTTTTAACATGAGGTGCAGCAGTTTAATACAGTATATTTTTTATTTTTGTAAAATAAATTATTTATGTGCTATTTTATGTTAAATAAATTTATTTTTGCTTGACAAATCTCTTTGTGTGTATCAATCATTTTCAGTTTTATAAACATTTCTCAGTGTAGTTATGCAAGGCGCTTTACGAAAACTGTCCGAGGAGAATATATAAAATTAGCGAAAATATAATTATAATTTCATAAAAATGCAAAATTAAATTTTTATTCGCCCCCGCCCCCCGCAATTAAAAAAATTGTTAATTCGTAAAAATTTCGCCACACTTAATTAGAGCAAAAGATACGGTACATTTTGATGAAAAATTAGCTAAGATATCGATACTTGAAATCCTTTACTTATTCTGTTTTATCCGAACTGCAAATTAGAATAGTTTACTTCCTATGAAAGTAAATATGGGGGATATTAAAAACTCCATTTAAAACAGAGAAACCGCCAAATGAAATTTTCTCCTATTTAATTTTGAATAATCAGTTTGTTGATGGTTCCTTCTATTTAACGAAATATACCTAATAACAATAATGGGAATATCTCAACGAAATTTTCATCAAAAGATACCGGGGTAAATGTCTTTCTCCCTACTTAACGACGGCAAAAATTTTACAAATTGACACTTTTTCATTGAATTTTTTATAATAAAATTCAAAAATAAGAACCGGGAATTGAATTTGGATCTCCTTAAATCTGGCCAGTTATACTATTGCTACACCACTTCGGCCACGTAAAGCATTGCTTTGAATTACTTTACAGATTATTTTAGCCAGGAAAAAAATCTCAGAATTCATATCAGTTAGAAAATTTACTCGCGATAAACATCATTAATGAAATTCGAGGTTGTTTTTTAATGCTAATCAACATTAGGTGTGACTTTTTGCACATGGTGTTTTTTGCAATTAAAAATTCATTTTACATTTTGGAATAAGATATTTCTTTAGATATTTCTTTTAGCTCAAGACACCAAATACCAAAAAATCACCCTAAGGTAGGGAGCTATTATAAAAAGACTACCTGTGTCAATATTTCATGTAAGGGTGATTAACCTTTTGCTTACCGGTGGGACAGCTTCCATCCCTTACTCCCCTTTGCAGGCATTGAACGCCAATGTCTGCAAAGGGGGATCGAACTGATTGGGATAGGGTATGTCAAATACCTGTCTTTTTGAGAGGTTCTTGGTTTGGGATGGATGCTGTCCCACCCGTAAGCAAAAGGTTAAAAGGATACTTCCTGTGTTTAGAATAAATGCTGACCTGACAGAAAACATATACAAGGTTCATAGAAAAATCCTTAAGCACTCCAACTTTGTAAGGAAAGGTCTAAGAGTATGCACCTTAGGTCTATCTACAGTTAAAGTGTCCGATCAAATAAAAGTGACTGTAAAACATCTAGCGGAGAATAAAAAAAATAATAGGATAACAAACTCGGCATAACGAGATAGACAAAAAGAACCAACAAAGTTGCAGTCTAATACAGCGTTTTTTAAAGTGCGTTTTTCCGCGGCACACTTGGGACTCTGCAGCGTGATACTTTCGCTTACATTTCTTGGCTGCATAATTTGGACCACAGTGGAATTTTCTCATTTTGGGGTTCCGCTATTAAAAAAGGTTTGAAAAACACTGGCCTAATACTAAGTAGGGTTGGACATCAGGAACGAAAGAAATGTGCATAAAAAAGATAATAAATATCTGTCATAAAGTTATATCCTCAGGTATATCAGAGTATAGACACCAGCAATGCTTATCAAAATACACTATTATATTATTTCTGGGATTCAAATGTGCATTTGCTCTGATAGAGGACATTTTATACAAGTTCTACACTAGATTTATGTGCATGTAAATGTTGCTGATTGTATCATTCTTGAATATGACAGCACTACATGTTCTGGAATATCTCGCCAATAACCATGTGGCTCGACCGTGAAAACGGTTGCTCTGAACCGAAATGTGAGTACCCCTCGGTCTAGATCATAGAACAACCATACTGTGTCAAATAAATACTTTCTGTAACATTTTCATTATCGATTCCTACAGATTTGGCAATGCTTTATACTTTTCAACTTTGTACTTTACTTTTTTGAGTCTACCTCGTTTTTGCCGAGTTCATTATCCTAACTTTTTGTATTCTCCGCTAGAGGCGCTGCAATTGCTTTTATCCGACCGGGCATGGTTACTTTTCACTAAATATGCCTGACGTGTACACTTGTGGATATTTTATTTTTGCGGTGCTTAAGAACTTTTTTAAGCACCATGTAGAAAGTATGAAAGGTTAATATTAATTGCTTAGTTGGAATTCAGGAAATAGCATATGAAGGAGATCAACTTCACTTATTTGAAATATCTGTGCAAATATTTTCTACACATTGAAAATGGTAGTAAACCACCTCTGCAGCTTTCTAGAGAAACATAATATGGAAGATGAAGACCAAGCTGGTTTTAGGAAACACCCGAACACGATATGTAATGTGAAATTCACAAAAACAGTTAAGGAAATATTTCAGAAAAATGTCTACTGACTATTTTGCCTATTACAAAACTTGGATATATTCAGTAGCGTCGTTACCAGAAAAAAAATTTTGGTAACCAAATATATTTTGTTTCCCATTTCTCCAAAATTCAGTGGGTTCTTGGGATGGGGTTATAACCCCTAAAACACTCCCTTTGGTGATGCTACTATGTATTACAATGAACTATATCCTATGAACAGTGGGCTTCAAAGGGTTGTACTTTGTGTTACTTTTAACATAATGTTCAATGTCTTTTAAACATCATGATCAATAACCTCTTAATAACTTAACATATTGATGATCAATGACTTAACATCATGATGAAGGACTTCTTACATTATAATACATGATTTCTAAACATTAAATAAAATTCATGGATTAGATACTATGTTGGCGACCTATTATTATATACCACAGCCATTAAAGATGCAGGCTAGAGTCTTAATTACGATTTTATCTTCACTGTCTAGATGGTATTTTTCCAATGATTATAACAGTTGCTGCAGATAACAATCAACTTTTCACCTTGCCAACCTAACCATATAATATATGATTCTGCCTCATTAGACGTAAGGTGCTCCCTCTGGAATTTATAGTGTTTTCGTTAAACATACGGTGTTCTCCCACAAAACTCATCCTGCGTTCGTTAAATATATGGTGTTCCCTCAATGACATGTAAACTCGGAAAACTAATAGGTGGAAATTACAATATAATAGTTTCTCAAAAGTATTACTTATTAGTAGTATTATATCAATATTTGGTTAATGTACCAATGGCTCATATTACAGAAATAATTATTTTTTGTATAGTGTGTAACATATCATGGTTTTAAATATTTCTTCACTGTTGTACTACCCTCCCTTAACTTCTGTAGTTATGTAACTCTGGATTTCCTAAATATTCGTATTAAAAAAGACCCAATTTATTATATCTCAAGAAGGTTAGAAGAGTATCAGGCCATTTCAAACTTCTATTTTATTATGTAACACGTTGGCTGCCACAATACTCTATAACAATGCTATTGTGAAACACGGATGACTCACACGTCAGCTAAAGTGTTAAACGCCATTTCTTTGGTTTGCAAGCTGCATGATATGGGGCGTTGTCTGGTTGAACTATTGTTTAACTAATAGTACAATACCTAAATATTTTGGTAAGAGAATTGTTTAAGCAGATTCCACTATTGATATACAACGCTCGAGACTTCATTCGCCTCCCTGCAAAACAACCTTTTTACCCCACATACTGCGTTTCTCGGCCGCCCATTTTTGCTGCTCTGTATCTTCGGATGAGTCGGACGGCCTGGGTTTTTGACCCATTCGACCCCACCTACTGCAACAATACAAATCTATATCATGGGGCTTATCTATCCGTGTTTTACAGTAGAAATTGTAAGTTCAATTGTCTAATCCGTATTTAAAAATCCAATACAAGATTCTCAAGCGACTTTCTAAAATCAATTAGAAAATAGACCAAACTAAGTAACTTGTAATTACTTTACTTTTTAATGTTAGCATTTAAAAAAGTAGCCTTGCATAAACATAACAGTCTCATTCATTTGGTAAGATATTTTGTCTTCAACACGGAAAGATAATGCCAAAACCAAATAGCGTAAAGAAATATCATTTGTGTAAGTAACACTTCCTTTAGTGACTAAGTCACAAATTCAAATTACATTCAATAATGAACGATTTCTAAAACAGCGATGTAATACAGTATAGACACTAAATATGACTTGTTGACATACCTTACAGTGCATGTAATACTTATTTACGACAACGGTTGAAGAGATGAAAATAAATCGTGGGTGGTGGGTTAATACATGGTTGGTATTAAATTTTTATTTTATTTTCTTTCCGTGATTTAGAAGGACAATTTAGGCTGGAAGGAATGAAAAATATATATAGTCAGTCACGTTGATGTATATACGTATATCGACGTGCCAAAGAATATACGAAAAATTCCAGCATTTCCGGTAATTCAACTGTAATTGACGTATTATTTTGTAAATTGCAATTTAAGTTTAAAAATGCACTCAATTAGATTAAAATAGCATATAAATATAGAATCAATAAATCTACTGGCTTTTTCAATTTCGTGGTCAAAAAGATATCCGGTTGATTTTCCAGTGCCATTTTATCAGTAATGTTTACACTATGTTCAGTCAAGAAAGAGCCAGGTTGTGACTTCCTTACATTCGCAGGAAATGCCATTTCAGCCTGACCCTAACGTTATTCAGGAAATCACGAAGTTTATCTAACCAGTTAAATTTTGCTCCCAAACTTATTTTCGCGCCTTTTGTTAAGTGAACCAGATTGTAGTGCCATCTGTTAACAATATGATGAGTTATTCAATCCAAGATGTTTTTAAGAAATATATCTGTCTTTAAATTAGAGATTATGTCTCCAATATTATGCCAATGACGGCTGCAATCATTAAAAATTCTCAAGGAATTTAAATAGATAATTCGTGCGCATATTTAGAAGCTTAATAAATATTAAAGTTACACAGGAATTACAAAATAAAGATTTACATTTCAGTTTAAAAGTGATTAAAATAATAAAGTTTTATAAAGAGAAAATACAGAAGGAATATCATTACAAATGTAAAAAAAATAAAATCCGCATATCTGGAGTTGTAATAATTAAAATGCATTTTCTGCTTGATAAACTATTCGTTTTGTTCAAACTTTGATATTTTACTTTTAGTTGGGTTAAAAATTTCGTTTTTATTATAGAACTAGCAGCATACCCGTTCTTCGTACGGAATATATAATATAAAGAAACTTATAATTCGCAATCATGTGCAAATTCTGTTAAGATATTAAATTTATTGCTCCTAAAGAGAAGTTTAAGAATATCTGTTCTCACTATGCAAAATTATCTTCATGGGCAGATCTGAAGAATAAAACATCCTGGCCCCTTTTGTAAGCAAATTTACAAAAAAAGGAATTGCATCAATATATGCAACCCCGTACTACTTATATTGTCGCAGATTAGAAAATATGCCAGTGTGCTAGTAGAAGATTCCCCGTATTACAATATGAGTCTCAAAAATATTTGCCAAAATAAAAGAGATGACGTAATAAATTGGAAATATCAATAATCCCCGTAATCTTTATACCAGAAGGCGTAATTGATTCTAATATATGCCAATATATAATAAAATATATGCAAATATACCTGTACTACTTATATTCTCAAAGATTAGAAGATATAATGCATTTGTAGAAGATTACTCGTACAAAGTACTATATATGAGTTTCAACAATTTTCGGCATAATAAAACAATGGCATAATAACTTGAAAATATCAATAATCCCTGAATCAACAGTCCCCGAAAATATCAATAATAATAATGTTTAAACCTGGGGACCGTTGATATTATCCAGTCAAAAATGCAATGCCAATGAAATTTATTTTATATGCATATCTTTATTCAAATCGGAAAAGATTTAATATAAAATCGTATGCGGCATAACACATTGGATCCGTTGCTAAGCGGCATGATATCATTTGCTTCAAATAAATTGATGGAAATCATATCGTCTGAATAATGCGATCTCCATGGAAGGTTTGGCGACATTTTAGTCAATTTAGCGATAACTTAAAAAATCGCCAAATTTATCGCCAAGTGGGACTGTAGAACAAATAGACCCATTTTGCGACAAATTGACGAAACATCATCACAATACTATCCCCTAACAAAATACAATTATTTTTATTTATTAAGCGCGATTTTATCAATTCCAGGATATTTTTATAGACTCACAAATACTTTTATCAATTTCGTGATATTAAAAAAATTCATTAAATGTGTTACTAAGTAGGATGGATGGATTGATCGACAAATGCTACCGAAACATCATTTCAGTACTCTATTCTAAAAAGCAAATCTTTGATTTGCGCCAATTTTATAAATTTGAAGACATTTCCACTAATTTGATAAAGTTTAAGAAAAGTTACCAAGTTATTTAGAGATATTCCGCTAAAATCGTAGCTCTGAATTTGCAGATCTGAAGAATAAAATATCCTGATCCCGTTTGTATATACTAAATGAAAACACTAAAATTGTATTAGAAGATACATACACCTGTTCTACTCCTTTTCTGCTTCAACAGTCGGCTAAATGAATTTATTGGGTAAACACAATATATGAGTTTATTAGCTAAACACAATATATGAGCTGAAAACCACTTTGTTAAAATAAATGAAAGTCATGTACGCGGTCGGCAATTTATATAATTAAAAGAACAATCAAACCGTTCATTTAAAAATATATTTTTACATCCATTTATTTATTTTATTCAAATAGAAAAAATAATAATAAATATTAACAACACATTTAATTTCATTCCGTTGCCGAGCAACATGATATAAGATAGAATCTTCCTCATAAAATGCAAAATTTAATAGCCATTTTTATTTCTTTATACTTTTCATTTTTCAGTAAAAGCTTGCATAATATAAACCAAGGAGATAGGTTTCCCATTTAAATCATGTTTCAAACAATTGATGTTTTCAGAAAGTGACTAATTAGCGCAAAAAATCTCCCCCCAAACTCTGAGATACAGTTTTAATTCACTTTCAAACGATTTTCAAGCTTTTCGTTTGGATAAACCACGGAGTTAGAGAGGAGAACTCCTAAGAAAAAGTTTCGTTTTTCATTAATATCTCGACAACCCCTGGTCTTAGATACTCAAAACTTGGGCTAAATTTATGGGGGGCTATTTAAAGCTATCCACAAAGTTTCATCAAATTCGATTCAGCCGTTCTCCCGTGATGATGAGACAAACGAAAATATCGTTTTTTACTAATATCTCGAGAACCACTGATTGTAGAAACTCCATATATGGACTAAATTTTAAGTGGGACTATTTCCTGGCTACCCACAAAATTTCATCAAATTCGGTTCAGCCGTTCTCCCGTGATGATGGGACAAACATACAGACAGACAGACAGACAGACAGACAGACAGACAGACAGACAGATTTTCATTTTTATTTATATAGACTAAGACAGCTATATTTCCTCTTATTAGATTCCTACTTTTTTTTTTAACTTTAATAAGATATGTAAAACTGCGGAAAAACGAACTATCCATCATAATTCTACCGTCGTTCCTAGTAGTGCAAATTCAAAGAAATTTCTCTATAAGGAATGTACAGTTTCATATACAAAAATTTTGCATAAGGGGCCATCTCCATAACAATTTACTCAAAATTTCCAATGGCAACACTCAGTTTTGATGTAACACACAAATTCTTCAACCTCAAACCTTTTTATAAAGTTACTTACCTTTACCATCTTCCTATTTAAAATCACAAATCGAAGAACGTGATTTTCGTTGTTTGAACGGATATATATATATATATATATATATATATATATATATATATATATATATATATATATATATAATAATAGAAGTTTGAAAATCCAATGAACGAAAAGTAAGAAGATGTAACACGATAAACCTAACTTTTTAAAAACAACCACAGAATAAAATATAATACAGCAAATCATCAATCAAATGGATTAAAAATACAAAACACTAGCTATCAAGTTACAGAAAATCAACCAAATTAAAAGGTATGGAAACAAAAAAAGAAAAACTTAAACTAAATTCAACTATCTAACTGGCGTACAAAACAAATGTAAAAATCAATTAATCCTCAAGCATATGGAAAAAATAAAAAAATTATTATCGAATCAACAAGTCAATGAAAAATATAATACAAAGGTATGGAATCGAAATAAGTATAACAAACGAAATCAAGCACAAACGCCTTACACGTGGACGAGGCTCTAAGCCTAAATCATGAATTGCTAACCTCTACAAAAATCTAATCATGTCCAAGTTTTTTGTAGAAGCAAACTCAAAAATGTATGTTTCTGAAGAAATAGATAGATTAAATCTATGAACTATTTCTACTTGGACGACATACATAAAGATGGAATAAAAAAGAAAAAATGAATACCTGGAAAAAGCACAGCATGTGTACAGACGATTCATTACAGGGATCGAGGGAACACTGATAGAAGAGACCAGTGTTGCCATTCGTAAAGAAAAAATAAAAAACCATTTACTGTTGCCATTCATAAGAATTGAAAAACTGTGAAGCGAAATGTAAAGAAAAAGTATTAATATACAAAAAGAGCTACTAAAAAGAGGGGCAAATAAAGGTAATGCTGAAGTGGGAAGTGAATGGGAAAAAAAAAAAAAAAAAAAAAAAAAAAAAAAAAAAAAATGGAGATGACTGGCTAATATAAGATACTATGAATAGAATTATATGATACTATGGAAAGAATTATAAAAATCCAGCTATTTTAAATTTTTTAACAATACTATTTACTAAATAAGTGGGATATTTATATAAATTACTAGTAATTTTGAGATTATTGATATGCATAGCATGAAATTTTTTATCAGATAATCTATAAATTCTAAAAAGCTGATTGAGTATAATATTTCTAAACAATTGAATCGAGTTACAGGTATAATTCTTTTAAAGTCTTAAAATCAATTAATCTTGATCTTGATAAATATATATATAAATTAGCTTGTAAATACGCTCTGCCATTAGAGGCATTTAATATGTGGAAATTTACTATATTAGAATCAATTAAAAATGCTATTAGAGATATTAAATTGTCTAGATCTTTATATAATATTGATAATATTAAACATTCCATTAATGATTTACAAGGATCCTTTGTTATCACCTATGTTGATAAAGCCTCTAATAATTATGCTATTATCTGTAAAAAATTTTATATTCAATTTCTGTTAGATTATTTAAAAAATAATAGTCTTTTTAAACCTGATTTACATTCCATCAATAGTATTAAATTGAAAATTATCAATATGTATAATGATTTAAATATTAAATATAAATATCTTAAATTTCCTTATATAGTGCTTATTCCAAAATTTCATAAAAATCCTATTAAATTTAGAACAGTTACTAGTGGCCATAATACTTACTCTACTACTGCGAGTAAATTATTACTAAATTCTTTAAATCTAATAAATAATAGTTTAAGCCAGACTAGCAATAACTACCATATTCTAAATAATAGTAAAGAATTAAAGAATAAATTAACATCTCTTAGAAAAATAATAGGATTTCAAACTTTTGATTTTAAAGATCTTTTTAATAATATTAAGATATCTGATCTATATGATGTAATTTTAGCTCTATATAATGCTTATATTACACCTCTTTCAAATCAAATTAAATTTAAAAAATTTCCTAAACTTCTTCACTTTGTTATTTTCAATAATTATATTTTTCAAGGAAATAAATTATACTTACAAGTCTCAGGAGTTCCACAGGGTGGCTGTAGTAGCAGTATGCTAGCTAATTTATACCTTTATCATTATGAAATGTCATTTACTTCAATAGATTATACTTTTTACAGATATGTTGATGATCTGATTTGCTTAGTACATACAGAAAATTATCTCATAGATATAGATTACTATCCAGACAATTTGGAATTAATACCTAATGAAGCTACTATTAATAAAAATGTTAATTTTTTGGATTTAAATCTTTTTATTGATCCTTCTAATAGAATTGTTACAAATTTATATGATAAAAAAGACTTTTATAATTTTAATATTAATAAAATCTTACCTTTTAATTCCTGTAACTCGATTCAATTGTTTAGAAATATTATACTCAATCAGCTTTTTAGAATTTATAGATTATCTGATAAAAAATTTCATGCTATGCATATCAATAATCTCAAAATTACTAGTAATTTATATAAATATCCCACTTATTTAGTAAATAGTATTGTTAAAAAATTTAAAATAGCTGGATTTTTATAATTCTTTCCATAGTATCATATAATTCTATTCATAGTATCTTATATTAGCCAGTCATCTCCATTTTTTTTTTTTTTTTTTTTTTTTCCCCCATTCACTTCCCACTTCAGCATTACCTTTATTTGCCCCTCTTTTTAGTAGCTCTTTTTGTATATTAATACTTTTTCTTTACATTTCGCTTCACAGTTTTTCAATTCTTATGAATGGCAACAGTAAATGGTTTTTTATTTTTTCTTTACGAATGGCAACACTGGTCTCTTCTATCAGTGTTCCCTCGATCCCTGTAATGAATCGTCTGTACACATGCTGTGCTTTTTCCAGGTATTCATTTTTTCTTTTTTATTCCATCTTTATGTATGTCGTCCAAGTAGAAATAGTTCATAGATTTAATCTATCTATTTCTTCAGAAACATACATTTTTGAGTTTGCTTCTACAAAAAACTTGGACATGATTAGATTTTTGTAGAGGTTAACAATTCATGATTTAGGCTTAGAGCCTCGTCCACGTGTAAGGCGTTTGTGCTTGATTTCGTTTGTTATACTTATTTCGATTCCATACCTTTGTATTATATTTTTCATTGACTTGTTGATTCGATAATAATTTTTTTATTTTTTCCATATGCTTGAGGATTAATTGATTTTTACATTTGTTTTGTACGCCAGTTAGATAGTTGAATTTAGTTTAAGTTTTTCTTTTTTTGTTTCCATACCTTTTAATTTGGTTGATTTTCTGTAACTTGATAGCTAGTGTTTTGTATTTTTAATCCATTTGATTGATGATTTGCTGTATTATATTTTATTCTGTGGGTGTTTTTAAAAAGTTAGGTTTATCGTGTTACATCTTCTTACTTTTCGTTCATTGGATTTTCAAACTTCTATTATTATTGAAATCATTTTATTTATGAGCTGCATTTGCGCAATAAATTAAATGTATTTTGCATTTTCATTCCATTTACTTAATAACTTTAAATTCTTTATTTAATAATTTCTGCATAGTATCTTTCATAATTTTGTAAGCTATAGTATATATATATATATATATATATATCTATGTGTATATATATATATATATATAAGAAGATCATAAAAGATCGAGATGTGAAATAAGTGCCAACAGGGAAATAACAAATGGCCAAGGGGGATTGTGACCCCTTGTTCCCGTTTATAGCCAGCTATTACTCCTGAGGAAACACTCACGGAACCGTTACGTGCCTGTGGCCATATTTCCCTGGAACGCCAAAGCAAAAGACGTATGCCAGAAGTGAATGCAAGGACTGAGTGGAGAAAAAATATTTTGGATTGAGACAGGTTGAAATAAGAAGTTAACCCGAATGACAGATCATTCTTCAATTCAAATATAAAGTGCCGAGCCATTCGATGCGTTGCCATTATATTATATAAAATTGGTATATATATATATATAATATATATTGGTATATATATATATATTGGTATATATATATATATATAAGCTCCTGGTATGATTATCGCTTGAACAATAACGTTTGAATACACATATTTGTCAAGTTTTAAAAATAATTTTCTTATCTTTTCGTAGAGGAACAATACCCAGATGTACCTAAGAAATCGTAAAAAATCTGAAGTATATTAAGTACACATTGCTGCAATTCCAAAAGATATATCGTGGCATTTTCTTGCATTTTCGTAACTTTAAAAAAGGAACAAAGAAGGACAAGAAAGATCAATTACGCATAAAGCATTGATTAAGAAACACTTTCCAGCGGCACTACAATTTTGTTTAAACATCTCTAAAATGTGATACATTCAGCTGAAATATTTTTAAAATTACCACAATACTACAATAATTTATTATTTTTGAAATCTTAAAACTTCATCGAAAAAAAATGAACTTTATTCGAATAACGTCAATGAAATATAAATCGTCTGGCTCTCTATGTAAAAGCAGTAAATATTTCATTCATACGCTTTAATTCCATTCCTTTCATTCATCACAATACTACAATAATTTATTTTATTTAAAAACTGAAAATCATGGTAGTAAAAGCAGTTTCTGCTTAAAACTTCATCGGAAAAGTCTGCTATAAAATCGTCTGCTTCTCTATGTAAAATTAATTAATGTTTCATTCATATCAGCTATATTGCAGGTTCCAGAGCTAAATAATTTTGCGTTAAAGAAATTCAGCAATTCTTATACAACTCATCCTACATCTTTATGTGTTTACATTCTCCATAAGTAAAAATTAAGCATCGTTGTAGACATAATCAAAGTTTAATGATCATTTAAACCCAAATACATTGTAATTGCGTTGTTGCAGTATATAGATGCACAGAAAAAAATAAAAAATAAATCGGATTTAGGGCGGATGCAACACTAAATATAAATTAAAGAACTTTAAAAATCACTATTTTGACACAAGATGGCATTGATCATTTAAACTCAAATATATTGTAATTGCGTTGTTTCAAAGTATAGATGCACAGAAATTAAGCAAAAATAAAGCGGTTTTAGGACTGATACAACACTAAATATAAATTAAAAATAACTTTAAAAATCACGATTTCGACACAAGATGGATGACACATTCATTTTGAAGCGGATCACGTGATCTCTTCATATAATATGGGTGTAATTATAATTTTAATTTTTATTTAAAAAACTACCGAATATATATTTTGCTGAAATTTTTTCATATTTTTTATGGGATGATTTGAATATTTCCTAAATTTTTCGAAACAATTTGCGAATTTTAAATTCGCTTAAAAATGTTTGAAAAATTAGGTTCCATAGGGTTCAATGAATTTCATTTTTTTTTTCAACCCGGGTTCAATCCAATACTAATTGGGTGATATCATTCATTTACAGTGCCATAGACCGTCTCAACAACATACTAAAATTTCATTTTGATAAAGTCACTTTACTGCAGTTATCGTGCAAACGGACAGACAGACAGACAGAATGAACAAAGTTATAAACAGTTTTCAACTATGTTGTAAAGTGTTAAAAAAATTAATGGGGGGGGGGGGGTCACAGAATACACTGTTCAACGAACTTGAAATTCTGATCTGTCTGTCTCCTTTGAAGCAGTGGGTTTCTCTGGTTCCGGATTCCTGGCGTGATAGTGAAAGGTCCCTCTACTCTCTCATTTGCATAATTACTAAAGTGAAATAATTTTATTTCTATATTATTTTATATTTACTTTTTATATGTTTTTAAATTGTGATAATAATTTAAATTTTTTTGTAGCTATAAAAACAAGAATCATATATGACATACCAAAGTTTAAAAATAGAAATTCTATAATGGAAGATCTTCTACTGTCCCTTTAATAGCTTTCAGGGGACAGTAAAATATACTATAGTCTTTGTTATATGAAAAATAAACAATTAGATGCCCACATTATAACACTAAATACATAATCTGTTGCTATCAATTTACCAAACCCCCCATATGCTTTTGATAACTATTTTATTCGGATAATGAGCGACAGCATTAGAATATTTTTAACAACTTGCACCTAAAATAATAAACAACCTTCCAAAAATTCTTAAACTTTATAGAACAGCTATATAACTGAAAGTTTTCGGCTTAAAAACTATTTCTCGTCATCATAATTAAGACACCACCTGCATGATTAAGAGACCATTAAAATTCAAGGGTCCGGCGACAGCAGAAGGGATCAAGCAGACACTGTTATAGTTTTTACACTGCTTTAAATACTGTAAATGTTTATATCAGGTATCGTTTATTAGAAATTAACAATTTACGTTCTGAATTTATATAATATGTACGCACCCAAAAATGCATCAAAAATCAAAAGTAAAGTAACATATACAGCAGCCTTAAGATCCGCTGACTCATTGGCTGTAAAATTTATTTGTGACTAGCCGCCTCCGGCGACCAGCCTGTTCGCTACCCTTGAAAATTCTGACCGTGGCAAACTCGCTGGCGCAACCTACCAAAAAGATGTAAGGTAACTGTTTGGACGGTCAGGAAGTGCTACCCAATTTAGACCGGAACCCAGTGGAGGAGGCATCCACAGGGACCGTACCCTCCTTCCCCTACCCCCAACCTCTCGGAAGGACTTACGGACCCACATGTTTAACGTGATCGTACTCCGCGTGAACACGGCAGCAGTTTTGGCAGTGGCGGGAATTGAACCCGGGCCTACCGAGAGCAATTCTCGCGCGCTAACCACTGGGCTACTGCGTCCTCCGCGACAATCTCCATAACTTTCTTTTTATTCACCCAATTTAGACCGGGACCCAGTGGGGGAGGCATCCGCAGGGACCGTACCCTCCTTCCCCTACCACCAACCTCTCGGAAGTACTTACGGACCCACATGTTTAATGTGATCGTACACCGCCTGAACACGGCTGCAGTTTAGGCAGTGGCGGAAATCGAACCTGGGCCTACCGAGTGCAATTCCCGCGCGCTAACTTCCCGCGCACTAATTTAAATTTTATAATGACCATATGATAAGCTCTTAATTCCATCATCCTCATTCCATCGTTCCATCATTTAAAATTATTATTTATCCATATTATTATTATTATTATTTATCCATATTATTATTATTTATCATTATTATTTATCCATAAAATTAAAATATCCATCGTTCCATCATTTAACATATCCATAAATTAAAATATCCATTTAAAAAATCCATATCGTTCCATCAATCATCCATATCGTTCCACTAAATATAATAATTTCAAATACATCACCACTATACAATTCATATGCTAAGCTCTTAATTAATTTAAATCCGGAAGCTCGGTCTCCATGGAAACGGGGAAAAAACTTCTGCGGGGAAAGAACACCTTTAGCGGATAGCCGAGAAATTTAAAATCATGACGTCCTTAAAGCTGCGATCCTGCGGGCAATTTTCATTATTTCTTGACCAGATTGGACTTGTAAGAATGCCAGATATTTCAGCTTTCTAAAAATGTAAATTATTAGTCGAAATTATGAGTACTTTTTACTATGCGAGAATTTAAAAACCAAAAATCGTTTTTTGAGCCAAAAGTGACTTTTGTTTTAAAATCTTTAAAAAATATTAGAATTTGTCCCTGAGATTTGAAATTTATATATTTCTATTCGCAATTGTCTTCTTTTTTCGGTGGTGTGATTTGTTTTTTTCTACGACGTCTGGATGGTGGTGGAAAAAGGGGAAGAAACGGTCGAAATCGCATTAACGGTCGAAACATTAAATAACTAAAAAAATAATTCAAATTTTAAAAATCGGTTTTAACGTGTCCCCATCCCCTCCCCCCGGGTCTCCGATTGCCAAATTTCATAGCTGTCCGACGCACGGTCGCTGAACGTATAACATATAAGGCACACACACACACACACACAGACATTGCCTTTTATTATATAGATAACATCAAATACTCTTTTTATGTTTATCCTCTTTTCCTATAATCTTTTTTTATATTCAAGTCATTCTATTTTCTTTAATTGCCATTAAGGATTAATGAATTTTGTCAAGACTTATTACTTTCCCTATGTAGTACATAGTATAATGTATTATAGGGAAAGCATTGTGACTGGGTCAAAAATTCAAATTCGAGTTTTAAGGCGACGGTGGACGTTGAATTTTTTTTTTTATTTATTGACTTGGAAACGTGAAAATTTGTATAAATATTCCTCTTAACATTACTATATAAAATACCATTAATTTTTTTTCAATTTAATAAGGTTAATCCTTTAAAAAGGTTCTTATTCACTTTTAATTACCTTAATAAAGTCCAATTATAAAATGCATACCCAGTTTCATTAAAAAGTATGAGAGGTGTCTTGCCAAATTTCATGCATCTCAAACAAAAATTAAGACGCATGGAGCATTTTAAAAATGTAAAACCTCTGAAAATTCCGTTTCGAAAAAAAATGTATTCAACCTTTTGCTTACGGGTAGGATAGCGTCAATCCCAAACGAAGAACCTCCCAAAAAGACAGGTATTTGACATACTCTATCCCAAACAGTTCGACCCCCTTTGCAGGCATTGGCGTCCATGGAAATCGCTGAGAGAAACATTGCAAGGTGCAATGTTTCTTAGTCAAATACCTGTCTTTTTGGGAGGTTCTTCGTTTGGGATTGACGCTATCCTACCCGTAAGCAAATGTTAAATGTGTAAAATAATGTTATACATTGAAACTGTTTTTAGTCGGTTTTTGATCATTTCAACCTCCACCGTCCCCTTAATATAATGACTGTATTGTTTATTATGGATAGTATCTATATTGATAACTGTCAATTTAGAGTTACGTGAAATATAAGTTAATGGGATTCTTCGAAATTGTCTTGCATATTGTCATCCGGAAAGCACCGGATGTACAATTCATCATTAAAAACAGTGTGCCGTAGATCTTATGCATAATTTTTTCACTGTGAAAGAAGTAAATTCAATGCATTATATAGGGAAAGTCATATGCTGCTCACATTAGACTTTTACTAAGTATAAGGATATTTCAATAATATCATTCAGTTCGTGAATTTATTCAACTATTGCTGTTTATACTATTGCAGCAGCAGATTATCGACCGATTATAAGGATTTTTGTATATCACACTTTTATGCTTGCATTATTACCTTTAGTAATTAATTCAAAATTATGGCAGTGTGTTTTAATGCCTAGCAAAATAATAGATTGAATAACGAATCTAGTAATCGACACATGTGTATTGATTGTAGGATGTACATAAAATCGAAATACAGTTGCAAGTAAAGTTCGACATATGATTATCTATTTACCTACAGCTATCATAAGCATTCATTATTTGTTATTGCAATTCAAAAACCTGTAACGCTTAAAACTCGAATTTTATTCGAAAATTATCGAGCACTCCCTATCTAGGTAGAATCTTGGTTTCGGTCTCATTCGATCCGCCTCGACTTCCAGGTCAACGAAAAATTTCTAATATTTCTAAAATTTGGATTAAGGGTGGCGATGGAAGGGAATAATTAAAAATATTAAATGTACTTTCAAAATGTTCGAACATATCTCCTAGTGCCCAAATACTGGTTTTGTTCCCGATTCGTCTCGGTTTAATTATCCAGATCAACGAAAATTTCAAAAATTCGAATTAGGAATAGCGAACAAAGGGATTTTCAATAAACGTATACTTACTCTGTTTCTCAAAAACCCTAAATGCGCAATTTGAGATCGTTCATGGTCAACAATTTAAATGGTTATCAACAACTTTTATTAAGTGCTTAGGTGTCCCATTTAGTGACCATTAGCCATTGATGACACAGGAAGTGCTTGTGAAATGGACAGTTTTGTGGATTTGCACGAAACTTTATATGCGGCTTTGTTATCGGAAAATCTAGAACTAGATAGAATCTTTTGAAATTAGAGCGAAAACTTTAAAATTTATTCAAAATTTTGTATTTTTTAATATGGCAGCATAGAACAAAGTTTGACATAATCATGCATAAAAATGGGTTATTTATGGCACAATGATCACGAGACTTCATCATTGTTGTGAAAAGAACAGCAATACAATATTTGTGTTCGTGACGTCATGAGTCCTCCTCGTTGAGGAGGGGGGGAGGGGGGCAAGTTACACCCATAGGGGGTACTTTGTCAAGTATGGTATCGATGGAAAAAAAATTTCAAGCCCTTTAAGTGAAGGGTAACACGTTATAATTGTAATCATTTGGACTAACGATACCGATTTTTCAAAATTTTACTTGTGAAATTAAAGAAGAAAAAAATCACAAACTACTTAAGAATAGATTCTAGTATAGTAAAGTCGAGTTGAGCCACTCTCCAATTAATCTTCTTAGCATATTCATCTATGCCTATTAGTTCAGACTGTGTAAATCAATTTTTAGTTATCTCTAAGTGTACGTCGAGGTTTTAAAGGCATTTGTAAGCTATACCACTTAATCAAACGTGCTCTCTTATTTGAAAAACACACGTATAGCCACGAATTCTTACAAGGTCTTTTTCAATGTTTGTTTCCTACTATACAGAAGCGTTGTTCTTTAATCTTCTAAGTTTCTAGATGAAATTGGCAGAAAAGGGTGACGGTTTCTAAAAGTAATCATGAAAGGAATTTCCTGTAGTAAGTCGATTGGTTCATTTATCCCGAGATCAGAGACGTGGGTTGCACTTCCTGGATGATTAGAACATTACAATTTGCAGTTAGGGTTAAAAGGAATAATCTGATCTGGCTAACACATGACCTCTCCATTGGTTAACAAATTTCGATATTATGAGGAAATAGAAACACAAATTAGAGCTTTCCTATCTTTAAGAAATTATACAGGCTTAATGTTAACAATTAGATTAAATATATCAAATTTGTTGGGAATCAATTAAGAGAGTATCGCGCTTCTTGTGGAAAAGTAAAATTTTGCACAGCTTGAATGGAGTGTAATAACTTCTACACAATGATTCTAATTATTTCTTATAAAAATTACGAAGTATTCATTCATTTGATAATAGTGACCATATTTTTTTTATATTTTCTATTTTCATCAAAAACGTGCATTATGCATCGCTTTACATCATAAATAAAAAATTTCATTGTGCATCTCCTCAATAACGTGCACTAATGCACCTCTTTACATAAAGAACGTGATTATGGACCGATTTACATAAAGAACGTGTACTATGCACCGCTTTACATAAAGAATGTACACTATGAATAGCATTACATAAAGAACATGCACTATGCACCGCTTTAAATAAAAGTGCACTATTCACCGTTTTACACCAAAACGTGCACTATGCACCACATTAACTAAATAAGTGCATTGTGCACCTCCTCAATAACGTGCACTATGCACCTCTTTATATAAAGAACGTGATTATGGACCGCTTTACACAAAGAACGTGTACTATGCACCGCTTTGCATAAAGAATGTACACTATGTACCGCTTTACATAAAGAATGTACACTATGTGCCTCATTACATAAAGAAAGTGCACTATGCACCGCTTTACATAAAAGTGCACTATTCACCATTTTACACCAAAACGTGCACTATGCGCCGCATTAACTAAAAAAGTGCATTGTGCACCTCCTCAAGAATGTGCACTATGCACCGCTTTACATAAAGAACATGCATTATGCACCGATTTACATAAAGAACGTGCACTATGTACCACTTTACATTAAGAACGTGCACTATGCATCGGTGTACATAAAGAGTGTGCACTTGCAATTTATTTGAAGTGTTTTACTACAATTATTATTCTTTTAAAAGTTCAAAATATTGAGGGCCTCCCACATGTCCGATAATCGTGAACTTGAGATGGACATTTTGTGATAATATTTTCTGTCAATAAGGTACCGATTTGTGTCAACATTCCTCAAAATTCTGCTTCAACATTAAATTACTCACAACCAAAATTAAATTAAAAAATCTGATGTGAGCAGCACATGACTGCCCCTGCAGACTCAAATTCATTTTCTCTATACTTCATTAATAAGTCATTAAATTGAGTTTAATTGCACAAAATAACAGCCATAATTATTACTGAATACATAATTATTACACTGAATTTGTACTTTCAATTCAATTTTCATTTTCATTTAGTAACTGGGCTTATTTTCAATGGTGATTGGTTTCGTAGCAAAAATGCGAGCGAAAATATTTCGAGAATGGCTAGTCCTAGAGTGATGAGATGTATCTTTTTCTTTTCGTCGTCAAAAATAACGTATAAAACAATCATTTAATAAATGCATTTGAACAATCATTTGTCTTTTATTTTTAGATTTAACGATTTTTGCAGGCCATTTCGCAAAAAAAAAGGCAGGTTATTTTTTTCCGAATCATACCAAAATCCAATCAGCACCAGGTTAACCTACAAGTGATTTATCTACCAAATTTTGTGAAATTTGGCCTATTAGTTTTCCAGCTAGAGTGCATAAAGGTAATTTGCCGGCCATTTCGCAAAAAAGAGACAAGTTTTTTTTATCCCGAATCGTACTAAAATCTAATCAGCATCAGGGTCACCCACAAGAGATTTGCCTACCAAATTTTATGAAATTCAGTCAGTTTGTTTTTCAGTTAATGTGGATACAAAATCTGCACAGGCAGACAGACACACACACAGACGCCATACCAAAAATAGTTTTTTTTTTCGTGTTCTAGAGGTCCCAAAACTGGTAGATCCGTAGAAAATTCGAGTTGCGATTTTCGGCACGATTCCAATACTATCCCTATACATTACCATGTATTGGAGAGAAAATAAAAAAAATTGCCCCCAAGTCCAACGCCAGAAGACTTAGAGTACCTCTATATGAAATTCGTCGCCAACCGCAGCTTTGATTTTCCACTACGCTGCCAACAGGCAGACAGACAGACGAACGAAAAGATGGACATTCTCTTTTATTATTGGAGATATATTTTCTGTTCAAAATAGTTTTAAATATGTATTCTTTCATGCGTTATTCCAAATTCATCATAATACGGAACATGCATTATACTGGCAAAGTCAACGAAGGAATTCCTATCAAAATGGGCTTTTAAGTAACTTGTAATGGTTTTCAAATCTTAATCGACATTCATTTCTTTTATTACACTTCGAACCCTCATAACGCAATTAAGCCGACTTCGAATGCAATTCGAGAAACTTCTCTGTTTTTGAGTGGGTTGTAACTTAGATTATCTTTTTGGAACTCATAAAAAATAATTTCCATCTAAAAAGAACGTTATTTATAAATTATAAACAACTTTTCCCTCCCAAAATAATCTAAAAGCAACATACATACGAATGGAAAGTTGCCAGGGGCAAGCATATCCAGTATTCAGCTAAAGTTAAAAATGCAAAGGAGACCATCAAATGGCAATGATACGAGATATCTAGTTTATAACTATCTAACAGAGAAAGAAATGACACAGAATCTGGAATTGTTGCACCATATATTGAAGAACCTTGCAAAAATAAGGTTTTTAATATATATATTAACATTATGTGCACGTATATTAAATAATTTTTAACTTTACATTTGAGAAACTATTGATAGTTAGAACAGTCGTAAAACACGCATGTCGGTATGTTAGCAAACAGTAAAGCATGATAAACAGGTTAGTGAAGTGCAGTGAGATAGGAATACTGGTAAAACAAGGGTACTATTAATTGTGTGCAAAAAGTTACCAGATAAAATATCATTTCTTAATATCTAGGAAATACAAGTGTAGACGAAAATACTATCTTGTCAGCGGCTGAATGAATACGAGTAAATATTTTTTTAGGGTAAAAGATTTTATTTTTAATTCGCCATAAGCAAATCATAAGAAATATCTGAGCAATAATAAATATATTGAAATAAACCATTGAACTCAATTTATACAGTTACATTAGAAAAGAACACCATATTTCTATATTTCTATTATTTTTTTGGATTATCAAAAAATTCTTATTATATATGTATATATACACATAAATATATATATATATATATATATATATATATATACATATATGTATATGTACATATATATATATATATACATATATATATATATATATATATATATATATATATATATATATGTATATATATATATATATATATATACTTTCCCTAAACATTATACTATATAGGGAGAAAAAGGAAAAAAAAAGATATGTGTTTTTTACTAAGTAATATATTTTAAAACGTGTCTTATGAAAATAAAAAGAGTAAGAACTTCAAAGTATGAGTAAACTAAAATGATAAAACAAGTAAAGAAACATACGGTTAGCGTACGTGAGGAAAACAAATAATGGATGATATTAATATTATTATGGGCCAACTTATACACAAAATACTTCATCTGGCCCAATAATAAATTTAGCAGCATTATTTTCTTTCAAATATCAAGTACAAATTCTTATATCAATATTATTCAATCAATATTATTCATAAATTATTATTTGCTCCTAGGACCAATCAATGTTAAAAATTGAAATTTATATGAATGTTCTAAATGCGTATATTAAATATCTTTCAATATATTAGCTGTTAATTTTTTTTCTCTACTATAAAAAAATTTAAGCTTCCGAATATAAAACAATGTTTTATCAACGAGAAATTAAAATTGTTTGTTGCTCGATTTCATTTTACCGAAAGCAGTTAAACAGATTAGCTCATTAGTTTTTCAATCAAAATATCAAATCTCTATTGATAATTATTAGTCTCATCTTTCGAGAGAAAATAATGATTACATTTGGAAACATTTTCTGCAGAGAATACAAGTTTTCTCTAATTGCTGCAATCTTCATTTTGATCATATCCACCACTAAATTAAAAGCAATGCGCAAGAGAAATTTCTGTACCAATTAGAGTTATTGATACACCGATAAAAGTATCCTTTCTTATCTGATTAGCAAACCTTCTAGAAGTAATCTTGAGTTTTCATTCACTTGATCAGTTTGGATCGATTTCGTTTGTTCTGCTTCAGTAATAACAAGGAATAAACATAATTAGAAATGATGTAGCTGATTTTAAAAAAATAATTTGTTACTTTTTACTTTTCCTATATACATATGTATAATGTATAGGAAAAGTATTATGACGCTGTCAAAATTTGAATTCGAGTTTTCGACGGAAAAGCATCCCTGAATTTGATTTGAATGTTTTTGAGGTGATGTGTGTGCGTGTGTGTGCATGTGTGTGTGTGTGCGTGTGTGTGCGAGCGTGCATGTGTGTGTGTGCGCGCGTGCGTGTGTGCGTGCGTGCATATGCATGTGCGGACATATGCATGTGCGGACATATGCATATGCGTTCATATGCATGTGCGTGTGCGTATGTCTGTGAGGCTGTGGATGCGATATCTCAGAACGATTGGATCTTTTCGAACGAAATGTGGTACGAATATTACAACCGATAAATACTGAAACTCTATTGATTTTAATCGCAATCGAATGTTTTGAAGATTCCCAAATTTTCAAATGAAATTTTGAAGAAATCATTAAAAAATCAGAGCCTTCAATAGTGTTACATAAATAATCATTTCTTCTATAAGTTTTGTTTAGAAAATGAATGATTAAAACTTTATAATTCTAGCATGCTCCGTTATGGAGGTACTGTACGTTTTTCCAATAAATTTATCAGAAATGTTAAATAAAGTTGATAACTATCATGAGAGATGTTCACTTTTCATATGCAATATTATGCGATCAATTTATTAACATCATTTTCGTGGATATAGTTCGTTCCATTCACGAGAGAGGATACTTTGTGTAATAGTTTTATATTTTTACGCTTAATAATTTGCCAATAGTTATATATATATGTATAAGGAAAGCCTTTCTCTCTATCTGTCTCTGATCCTTTGCAAATTTTGCTACTGATTTAACAAAATATCGACACCTTGCAACTTTTATATAATGATGCCAAACTGACAAAAATATTATCAAAATTGCAAAAGTGTCACTACATTAACGAAAATAACGCCAAATTGATGAATTAAGTATTAAAATATTTTAATATAAGAACTATAATGCTCATTGCAGATGTTATCAATATTAAAGTTAGAATTGCTCGAAATATAAGTTAATTGAATACCTCGAAATAGTTTTACCTGTTGTTATCCGGAAAATCGCCAAATGTACAATCCCACGTTAAAAACATTGAACCGTGGTTCTTACACATCATTTTTTCACTGTGAACGAAGTATTTTTTTTTTTTGCATTATGTATGTATATCCGTGCTCACATCATATTTTTTCTATAGTGGAAGTAGACTACATTCTCCTTCAGATTTTAGATTAAAATCCAAATCAGTTTAGATTAAAATCCAAATCCAAATCTGTTACCCAACGACTTTCTCGACCGTCTCCTATTTTATGTAAAGTAGAATTATTTCCCCCCCAAAAGTCGTGAATTAAAAATCTCTGCTATACATCATAGGGTTCTTGGAAAAATCAAAAATCTGTATTTTTCAGATCTTGGCGAAATCTACTCTACTGGATTAAGTTGCTTAGGCGTCATTGTAAATAACTCATTACGGCCCACCTCAGACGAGATTGAAATTTAAATCTTCGTATGACCAGTCGACACTGTATCCATTTAGCTACTGGGACCTATAGTTTTTATTCTATAATTCAAATAGATCCCGCATAGTCTGACAAAATTTAATGTCATTCTCATGTAATTGAACCTCAGGCATAAGCTAAGTTTTTGAAATTAAACTTTATTTTTAGATCAAATGTTGCCATTTTATGCTCAGATGAAAACATTTTAAGCTTATAATAAAGGTTTTTTTAATAAAGGGAAATGTTATATACAACATTTAATAAAGGGAAATGTTATACACAACTTTTAATAACGGGAAATGTTATACACATTCTATGTTACTGAAATTTTTATTCTATTTTATTTATAATTACTATCAGCGACTTTATGAAATATAGTGAACTGTGATATGCCAAAGATGATGGGACTGACTGTGACTCTGAAATTCAAAGTAGGAAATTAAAATTAGAAATAATTTTCATGCAGAAACATACTGGGTCGGAAAATTTTAATCTACTACTAGCAAGAAGACAATAATCCCCTAATCTCTCTTCCCAGAAATCTTGCAACTTAACTTGGTGCTCTACTGAGTCATCAAATGGCGTTTACAAGCATTTAATGTCTATGCTAAAGAACAGAAATTTTGTCTGTCTGTCCAATTATACAAATAAATACCGTTTATTATATCTACTGTGGTATATTTTCTAATCATTTTCCTGTAGATGGAATTTAAAATATCGAATTTGAAGTGGTGAAATTTGTGTAAAAGTACTTTTACAAGTGTTCTTATATTTCATTTCTTTTAATACTGAATGCCGTAATAGTAGCTGTGTGAAGTTTCGTAAAACGCAGCATACAAAACACTTCTAGACTTATCCAGATATAAAAGGAATAATATAAGCTATTTTGATAGCAAAACATACATTTGTTTCCACAAATGGAATGTTCTTTCATTTGTGGAACTGATCAGAGATATCACAATAATTCAACAGAGCCAACGGCCGTACCGTGCTGAAAACACCGGTTCTCGTTAGATCACCGAAGTCAAGCAGCATCGGGCGCGGTTAGTACTTGGTGGGTGACCACCTTGGAACACCGCGTGCTGTTGGCCATCTCGGGTGCGGTATCCCCGTGGTTTGCGCGCTAGATTTGCATGCTACCACAAATGCCGCCGTGTTCATGCGGAGTACGATCACGTTAAACATGTGGGTCCGTAAGTCCTTCCGAGAGGTTGGTGGTAGGGGAAGGAGGGTACGGTCCCTGTGGATGCCTCCCCCACTGGGTTCCGGTCTAAATTGGGTGGCACTTCCCGGCCGTCCATACAGTTACCTTACACCTTTCTGGTAGGTCGGACGGTCTGGGTCTCAACAACAACAACAATAATTCAACAAATGTATGAGCAATTTATAAAAATTATTTGAATAATTTATATTCTATAAAAATGGCATATTACAAACAAGGTCGAAGAAATGTGTAAAAAAAGACAAAGTGTCTCACTATTGATTGTATTCGATATGGATTTTGACCATTCGTCACATCAACGCAAGACACACAAGGATATTACGTGATATGCACAACGCAGGAAATACGAAAATCTTCTTTTAGCCAAAGAAAGGTCAGATCTCAACTGGGTTGAGGGTCAGAACCTCAACTCTCAACCCAGCTGAGATCTATCATTTCTTTGGCTAGAAGAATATTTTTATATATTCTGCGTTGTGTATATCGTGTAATATCGTTATGTGTTCTGCGTTGATGTCACGAGTGTTCAAAGTTCATATTGAGGTAATCACAATCCATATTTAATCAGTAGATGTTGGTCATCAATGACGCTTCTAGCCGATGTCCATTCGTCATTGCATTTTCGAGATGCTATTTGAGAATGATGGAATTGGTTTCACAGTTGGACCATATGCCAACACATTGGTTTGGAACACAAGCCAACACATTGGTTTGGAACACAAGCCAACACATTGGTTTGGAACACATCCAGTATCTCTCCATATGAATTCATCACTTAAATGATATCTCATTGTTAAATTCAATCACTTTTGATTTTGAAATATAGTTTGCATCATTGGGATGCCAGTTAAGAAAATACTTCGAAACGCCTACTTTTATGATATTGTTAATTCGCAGGTACCCTTTAAGAGCTGAAGACACCAGACCACTCGATTGGCCCGAGGGCTTACAGCAGCTGTTTGAGTACCCTTTGAGAGTGTAATTCATTTACATACGATATCGTGACATATCTTTATATTTTACATAATGTAAACGAGTTTCATAAATTTATTATTTTTATAAAGTTATAACGATTTTTCTCTTGGTTTCTTAATTTATGGACACCAGAGTACATTGATACTTTAATATGCATCTTCGAAAATCATTCAATATTTATCAAATTTCAAATGAACACCAACTTTTTTAAAGAATTAAACAGTCCATTACACCTCAAAATGGCACAGCAGCAACCTTAAAAATTTCACATCAACATAACTCGATATGGTTTAACAGTAACTTTCATGAATGTGGCCTTTCTTTGCAACACAATGTATTCCAAGGTGGTCTATACGTGGCCCTGCAAAATATTTTGCAGAAACTTAACGTTATCCAATGTGAAATTATGATGCTGAAGATTTGCAATGCGCGAATATTTTAATATTATTATAAAAGGCGTGTTTCATCATTTTTTTCTGTATTCCATAATTCTGACACTCTAATAACGTAGAAATAAGTTCAAATTGCTACTTAACAGACAGTAATGAAGTAGAAAGCTTTATTATCTGTTTTTTTTTACTTAAAAACCCAAATTCACAATAAATTAGAATTACAGTGAAGCTCACTTTTAGAGAGCTCGGATATAATAAAGTATTGGTTATTACGATTTTTTCAGTCATCTTGGATTTATAATACTTTTATAATGTTAAACGCATCACTTATAGCGAAGAATTAGATACTTGCTCATCTGATATTGCGAAGAGTTTAAAGTGGGAGAAGTAAAGAAAACATTATTTTCATGAAACTGCTTTTAATAAAATCCCAAAAGCAACAATTAGTTTCTTAACAAAGATCCATCCCTAGATAATTGAGCCTAAACAATTTCCTAAACGCATCCTCAGATGAGTTGAAATAGCCTAAACACATGAAGATTAACAGCATTTTTTTTAGATGATAGCAGGACGTTCATCCGCAAACAAAGTTGAACTGCTGGAAACATGCTGGATTTTCAAAAAAAGTCCAGCAGTCCTTTATTTCTGATCCTGTGTATGAAGATAGTTTAATGTGGAATAGATTTTATTTTAAATTTTACAATATATATTTACAAATTTTGCAAATTTTATAATATTTTAAATTTTGCAGGGGCATATAGGGAAAATAATTTTTCACTTCTGTGAACATGGCACTGTCGATATTAACTTAAGACTTTCTGCATTAAAATGAGATTACTTAATCATTATGTCATAAAAGACACGATAAAATTATAACTATTTAAGATTATATGCATTATTTTATGCTCATTTTATAAGAATGGTATTGTAGTGTCGTGACTTTTATTTCGATAATACATTTAGAATCTTAAAACTGTATAATTTTATTTAAGAGAATGTGTTCTATTGTCTGCTTCATTATTTCTTAAAAGTCCGTAAATGCCTAGTGAAATTATTTTCAAGTCTGGTTGTAGGTCTTTAAGAAGATTAAATGGTTGCTTTAAGAGAGATGACCTAGTTTGCTGGTCTTGTTCCTTGTTGATTTACTATTTCGCTTAAATCCATTTGGCATGTTTGTTGATTGCAGCATAAACAGATTATTGATTGTCGTGCTAAGTAGTTTGATTCAGTCGCCTGCCGTACAGTCGGTGAACTGACAAGTTACGCCTGAATCTGAGATAGTGACGAACGTGGTCGCTTCGGAAGCATTTCCTTTCACGGATTTAGCTCTGACGGGGTAAATGAAATAAATACAGCTGGCAAGAGATGAAGACGTGTGTGGGTGGCATATCGCAAGGGGATGCGCGGCAGATAAATATAGCAGACGGGAAAAAGATTTGGGCGCTTGGTCAGTAGACACCTGCGGACAGGAGGCACAGAGCAATTGGATTCACTACACTTTAACCAAGGTGAGGACCCCCATCTGTTTTGTTTGTGCTGAGTTTTCAAGTCACAATCATTTTTCCACAGCAATTCAAATCAAGAATTGTGGCTACTTCAATAATCTCCTAAAATCATCTCAGGTTTGATTTGTTAATAACTGTTACACCGGCAAGACTTAATAGCTATCCAATTATGTTTGTAGACAACTAGAGATTGGATTAAAACATAAAGTATTCAGGAAACACAGCAAGAGAACTACCTAATTTATTTAAGAAATTATCTACACCCCCCAATCATTTTTTTTTTCAAAATTTATATATGTTCACGCACTTGAAGGTTTACTGAAAAGTTCAAAAAAAAAATTTCGCAGCCTAACTGGGATGCCTTCATACAATAAAAGCATTCCAGGGCATTCCAGGGGCATAAATTCTAAAAAGTAAGAAATTTTTTGAGGCACTACTAGAACAATCTTGTTTAGAAAAAGATTGAAAACTTTTGGCAAAAAATACTATTAGTTGGTAAGTTCTCCTACAAAAATTGTCTTGTAATGGCTTAAATGCAATCGAAAACAAAAGAAAAAATCCCTAAATATCTAATGTATGCAACAGCAGCCTCAAACTTTCTGCGGAAGACAATTATATTTAGAAAATTCAATTATTTTTATTAAAATGGTATTACAATCAGAAGTTTCATCTTCCCGCTGTAAAATGCATATTTAAAAATATATATTCAACAAAAGTTTTCCTGCGTTTAGAAAAATTGCGAAATATGCCAGTAATACTAAAGTTCTGTGGCTTAATTAAGTCTTCATAAATAATTAAAACTGAAATGGGATGTATTTGTTCTTCCCTAAGATAAGACGCATCTGGTTATTTTTAGAATTTTAAATTAGTACCGTTTATTAGAGCATTTAAAGAATAAAGAAATTTAAAAAGAGCTGAGCAATATTCATAATAATATATTCTGTTTTTAATTACTAGTGTTATATTTATATATTATTCCTTGTAATATTTTTATTTTTCTCTTCATTTTGTAAAACTTGTAGTGTCTAGTCTAAATACGAGTTTTTTGTTCTTCATAAGACAAAAATATTTATAAAATATTTCATAATGGAAATTTTTATTTTTTCAAATAATATATTCAGTATAAACATTAATAAATTCAGTTTAAACATTAATCAAATATTAAGCTTACCTATATTTAAGATTGCTTAAGTTAAGAAACAAGAAATGTTTGTTTTACTTTGTTAGCACACTGAATTATAAAAATATTAGCACACTGAATTATACATTTTTACCATTTAGAGTTTAAAGTCTTTGTAAAGTGACCAAAGCCATTCAGTCAAGTTAGAGGGTTTTCCAGAAGACCGTAAATAAAAAAATTAAAATATTGCAATTTGAAATCCAAATTCTGTTTTTTTTTTTTTTTTTTTTTTTTTTTGTTTTTTCAAAAATAACATTATGCTTAATGACAGATTAAAGAAATTTATGGAAATATTAGCTTATATTTGTAGCATATATAAGATTTTAGTAAATAGCAGATTTTAACATATATATGTAAGAAGTGCCCGTCAAAAAGATATAAAAAATTTTATAAGAAATAATTTTAAAAGTGTATATTTGTATATTTGACATTTTTATAAGATTTGTAAATTTGATGTGGCTTGGATAAATGATACTATATTATCCTTTATTTGCCGATCCATATCATTTATAATGCTGCGTTTGTAATCTCAGTTTCCGTACAATTGTTTTTGGTTGATAAAATAAACTTCTGACGGATTTATACCAGCCGTTAATTGAACTATTTTTACTAATCTGATGATTAATTAGTTACAAGCTATTTGTATTACTCAGTAATAAAGGTATTCCGATTGCAAGAATTTTTAAACTATAAAAATGTAAACAATATATATGCTTTTTTATTTTGCTGATATTTATTTTGATAATGTATAGACATTAAAGTTATGGTTCTTCATGATATATTGCATTTATGAGAAAAGTTCTAAAAACTATAAGTCTTAAATAACATAAGTGAATGTATGTTAACTTACTACATACTTTAAATTTTTAAGTGTTCACGCTCTCTATTTACATTACCTTATTCTTAATTTCTATCTTTCAGCGTTGTAAATTTCAATAAAAGTTGTTCAAGTCCATATTACATTTGACTTGAAATAAAATTTCTATTAGATTCACTTACTTTTGTTTTTACAAATGGCAATTTCTATGAAACTGATTTATTATGTTTAAGGATTAAAACGTTTTGTAAAATTGTCTAATTAAAATAAATTTAAATAAAAAAATTAAATTGAATTTTAAATTTAAAACAAAATTTAGGTAAAAAAAATCATCGAATGTGATCAATTACTAAGTCAGTTTTAAGAAAATTTTTTTAATATAAAAATTACTTTATTTTGACATGTCAGCTTTTAATCGCACTCCCAGTTCATCAAATCCAATCATTACATTAGTTTTATTTTTAGTTGTATTCATCAGTAATGAATAGCTGCTAATGCCAATTGCATTGACAATGACTTTCCAGTGCGATTAACACCTAATTACTCTTGATACGCCCTAATTGCAGCGACACTGGTCCTGCGATATTGCACTGCACTGAGGGTACGATTTTAAACTTTTCACCCATATGATAAATTTCTATGATGCAATTTACAAACAAAAAATCATCTTTTGTTCTCACCTATTGAAAAGAGACACCATAAAAATTTCATTCTTTTAAAGAATGTGTGTTCTTTTTTATATAAACGTTTCGATAAATATAATGTTCTATTATTTTTAATCAATCTATAAAGCAGTTTATGTCACTGCCTAGTGAAAAAAATATATAAGAGATTTTAATCCGTTCATAAAAGAACGGTTTAATTACCAAATTTAAAGACAATCAGACAGTGACTTTCGCAATAAGAAACGTATGGAGAAAGTACTAACTTGAGCATTTTGAAGTGTTATAAAATGTTTCAACCAGAAATTATCTATATTTCTGAGCGAGAAAATATTCGATAAATTAAAATGTAATTCCAAAAAGCTTATTTGAATCGAACTTATATTTTCAACTACAAAGCAGAAATATATTATGAAGTTATTTATGTATTTGTTTACTTATTTGTGTTTGATTTATTTTATTCAGAACTTATTAATAATTTTATAATCTTGTATAATTATATACATTAATATTTTCAGAATTTATTAATAAAATCTCCATAAAATGTTCTATAATGATGGTTCAATGCCAAATCGTTATTAAACAAATCGAAGATTCAAGTTTGATTCATGGTTATTTAATGATTGATAGGCATATTATATGAAAGTACATACGCTCTGCCTCCTGATATCTACCAATAGAGATTTATTATTTGAAATTAAAGTGTGTGTAAAGTGAATATGGCATTTAAATATCAATTGTTATTTCAAATGAGGACACAAATTTAACACATACTTTTCATTCATAATTTTATGCATTAATTATTTTGCTAAATATAAGTTTGTTTTAATTTCCATTTTATCACTTCTAGGCACTTAAGATATGGCTGACGACAAAGAATTTAGGTGAGCATAGATTTATATAACTTCTATTCTATTGATTTTTTTCCTGATATATATGTACCCACATATTTCCCAACATATATGTACCCAAATATTTTCCGATATACATAACCATTGTCCGACATATGTACAGTCGTCCCCCCCTCCCCCCCCCAAAAAATGCGAACAACGCTCATTACTCGGGATCCTTAGTATAATGAGCAGTACAGTCAAATCAAAAGTATCATTAGACTCGGAAAACTGTCTACTATAAATAGATTAGCACCTAATTTGCATAAAAGGGACGTCTTCATATTTAGTTGCTCATTATTTCTGTTCTGAAAATTCAAACGGCAACGCATTTTTTATGTCATCATAATATTCCTTACATCAACATTATGCTAAATATAAATTTGTGCTCGATTCCAACCATAAATGCGAAAGATAAGCTGAAAAAACAATTTGGGGTCCGTTTCTATATTTAAGGTAGTAAAATTAAAGTCACGCAGTTACACATTTTCTATACCGTTCTTACTAAAAGACAAACTTTAAATACATACTGATTTTTACAGAGAAACATTTAATTTGATACAACTTATTATAATCTCTAATATCTCTCAATATTTAAAAAAAGTACTCGCCGCCGCCGTCGCTGTTTGACAAATTTCTCGTTTCTCGAAATTCTTTGCATCGTACCGCAAAAATTATTACATATAAAAATACGAAATTTGGTTCACTTTTAGTAAAAGCTTTGAGGAATACGCTGAAACAAACCGTTTTTTGATATATATTGTAGTTTAAGAAATATTTAATGTCAGAGTCAAAGACAAAATATTTAAGCTGTAAGTTTGCGTCCTGGCTAGACTAACAATAGCAAGACCACGATTTTTTTCAGGCATGTACCTACATGCGTGAAGTTTAGCAGGATGGGGCCCTTTTTTTCTAATTTCGATGTAGTTTCTGAGATATTTTGCTGTTTATGCACTTCTGAAGTGAACTTTTTTTCGTATCGGCACGTCTAGCGATTTCTCTGTCTCGTACCGTAACAACTATAGCATTCAAAAATATAAAATTTGGTACATTTATAGAGAGATAATAGGGTAACACGATGAGATAAACCGTTTATCGATTTAAACTTTAGTTTGGCATGAAATAGCTCGCGAAGTGAGCTCATGATCAAGGAATTCAGTTTCTGGATTCCCTAGGCTAAGAAAAATCCCTGCTTTTCCCTTTTGCGGAAAATAGGCAAGGATAGAAAAAGATTTTTGAAAGTAGAATTTTTAGGAAAGATAGATATGACGCGAGCTCTGTGAGCGCAGCGAGTAGGAGGCCAAGCCTCCCGAAGGGGTTTGCGCGAGGGAGCAAGCAGGGGCAAAGCCCCCTAATATACATAAAGCAGTACAACTCAATGTGACATAAGGTGGCCATTCCTGTCAATAACTTCTTGGATGCGTTGTGGTATAGAATCTATCAAGCTCCGGACAATGTCGGTATCCTGCCGAAATAATTCCCATGCTACATAAGTAGATCTCCAAAGCTTACTATCACTAATATTTTATAGAATATCTAATCTTCAAACATACCTACAAGACATAAAATTTTCATAAAAAAATTTTCTTCACATTCATCGTTATGCCTTCTAAATACAACAAACACGTCGAAAATATTTTTTTAAAAATTATATGAAATATATACATTTAGTTTAATTTGCAATTTCAACATTTATTGTTGTTAATTTTGACTTCTGAATGAAATTCGAAATTAAAATTTTTTATATAAAAGGTTTGTATAATATTAAATGTAAAGTTATATAACACAACCCGCATGGATTTAAGCTGAATCGACCTTCAAATTTGTCATTGCACTTTTAGTTAGGGATTTTCCTAATACAAATGTGATAACAATGTCTGCTGACTCGTTGAACAAATGCACTGCAATCAGTTGCACTGCAATTTTTCTTCGAAATATTTTCTATCGGCAATCGATGGATGGTTCCTAAAAAGCTTCAAAATTAAGCAGTTTTGAATATAGGTCTGTATTTTAATAAGTGCTGAAATGGATGAACTAAAATTTTACACACCGAAATTTTCGACATCGCCGAATAGCTTATTCTTAAAATTTACTTATATTGTTAACCATACATTTTTCAACTATGAATTTCGTAATTAATAATTAATATTAAAAATTGGTTTGAAGATTAAAAATGGTATACATTTCTTTGGGTAATTTAGTATCACAAGATAAAATAGTAATTTGTTTGCTAGATTAATTAATTCGGAAAATATAACAGAAAAATTGCAGCACCTATTTTACATTAGGAGTTCGAAATGTTAAACAATCAGAACTACCCCAATGGCTTGAGTAAAATATATACATTTTATATGAATGCGGAGTGCTTTGACCAGGAGAACCAGAATTCGTTATCAAGAGTGAGCTCTGCTTTTGAAATATCTAGTTGGTGCAAAGTTTTAACTGAAGACGACCCCTTATGCAAATCAGTTGCTTGTTTATTTATAGCAGGCATTATTTCGAGTCTACTGTTATATTTGATTTTAATGTATGACCAAAGGCGCTGAAATAATGCGCGGTGTTCAGATTTTTTCCTTTAATTTTTTTTCTGGCCGACTGTACCTTTTCCTTCATAGAAGATGCCACAGAAAAAAAATTAAAAATTGAAATTAGCTTCCACAACAAAACATAGCATACATGTAAAAAAAATGATATATAAAATTTTCCAGGATCAACCAGGTCCAGTTATGGCGCATAAAAGTCATAACTTTTCCAATTACGGCTTATCGGATTCCAGGTCAAGCAATTAAAAAAAAAGCTCTCCTGGAAAACTAAAAGTACACTAACGGTGATTTTAAAACAAATTCGCCGATTCTTATTTCTCTCTAGAAATTGCCACTTTTTCTTCATGTTCTCCGACTACAAGAGAATTAATATCAACATTTTGTACCCCCTCGTTCGTTTCTATGATAGCATTTAAATGGAAAATAACGCCCATCAAAGTAGATTAAGTTATTCAAATTAAGTTATTCAAATCCCTGCCATCATGAATCGCCAAGGATGTCAGTAACTTTTTCTAAGAACCGATATGGCTTTAGAGACTACAAAATTGGTAAATTCAGACAGTACATATCGGGGATTTTCAGATTTTTTTTTCACTGTAACGAAAAATCTATGAGCATTTAAGAAAGTTTTGAAAGGACCTTAATATCTACAGTTCTGCAGTTCGGATTTCACGACAGACAACTGACGGACAGAAAGACAAAATGGGATTTTTCATAGCAAACCCCTTCGAAAACGTATAAATTTTCAAAATGGTCGAAAATTATTGTCGACACAAAAGGAAACTTCACTTCAGCGAGGGAAGACAAATTGCACCAAAACTGAAATATATCATATGGCGCGTCACTATGACATCTGTGACGCATGATTAAAGAAGCAGAACTATTTCATCCACGTGCTCTGCGTTAATTTTATGTTCTCAGTTTTCGGGAACTCTTTCAAAAGTTCTTCTCGTGTTTAAACATAAAAAAGGAAGGAAAGACTCTAAAACGAGCAGAAAATGAAGTAAAAATAGTCGTATCTCTTTAAACCATAAATATCTCAGCTTTATCCAGATTATTTCATACTAACAAATATAACCGCCGTTGCTCGTGATTTAAAATATGTACAACTTTTAAAAGCTTATATGTTGTTTTCCCTCAAAAAATTCTATTAAAATATTTAATTTAATTCCTTGATAAAAATATAAAAGTGTATAAGAATGTCTGCTCTTGCTATGCAAAATTATCTACGCTGGCAAATCTTGGTCAACGAACTCCAAAATGAAGACATTGAAAGGGTAGCAGAAGTTTTCCCCCATATACAATTTTTTATACCATTACAATAGTCACTTAACATTCGGAAAAATATGAATTTTAAAAATCCTTTGACAAAATAAAAAAAAAATCAAATGTGGGCAGCACATGACTTTGCTACAGAATCAAATTCATTTTCTCTTCCTTTCTTTCATAATTCATTAAATTGAGTTTAATTGCACCGAATATAACAAGGAGGCTAATTTACACTTACACTAAAATTGCATTTTTACTTTAATGTTTTATTTCATTGGGTGACAACATGGACGTATTTTCAAAGGCGACGTTACAAAAATGCAAAAAACTGTATCTAGGAACTGTTAGTTGTAGACTAATTTGATCGGTCTTATTAAATTGCCAAAAATGACGTATAACCAAGGATTTAATTTATACATATAACCATATGGTGTATTTTATTTTAGATTTTAACGAATTTTGCGGGCCATATCGCAAATAAATACAGGTTCCTTATTCCCAAATCATAACAAAATCTAGTCAGCATCAGGTTTACTCACAAGTGACTTACCTACCAAATTTTATAACATTTGTTCAGTTAGTTTTTGATTTAGAGTGGATACATTCATTGCACAGGTTGACACACAGACACACACATAAACGTCATGCTAAAAATAGTTTTTTTTTCTGGTTCAAGGGTACTCGAAACGTTTAGGTCCGTCGAAAACTGATTTTCGACGCGAATCCAATATTATCCCTATACATTACCATATATTGTAGGGAAAGTAAAAAGATGGCTAAAACAATGAAAATATCAATAATTTACGCAATATTATGTCCCACGGTCGTAACGGATATAACCTTCAATCAAAAATACAATGGATAATTTTATAAACATCCTGTTGATATCAATTTCTTTATTTAAACTTGAATGAAAATTATTTGCCGTATAAGTTCATTTATTTTAATTCCGTTTCCGAGCACACACATACATAACATGATACAATCTCCTTCGAATAAAATTTCAGAAAAAAATCATCCTCCCAATGCCACTTTTATATGAAGTTAGAATTCCTATCTAAAAAACAAAGCAATATAGGCGGCAATTTATAATTACAAAATTATAGGGCGTATTCTGTTTAGTATAGACATATGTGTGGTTTGCACATAATACGTATTGCATGTGGTCAACGTGAAACTATGGTTATGTAAATATGTTGTTATACTGAAATATTTCTGAAAGAAATACGCATAGAAAAATAATAATCGGTGTAATAAGCTAATTGTAATTAATTTAGAATTATCTTATATTTCAGTAAATATTGAATGCTGTATGATCAGACAAATGATACAGTACAATAATTATCCCTGTTTATTGACATTTCGCTTAGTGAAAAAAGTATACAAGCGCAGCTCGATATTCACGTTCTTCGTGTCTTACAGTCAAACAAAATATCATCATTACAATAAATAAAACTATTGCTTGTATGAAAAAAACTTACAAAACTCTCCTGAAAAAAGCAGACATATGTCAGTTAGGTGACGATAATTGTTTCGAACGTTTTAAACCCCATTCTTCAGGCTAAAAGAACAACATGCGCCCTTAACAACCGCTAAACATGATCTGTTTCGGTGATTAATAATTCCTTGGTTTCAGTTTTTGAGATGCAAAAGAATATTCTAAACTGCATTATTCAAACTTATTGGGACCGTACTCAATTTACAACGGATAATGTTCAAAGGGCAAATTAAAAATAAAGCAGTTTAATGCACAAATAAACCGGCCAATATGATGCAAACATCAGAAGTATTGTTTCTTAACCTCTACTCATTACAGAGCCGTAGCGACTTATATCAGATCATCCAGACTTATATTAGAAGCAAGTATATGAAAAAATCTGGGACACTTGCTCTGGTGTGGGGTAGGTGCCAATTTTGATGTTTGCCTTAAAGGCCAATACCTTTAGCTGCAACTCTGCTCATTACGATCTATATATGACACTATCCAATAAAATAACTTGAATTTTTGTCTGACACTTGTATATTAGCCCACTCCAATTTATCATGTAAGGTTGTCAACCTTCTCCACATGGAGTGGGAATAACTATGGTTCATGTATTTGGATTTTGCAATGGCCATTACAGGGTATAATTGCTGTTCAAATCTTATCTGGTTCTTTTGTTTACAAAGCAAATATGTTATCAAACAACGTATCTTTGGAGCAAGATACACTACTTTAGCCAAACAGAAACGATGAGCCTATAGTATCGCAATCACGACGCAGACCACAGAAGGGTGATTCAAACCGCAACCAATTCATGCTCTTATGGTATTGCGTGTGCCCGTGAAAGGCATATACTTCTTAGAACTATAGCGACATCTGGCCTTTTCCGATAAGTTTCCCCTAAATCTCTCAGAAAATTAATCGTGCAATTCCTTCTGTCAATACAAAACAACATGTTTACTGGCATGCTGCGGATATGGATAAATACTTTAATTATAGGAGTGAAAAACTTACTCTTTCTTTCTTTTGACCCAGACCGTCCAACCTAACCAAAGGTGTAATTCGAAAAACTTATTAGGATTTTCACATTTCAATGTTGCATTTGTATACTAGTACAGCTGGCGCCGATTAATTGCATACACTTAGTTCCACTATATTGTATGCAATTAAACGGGGTATGCAGTTAAGCGGGTGCACAGATTAATATTATTAATAACCCTCTTGATTGTATATTATAAAGATAATGGATATAAAATAATTATAGCAATTTACATAATAAATAGTAGTAATTTATTACTATATATACATAATTAATTTATTACTACTATTTATTATGTATTGAACTACACAGGGAAAAAACTGGAGGTTGACAAGTTTGGCGATTTATCGTTTTTCCTCACATGCCTTCCAACACAAACTTAAATTCACGAGACTGATGTCTCAGCTTTTATATAATTAACATGGTATTACTATGAGTTAAATGGTAAACGGGTGTGTTCAAGATTAACCCTATGGGGTTCGTTTCTGTTCCACAATATTACATGCATAAGCGGGGTATACGAATATCCGTTATCTAACTGTATTTGGAAGACCAACTGTATTTGGAAAACTTTTAATCCTTGATATACTACTGCGTGATTTTAGACCCCAGTTAGAAGCAACACTAAGATATTTTAAAAAAAACAAATTGTGGTGATTAAAAACATCTAGTAGAGAAATTTTTAAGCATAATCAACGGACCACCACAAAACATTCGTCCAAAAGTGGTTAAAAACTCCTGATATAAAGAATATTCGAATGATTCCAGGTTAATTTTCAACAAACCTTATAATTTCAGCAATACCTCCTATAATATATCATATATAATGAACTTACGTTGTTTCATTGAACGGAAAACATGCATATTTCATTGTAGCGTACATAGAGATTTAAATTATTAGAGTTATGTAGTATTTTGAAGTCATATTTGAAGGTGTATTGAAGATTACGCAGCATTCATCATACTGACCAGAAAAGAAAATAAGCTCCAGCGTATGAACTCAATATGCATTAACAATATTGTGCATGTAATAAAATGAAATTAAATTATTACGATATCAACATTTGGATTCGTTATTTAATCTCTTTAAAAATAAAATAACGCTGAATTATTTTTCTGTACTTATTTTCATTTTCAGTACAATCCCTGGTGGTGGTGGTGGTGGTGGTAATGTCGTGTCCACACGAGTCAGTCGCTTAAATAGATCCATGAGCGAAGACCACGGCCCTGGCGATCGCAATGATGTTATGGGAGTAGAGCATAGTGATGATGAGTACAATCCCTATATAGAATTTTAACTGTTTATTTTAATAAGATCTTCTGTTTAATATTGAATGTCAGTGAACATCACATGTACACATCATTAAGCCAGAGTTCGATCTCTGGTTTTGGTCGGTCGCTCGTTATTTTCACCCTAAGTTAGGTCTAATACTGTGCGATAGTAGTTTAAATTTGACCAATTACTATATTAATGTTGATTATTTATTTAAAATAGTTATGCTGTACTTGATTATAGTTGTTCTTTTATATTTCATCTTATTTTATTTTATTTGTAGCGAGGAAGAAGAAGAGGACAATGAAAAGTATGTAACTTATTTTGAGCTGGAATTGTTCTACTAATATTCTGATCAAAACAATAACTACGAAATAATTAAATATATTTTTAAATGATTAACATTCTTTTGAAAATACTTAATTTCTACTGAAAGGGAAACTAACTATATAAAATTGTTACTAACAGTGTTAAACATAACAATGTTACATCACAGTGTTAACATAAAATTAAAATATCGACATGTTTTGAAAGTTATAGTTTAAGAAATCCATGAACGTTTTTCATGTAACATCAAGGCTCAACAGTTTATAAAAAACAATAATACATACTTTTATAATGAATGACTGTTTTAAATATTGGAAAAAATGCTCAATTTAAAGTCCTCTACAGCGGCCGATATTTAAATTATATTTTCTACTGATATTTTCCCAATAGCAATTTATCATGATTTTCTGTAGTTACCAGATTGTTTGACTTATTTGTAGTTTATATGGGCAATTCATCATGGCTCCATGTGAGATCCACAAGGGTTTCAACTCAATACGTACATGTGGGTTAGCTCATATAGGGCCAGTATTGGTCTTGTACGGCACATGGGTTGTACACGGTTAATCTAATACTGCTACTAAAACAACTAGCTCCTTCCTTCTTTGAAGATTCTATGGATCATCCATGATAGTTAGCCTTCTGAATGTCCTGCATAAGCCCATATGAAACCTCAATAGGTTTTCTATTGTTGTTAATAATAAAGTTTATATTCAGAATGTCATTTTTAACAGAGAACGTATGTATTTAGGTGTATTTAGGATTAAAAACATAAAATTTTATTTGGCTAAGTAATGCATTAACTTTGACGTCGCACTTTCTTCACATTGTATTAGATTTTCATTTCTTCAAATGTTAAAGAGTTGCAGATGTAATGGCCCCTGATTTATAACATGTAACTGCAATTACGTGAAACTGCATGTGAAACTGCAATTACGATCTAGTGAAAATAAGATGAATCATAGCTTCAGTATACTGAAGCTTCAGATATACTAAAACTGATTTATAACATGTAAACTGATTTATAACATGTAAACTGATTTATAACATGTAAAATTGTGAAACTGCAATTACAATCTAGTGAAAATAAGATGATCATAGCTTCAGCATACTAAAGCTTCAGATATACTAAAGCTTTAAGAAGATTCACAGTTGCAATTACTATTGAGTTATAACAAATAAAAGTGCAGTAATAATAATCAAGTGACAACAAGTAGAGAATTACAGCTTCTGAAATACTTAAATTATACTGAAACTTCAAATAGTTTCTCAGCTATACAGTAATTATTGAGTAGAATTTTAGCTAAAATAACGATTGCGTTATAACAAGTAGCATCACTGCTGCAACAATCACTTTTATAAATTTGGAATTGCACTTTCAATGTAGCATGTATCACTCTCACTCTTCAGCACGGGAATGTGCAGAAAAATCCTGCTATGTGCTGCAATTTTGTTAACCTCTGCCGTCGAACTACGTAACTTGCATCAAATTTAAAGAAGAATCTATTGAATTTGACGCTTGCTAGCTGAAACTGCACAAGGCCACAATAAAGAAGTTTATATTCACAAATCTAGGGATATTTCCAAATATTTCCTTATAGGGATATTTCCAAAGCATGGAATGGCGCTGCCAGTCCAGCGACCAAAATTTGTGAACCCGTTTCACACGTTTCCGCCCTCTTCAATACAAATAGAGGGTTACCGCACTGGCAGCTTGTTTTATTTCTAAAACATACCAAGTTTCTTGTTGCTGGCGCAGTTAGGATATTCTGTGTAGTAAAAAGCAAAACCGCTCCGTGGTTGTTTATCGCTGCGGTAGAAGATAAGCTTTGCAAACTCTCCAAAAATCGGATTCGGTGAATATCGTTTTTATAATTATTTTGATAGTATGCGTTATTTAGGTTCAATAAATTTGATGATGAATGAAATAAATGTTCTTAGTATCTGTCTAAAACTTCATAAATTAATTACTATGTTCTTTTAAAATTAATTACTAATGTAATTGTGCAATTTAATATATACATTATTTTTCCAATTCAGAGATGAACCACCTGTTAAAGGAGAGATATCGGAAGCTGAACTTGCCCTAGAGGTAAGATGTTGGCATTTAACCAAAAATTTTCAAAAGGATTTTTTTTAAAATAATTATAGAGTTTGTAAAAATTCTATGTATTTTAAAATATAAGATTTAAAATGTCTCAGTTTATTTTTTTAAATGTTTTTAAACTCCAAACTGAATTATTATAATCGATATATGTATTATGCATATATAGTGGAATTTTCACAACGCGGCCTTCAGTAATTAAAAACTTTCATTAATTTAAATCCTGAAGTAGATTAGTAATTAGAGTGAAGCTCCTATGGCAGAGACGCAAAAGTGTGAAATGCCCGAACGCACATTACTTCGAAAGCTTTGACCGATTTTAGTGCTTTTTTTTACAGAATTATATCCCATAAGGATCGATGTCGTGACAAAGCTCAAATTTTGAATTTGATTTTTGAATTTGATTTTTCAATAAAGATGTTGTAATGGATTAAAATTTACGCAATACTAACTCTATGGAAAATTTTAGTTTGCATACAAGTGCACGTTCCACCAATAGAAAGCAACGGATTTGTTTATATTTACGTCATGTTTTAATATTGCTACTTTTGATTCCATCTCCTGACACTAATTGAACGTTGATCTCGTTGTGCAAGCACGTTTCAGGCTTCTGCGAAGAAAACGCGCGTCACAGATTGCAATCATTTAGCTATTAACTTGGATAGGCCGATTTTTTTATTAGTCGAACTGTTTGTCCCCTCTATTTAGTTTCGACTCGTTGAAATTCTACTATTGTTTAATTAAAATTACTTTAAAGTGTTCTTCCTTTTCGTTCGAAGTAGAAGATGCGAAAGAAAAAGGAAGAAGAGGAAGCCATGTGGACAGAGTATATAGAACAGAGAAAGAAGCAGCGAGCTAAAGAGGAAGAAGACCTACGAAAACTAAAAGAGCGTCAAGTAAGAATCGCAAGATAAAATAGTATTAATTTTGATTAAAAATATGTGAAGTCCGGAAAGTTTCATAATACTTTTTAAATTTTGTGAATGATATCGATTTCATGGGCGTGTATTTTAGTTTATACGCATGAATTCCACTGTTTTTACAGCTATACAGTTAAGCAAATCGTTAAATTTTGGAACCAAACAGAATTTTAAACCGGAACTACTTCATGGAGAATTACCGTGGGAAGCTATTCTATGACATAATACTAAAAAATCGACCAAGATTATTACAAATACTAATTAAATAATTGCATGTTTAACATTATTCACACAGACAACACTTTTTTAATTTGTTCCGAAAGGTGAGCAACATTCCTCTACTAATGTTTGTATAATGTTTTGTTTGGACAAGGAATAGGATTTTAGTTGCATAAAAATATTGTGCATTCACCAGAGAATAAATAGCTTAGTCGGTAGAGAGCTTGTTTCGAGATCAAGAAATTAAAAGTTCGAATCCTTCACTGGGCAAAGCTTCATAATGAATAGGCACACATATATTGGACCGTAAATACGATAGAATTCTTTAGTGTAATTTCGTCGCTCTCTTTAGATCCAGTATTAAAATGTAAATATAATTTTGTAACATATCACGCCAACTAGTATTGCAATGGCTACAGCTTCTGAAATGAAAACGGTCCTATAATTTACACATTTTGAGGTTATTGTATATTTTTATTCCTAATAATTTAAAGCTACATTTCTAAATAATTATCTAATAATCATAAACACAAATAAAATATTCGTAATATTTGCTTAGACTATTAAAAATAAACAATAATTTTACAGATGAAACGTAAAGAAAGAAGAAAAGAAGAAGAAAAGAAATTGCTAGCGCTCAAGAAACAACAGGAAGCCCAACGAATTAAAGAAATAGTATGTATTATTTTCCATCAGTGGTTCAACTGCATGACTGCGACACCAGTTTTTGTGCCAAGACATTAGAAATTAATTATCTTTTAATATAACTAAGTTTTTATTTCCTTCGAAAATGAAAATATTGAATGCAAAATTCTGAAAAACTGCATTTAATCCCATATGTTCCGTGTATTATTTGGACAAAAAAAGTTTCCTTTCAATAAAAAAATCTAACGAAATATAACACTTGTTATCTTGCGCTATTATATGGCACTATTATATTGCACTACACATATTATATTATATTACACATATTATATATTGTACATACTATATTGCATAAAATACTGCGTTTAACATTGATGCGCGTCTTCCGATTGCTTTCAATACGTAACAATTGCGCTCGATTAGATGGGGGAAATCGAAATTCCAGTTTCAATAGATCTATACTAATGCAGTTAAAGCGGATCGATTGACATAGTTGGATCCGGAAATTGACAGTAATGGTTCAAACTGGTTAAAAAATAATTACATTTAATTCATGTAACAAAACTATAAAAATTCATAAATAATAATTTTAAAATTCCTTATTATTATTGAAAAGGAAGAGAAAAAGGCAAGAGAAGCTGAAGCCAAAAAGAAACGTTTGGAAGAAGCGGAAAGGAAACGACAAGCTATGCAGGAAGCTTTGCAAAGGAACAAAATACAAGAACCTGTGACCCCCAATTTTGTTATCAACAGAAGAAATGAAGATGGCACTTTGAATCCAGCATTTGAAAAAGTAAGTTTCATAATATGAACAAATCAGGAAGAGTTTTTTTTATAAATACGTGAATTTTACCAAGGGCAAGTTGAAATGAATGCAATACAGTATTATCTAGATTTTAACAATTTATGACCCAAACTTTATAAGTGATTTCAAATTCATAACACAGGTGTTTGCTTTTAATGTTCCTTTTAAAGATTCTAAATTAGATTTTTGTATTTATCTTTTTTAATTTACTGAAATACCTATTACTATTACGCCTCGAGCAAAAAGGGGAGATAAAGAATGAAGTTCAGTTTGTCTTACCTGGTCCAGTTTGTCTTACCGTACATTTTTTTACGAAAAATTTTCAAGTAGTAACACTAATTGCAAAATTCCGAATCATTAAAATTCAATTAATTAGAAACTAGATTCAATTAATAAAAAATGTCTAAAAGGAAAAGATACATTTACTGTTTACATATCAGAATACTGAATTATTGTTTTTCTATTGAATTTGCTTACAGTGATGTATTACAACAAACTTTCAGTCATTTTCTCTACTTTTACACTGTTCTTTGTCTTTTTTTCTTTTTTTGCTTCGTTCTTTCTTCCGTATTCTATACCTGAAATTTCGTTATGACGATTCATATCGCTGAATAATGCAAATGTATCTGATTATTGTGCAAATGTTTGACGATAAAACCTTCTCTTATAATGAACCTATACATTTTTTCATAGAATTACACATTACTAATCATCTTATTTATTTATTGAAGTTTTAACTTTTCAACCCAAAAAGCTAGAATCTCATTTTTTTTTATTTTCACTGAAAATAGAATATTTTTGTTATCAACAACTAATTTATCTTCTGACTACAAATATTACTTAATCGCACAATGTATTAAAATTTTTTCATTTATGAGTTATTCTTTGTGACGATTACAAATTTCATTAGTCCGATTAATTTTATTGATTAAGAGATATAACTTGAGATATAAAATATGTGCAAATTCTAGTAATATTCTAAATGTTATTGTTCTTCAGAAAAATTGTCTTCAAATACCAAGTATACGAATGCAAAATAATTTGCGCAGATAAAATCTATTTAAATAAAGCATCCTGGTCCAGTTTGTTATAAAATACATGAAGTTTAGTCAACATATGGTGAAATGAAGACGTTAAAATCGTTGCAAAATATATACCCGTACCATTCTTGTTGAAACAATGATATTTAAAACATCTTTGTCAAAATTAAATAGATGATTTAAGAAATTGAAAGTATCAACATATCCTGTAATCTTACATCCTGCAACTAATATAACCCAATCACAAATATAATGCCGTTTATTTATAATATTTATTTTTATATCAATCTATTCATTATTTAAATAGGATAAATTAACTGAAAATAGTCTGTCATATTAACACATTTGATTGTTTGGTACATTGAAAATAATTTAGTTCCGTTTCCAAGCAATATGATATAAGTTTCTTCAAACAAATTTTAGAAAACAAAAATCGGCTGAACAGTGTTATTTCTACGGAAAGGTTAATTTTGTGCTTTTTATTAATTTCTCAATAGCCCGTAGGGCTAGAAACTTCAAATGCGGACGGGGATACTCACAGAGACGTAAGAAGTAACCACATCAAATTTGAAAAGAAATATGTCTAAAATTTTGGACTTGTATACACAAATGAACATACAGGCTTTCAATTATATATGTGCATATATAAATTCGTATAATAATATATATTCTTATAATGCATAAATAATGTAACAAGAGCGGCGAATGATGCATCAGTTTAAATAGTTTCATTTACATTCTAAAGTTAAATACCAAACTATTTGTTTTAAAAAAAATCATCAGGCTGTAATTTCTTGCAATGCATTTTTTTTATAAATTTGGTTGTCAAATGTAAACTATTTTAGAAAGAATAAGTCAAAAGCGTCTTTATTCTATGACCTATTCAAGTTCAAAGGGCTTTTTGCCAGAGCCGCCTAAGCAAAGTATTATATAAGATGATTGTACTTTTCAGTTTCCAAGTGCCTTATACATACGAGCTGAGATGGCCAAGACTAAGGAACAGTTAGCAGATGATAAGAAAATCGCCATGGCCGTCCGAGTTAAACCTTTGGCTCTGGAAGGATTGACTACAGTAGAGATACGACAAAAAGCCCAATCCATGTGGGAGGCCATTGTCCGACTAGAGAGCGAAAAATATGACCTGGAAGAAAGGAAAAAGAGACAGGAATATGACGTAAGTGTACGATTATAAATAAAAACTGAACATGCTAAATATTTAAAATGTATCAAAAGATAGTTGTATTTAAATAATAAATAGGAAATGCGTACTCCGTTAAAATATTTCATATGATGATATTTAATTTTGGGGGACATAAAAAAGTAATATTTTATATATATTAATATATATTTTATAAACCCCAAAAAACAAATTTTCAGTAAAAAAGTACTAAACATATACAAATGTATATATTATTGCATATAAATATTTTTCTCATATTCTCATATTAGATAATAATGTATAACAGACGTATTTCCTGATCGTCAACGTCACATGTTATACGTTGCCAAATGATATAGTAATCGGGCTGCTACTAAACTTTTTAAAATTAAAAGTATCTATTAGCATCCTGTATTTAACAAATATTTAAAAAAATATTGCTGTGTCCTATTTTGTTGTTCATGCATTTACTTAAACTCGGATAGCATTAAGTACTATAGAAAAATTACAATAAAGCGGCATATGTCTCTAAAAGGAATCTGCATGCAAGCAATGCTCTGTACTGAGGAACCCTTACTTATTTTCTATAAAGAAATGCCTTTTAGAAATGTTCATTTTTTCTCTAGAATAAAAAAATCTACTGTATGGACGCTAATATGGATATTTTTGGGCAAACTAAGGGAAAGGGAATCACGCTCGACTGAATTAGAACAATTTTTATTAATAACAATTTAACAATTTTATTTAGTCGATACCACTGGGATGTTGTTATTTTGAAATTTAAAAAATAAAAAAGTATTTTTTTCCTTCTAGTTGAAAGAATTAAGCGAAAGACAACGACAAATAAACCGGAGCAAAGCACTTAAGAAAGGACTTGACCCAGAGTAAGTGTCATTTATTGCACATGTCATTCCTGCTGTATAAATATGTAAAATAGAAAGAAAAAGAAAATTATAAGCTTCTTTTGCAAATTGAAGATTTACAATTATATTTAGTTATTAATTATTACGTGTTTTTCCTTTTAGTGCCTTAAGTGGAAAATATCCGGTAAGAATACTTTTCACTCCTTTTGATTTTAGTTATATTATTAATATTTCTTCAACTGTAGTATCTAAACTAGTCTCTCATATACACATATAGAGTCAGGGAAACACTTAAATAGTCTCACACTATACAACTTTAGTCCATGCGTTTTTGGCCGATTGTCCACTGTTGGAGATTTACGAATCTCGGTTGGAGTTAGGTATGTGTGATGAAGAAAAAATTACCTACCTAAAGTGTAATGTATCTTCGAGCCACATGTTTACATTTGTGATTAAATATTTAAAAATTTGCTTTCAACAATAAATAACTCTCTCCTAATTGTTAAATATCCGCTTTATGCACCTCCGTTTCCACAGGCGAGAAACGCCATTTTTATAAAAAGGGGTAGGCGACCGTCTTCGGAATTCGCCAAACGTAGAAAAGACATTATTACAGACAGTGGTTTAACTATAAGGTGGCTCTGGTAGCAAATTTTCAGAGATTCCATGATCTTGTACGTTACTCCTACACTATTGATAAATAGTTACACTATTGTTAAATAATCACATTTACTGGCAAATTCACCGATTATGCTTAATGCTAAGTCTTTAGCTTTTTCTCCGCATTTATAAAAATAAGATCGAGACATGATGTCATAATTTCAAATAATTTCATCTTTTATAAAAAATGTTTATTGAGCTTTATAGTCAAAAGGAATCAAAAACTTGTTTATCGCAGTCCCGAGTATTACCCTTTCTACACTAAAAACTTACAGTCTCTTACTAATATTTTGAGGATAAGGCTTGCACTCAGCCTCAAATTAGATATATAAAATATATTTTTATCCTTTCTCACCTTGTTTCATTTCCGTATCAAATATTATGATCTGGAAGATTCTGGTTTGATTTGGGACTTTATGACACTAAAATACCTTAAATCTGAGCTAATCAGTTTCAAGATGAGTATAACTTTGAGATGACTGTGTAGTGCTAGGAATCTTACACATTTCTTTTGATTTAATCTAATATTTGACAGTTTATACCAAGTACAAATTGAGTATTGTTTGGGGGTTTTTTTAATTGCTTCAATAAGACTTTGTGAAAACTTTCAGATTACTACAGATCGATATTACAAACATATTTATAGCCTCTCCCGATATCTCTTTAGAAACCAGTATAAATAAATAAATCACAAAATATTTTAAGTGTATATTAAATACGGCTACATAATAGATAAAACCCATATAGAAATGTTCTTGCAATGTTTAACCAGTTTCGATTACATTTGTATTGAATTGTTTCACAATTATATTATATTACTATCAAATCTTTTATAGCCTATGATTAATGTAGCAAGTAAATATGAAAGGCGTTTGGATCGAAGGAGTTTTGTTGATAAAAAATCCCTTTATGAAGGAGTAAGTATTTTTATAAAATGTATTATATGAAATGAAAATATTTGTATCAAAAATTTTATTAGTTTTCATTTAATATTTGCTTCATTTGTAAATTATTTTTACCGTTGATCAAATGTAAAACTATTTAAGCAATATATAATATTATGAAAAATCAGTATTTTGTATATTTGTGTGCATTGTTCATTCACTTAATGCCGCTTATTGAATATTTCCTATTGCATTTATAAAACTGCTTGTATAGACTTGATAGCAATAGGATCGGATAAAAGTTTGGCTTTAACCCTATTCATTGTGGATCCCTGGATAACAGTAATTGTAGATCCTATGAATCAATAAATAGAAAGTAATATATAGTAAACTGTCGATACTGGGACCTTTGTTTAAGATAATTGTTTAATATTTAACCGTTAGTGCGAACAACTTCAGTTTTTCCGTCTGAGCTTCACGGATAGTGGATGTTGTGACCATCACTTGATATATATCAGTCATTGAAAAGTAAGTACACTTGTTGACAAAAATTCCGTCTCCATAAATCAATTTTTCTCTATTATTCCCTTTCTTCTACAAAAGAATTACACTAAACCGTTATTGCTCAATGATAACAATTGATTTTCTGTCTAGTTATTAATAAAAGTACACAAATGCTTCCACTTTCGAAGCAGAAATAAGAAGCAGACAATAATTTATATGTCTTTTTTTGTCTACTTTAGGAAAGTACAAAAATTTGTATTTTCACCATCAGTAGTAATATTCATTGTGTTGGGAAAAGATATGCAAAAAGAGCGTCAAGAGCTCATAGCGGAGCCAAAAAAACTCCTCGTTTTATTCTTTTATTTTGGAAATTGGAACAATTTCCTTCACAATAAATAAAACTTCTGCTTGTGAAAATGTAACTTTCTATTCTATTCCTATGCTTGTTTTCTTCAAGGACGCATTATAAAGTTATAAGGAAGTGTCTTGCTTCTATGACGGTAAAAAACTAAGGTAAACCAAATATTGATACTACGAGAGAAGGTTACAATCATCAAACGCACCAAAAATGGTAGTAAAAAGGTGGTATCATCAAAGAACTTAGATTCCACGTTTTTTATCTTATGGTTGGAGAGAAATTGAGTGTTAGAAACTTTTGAATCATGGGAGGTGGTCAGCAAGAGACAGGAAAAGGATGATGAATCAAAAATGAATCATACCACCAAGAAGTGTAAACTGTTCTTTTACTATAATTGAAACAAATGGACCATCAGAATGCTTCAATCAGTATTTGTAAAATCTCAGGATAAAGATATGGTTAAAAAATAAACATTAACAGCAGTTTTAGCAATAAAGAATGGCAAAAACTTGCAAAACTTCGTTGAAGAACGCAGGATATGTAAGGTGACAACAATTGTTTCCAGACTATTATAAGCCCCTTTTTCAGGTTAAAGAGCAAGTAAAACAGTATGGGCCCTTAACTACACATTTTAAAATTTAAATTATTGATTTATGATAACTGAACTAAGATACATAATTCCTCAATTGTAACTGTTATAAATATCTAAAAAATACTGCGCCAATAGTAGTTCCAGATTTTGTGGTTAATACTGCTGAATTGCTATTTATTTTCAATTTGAAATTTGTGTTTAAAAATTTTAATCAGTAGCTGTGTTTCTGGAGAAGCAAAATTGATGTTGAAATTACCACCGAAAATCATTGATATTTTATCTAAATCCGTTCAGAGTAAAGCTATACCCTCGACGGTGTAAACAAGAAAAATCTCATGGATAAATTTCGACATTATTACTATATTTAGCAATACATACAGGAATCGAAAATCGCAATAATACATTACAGCTGTATGCAATATAACAAAACATGAAACACGCTAAACTCACTCGATGCATATCAAACAACTGGGAGCATAACAAAAATGTGTAACACGCAAGCCTCATTCACTGGTCTGCAAAGAGTGGGGTGAGCAATAGCCACTCTACTGACTCACTGACGGGCGTAACGAAAGTCTACTCGTCTCAAATGTCGCGCTACTTTTGGAGGAGTTCCACTTCCGTTTCATTTTTCGTTGTGCTCGAGTTTCAATTAAAAGAATTTATGCATGCGTGCTTTAAGAAGTTTCTTTTCAAAAATTTACACATTTCCTTTAAGTTTCTTAAATATCAATTGCTATCAGAAATCACATAACTATTGTGAAATATGTTCACTTTTCTGCGTGTAATATTATGTGATAAATTTATTCCTTTTTTAAATAAATAAACTCAATTTATCACTGTTTTAATTTCCGGACAACTTCGGGTGCATATTTCAGTAATGAATAAATCATTATCCACTTCTTTTCAGGGTTATGCATCTCAGTCTGAAACTATAACCGTTTCTGAGAGCGAAAACGGAATTAAGTATTTCAAGGAATGTGTGCCGCCCAAACTTTACATATAAATACATGCGATGACCTAAAATTCTTTACGGTCATGCCTTTTAGAGAATGCAGTTTTCTGTTCTTAAGTTTATAAGAAATATAAATTTGTACCCTAAAATAATAATTATTGTGTGGTGTAAAAAATATGAAAAGGCACGAGTGACTACCGTATGGTCACACATACTAAAATGTCACATAAAAAAGAATAAAGGGAAGAAACACCAAGTTTGATAAAAATAATATTTAACTCGTAATTAATAATTAGGTTAATTTGGGTTCTAGATCTATAGCGTATACAAAGTATAATCCACCGTCCAACCCAACTGTTGTCTAACCCACCTACTGCACATATAACCTGTTGCGCATATAATCAACATATCACCCACCTGTTGTGCAGTCCGACATCAACTTGTAAATAAACCTAATTTCTAATGATAAGTATTAATTATAGACTACTTATTAAAGACACCTTTGATATTCCTCTCATAATTATTTATTTCAACAAACATATAACTTTCACTAACATTTTCAATTAATTTTACCATTGTATTTATTTTCACTTTTACACTTTGTATTCATTTTCAATTTTACACCTTGTATTCATTATCAATTTAACTTGGAGGCGAGTGTGATGACGAAGTAATTTATAAAAAATTGAGTTTGATTAAACTATAATTCCTCATGAGAAATAAAGGAGTACTTGTTTTGGATGCCATCCTTATCTAAGATTCGTTGCTGGTCTCACCTTGTTCAGGGTCATCATTGGGGCTTGCCGTCGTCTTGATTTTTGAGACTTATCTTTTTCATTCATCAACAACATTTTTAACGACTTGGTTCATCAACTTTCCATCGAGAGTTTCCAATACTGCTAGTCCGACGACTCTTCTCCAACTCATTTCTTGTACGAAGACTTGTATTGCTCTGATGGCTCCCGCTTCATTTCTTTCCCTTGGGCCCATTGGCTGGTGCGCTAGCATGAGAAAGTTAATATTAGCCGCAGATATGCTGGGTATAACAGCCTGAGGTCCACAGAACCGCGTGACTTTATGATGTGAGTGGGGCTTATTTATTACCCCACATAATTTTATTTGTACTTAATGCCAACCACTGGCGACCGTATGACTGCGTTCATTGTTGATGCTCACAAAGTTTATTACCAATCTGGTACTTGTTGTTTGAGGTCATAAATACCTTAAGATTGCAGTCATTCACAATGCAAAAACAAAACACACTTTCGTCATCATAAATTGATTAATGAATAAATAGTAATACCCTTTTTTAGGGTTATGTATCTCAGTTAGAAGCTATGACAGTTTCTGAGTGGGAGAACAGAATGAAGTATTTCAAGGAACGTGGGCCGCCCAAACTTCCAAAGTGGGACCCTTCTGCCGCCAAGAACAAAGAAAAGGCCGAAACAACAGAACCCATTGAAGATGATGATATTGAAGACGATACGTACCTAAGACCCTCCACCGACATGACCGACGATGTGGATGCCCCACCGGAGTCAACGAAGGTCAGCTTTATCAAAATATCTAACTTGTACTGAATTTTAAGCTTCTATCTTAATTGTTGTTTTATTATCGATCCATGCAATTAATTTCATATCTCTATTTCACTTAAATGGAATATTTTTTATATATTCGGCAAATCAAACATTTTTGTGTACGGCACCCTTAAAATAACTATTTTAAAGTTCTTATTTTTTAACTTTTTACTATCTATCTATCTACCGTGGTACCAATTTTCAAGTCTCTATTTCTTGGGGAAGTGTGTTTTTCAAACAGTGCTCATTTTGAAACTTTGATTTGGGGCACCTCTTCAAACTTAAATTTTCAAATCATTCTATGTTAACCTAGGTTGCTCTCCAAAGAAGGCTCGTATGTAAATTTAAAAGAAAAAATATGTGTCTATCTTAACTTAACGAGTGTTTATAAAACTGTTCATATTTCATACGTTAAAGTATAGACCCCCCTCCCCCCCCAGCTGTCAAATGTAGGCTTTGAAACAATTCGATTTTTCCTGTCGATGTTATCGAGCTACTGGCCCGTTTACTAAATTTCATGTCTGAATCTTACTTAAAAGAGAGTGTCTTTCATCATTTGGTAAATGAAACATTTTATTATACATCACTCCTAAAATAACAAATATTGTAAAACTCCAATGTCCCCCCTTTATATTATCAAACGATCTATCAAGTTACCCAGTTTAAATCGCCATTTCACCGGAAAGAGAATCAATTTCTCTATACAATCAATGCATCAAACATGTTGGTTTCGAACACCCTTCAAATGTAGATTTTATGATAATTTGATTATTGTTCTGCGATTGATGAGTGTACCAAATCTCTATCTCAGTTGATACAGGGTGTTTAGCATTTATTCCTTAGCTCGAACGTTTAGGTGTGAGGCAACCTTAAAATGATAAAAATTTGAAATTTTCTTCTTCCTTCTGAATATCGAACGACCTATTTAAATTTGAATGTCATCTCAAAGTACGTCTATTTATAATTTCACATTTCGAACTTTATGTGTGAAGCACCGTTTCAAATTAACCTTTTTGAAAAATTCGATTTTGTCCGAGGGTTTAATCGAACGATTGATCAGTCTGCCAAGTTAAGTCTTTATCTAACTTAAAAGAAGGCGTTTCTCATTTATTCGGCAAATCGAACATTTTCGTGTGCGACACACCTAAAGCAATAAATATTTAAAAATTGAAACTGTCCATTTTATCGACTGTTTTATTTCTATCGAACGATCTACCCTTGCGTCAATTTCTACGTCTATATATCTCGTTCAGAACGCAATCAAACACACGCGCAAACTTTAACAAAGATTTTCCCATTAACTTTTGAGTATTGCGATTAGCTGTTTTGTTCTTTTACTATCCTGTATGTCCATTATACTATACAAGTTCAGGACAGTGGTATCCACATTAGGGTCATCTCTTTGTTAAATAAGTACTACTTATCAATACAAGCAAAATTTGTCAGCTACAAAGTTAGTTATTCTAATATTTCTTTTATATTTTTTTATTAAAGGATGAAGAGGAGGAAGAGGAGGAAGAAGCCGAAGATGAAGAAGAAGAAGAAGAAGAAGAAGAAGAAGAAGAATAAAAATGAGAGTCACGCAAACAAATTTCATGTGAGTTTAAAATATAAATCTACAAGTCTGTTAAAATGCAATTTGGCTGTATTTTTTTTATTAATGCATAATTTTAAGGAAAGTTGCTGAATTATTTTCAAAGTTTTCTATTTTATAAATATGATCTAAAGAAAGAAAATGAGTTTTAATACGAATTTATAGCAGTTTACCTTCAGTAACCTTTTTTTATATTTGGGACAGTTTATAAAATTCTGATAGCTAAGAACAAAAATTTTCATGTTTAAACATTTTTAAACTTTCACAAATGCAATACAAAACAAGTGTTCTTCTTCTATGCTGAATCAAGCAAAAAGTAATGCAAATTATTTGTATAGATACACTGAAAAATAGAGAGCTAACTTATTTATATAAATGACTAACATTCATACAGATGCACTAAATCTAAATCTCAATTTCTCTTAATATACCTTTAAAAAGACTGCAGAATATATCAGTTGAGTACAGTTGAGTCACAAAGCATAATTTTATTATAACCCCTTACTGCAGGCTGCACCGTTCAGACTAAAGCGAAAAGCCTTTTGCCATTTAGGGCAGCCTTATTTCTCTTACAAGAAACTTATTTAGCTGTTCTTTAAATCCTTTAAAAATATAATCAATTCACGATTAAATTCAATTAAATTTCTTAAGTTTTATAATCACATTCCTTTCTTTTTTAGGTCCAGTATTTTCATAATATTCGTCTTTCATTCGTCTGCAAGTATTCGACTGCGTTGCAAGATGGTTAAGAAATATCAAAATCCGCTTTTCTTTGGAAATCAAAGAACCTTGAAAGTTTCAATTCTCTTGTAGAATATTTTATTTTACAGAGCATCTAACATGAAAATAAAATGTACAGCTGAGTTTATTGCTGAATTTATGGAATGGAATACAATTAGTTGAAAGAATAAATTAACCGAACATTTTGTGTCCATGTTTCATGTATTATACTTTAAGAAATATTTTAAAGATTTTGATTCTGAATGCCATCAGTTTTAATAAAACACTCAATATTTCTATCAAGTTTCAGTGAATAATCAGTAAAGCGTATTATTTATCAAATAATTGGTGGCAATCAGATTTGCCATTTACGTCTCTATTTCTCAGTATCTACTATAGGTAGAGATGATGACTGATATTGATTCAGCATCGAATTTCGAAGAAGGTAAGATCCACTAAAGATTTCCACTTCCGGTTCAAAAAATTTCACTTATTTTTAAACAACTGTTTTCAAGATTGGTTATAAATCTAGCTTAGATAATAAATGATATGGATTTGGCATCGAATTCTGGAGGAGATATGGTGGTTTACTAAGAAGTTTAATTTATGTTTCCTTTTTCTCTTCCGCTTCAAAAAAATTTCTTGAAACATCTATTTCTTTGAATTAGGTATAAATAGAGCTTAGTAACGATTGACATGGATTTTATATTAAATTTTGAAGGGTGTTGGATGACTCACGAAAAATATCCACTCCCGGTTCTGGAAATGTTACTTTCGATTCAAAAATTCACATTTTCCTTGCAACATTTATTTTTCAGGATCGGCTATAGAAAGAACTTAGATGACAACTCATATGGATTCAGTATCAAATTTCGGAGGTGGAAAGCGTTCACTATGAATTTCCACCTCCCGTTTTCCCCACTTCGGGTTTTAAAATTTGCCGTGAAACAACTATTTCACAAGATTGGATGATGACTAATAAGGATTCAGCATCAAATTCAGAAGGTGGTAGGGGACTTTTCAACTTTCGGTATTTCGTAAATTTCGGTTCAAAAATTTTCATTTTCCTTCTTCTTAAAACATCTATTTCTTAGAATTCATAATTCTTAAAACATCTATTTCTTAGAATCAGCTATAAATAAAACTTAGATAATAACTTAGATAAACTTAGATAATAGTTTCTGAGGGGTAGGGAGATTCAGAGAGGGTTTCAATTTCCAGTTAAAACATTTTCCTTGAAAAATCTTTTTTTTTTCAGAATCGGCTATAGATAGAGCTTAGATGAAGAATGATATCGTATGGATTCAGCATTAAATTTTAATAAGAGAGTTCTCACTAAGGATTTCTATTTCCAATTCTAAAGATGTCAGTTCCGATTGAAAAACATGCATTTGTCTTTCAGCATCTATTTCTGAGAATTTTCTATAGATAGAGCTTAGATGATGTCTGATATGTATTTAGCATTAATTTCTAAGAAGGTAGAGGGATTCACTAAGGATTTCAACTTTCGGATCTTTTTTACGGTTCAAAAAACATTTTTCTTTGAAAACATGCGGTCCTTTAAACATCTTTCTTTCTTCAGAATCGGCAATAGAGCTCAGATGATAGCTGATGTGGATTCAGAAATGTGATTTCAGGAGGCAGGAGATTCACTAAGAATTTTCACTTTTTATTCTGGAAATGACACCGAAAATTCACATGACTGTACAAAATAAATCTGCAAAAGAGAATGAAAATTCTTGATAGTTATGTCGGAAATGAGGTGTACACATCACTTGCTACCATATGAAAGCTCTTTCATAAATGCCTTATTCATAGTACGTGTGCTTTATAAATGATAAAAGTTTTCATAATAAAATATTATTATAAAAATTTTATAAACACATGATTGTCTAGGAATATATTTATATTCATACAAATTATTATATATCATTTTCTCCCCTCTAACTGCTTAAATATGCAATATCTTATTTCTTAAATAACATGATTTTGGTAATTTTATTAAAAATAAAAATATTGGTCTTCCGAATGCTTTAAAATTTCATTATTATTTTATAATGAAAAGTTTTAAATTGGAATTGATGATATTCCAAAAGAAATCCATATTCATTCCTGATAAAGTCTTTAAGGACCCCAATAACATGTAGAATGAAAAATGTAGAGAAATGTTGAGGATATAAAGAGATGTCATAAAAGAATGAATGTAGAGAAAATTAAAAGTAAAAAAATGTTGTAAAATAATTTAAAATAATATAAATGGTTTAAAATGGGGCAATGTTGTAAAATAATATAAAATAGTGTAAATGTTGTAAAATGGGGAAATGTATTTGAAATTGATCACACACTTTCAACTTTGCGAACGAACTTTCAACTTTGCGAGCAAACGTTGAGTGTTCGTCACATAAAGACGAGAGTAAAAATAAATTTCATTTCAATCTATATAAATAAAATTGAAAATCTGTCTGTCTGTCTGTTTTTTTATCCCATCATCACGGGAGATCGGCTAAACTGAATTTGATGAAATTTTGTGGGTAGCCTTGAAATAGCGCCACTTAAAATTTAGTCTATGTTTCGAGTCTCTACGGCCAGTAGATCTCGAGATATTAGTAAAAAACCAAAGTTTTGTTTGTATCATCATCATGGAAGAACGGCTAAACCCAATTTAATGAAATTTTGTGGGTAGCCTTGAAACAGCCCCCTTTAAATTTAGTCCAAGTTTCGAGTTTCTAAAACCAAAGGTTGTTGAGACATTAATGAAAAATGAAACTTTTTCCTAGGGGTTCTACTCTCTAACTCCCTGGTTCCTGCAAACGAAAAGGTTGGAAATCCTTTGTTTGAAACGTGAAAGTGAATTAAAATTTTATCTCTGAAATTAGTGGCAGATAGCCACTAATTTCAGAGCTTAAATTTTCTCTGCATTCATTCTTTTATGGTGGCGCTAAATTGGTTGCGCTAAATAGTCACTTTCTGAAATTATGAATTGTTTGAAAACATGAATTTAATTGGAAAATCTATCACCATGGTTTATTTTTCACAAGCTTTTACTCAACGGTGAAAATTATTAAGAAATCAAAATGATTATTTAATTTCGCAGTTTATGAGGAAGATTCTATCTTATATCATGTTGCTCAGAAACGCAATTAAATTAAATCTGTCTGTTAATTTTAATTACTATTTTTTCGATTTGAATAATAAATAAATGCATATAAAAATATACTTTCGTATAAATGAACGGTTTGATTTTTCTTCTAATTATATTAATTGCGGACTGCGTACAACACTTTCATTTATTTTGGCAAAAAGTTTTCAAGTTTATATATTGTGTTTAGCTAATAAACTCATATATTATGTTTAGCCAATAAATTCATTTAGCCGATTGTTGAAACAGAAAAATAGTAGAACGGGTATATCTTCTAATACAATTGTAGTGTTTTCATTTAGTATATACAAACGGGATCTGGATGTTTTATTCACATTTACAAATTCAGAGCTACGAATTTGGTGGAATATCGCTACCTTGCCAACCAAATTGTTAAAAACGACGTAACTCAATGAAATTGATTTTGTTTTGTTAGAAAATAGTACTGAAATGACAATGACGTTTCGTTAGCATTTGTCTGTCAGTCCAACCGTCCTACTTAGTAACACATTTAGCGAATTTAAAAATGCCACCAAATTGGTAAAAATGTTTTCAATTCCATAAAAATATCTTGAAATTCATAAAATTGCGCTAAATAAATGGAATGACTTATGTTTTGTTAGGGGATGGTATTGTGATGATTTTCGTCAATTTATCGCCAAGTGGGACTGTCAGTTCTACAGTCCCACTTGGCGATAAATTTAACGACTTTTTAAAATGTCGCTAAATTGACGGAAATGTCGCCAAACCTTCCATACAGATAGCATTATTTAGATGATATTTTCCCACCAATTTATTTGAAGGACGTAATATCATGTCGCTTAGCAATGGATTTAAATCCAATCTTTTTATGCGGCAGATAAATTTTTATTAAATCTTTTCCGATTTGAATGATGAAGATAGGTATATAAAATAAATTTCATTACCATTGCATTTTTGCCTGGCTATTATCAATTATGGTCTTCAAGTTTAAACATTATTATTATTGATATTTTCGAGATTATTGATTGAGAGATTATCGATATTTTCAAGTTATTATGACATTGTTTTATTGCGGCAAAAATTGTTCAAACTCATATATTGTATGTTGTAAGAGTAATATCCTACAAATGCACGAATATCTCTTCTAATCTACGAGAATATAAGTAGTACAAGTATATTGGCATATATTTTGACATATATTGGCATATATTGGAATCAAGTACGGCCCTCTGTTATGAAGTTATTTCAATTTAAAACTTCATTTCTTTAATTTTGGAAAATATTTTTGAGACTCTTATTGTAATTCGGGCAATTTTCTGCAACACTCGGATATATCTTCTAATTTACGACATTATAAGTAGTACTGGTATATCTTCCCATATAATTTTAGTATTTTCATTTTGGAATATATTGGAATCAATTACTTCCTTCAGGTTTAAAGATTACGGATTTATTGAAATTTTCAATTTATACATGTAATCTACTAATATAGGTTATATCTTCTAATATTCGCGTATATAAATAGTACGGGTCCCATACAACTTTAACGTTTTTATTTTGCATATATTGATTTAATTCCATATTTTTTGTAAATTTGCTTACAAAAAAGGCCAGTATATTTTATTCTTCAGATGTGCCCGTGAAGATAATTTTATATAGCGAGAACAGAGATTCTTAAACATATTTTTAGGAGCATTATATTAAATATTTTAACAGAATATTTTGATTCAAAATGTCATTTAGTATACTATAGGAATTTGCACATAATCGTGAATTTTAAGTTCCTTTATATTATATACTCCGTACGAAGAACGGGTATGCTGCTAGTTTAAGCATAAAAATAATATTGGGCTCGTTGTAAGTTCAATTATGCAGGGTTCCCAGGAACGTCCTTAAGCTCCGCAATAATTTTGTACGAAAAGGTCCATGAATCTACAAGTTAGGTCTATCTGTGGTAAAATAATCACGTCCGATCGAATGAAAGGAATTACAACATCTCTAACAGAGAGTTTGAGAAGTTATGATTACGAACTCGGCAACAAAGCAAGATAGATGAATGAAGCAAACTAAAAAGTTGTAGAGCATTGCCTAATTAGTAAAATCGATAATAGAAACACGTATACTGAAAACAATAAATACCTGTCAGGAAGTTGTGTCATCGAGGCCTCTACCACGGTGACACCAGCAATGCTTGTTAAAGTAAGCAGTAACATTCTTTCTAGAATCCAAATGTACATTGTGGATGAGGGAGGGCATTTTAAACAGGCTCTGCACTAGATTTCTGTTCATGTACATGTTGTTTATCGTATCATACCTGAATAGGATAGTAATTCTTCCATAACCATTTTGTGTCAGTTTCTATAAATGCTTTCTATAAAAGTTTTATTCTCGATTCCTGCCCATTAGCTAATGTTCTACAACTTTGTAATTGTTTCTTTGTCTATTTCGCTTTGTTATTGAGTTCGTTATCCTAACTTTTTAAATATTTGGCTAGAAGCGTTGCAATTACTTTTATTCGATCGGACTTGGTTATTTCACTATAAACTGACCTAACATGTACACTCATTGGTCTTTCTTTACAAAGTTATTGGAGTATTTAGAGACATTTCAAGGAACTTTATAAATCCCTTGTATAATTTTAAGCCAAATATTTAAATGTTATGCAAAAGGTATCATACCTTCATTTATATTTAATGCCCTGATAAACCAGTAAGCACTTTTAGTTCATTCACCAATTGCTATACACCACCCTCTTAATTATCTCTGTGTTTGTTCAAATATATAACATTGCCAAATCTTATTATGCGCAAATGACGTCGCTCATCTGAAACGAATGCACCTTTGGTGAAATTAGGTAAATAAAAGGAAAGAATAGGAAATTTTCTAATTAATAAAACCAAGCAATTTAGAGTAAAAAGTAGTCGATAACTTAGATGCATCTTTCCTTAAAAAATAAAGCCGAAACATTAATCCCTTCATAATACACGTGAAAGAATTTTCTTATACCTAGCTACTGATGATGAACAAATTTAAAATATAATCAATATAGTATATCTGAATTTCAGCAAGTTGACCACTGCCATAAACAGTATGACTTCTATGTTGAGTTTTCTCATACCTAGTTACTCATGATGAACAAAGTTAAAGCATAATCAGTATAATATTACTGAATTTCAGCAAGATTCCCACTGCCATAATTAGTATGACTACTATGTAGAATTTATTCATACCTAACTGCTCACGATGAACAAAGTTAAAGCATAATCAGTATAACATATGTGAATTTCAGCAAGTTGCCCTATGCCATAAATATTATGACTACTATGTATAATAATTTTCTCGTACCTAGCTACTCACGATGAACAAAATTAAAACATAATCTGTATAGTATATCTGAATTTCAGAAAGCTGACCATTGCCATAAATAGTTTGACTACTATGGACTACTATGTAGACCTTAATCAACTTGTTAATATATACTGGTAAGAATCTAAGTAAAAACCAAGTATATACTATTGACTGTTCCTTTTAAGAAGGAATACTGGCTTCAAGAACCCTTTTACAGGCAGGGACTTAATCCCAAGTCCGCTAAAAATCGGTAAGAGACGTTTTTCTAAAAAAAAAAAAAAAAAAAACGCTTTGGCAGTACATAACATCAAAAGCATTGTAAACTCCTCCCCGCCTTACTAAAAGTGCTGACTAAAACATAGGAAAATGGAACAGTAATTGGCTTATAATAATGTAATACAACAGCTTAGTAGATTGCAAATTGCAACTGGAATGGCCCATAGTGTGACTTCCCTATACTTTTTACACTTTTAGAAGTCTGTAGGAAGAATTGTACAGTTATATATTTAACAAAAAACGTTAATACCGTGAAGTGAAATTCCTAAGTTCGTATGCACTTTAGTTTACAAGTTCCTTTTAACTTACAATTGTTAAATAAGTTTAAAATACATGCATAATTATTACAAATCATCCCAGAACAAAAATACAAAAATTTGACTCTGAACTATTAGTCGGTGATCATAACATCTGTAAGAAATATGATGCAGAAAATATGGAAACTGTACCAATATCTTCATTAGGATTAGTTTAGATTGCCACTTGGGAACATTACTCAGTTAAAAATTATGTAACATAACAAAAACAAAATGGCTGCCCTTGTGGGTTATTTTTCCACTATTCGTCTTTTCTTACGGTGAAACTTAGTTGCTATCGACACCATTTTCAACAGAATATCCTTCGCGATGCAACAATAATGAGTTTTTTACATGGTACACGTAAAAAATATTTCTGTTCAAAATAAAGTAACAAATTTAAAACGGCAACCCTTTTAGCTGATTTTTTCCTTTTCTTTTTTTTCTCATTGGTGGCAAAAGTGTTGCCATACTATTGTTTGCTTGAAATATTTTTGTTTTGAAACATTTCTTTCTCAACATCTGCTATAGATAGAGCATAGATGATGACTGGTCTGGTTTCAGCATCAAATTCTGGAGGGATATGGGGGTTAGTGGGTTTATTATGGATTTCCAATTTCAAATCTTTTTCAATTTCCGGTTCAACAATTTTCATTTCACTTGAAATATAAATTTCTCAAAATTTGCTATAGTTAGAGCTTATGTGAAACCTGATCTGTATTTAGCATCAAATTCCAGAAGAGGTAGATTTTTTACTAAGAATTTTCATTTCCTGTCTCTTTTCCACTTCAAGCTCAAAACATTTAATGTATTTATACAAAAATAACTTTCTATAAAAATTAGTATCTCAAAATATATAAATTGATCGTTTTTATTTATTTGTGTTATTTTGCTCACATCAGCCAAAAAGGAAAGAATACAAGAAATTGTACAAGAGAGAGACTGACATGATACCATGCCGCCAAGAGGAACGTGTATATGACGGACTTACAACAGAAAACGAATTCTTAATTTCTTTTTACGAACCACGGAAATATGATAAAACTGCGACTGCATGTGATATAAAAAGAACTATAGAAGAGAAAAAGCTCGTCTAAAAAGTATTACTTTAATTTCATGTGCATAACAATAAATATTATTGGAATCAAAATGGTCTATCAAATATTTTACTATCTTTATCGCCAGAACAGTAGCTTTTAATTCCAGTAATAATTATGTCAGCTTCCAGTTCCTCCTTGTTGTCGCATATGTTAATATTTTTTTCACACATGTAGCAATTTTGTTGAATTTCTAAGAAGCACATTCTACCATTTTGAATTGTTAAGAAACAAATATTTAGCCAGTTAAAATGAAAAGAATCGTATTATTTTAGTCTATAAGGATCTCTATTTTTTTAAATATATTTTAATTCATTTATTTTCACCCCCTTACATTTTTTACCCCCTCATTTGCCCATCCGCTATAATCGTCCATGTTATTATTCCTGTATTTAAGGTTTGGGTTTGGATAGCTCTGGAATTTTTTTCAGGTGTGTTTGCTTATTAATTTTCTTGCAACTAAAAAACAAAATTTTGGCTTTTATTTCTTCTTCTAAATAATTTAAAAATGTGATGATTTTCTGTTAGTTTCGATGTGTCTGATTTTCTGATACCCCCACTCAAATATGTCTATCTTTGTAATTAACCTGACCTGTCCATGATATTTTTCCTGTGTTTGGGTTAAAGTTTGGTTTTATCTCCAAATAAATTTTTCTATTTGTTTTATTCGTTATTTTCTAAATAAAAAAATATTTTTTTTTTCTTCCATCCCCATTCTTCTTCATTAACCCAGAAAAAAAAAATTGCTGTTTTTCTCATAGTCTCGATGTCCAATTCTTTGATACCCCACTCATTTTTATGTTTTGTATTATTTCTTTCATTTTTAAACCCTCATATTCTCTCACTCCCTTTTTTTTCTAATCGTGCCTGTTAGTTTTCATGTTTAGGTTGGGATTCCCAAAAGCTGAGTCAGAAGTTTTGTTCAATACTTCTTTCAAAACTAAAAAAAAACGAAAATTTTAACTTTTTACAGCCCCTCTCTCCCCAGTGCAATCAAAATAGAAAAATTTCGTATATTTCTTCATGTTTCTACATGCCCTTGATATCCTACTGTATTTGTGTATACATGTTTTATTTTTTCACGCATTTTTACCCCCCCCCCTCCCCCCGAAATTTAAATGTTTCGAATTTTTATCAGTTTGTTGTTATTGAACCTCTAAATCTAACTTTGTAAGCCAATTTTTATTAAAATATGAGAGGGGGGGGGGATTACAGACTAATAAGCTTCTGTAAACAGGATTCCTATTTTTTAATTTCGAAACTCTAAAATTGAAAGGTTAATAGTAATCTCCGAATTATAAATGCCATCGATTTTAGAATGCCCTGTTAAAAAATCCTGCATACGCCTATGAACACAAGCCCCTCATTTTTTTTTATTTTCCCCTGCTTGTGAATATTTTCTGTCTTCACCTCCCTCAAAATGTTGAAAGCCCCCTCCTCTGGAGTCTACCCCTGTAGTAGAAGTGTCCCTCCTCCCTAAAAGTATGGTTGAAATTGGATGAAGTATTTTAATTTCAAAACGTATAGCACGTACTTACTACATATTTGGCAATGGGAAAGCAAGTTTTTACAAACTAAATTCTTTAAGGAAGAATATATACTAAATGGAACTCTAAAATAATTTACTCATATTTACAGGCATTTATCTTTATGTATAGGAAAATTTAATCTTCACGAGAGCTTCTCAAAATATCTTTCTTGTAGAAATATCACTCATAGTGCTGCTATCTAGTGGGGATATAAAGTACTATTTTAATTTTACGAATTTAATCCCAATTTTATCTTGGTACTAACAACATACACTTTCTTCGTACAGAGTATATAATATAAAAAAACTCAAAATTTGCGATAAAGTTCTAATATTTGGAGTCTTTCATTTTGAAATATTATAATTCGAAACAGGTGAGTTCTCTCGTGCTGAGATAATACAAACAGATAGAAGCACAGCTTACAATTTTTTTTATATAGATAAAAGCAGGTATACCCGGTGCTGCTTGTGATGTGAAAATTCCTGCATTATTAAAACTTGTATTGTTATTCAAAAAATTCTATTAAAATATTTAATTTAATTTTCCTAAAGAGAAGTATAAGGATCTCTGTTCTCGCTATACAAAATTATTTCCATAGGCAGATCTGAAGAATAAAACATCTTGGTCCCGTTTGCAAATAAATTTACAAAAAATATGAAATTGGATCAATATATGCCAAAATGAAAGCGATAAAATGGTATTAGAAGATATACCCGAACCACTTTTATTCTGTTTCAACAAACATCTTTGCCAAAATAAAACAAATGACTCAAGAAATTGAAAACATCAATCATTCCCGTAATCTTTAAACCTGAAAATCGCAATTGATATAATGCAGTCAAAAGTGCAATACCTATAAATATTTATAAAAAAATATACTCATTTCTTTATTATTTAAATCGAAAAACGAAATTAATAACTATCGTCTGTCATATAAATACATTGGATTTAATTGCGTTGCTGAGCAACATAATATCATTTTCTTCAAAAACATTTACGGAAAAGATATAGTCAACATGCATAATGCTATTTCTATGGAAGGTATCTTTTTTAACACTTTACAACATAGTTGAAAAGTGTTGCAAGTAAGTCTTTGTTCATCCTGTCTGTATGCCTGTCTGTCCGTTAGCACGATAACTGCCGTAAAAATGACTTTATCAAAATGAAATTTTAGTATGTTGTTGAGACGGTCTGTGGGACCTATGGGAATATAAATGAATAATATCACCCAATTAGTTTTGGATTGAACCCTGGTTGAAAAAATGAAATACATTGAACACTATGGGACCTAATTTTTCAAACATAATTTAAGCGAATTTAAAATTCACAAATCGCTTCAAAAATTTTAGGAAATATTCATATTATTCCATAAAAAATATATAAAAATTTCAGCAAAATATGTGCAGTAGTTTTTTAAATAAAAATTAAAATAATAATTGAACTCATATTACATAAAAAGATCACCTGACCCACTTCAAAATAAAATATGGCATCCATCTTTTTTCCAAGTGTCAAAATTGTGATTTTAAAAGTTCTTTTTAATTTATATTTAGTGTTGCATCTGTCCTGAAACCGCTTTATTTTTGCATATTTTCTGTGCATCTAAATTCTGCGACAACCCAATTACAATACTTTTGATTTTAAATGATCATCAAACTTTGATTATTTCTACAACGAAGCCAAATTTTAACGCATGCAGAATCTAAACACATCAAACTGTAAGATGAGTTGTATAAAAATTGTTGAATTTTTTTAACGCAAAATTTTTTAGCTCTGGAGTCTTGAATATAGCTTATATGAATGAAACATTCATTGATTTTACATAGAGAAGCAGATGACGATTTTATAGTACTGCCGTTTCTGATGAAGTTTTAAGCATGAAGTTAGAAAGTACTTTTACCTCCATGGTTTTAAGTTTTTAAGTAAAATAAATTATTGTAATATTGTGATAATTTTAAAAATATCACCGCTGAATGAAAAGAATGGAAAAAAAATTATGAATGAAATATTCACTTCTTTTATATAGAGAGCCAAGCGATTTATATTTCGACGAAGTCATTTGAATAAAGTTCTTTTTTTTTTTTTCGATGAAGTTTTAAATTTTCAAATATAATAAATAATTGTAGTATTGTGATAATTTTAAATATATCGCCGCTGAATGTATCACATTTTAGAGATATTTAAATAAAGTTTCATTGCAGTTGGAAAGAGTTTCATAATCAATGCTTTATGCATGATTGATCTTTCTTGTTTATTGATATCTTGACAACTCCTGGTCCTAGAATATCGAAACATTGACTAAATTTTAAGTAGAGCTATTTCAAGACTACCCACAAAATTTCATGCAATTCAATGAAAAATGATGGAACAAACAAGCAAACACACAAACAGATTTTCAATTTTATTTATGTTTGAGAAAAGTACAGAGTCACATTGAATATTTTATTACTGCAATGAATTTTAAATTTTTTTTATTTCTTGATAGCGATAAAACCTTGCAGAAATTTGCAACATTCACAATCCCGTGAGAATAGTATTTATAAATTTATTTGTTTCAAAGAAATATTATTTTTGTCTATATTAAGATAAAATTTTGATTTTAAATTTTAGAAGTTTAAAATATTTAATTTTGTATGTAAACCGCAAAAGCATCATAGGTCCACTTCATGCATTTAAAAGCTATAACAACTTTGGAATTGCCCTAATTGACTTTCTAATTAAGGATTCTCATTTGGTTTCAAAAATTATTTATAACTAATTTTTTTATTTTACTTTGATAAAATGACTGAAACTATGGTATATATTACCTACATCTTTAAAATGTTCATTGCAATTTTTTAATAATTCTTTTTAATTTTATAATGCTTCATTATGGACCATTTAAACGTTTTGTATGTATACTTGTTGGGCGATCTAGTTTTTTTTTTACTGCGTTTGATATTTTCATTTAAAACCATACCTTCTATTTAAATTGGAAAAGACGTAATTTCGTCTCTTGAAATTTTATGCACGGCATAATTATTCGATAAACACCCAAATCGAAAATGAAAAATCGAATAAAACCGAGTGTTTTAAAATATTCGTTTGAGGGGGAAAGGAAACGCTTTGCACCAAAACGTTCGAAATGTGAAATGACAGAAAAACGTATTTCGTTATGAGACAGAGACTTATATATTGATGCAGGGATGGATCGTTCGATAAGAAGAAGGTAGATCGTTTCATCTTTCTAATACTTGTTACCTTAGGAGTGCCACACACCAAAATGTTCTATTTGCGAATAAATGAGAAGGCCTTAAGAAGTAAGATACAGAAGTAAAAAGTAAGATCTTGATTCTGAAAATTGATGTACCGGAAGAAATCTCTGATAAGAATATAATTGTTCAAAACTGTTCATTTGAGACAGTGTTCTGTACCAAAACGTTCAAAATTAGATTCACGGAAAAATGCTTCCGATACGATAAGGACTTACTTAAAATCTGGAGCAAAGATAAATAGTTCGATAATAAAAAGGGGAGAAATTACGGTTTGCTAAATATATAAATTAAATGTGCCGAATGTGAAGATACCTTTTATTGACATAGACGAGGTATGGATGAGTTGGTTAAGCCCTCGGGGTAAAAAATCAAATTTCTCAAAAATGTTCATTTTGGGAGATTCTCCACACCAAAACGTCCAAAATAAGAAATGATAGAAAGATGCACTTCGCAATGATATTCAGACTTGAAATTTACTGCAAAATAGATCGTTCGATTGTAAGAAAGAAGAAGCATTTTCAGTTTTAAGATTTTTTCATTTCAGATTTGCTTCACGCAAAACACGTTCGATCTGCCGAACAAATGTGAAACACTCTGTTTCAACTGAGATAAATTGGATATTTTGTATACGGTTCAATCGTTGAATTCGTTAGGAAAAATTCGAATAATTTTCAAACCTAAATTTGATAAGACGTTTAGGACTAAAACGTTCGAAATACAGACTTTTTGAAGAACAGTATTTCCTATGAAAATTAGTGTATGAGCAAATTGTTCTTTAGCAATAATAGGGAAAATTGGAATTTTACAATACTTGTTATTTTAGGGGTGCTATACACCAAAATGTTTGATTTACAAAAAACATGAAAAATACTGTATTTTAAGTAAATTATAAATATAGTTTGATAATTCAGTAAATAGTTGGATGGAAACCCCCAGGAAAAATTAAATTGTTTAAAACCTTGCATTTGAGGGGGTTTGCCCTATACAAAATTGTTCAAAATGTGAACTGTTTGAAATAATATTTGGAAAACTATCATTCAATTAAGCTAGACACATAATTATTTTTAATTGTATATGCAAGTCAATCTTCGAATGACAAGTTATACAGAAAGTTAATACAGAATTTTACCCCAGTTAATACAGAATTATTAGAAAATCTGCGTTTGAAAGGGTAATACAAACCAAAGAGCTTCGAAATGTGCACTGTTTGGAGATTACATTTCCAGTAGACACTTGATATTTGGTACCAGGGTAAATAGTTCGATCGCAAAGAAAGGCGAAAATAAGAATTTTTAAAATATTTGCTATTTTAAGAGCATAAATAAAATAATAAGTACATAAATAAAAACATTCGCTATGCCGAATATACAAAAAAGTTCTCTTTTCAAGTGCGATAAAAGTATGGAATAATTTACGCAGCTCGTAAATTAAGACAACAATTAAGATTTTAAATAACTTGAAATTTAGTAAAAGTTACTAGATAGTTCGATAAAAATTACCAATCATTCTATAATTCTAACAATATAACCGCGAAGAAAGAAACTTTTTAAACACTCACAATTATGACAATGCGTATATTACTGGTGGGGATTTGTTCATATTGTGGTACCATTGAATTTCAAGAGGTATTTGACTAATATATTTTAATAATTAAGATTGAAACAATACTAACTCGCTAATGAAAGCTCATGCAGAAATGTAATTTTTACCTTTTGATAGTAAAACATTTTCTCCATATTTATGCTGTAGTCTATTTATTACAAGCTGATCAATACAAATGAAATTTGTTAAAAGTAATTTCATATATGTGATTTAATACTTTCGAAACAAACTCACATAAATACTTTTACCACTGGGAATTCGTTTTTAAGGACACTTCAATTCATATTGTAATGTAAGCGGCTCTGAAAAATGTTAAATATGAAACATTTGAGTGGAGCCGCTACCTCTAGAAATATTTTCTTTTAACTAATGGCTCTAAAGTTAAAGCAATAAAGTTAAAAACTCAACCGCGTAACCCCTGAACCCTTGAAGTACTCACACTGAACTTTAGAAAACATTGCTTGACTCAATTTCAATTTTATGTAAACTTTGAGTTCCATTTTAGTCAGCAATACATTACTTAGAAAAAGGCATGTGGGTGAAAATTAAAATTTTTTTTTAAAAAATTTGAAGCCCAAATTGATGAAAATTAAATATCTTGGAGAATAAAATTCAATATATTTGACAATCCCTGCCGCTCTAATGGAATTAATATTCTTGATGTATTGAAAGTCATGTGCTACCTAAATCAGATATACGGTTTTATGGAAAGATACGCAGTTTTATATGGAATCAAATTAATCTGATTGTGTTTTTCATAGAAAACATATGTGGGGGAAAAAAAACAAAAAAAAAACATTCATAAGTCATGGAGATTGTCAATGGATTGTTTCTGGGCTGAAATTTTCCGTTACGGCAGCTGTTATCTCCACCTCTATTTGAAGAATGGATCTTTCAATTAGTTATCAATGCATATCAATGTCTATCTAATACGCCCTAAACTCACTGACAAACTGAATAAGGGAGTGAGGGGCTGATGTATCAAAATTATCAAACACTTCCACAATAACTAGAATATTGGTTTTGGTGTCATTCGATTTGTCTCAGTGTCGAAACCAGAGGAAAAATCTAAAATATAAACAAGAAAGATCAATCATGCTTAAAGCATTGATTATGAAACACTTTCCATCTTCAATGCAATTTTATTTAAAAGAGTCGAAAATGCAATACATTCCTCGGTAATATTTTAAAACTTATCACAATACTACATTGATTTATTATATTTGAAAACTTAAACCTTCATTGAAAACAATGAACTTCATTCAAATGACGGCATTGAAATATAAATTGCTTGGTTTAAATATCTCTAAAATGCAATACATTCCACGGTAATATTTTTAAAACTATCATAATATTACGATAATTTATTATATTTGAAAACTTCATCGAAAACAATTGAAATAAATTTAAATGACGTCATAGAAAAAATAACACGCCTGGATCTCTCTATAAAAGCAGGATTTCATTCATAACTTTCTCCATTTCATTCATCACAATACTATAATAATTTATTTTATTTAAAAATTAAGACCATGGAGCTACAATTCATAAACTCTATGCTTAAAACTTCATCGAAAAAAATCGTCCTTCTGTTTATAAAATCAATTAATATTTCATTCATATCAGCCATGCAGACTCCATGGACTAAATTATTTTGTGTTAAAAAAATACAGGAATTCTAACACAACTCATTCTATATATTTTGCTGTTTACATTTTACATAGGTGAAAAATAGACTTAGTTGTGGAAATAATCAAATTTAGATGAGTATTTAAACTCAAATATCATTGCGTTCTTTCAGTATGTAGATGCACAGAATTTAAGCAAAAAAAAGTAGTTTTAGGACGGATACAACACTCAATATGAATTAAAAAGAATAAAAAATCACGATTTTGAAACAAGATGGATGCCATATATCATTTTGAAGTGGGTCATGTGATCGTTTCATATCATGGTCACGTGATCGTTTCATATAAGATGTGCAATTATTATTTTAATTTTTATTTAAAAAACTACTGAATATATTTCGCTGAATTTTTTTTTATATATTTTATGGAACAATTTGACTATTACCTAAAATTTTCGAAGCAATTTGTGAATTTTAAATCCACTTAAAAAATGTTTGAAAAATTAGGTCCCATAGGGCTCAATGTATTTCATTTTTTCAACCCGGGTTCAATCCAAAACTAATTGGGTGTTATTATTCATTTATATTCCCATAGGTCCTACAGACCGTCTGAACAACATACTAAAATTTCATTTTGATTAAGTCATTTTTACGGCAGTTATCGTGCTAACGGACAGACAGACAGACAGACAGACAGACAGAATGAACAAAGTCATAAACACTTTTCAACTTTGTTGTAAAGTGTTAAAAAGCAAATCCAAATTTCAAAGTAGTCGAGCCTTCCACTCAGGCTAGAATCTTGGTCTTATTCGGTCTGTCTCAGCTTCAAAATCAACGAAAAAATCTAACATATAACAGAGTGTCTGTCCTAAAAGATGCCCAGTAGCGGTTCCCTAACAAATATGTTTGCAAGCAGAAAGACAGGAGGCTGTGGATCCTGATAATATTCCCAGGGTATTCCTAAGAGGACTTGAGTGCAATCTGTAATAAACTGTTCAGTTACAATGCAGCGCCTGCGCCAAGAGACGGGAGACCAGTCAAGCAATTGCAAAGGTATTGTGCATGACGTTCACAACTTCTGGGAGAAAATCAAAGTAATTTATAAACAAATGAAAAGTTGATGAATGATTATATAGCAGAAAAATAACTATAATGATTTGACGAGACATTACATTTGGATTTGGAAACTTCCATATTTCGATAAAATAATAATAAGTACGATGAGCTTATGTCGATATGAAAGATTTATATTTATTAATGTGGAAACCATTTTTGCGTTAATTAAAATAATTTCATGAAAGGTGAAATTAAAAAAAATACATAGTAAAAAATAAATAGTTTAACAATGTTGTGGTCTCATGATTTATTCAGATTTATTTAATGTTTTTTTTCCAGATTTTTATCGCAGCAAAGCAATTACTTCATTTGAGCGGATTCCCTTGCTGAATATAATACACAATGTAACGTACAATTAATGTGTTAATATTTTTAACTTTATTCGAAAATAAATAAATTTCAATTACTAAGTTAATTTAATCAGTACCTTTAAAATGAAATTAAATAGATAATATATGAGTAACTGCATTTAAAAAATGTCACGACACTTCCTACATCAGATACAAATATGAAATATATTGAGATTGATTTGAAAAAATCCATCATTCTTTAACATACTATAAACCACCAAAGATTCCCCAAATCTATTGACTGATCGGAAAAGAGAATCCTGTTTTAAATAATTTACATCTGAATTAAAAAAATCTGGCTCTATCTACTTATTTTTAGCTTCAATTTCTTACGAACTTTCGTATAGAATTTGAAGTAATACAGCCATGTCAATTGTTTTACGATCTTATCAATGATCTTAGAGTCCGGCATTGCGTAAATAAAAGGAAACACTTTCCTAATGCATATTGTTTCTTTTACACAGTACAATGTCATGAAACATTGTTAAAACCGGTAAACAAAGGGTAAAATCTCATTAGCTAAAGTTGATGTTCGATGCTACGTCATTAATGGGGAGAATAATGAAGCATAGCGGTTGAGCATTGTTCTTCGATTTAATTGCTTGATAGAGTAACTATAATTGAAGTAGTAAAACAAGCTTTTTTTGTTCCAATTGTGATTTTAATTATTTATTGCAGCTTGTATAATAATTAATTCAAGGTAAGATTTGAAAACTTATACATTTCGGTACCAGCTAAATTTCAGCAATTTTCATCTTTCCTCGCTAAAGGGAAATATTGCCTTACTGCAGAGATAAAATTTAATGTCATCGAAGATGCTGATTACGAAAAATCACTTTTTAGAATTATTTTTGTTTGTCGGTCTGTCGATAAATCATGGTAACAACGTTTTATTTATATAATCAATCAAATAAAGCCAAATTTTGAATATAGTTAGGCTACTACTCCAACCAGTAAACAATGTCTCGATTTTTTGTCATTTTACGCGAGTAGTAACGTCATTTTTACGATACTGTAATATCTCCTAAACTATTCAACGGATTGAACCAAATTTTATAGGAATGCAATCTATAATATGTTTGTAAAAGTAATGTTGATTTCGTTTTTTTAATGTGGCGTTGTATCATACGTATTATTCGCAAGCACTTTTTGCACTATGAAATTTCGTAACGAAGAACTAAATGATACCAAAATTGTTATACAGGGTAATTACAGAGTCACAGCACATTTAAGAGATAATCACGAAAAGTCCATGTGGAATAGGGAGGTGCATCGTCTTGTTGGAACACTTGCACCAAAGATATCATCACTACATCATTGGGGCTTTTGGAAGACTTCTACCATATTGAGATACGTATCTACAGTTACAGTTTTTTCCTCATACATGGATGATTCGTAGACATATCTATGACCTCCTCGTTTATATGGGTTCTTGAAAGTGAGGAAATAACAGTGTTTATTCACATGCAAAATAATTGTGATACGTTAGCAATTTCTTAAAAATATACTTCTATAAATTCTATTAAAAATATATCTTTATAATCACTCTGTATACATCGACTATTATATAAATGGGATTGACTCAGTAGGATGCTTTCAATAAAATATGAAGGGAAATCTGATTACGGAGGGCCAGATAATTCTATATCGCAAATAAAGATAGGTCTTCTTACATAAAGCTGGCAGGATTAACATCCCCAAATTGTGCATAATCAAAAAAGAGTCTCCTAAGAAGGTGGATTTATTTGCAACATCAGATACGTAGATCAAAATTAGGTACTTTATGTAACTATTTATTTACTTTTTACTCTCTTTTTTTTACTGGAAAACTTTTGACTGTTTTTGACAAAGTACGCAAAACATTTTATCGAAGCCTTTTGAGAGAGTGCATGTTTATGCAAGATAATGTACATAGATCAAAATTAAGGACTCTATTTTAGATTTTTTTTACGTATTATGTACTGGAAACTTTGACCCTTAGTTCTCTCGCATGTTTTCCGATTCCCACTAAATTAAACATATTGATATATTTTAATAGGGCATGCTAAGTTCATTGGCTATAGATAATGGATGCGTACAACTCAAACTGCGGCTAAATAAAATTAAAATAACTTCGTTAAAAACATCATAAAGTACAAAATTAATAGTATCGACCGGTTTCTAACCGATTCTATAAGTTTTGTATTTTATGCTGATTTAAACGAAGCTATTTTAATTTTATAGAGAATGGACTTAAACTTAGTATAACGTAAATGGGTTGTGCTGAAATTCGCATTTAAAACTAAACATTTTTTTCACAGAAACGTCAAAATATGAGGGAAGTCAGGGAACAGCAATGTACCGTATTACTATTCTGTTTTTAGGTATATTCGTACTTGAGTGTATTCGTCGTTAGGTGTATTCGTGTCCGTCTGTCTTTCCGTATGTCCTCATATAACAGCAAACACCAGCAAGTTGATGTTTACAAAATTTAATATATATCATTTATATACAACTTTGTCCAGACAAAATAAAATTTGTTGGAAAAGTAAAAATTTAAAAAGTTAGTAGCGATTTTATATATTTAATCCATTCTTCATTATGGAAAAAGGGCATTGTGAATTAAGTCGAACAAATTTCATTAAACCCATGTTGCTATTCAATACTTTGATCCATGAAATATAGTTTTCAGGTACTTAAAATAATAATCTAATAAATAATAGATAACATGACATTTATGGTAAAACTCATTGGTGGTAATCAAATTTGCAACAAACCCCATTTTTTGAAGCATCTATTTCTCAAGATCTACTATAGGTACTATAGGTTGTAAAGTAACTACCTTCCTCGGCTCTTTCTGATTGCTTTATTCTACGAATGAGTATATTTATGTTGCGGAATTACATATCAGTACTTATCTCTGTCACCAAAATAACTTAATTCAAACTTAAATTCTTTGATATTCAGACCTTCGGACCCAGGGCAATAACACAGTACTGCAATGAGTAAATCATTTTGGTGACAGAGATAAGTACGGATATGTAATGTCGCAACATAAATATAATCATCCGTAGAATAAAGTAATCAGAAAGAGCCGAAGAAGGCAGTTACTTTACAATGGCGCCCAAACATAAGTAAAAACCGATAACACAGGAAAATTGTATTTCACAAAAGTTTGATTTCAAAGAAATTCGAAAAATGTAAAATATTGCGGAGCAACTAACTGAGTGCAGGGCTAGCGATGTTAATGAAGCCAACTTGTACGTTTGACGAAAGTGGGTCACTCAAAAAGTATCTACATAAAATCGAAAAAAAATTCTAACAGGAACTAGAATTGAGATGCAAAAGGTATCTGTAATTCAATCGACGCTGAAAGGAAAGGCAGGTACTGGTGGGAAGTACTCGGACACGAAATTTGTAAAACGTAGGCCGAATTCAAAATACAAATAAAAAATGTTTTTTCAGAAGTAAGGAACAGGGTGGAATTAGAAGCTGAATTTTATGGTGTAGCGCAACAACCTAGAGGGTCAATGTGTAAATTTGTGTTAAGAAAAATAGAAGTACGAAACAAATTAGGATTAGAAATAGGAGAGTCCAAAATGAATATGCTAATATATGAAAGACTAAACGCAGACAGTCAAGATTTTTTCTCTGATAAAGTACCGAAAACAGTCGCAGAGTTCTTTCAATTGGCTTTAAAATACGATGAATGGCATCCAATAGATCAAAGTGAAGGATCGGGATATAACATAAATGAGTTGAAAACGGGGTGGAGACCCTATTACGAACAACCGAATTGACAAAACAGATACGAATCTCGGCAAGTTGTAGATCCATACGGAAAAATGAGCAAAAGCAGCCGGGAACGAAAAAACACAAATCGAGAAATAACTGATAATATGTCAGTAAACCGGATAAGAGTAGAAAAGATAGCTCGGCCAATTTGGAGAAGGAAATACCCGAATCAAAGGAAAATTTACCCAGATCCAAGACGGGGTGTAGAAAAAACCCCAGAAGTGGGAGTTCACATATATAAAGGCCGAAAGAGGTTGTCAAAGAAAAGTAGTGAAAAGTTTCAACCTCAGAAATACAGAGCCAACAGCCGTACTGTGCTGAAAACACCGGTTCTCGTTAGATAACCGAAGTCAAGCAGCATCGGGCGCGGTTAGTACTTGGATGGGTGACCACCTGGGAACACCGCGTGCTGTTGGCACATTTCGGGCGCGGTAGCCCGGTGGTTTGCGCGCTGGATTTGCACGCTGCCACAACTGCCGCCGTGTTCATGCGGAATACGATCACGTTAAACATGTGGGTCCGTAAGTCCTTCAGAGAGGTTGGTGGTAGGGAAAGGAGGGTACGGTCCCTGTGGATGCCTCCCCCACTGAGTTCCGGTCTAAATTGGGTGGCACTTCCCGGCCGTCCAAACTGTTGCCTTAGACCTTTCTGGTAGGTCGAACGGTCTGGGTCTCAACAACAACAACCTCAGAAATACAAAACAGTTTGCTGCAGAAGGCAGATAAGAAGTCCGAATCCAAATCCGGCCACTGTAAAAGGTTCGAAACTAGAATCAAAAGTACAGAAAGAAAGGAATTTAAGCCAATTATTGGAAGAGAAAGTTGACTCGAGGTCTGAATGTGAGTCTAAAAGCAGCAAGACGGAGGGCGAGTCCCAAAGTAGTTTTAAAAGACGGAAAAATGAATTGAAGGAACCGGAAAAGAAATTCGGAAAGTATGAGTTCCGAAAAAGGTCACCAACTCAAACTATCGTGGCGCAAAGACAGAGAATTAACCACAATAGAAAAGCAGAACTCTCACCGAGAAACTGGAAACTATAGAAACCAGTGGGGAAAAGGTTGTTGTTGAGACCCAGACCGTCCGACCTACCAGAAAGGTGTAAGGTAACTGTTTGGACGGTCGAGAAGTGCCACCTAATTTAGACCGGAACCCAGTGGGAGAGACATCCACAGGGACCGTACCCTCCTTCCCCTACCACCAACCTCTTGGAAGGACTTACGGACCCACATGTTTAACGTGATCGTACTCCGCATGAACACGGTGGCAGTTATGGCAGCGAAGGGAATCGAACCCGGGCCTACCGGGTGCAACTCCCGCGCGCTAACCACTGGGCTACCGCGTCCTAGTGGGGAAAAAGTGTAGGATAGAAAGAAAGAACAAACTGGAATCAACAACGACCAAGAGAATGGACAGACAGAAGGAAGGTACCGAACCAGGACCAAGCCCAAACAGAACGTCAATGGAGGTCAGACTGGGAGCGTCAATGACCACCGGAGAGAACATAGAAAGACAGACCCCCAGGGAGACGAAGAGAGTGGACCCAGCCAAGACACCAACAAGCAAACGACGGAACTGACTTCAGATATTGGCAAGCCATAAAGGCAATAAAGAAGTTAAGTTGAAATTTAAATAAGTTTTAGACATTATAAAATGATATTGATGTGCTCGAATAAGTTTTAGAAATTAAAGTTATATTGATGTGCTTTAAGTAAAATTTAGAAAATTAGAATTTGAAATTGAAATTAATGTAGTTCGTTTCTGCAGTAAGAAAGAAGAATGATTGTAGTTTGGGTTAGATCGGTATAAGCATTTACTGGATCAAGAGGGTGGAGAAGCATTGAAGTTAGATCGTGAATCTAAGGGTTTTTGTCTGGTTTAAATTGTAAAAATGTTAGGAATCGGAAGTTTACGCATCATGGAAATATATTAATCAAAGGGATCTGATTAGATGAGTGCATGATTTCATGATTGAAGTCAATTGAAGCAGAAAAGAAGGTTGGTGTTTTTTAAGTGAAATAATCATAAAAATATACGTATGTAGTTCATTTTGAAGTAGGTGATGTCAAAGAACAATGGAAATGGAAATTGTAGGTTAGTGAGATATTTTATAATGGAAAATGTTTAAAATATTTATAAAAGTGTGGATTTAAATTTATTTCTAGTTGTGGATGACGTGAGGGACTAGAAAGAAAAAAATTGCCAATGGATGTATTTGTATAAAAAATTGTGATTTATGTGCATTTTGTTGTTTTATGTTTCGCGATCATTTCTAAGAGACCGTCTGAGGTCCAGTTCTTGACCCATTGTGAAATAAGTCAAGGTTGTGAAATCAGTAAAAGATTAATTACTTTCCTTATATACATAATGTATAAGGAAAGTATTGTGACGGGGTCGAAAATTCGAATTCGAGTTTTCGACGGGAGAGCACGTTTCAAGCATCCCTGATCACGAATCAAACATTTTTGAAGTGATGTCTGTGTGCATGTGTGTGTGTGTGTGTGTGTGAAAGTATGTGTGTATGTGTGTGTGTGTGTCAGTGAGTCTGTGGAGACGATAACTGACGAACGAATGGACCGATTCGAACCAAATTTGGTACAAAAATCACAATCCGTAAACACTGGAAGCCTATTGTTTTTATACGCAATCGAATGTTCAGAACCCCCCTAAATTTTCGAATGAAATTTTGAAAAAATCGTCAAAAAATTAAAACCACTAATAAAGTTACGCAAATAAACATTTCTTATGTAATTTTTCATTAGAAAACGATTGACATAAATTTTAGAAAGCTAAAGTGAACCGTTCTCGAGATATTGTACATTTTTTAAAAAAATTATCAAAAAGTCATATAAAATAAAAAGAAAAATATTTCCTATTGAGAAACATGTTTACTTTTCATATGTAATACCATGCGATAAATTGAGTGACATCCTTCTCGTGGATCTAGCTCGTTCCATTCTTGAAAAAAGATGTTTTGAATAATACTTTTGTATTTGAACGCCAATAGTTATTTATATGCTTTAAGAAAAACTTGTTTCTTAGTGCATAACGCTTGGCGAGATTTTGGCGACGAATTTGGCGGAATGTCGCTAACTTGGCGAGTTTTTTGAAATGTTGCCAAATTAACGAAAATCTCGCCAAATGGATAAAAATGACGCTAAATCAATGAAAATGACGACTAATTGTCGAAAATTCAATATCTTGGAAAGAATATTAGTATCTACTACAAGAAAATCCTATTTTTTTACTGTAAAAGTAGTAAATTCATTACATTATATAAGGAAAGTCATGTGTTGCCCACATCAGATTTTTTTGTCTTGTGTCGAGACAGGTTTTTTACCTTGGATTATTCCAAAATTTGAAGAAATGATCGCATGGGATCTTTAAGCAACGACGAAATGGTCGATTGCTCAGAGTGGCGATGGAATAAGTTAATATTCATCTCAGGTTGGCCACTTTGCTCTGTAAAATTAACCTGGTGATAGTTGAGGTCCGGCAATCAAATGTCACTCCGATAGGAAATAAGCGGGACGGAGATGTAGGAATTTGGCTTTTGACTGTGGGGGAATGGGGCAAGTTGAGGTAATTTCGCACAGGTCGATCCCGTTTAGAGTGATCTCGTGGGCAAAATTTTATGTTGGTTGGGCCATGTGTGAGGTCTAAACAACCTTTTGATTATTATTTTCCTCACTTTTCATTATAATTTACTTTTACTTAAACTAACGAACCTAACTGGTTCGGTTGTTAGACGAATCACCGACCTACTCAGCATTGTCTGCGTTCCTACGGTAGAGTAGGAATAAGTTTCGGATCGGTAGAGTTCAGTGCGGGTCTTGCGTGAGTTCGTGTCTTGAGTGTGCTTGTGTGAGTTCATGTCTTTGGAGAGTGTTTGGAAGGAGAGCGGACTTCTTGACTAGTGGCTGTTTGAGTAGAGCGTTCTTGGAATGATGAAGTATTCGAGTAAGTCAGTGGAAGGAAACCCCAGTGAATACAACGCTGAAAGGAAAGGTCTAGTATTCGGGGTTTGGTCATAATACGGGGTGAGATAAAAGAATGCCAGAGGTAAGCAAAAAAACTTTAGAATCGTCTCCATTTAAGAGTTATCACCAGACCAGTTAATGGTAATATCTTGTATATATTGTAAATTATTCTGAGAGTGTGCAATAATAATTACTGTCTATGTCATCAATTTCTTTAAACAGCCAGCTGCTGTTATTTCTGTGACGTGCACAATAAATTTAGTTTGATTTACTCAGTGCACTCCTGTGTTATTGCCCTTGGACCGAACGGTCTGAATATCAAAGAATTTAAGCTTGAGTTAAGTTACTTTGGTGACAGAGATAAGTACAGATATGTAATTCAGCAACATAAATATACTCATCCGTAGAATAAAGTAATCAGAAAGAGCCGATAAAGGCAGTTACTTTACAAGGTATAGCTTAGATGATGACTGATATGATTTCTGCATCAAACTTCATAGAATGCGGGGGATTCACGAAGAATTTCCACATACAGTCCTTTTTCCGTTTCAAAAAATTTCATTTTTCTTGAAACATCTATTTTTTTAATATTGATTAATATTACAGGGTGGTCATAAAAAAACTTCCCCGATATATGAACACCTAGCGGCCTATCCGCTCAACCGATCGAAAGGAAATTTCAGATATTGTTATTTGAAGGTACGCGCTCGAGATTGTGATGATTTCAAACAATAGAGCTCTCACGGTATCGGTTACAGTGAAAAAATTTCGAAATTTTATAATGGCAGCACCCACTTTTTTCCTGCGCAAATTGATCAGCACATTGAAAAACCATAAATGGTGTTGGAACGATACACGTATGACGAAAATTGGCGACGTAAAACATTTGCAAAGAAGAGCATTGTAAAGGACCAATGACAACATAAGAGAGAAATTTCTTTTATTGGAATTACAAGTTTTCAACGTGCCCACCTTCGCAGACGATAACGCATTGCATGCGGGAGATTTTTAACAACAATAACGAACGTAACATCGCACGAGATATCTGTATAGCTTCACGTTTTATGGCATCTTTAAATTCTGGCAAATCTCGTGTATTTGATTGTAAAGGACCAATGACAACACATAGAGGAGGTGCATTGACGCACTTTGCATAATTCACAGGGATAGACAGTAGAAGCACCAATCACAGAACCGCATGTTCAGAGCATTGCTTGTGGAAAACCTTTAATAAGCAGTGTGGGAAGATTGTTTCTTCAATCAGGTGTTCGAACGTGCCAAAAAGATGACACTTACAGGGAAACAGCGAAGTGAATTGATAAAGCTGTTTTATCTGAACGGGGGAAATGCTGCCGAAGCAGTGCGAGTTTATTGGCGAAATCATAAGCTAAGACGAGGCCCATGTTCCGTACGATCTGTACGTGATTTGGTTAAAATTTTGAAGAAACTGGATGCACATGTGATAGACTGCGATCCGGACGACCATCTGTTCCTGTTGAAGTTGTTGCGGAAGTTCATAATACGATTGCTGCAGGTCCATTGCGTACTGCAAGAAGTGTTGCCCGCAATTTGTATGTACCGAAAACCACAGTCCTCAAGCTTCTGTGCGGATGTTTCCTTATCGATTCCAGCGCGTCCAGATGTTGCAATCTGGAGACGAGCAACAGCGTGTCGACTTTGCGAATTTTTTCCTCATCAGATATCATGAAGATAGCAGGTGGCCGCTGCGGATATTATGGACGGATGAGGCACATTTCTCCTTAACTGGGAACGTAAACTTCTAGAACTGTGTTCACTGGATTGACGAAAATCCTCATGATGTGGCACCTGTGCCTTTACACGAAGCTAAAGTGACTGTGTGGTGCAACATCGCAAGCACATTCGTTCTCGGTCCGTACTTCTTCGAAAAGGTCACTTCTAATGGTATGCAAATGTGCTCCATCACAGGTCCTTGGTATAAAACAATGTTGCAGAATTACGTAATTCCAGAATTGCAGCAGCGAAATGCCGTTAGTGACATTGTACGGATGCAAGATGGTGCTCCTCCACACGTCGATACATGTATTCCACAAATGCTGCAACATAACTTGGTGATAGAGTCATCTCCCGTAACCTTGCAGTTTCGTGGCCACCGCGATCCATCGACCTCACTTCGATGGATTTCTGGTTCTGCGGTTATCTGATATCTAAGGTGTACACATCAAATACACGAGATTTGCCAGAATTGAAAGATGCCATAAAACGTGAAGCTATACAGATATCTCGTGCGATGTTACGCTCGTTATTGTTGTTAACAATCTCCCGCATGCAATGCGTTATCGTCTGCGAAGGTGGGCACGTTGAAAACTTGTAATTCCAATAAAAGAAATTTCTCTCTTATGTTGTCATTGGTCCTTTACAATGCTCTTCTTTGCAAATGTTTTACGTCGCCAATTTTCGTCATACGTGTATCGATCCAACGCCATTTATGGTTTTTCAATGCGCTGACCAATTTGCGCAGGAAAAAGGTGTGCGTTGCCATTCGAGAATTTCGAAATTTTTTCACTGTAACCGTAACCGTGAGAGCTCTACTGTTTGAAATCATCACAATCTCGAGCGCATACCTTCAAATAATAATATATGAAATTTCCTTTCGATTGGTTGAGCGGATAGGCCGCTAGGGGTTCATATAACGGTGAAGTTTTTTTATGACCACCCTGTATTTTATAAACCATTTATTTACAGGCATTACAGTGTGGATAGTAGAATTATCCTGTTGAAAAATCCAGTATGATTTACCTAACGTGGGTTGAAAATTGTTTGTGATCTACCCTAATTGTTTCTATCAAATGTGAAAGCTGTTTATCGTGTTCCATTGAAGAAACATATGCCAAATCTGACGCCGGTCCTTCCTGCTGACGGGTGAAAAAGCATTGGGTTCTTGGAGTAAATAGGGTCAATAATACTCTTAAATACCTAGGCCAACTAGATTGAAATTCTTTTCAAAAGAAAAGTATTAAATATTTAAATTCAAATGCATCTTCACTAATAGAGGATTGTCTTTTTCATTATTGTAAATATTAGCATACTAACAAAATGTATTGTGTACTATGGGTTTTGAAATAGACAAACAACATTCCGCAATTTATTCGATCAACTAGCATTGATCTTTATTTTCTAAGTTCATTAATTTTTTGTCATATTATCTGGAAATATATTATCATCGTCCTGGACTTTTCTTACCCCTACTAAATTGTTCATTTTTTGCAATACTCTGTATATCCCAAATGAAGATTGATTGTTTTTGTGCTTATAAACCTTAATATTTTTGCTTTTTGGGAGAACAATTGAATCTGTTCACTTAAATGAGTTAGTTTGTATGTGTCATGTAGAAAGATCAATCTAGTTATTTTCAGCTGCTTTTCTGACCTTAGAGTGACCTTCTAGTAGAAAAATCCCTAGTAGTCAAAATTGATCTATTAATTATACTATTTATTTAAAAAATTCTTATCTTTTTCGGAAAGATTTTCGAATGTTTTTCCTATATCCATTATTTACATTTTTTTTCACTGTGATTCTGCATATGGGTTAAAATTTTTGCATACATTTATATTTAGTATATTTAATGAAATGTAAGAGGAGCGTTGATAATTTTGATAAAAATTCAAAACGTTTCCTCATTTACCCATCATCTTTTGGACCCACTGTGGATCATTAAAGGTGAAAGTTTGTAAGGCAATGGTTTGGGTTTCTGTTAATATACTCAAATATTTTACAGATTTTAGAAAACAGTTTTATTCCAGGGGCACAGAAATTCAACGTTTTTCTTTTCAGATACATGCTCTTTCCAATGTTTTTTTTTGCCACTAAAGAATCGTTCTAATTACTTATATCTTCCACGGTGTTCAATTTTTTTAGGGATGCTGTGTTGAAAGGAAGATAGTCTCACTCAGTTTTTCTCAGTTTCGAGCTGTCAGAGCGATAATTTCAAAATTCTGTCTCAAAAAGCGTCAAACAATGAATAAGGAGGATCTGCTCGGATCTGACAGTGAGAGTTAGAGGGGGAGCCCGTGGCGAACGAAGGCATGGGAAGAAGAATCCTGTGCCAAAAGTCGGGCTCCGCCGCAATCAATTGGAAAGGAAAGAAAAAAAGCTACGTAAGAAGCCAAATTCCTTCATTCTCTCATTCTTGATTTGGACTTGCTAAGTTTGTTTTACTTTACGTCCCTTTCTTGCGGTGCCAGTGTCTGTGTTGCCTGTTGTGTTCTTGGTGCCTTGCCCGCGAGACCAGCAGAAACTTCAGAGACACAAAGAGACGAAGAGCGCTCACCGGATAAAAACAATTGAAAACAAGCCATTTTTCTTCGGTTGCAAGGTAAGCTGAACCTCTAAATATTAAAGGTATTTTGCTCTATATGGGCAAATGCAATATTGAGTTTTGCTTTTTAATTTCCTGGTGTATTTTCTAAAGACATATTATATAAAAAAAAATCAGAATAGCATTTCTTGAAGTTTGACTATTTAGCATCACACAATCTTTTTTTATAAACATTGAAAAAAATGGAAATCTTCTGATAAAATGAAACGAGTTGAGTTATAATTGAAATAATTTTATACAGGCATAGTGATTCAGCTTAAATTTCTAGGTAGAAATCTTATCTAAGGTATAAACATACGAAATACATTCATTACACTAGTAAACCTGCTAACACTTTCGTCATTTCAAACTTGCTTTGTAATATTTAAAAGCAGTTGTGGAAATAAAAAATTGAATAAAATATTATATTCTTCTCTAGTTTAAACTTCATATTTTGAAGTTTCCTGCCTTTAAATAAGTCTTAATTAGTCAGTTTCAAATACATTTTATGTAATACTCGTTTTGCATCATTTTGCTATACATCTTTTTTATTTAGTTTGCATACATATTTGATCTACATTTATGTATTACAGGCTTTTTAACCTATCTAAGTTATATATATACTGAGCGCTGTAGTCTTTAGTTCTACAGGTGGCTAATTTGATTCTGGCTATTTGCCAAAGGTTAAAGCGATCTCCAGTTAAATGTCATCTCGATCTGCATAGTTTTCTCATGCAGTTTATTACTGTAAAGTGATAAAGCAACCTAGGCATTAATTAAAATCTGAAAAAAATTATATGATTTATAATTAAAAATTGTAATTCCCTGTTTAGGTTCCACCTCCTTATTTATATTTTAAACTTCTTTACTCTGTACCCAGATAGCGTGTTTACCATTATTGCAATTCAAAACTTAACATCTACTGCGTATTTTTTAATTAAAAGCAAACTAATCATTCAAATACAGTTGCTGTAACATCCTATTAATCTGGATACAGATATCCAAACGGAGTTTTAGTGAAAATTATAATATATAACTATACATAATGTTTATTCCTACAAAGTTTGCACTTCAGTTGGGATAGTATTGGTCAATTTTATCTGAAGTAGTTCAAAAAACCCAAATCAAACAGTGGCGTGCAAGTATATAATCACAGTACAGTTGAGTATATTTCGATTCACGAGACTGGAAGTACTCCAAATAAAACAAAGAGGTGTTCCAACTTTTCGGCGCCGCTCGTTCCTTGTAACTGCTTTACATCCTTTGAGTGAGCTGAACGGTCTGGGTAATAAAAAAAAAAACTTATCGGCGGTTCAACTAATCGGCAAAACAAAATATTGATCTGTAAGTAATATCAATAATATTAATACCTACTTTTAATTCACAGAAATGCACAAAATTCATTGAATTTAATATTTTAATGCATTTACTTTCACTTATCTACAGAACTTACAGAGTTTTAAAAGACAAGACTGAACAATTTCCTTAAAATATATTTTAGCAGAAAATTAAATAATGGATTGTGTGTGAAATTTTGCAATCGGTGTAATAAAAATTATGATTAATTAATTTTTAATGTTTAAAACGTTGCCAAGGAAAAACCCTGTTTTGTCTGGATAATCCAAAAATTAAATGAAATTTATAGAATTCATTTCAGATATAGAAAGAACAATAAATGTCACCATTATTGCAATTCAAAACTCAACATCTATTATATATTTTTACATTAATTCAATGGAAGAAAAGTCGTCTGGCTAACCAGAAACCGGTGATTCAATTTGCCTCTGAAACAAGAGTTCTGTATAGTGGAAAGCGAGAAACAGCCATACAAGCTGTGCTGTATGCAACAGATGACTGATATCAGATTAATATCGAAAAATTATTTACCAGATCTTGAAAAAATTATGACAGCGGCTTTTGTTCACGAATGTTACGATAAGCAATGTGATATCTTATACACACACACACACACACACACACACACACATATATATATATATATATATATATATATATATATATATATATATAAATATAATATGAAAGTCTAATGATAGAATAGAGAGAAGTTATAACTCAAAAAACCCTGACTTAAAATATGCCTACAAATTAAAAAGAAGTATTAAATAGAAAATCATCAATCATGAGGAAAATAAAATGAATATTTCTAGTCATCAAGTTAAAGATAATCAACAAATATATATATATATATATATATATATATATATATATATAGCCAGATATATGACTAGATGAATCGACACACAGAACTAAATTTTAGTAACGACTGCAATTGTAACGGGGTTTCAAAAATATGATGTTTAGACAGTCCCGCCAAATATTTTGACTTAATTAGTTACAGACTTAACACTGTACACACAACATAATACTGTGCCAGCACATTCACAACATAATATTGTGCCAGCTGCACCGACAAACTTATAATATATACAGCTGGCACAATATTGTGTTGTGAATATTTAACGTTAAACAGCTGTTTTGTGTGCAATATTTTATTTAGAAGCTAATGGCATATAATTTACAGAATGAAAGCATGTGTTTTTCTTTAGATATTGCATGTTTAAAAAAGTCATAAAAAACAAACATGTTCATCAATATCCAATAAGTGAACGCTTAGTAAGTATTTTTAACTAGAAATAAATGGACATCATTGTTTAGCAGTTACAATAGGCCATTCTTGAGATATTATAAATTTTGCTTTTCAATAGGGAACGCGATATTTCTGGAAATAAACAATATAATTACGTGTTATTTGGTATATGCTTATTTTAATCGATAACAACTCAAACCTTATGGATTTAAAATGAGCAATAGAGTTAAATTAAGCTCTAAATAATGTTGTTGCTTTCTCACGATTTCTTATAAAAGTCTTATTTTGCTTTTGAAACAGATTAATGCATGCAATCAACTGTTTATGATGCTATTAAAAAAGAGGTATTCTATTAAACTCCTAGCCTTTAAACTCCTTAAAACGCAAGTTCTCTTAAATGTCGTAAATGCTTATTCCAATAAAAACTGCGACTTAACCTATAGCCAAAAACAGTAAAGTGATCATTGAACCAGCCTTGTTTAAAGCCGAATTAATTTGAGTTTGGTCTCTTACCAATGATTTTATTATTAGATTGGATGTGCTTGGTTTTCACAGCTTTCATGCAGCAATGTCTCATGAATTTCCACTAGAGAGCAACCCTTCTCAATATTTAATCTAAGACCATTGTTTTGAAAATGTCCATTATTATCAGGGTAGTTGATACATTTTATTGAAAAAAATCTTTTTTTCTTGAAAAAAATATTTTTTTTATTTAAATCTGATTTATTTTACTCTGTTCAATATATGTAAAATATACCTACAGCTCAAACTGCTGTTAAAACTGAGGATGTGACTTTGAGTTAACGAAATTATTTTGGTAATCCTTTCTTTGTGGGGCCCTCCCTCTTATTGCTTCCTCCTTGGATTTTACCTCTTTTTTCTTCTCTCACTTTTGGCAAACCCCTTTTCCTGTTTCAATCACGTTGGCTGTCAGTTGCCTATCTAGCTCTCATGAATAAAGGTTAGGTTTTTGTGAATTTCAAAACATACTTCATGACAAAATAGCTTCATGAATAAGTAGACTGTTTCTTGCCTCCAAAACCTGCCAATACTATTATTTTTGTGCTGTACGCTTTTTTTAACGAGATTCTTTCAATGTAATGCATATCATAGTTACATATCAGAGTCATTGAGCTGTACTGCTTTTAAATATATCTGTAATAACAAATCATTTTAAACTAGTATTTAAGCCTGCTTAAATACTAAGACAGGTAAACTAACACTCTTAAAAATTTGAGTTGCAACATTTTTAATTAAGATTTATTTTTTTTAACAATGTATAGCGCTTAGCTTCGAACAAAGTCGTCTTAATCAAATCAAACTTCTAAAAGACCGGGGGTTGCTTCTGGAAGGCCTAGAAAGACATTATTTCCCCATTTTGTCTGACAATCCCCCCCACACACCACACACACACACACACACACACACACACACACACACTCAACCGAGGGACGGAAAAATTGAATACGACTTCGTTGAGTTTATACCTCGTAGTTGATACTATAAGTATACAAAAATTTAGCTTTTCGGTCATGGAGGGGGGCGGGGATTTTCTGAATGTCTGGAAAGGTATTTGAATAAAATTTAATTTTCTTTATTCCCGAGGGAGAAATCCAAATTTTGGCCTCAATAGGTTCTGTCTCAGGGTCGATAATATAAGTATACAAATATTCAGTTTGTAGGTTTCCAGGAGTTTCTGAGGGGTTCTGCAAAGACAAAAGACAAAAACATGTTGGACAATTATTATATAGATTATACATATAGCAAGTAAAAATGGGTTTCAAACTAAAGCATCGTGCACCTGCAAAAAATGCAAGGAATTTTATCGCTACAGATGTAGTATAATCCCTTTTTCATTTACGGCGATTTTAGGTGAGATTCTGGCAATCCAATAGCAACATTCCATTCTGGAAACGTTTTTCGCGTCTTTTGTTGCCCTTTTGACCTCTTTTGTCACTCTTTTGGCGCCAATGTAAATATCGCCCTTTTGTCGCCAAGGTAAAAATCAGAAATTTTTCTGATTTTCAAGTTGTGCTCTATGAGCCACAAAATACCTGTTGCACAAACAGTCATTGCTACGTGCGACCTCCGACAGTCAGCGGGGCCGTATTCCGTAATGTCTTTTTTGCGAGCGTAGTCTCATGTTTGAATTGCTACAGATCAACTGTTACACAAACGGCGACAAAAAAAAAAAGCGGAAAACGTTGCCAGAATGGAATGTTGCAATTTTTACTTTGGCGACAAAAGGGCGTAAAAAAGGCGACAAAAGACCGCAAAAAGTGTTATCAGAATGGAATGCTCTCCAAATCATAACAGAAATTGCCAGAATCAGACCCAAAATCGCCAAGAATGAAAAATGGATTATGCTGCATCTGTTCCATTTTATAATCGTAAAAGCAAAAAATAATTTTATACTTATGAGAGGGGATGGGGATAAAAGTAAGAAATATGCGCATTTCGTGATCAAATATATGTGTAACAAAATGCTTCAAATATTTCACAACATTTAAAGAAACATTGCTATTATTAATGCAACATTTTTGTTTTTACACTCAATACGCTATTAAAAATATGCACCATTAAATTATTGCACCATTAAGATTACAAGTTTTGATGCTTTTACTACTTCTAATCTATTTTATAATGTTCTGCTAATTACACAGATTGTTGAATAGGTCTCTCTGCGTAGGTAATAGAACTTACAGCTGTAATTAAAGCATTCACAAACTGAACGTTACTGTCACTTCATTTGCATTAAATATATGCTTGTGATTTTCAACATTTTCCATGTTCATATACCATTGGAATATTATTATTAAAATAATGATTCACAAGGTTTTTTTTTTCAATAAAAATATTTAAATGCTAGGGTTCTTGATTTTAAAAAATTAAAAAAAATAAGTAGTTTTTTTTTTTAATGTTGAAAAGAAAAATATGTATTTTTCTATTTTACTTCTATAAAAAATAACTATTAGTTTGAAAATCTTAATTTACCTTTAATATTCCTGTTCATTAACATAAATCAAATATTAAAAGAAAATTAAAAATACTTAAGTATATCAATTAATTTAAATATTTTTATATTTAATAAATTATGTATTGAAAAACAAGTTAGACATTTTCGTTTAAAAATTATTCTATTAATTTATGCATAAATTAAAGGAAGTTTTGCAATTCTTATTAACATTTCAAATTTTGATTTCTTAAAATTGATTTACATCAGTGATTTAAAAAAATCTGTTGACTTAACACACCACAACCCGGACTGTGATACAGTAAAATTTGTTTTGAATGCATAAAAACTGCTCTTGATTGTGGTCTGAATTGAAATAGCAATGGAGAAATGGGTTATTTATTTTGAAAGAACATTAAAATAGTCCTAGAATAGATGACAGGAATAACATTGCTTTCAATCAAAATACTACAGACACCATGAAGGTATGAAACAACTTCAAAGATCACGGTTTTTCTATTTATAGACTATTTATTCAGAAGAGTTAGGCAGAAAACAAACTTCAGTGGTTCCATTAAAATATAATTACCCATATCTTCCTCAAAGCAAATTCAGATAATAAAGATGTGTATTTTTTATATATAAAATATTGTGTATAGCACATTCGACTCAATTTCAATCACAATCTCCTACACCATAATGTCTTACCACTATGTCTTTATACAAGTAATCCACGAATTCACTAATAAAAAGTTTGTAATATAAAAAAATAACATAACCAAAACTACCTACAAATTTCCTTAGATAGTATAATAACGTGTTTGAATTGGAAAATCTTGACCATAATTTTTATATGGTCTAGTATTATCAATGAATAAAGTGTTTTGGGTGTTTTTATGTTCTTTTATTAATAAAAAAAGAAACACGTGGAATAGTATAAAATATGTAGATAAGATTCTTAGAGGATCACTATAATCCATTGCAAATTTTTATGTAATAAATATCATATTTTTATATAATTATAAATATATAATATAATTTTTATAAAATATAATTATTATCATCTCAAAGTTTTGTCTCAAATGAAATGCAAAAATACAACAATGTTTCAGCTTTATTGATTCATTGCTTTTCGTAGAAAGTAATTATTTGATTTAAGACTAAATTTTTCTTCAATTTTGATTCAAAAGTATGCAATTAATAGCCTGTGAGTAATTTTATAATACACTGAGTGAGTAATCGATAATAAACTAAAAGTTTTATGCATTCACTAAGTAGGACTCATATGTATAAACCGAGAAATGTATTTTTTAACGAAATTATCTAAATTCAAATGCATCTAAAACAGACATTTTAGAATTTCTTCTCAGATTCAAATTTCACGTATTTTTACAAACCTCTTCAAAAGCATTTTTTACCATTGCACAGACACTGAGAATACTTGCTCTTGTTCCAACTTTTCAGTTGCAACATTCGTTGAGAATGCCACTTCTCAGTTTTTTAAAATGGCGCGTTGCATTGAAAAAGCTGTTAATTTGAAGTGAGATTTACGTAATTTTTTAGTTATTTTTCTTTTCAAACTCATCAGCATTTCTTTATTTTTTTTCTATGTATTCTGTTTTTATTCTTAAAATAGTAAATTCCAGAATTTTTATATAAATATCTCAAAAATCTTTTTCAAACTCGAAGAGAGGACACAATTAGTTATTTATCCTTGTTTTTTATGAAGTTATTTATCCTCTGGATTTTGTGTTGAGAACTGAATAGAAGTTCCGAAATAATGTCCGTTTGTGTCCGTATGTTTGTAATGCTATTATACTGAAGACCGAATTTAATATTTCCTTAAATATTTCCATAAAATTGAATATTTCCTTAACTTTTGTGAAAAACAAACTGTCTATCAGATACAAATGGAATTTCCTGTAAGATGGATGCTTAAATCACAGTTAATCAAAATTAAAGAAAATTATGACATTACCTTGTATGAATACACAATGATGGTTTGGATTTCGTTAAGCATAAAAAATACTTATTTTGAATATATAACATAATTAAATTATTTCAGGAACACGGAAGTTTTTCAAAATATACAGAATATACATTTACAGCTGTCACATCTGCTTCCTTTACGCTTTTGTGGGCACTTTATATAATCACTTTGATGTCTTAACCTCAGTGATTTCCAAACACTTGTCAGTTAAGATTTGCCGGATTTTTTTCCTTGAGTTATATTTTCCCTAAATTTTGACAACAGTACATTTTTGCATATATGCACGCTGTTAAAATTAAATTATATATATATATATATATATATATATATTTGCATTTTGTAAACACGTTTGCTGGCTTATAATGCTTAAAATATCTAAAGTGTCCAACACATAACACTCTCTACAAACCAATAAATTTTAATCTTTTGAGAAAATAATAACACAAATAGAAAACCTATTGAAAACCAATAAAGTTACTGTTGCTACTAATTACAATTAAGCACAGAAATATTTTCAGCTGGCCGTGTATGTATGTATGTATATATATATATATATATATATATATATATATATATATATATTACAGGGTGTCCCAAAAGCATTGACCTCGGCTTTTATTCCTTAAATATTGATCTTAGACATATATAATAAATTAAAAAGTTGCGTAAAAAAAGGTACATAATTTTATGAAATCGATTAAAATTTTCAAGGGAATTAAATTTTAAGAAATACGAAATTTAAATTTTTATACGGCACCCGTACAAAAACATTTCCAATGAGTAAAATGTGCGCCATACACTAATAAGATGCTGCACAAAATTTCAGCATTTTATCATAAAAAGTCCCAGAGATATGAAAAGACAAAAATGCTAACTTAAACCACTTTTCGATGCATCGACATGGGGAAAAATCATGCCGGCATATCGCGTTTCAGGAATTATACACAAATTACGAAAGAAAACAATAATTACACAAATAAATAATAATTTTGCTATTTATTGGTACAAAAGTAACTACACTGTGTAGAACTAATAACTTTACACAAAGATTGCAAAGCTTATTCAAAATGTTTTCCATCCATGCTAAGATCCATTAAAGATAAGAAGCAGACATTATTTGCCTATGATGCATTTCTGCGTTCCGTCAGTTGCACTCTTGCTGTAAACATTTACATTTTAATTGTAATTAATCCCTCACCAACTTCATTTAAACATATCTCTGGGACTTTTTATGATAAAATGCTGAAATTTTGTACATCACTTTATTAGTGAATGGGGCACATTTTACTCATTGGAAATGTTTTTGTACGGGAACTGTATAAAATTTTAAATTTTCTATTTCTTCAAATTTAATCCCCTGAAAATTTAAGAAATAATAACTTTACACAAAGATTACAAAGCTTGTTCAAAATATTTTCCATCTATGCCAAAGATGCATTAAAGATAAGAAGCAGACATTATTTGCCTATGATGCATTTCTGCGTTGCGTCATTTCCACTCTTGCTGTAAACATTTACATTTTACTTTGTGATTAATCCCTCACCAAATTTGCTTAAACATATCTCTAGGACTATTTATGATAAAATGCTGAAATTTTGTACATCACCTTATTAGTGTATGGGGCAAATTTTACTCATTGGAAAAGTTTTTGTAAGGGGGCCGTATAAAAATTTAAATTTTCTATTTTTTCAAATTTAATCCCCTGAAAATGTTTATCTATTTCATAAAATTCTGTACCTTTTTTTACGCAACTTTGTAATTTATTATATATGTCTAAGGTCAATATTTAAGGAATAAAAGTGGAGGTCAATGTTTTTGAGACACTATATATATATATATATATATATATATATATATATATGTATGGTCTTTCAAAAATCCGTATAAACTTTAAAAATTCATTAAAAATCGAAAAATCATCATATTGAGATGCGGTTTGTACCATAAGTATTGTTAGGACGGGGGGGGGGAGGGGTTGACGTGAAAAAATTTTGCAGTTTAAAAAATCACCTATAGGTGGCGCTGAACGCATTGGAACGACAAAGAAAATAACTTAATGTGCGCTCAGTACCTTTATTATAGCATCATGTGTTCTACATGTCTTCCTCCACAAGGAATGACACAATTCAGACGAGTGAAAACACCAGTAACGGCAGAATGCAGCATGTCTGGGTGGATTAAACTAACTTCACGACGAATAGAATCTTTTAATTCCGACAATGTGGAAGGACCTGATTGATACACTCGTGACTTTAAATACCCCCACAACCAAAAATCAACTGGTGTCAAATCTGGAGAACGAGGAAGCTATGGGATCTTGCAATGTCTACTGATAAGTCTGTCTTCCCCGAAGGTGTCAATTAGAAATGTCTTTATTGGATTGCGATATGAGATGGTGCTCCATCCTGCATAAATGTTACAATAGATATCACATTTCGTTCTCGCAAAGACGGCAAGACTTGCTCATGCAGAAGAGTCAAATAACGCTGTGCGTTTACTGTGCAAGTTTTCCAACCAGTACTAAACTCCTCGAAGAAAAAGGGTCCCAGAATGTAAGAGCCAGTGAAGCAACACCAAACTGTCACTCGTGGTGAATGAAGTGGCTGCTCTATGTACTCATGTGGATTAGAAGTCGCCCATATACGACAGTTGCGTGTGTTCACATTTCCATGCAGTGAAAAGTGGGCTTCGTTTGTCCAGAAAACATTAAATAACCACTGTAGCTCCTGATTTTTGACATAGCCCATTTGGCAAACTATTCTCGCTGTGCGGTATCTACCGGTAAAAGCTGATGGAGTGATTACAATTTGTAAGGATACAGATTTAAGATACCGTGAAGGATACGCCATACCGAGGATACAGGAATATCCAATCGCCTTGTAACTTCAGAAGCGCTGCTCGTCCCAGCCGCTGTTTCAGTTGCTAGGTTTTCAGTTTCAGATGCCACAGTACTAGCACGAGAGTCCTTTCGATGGTCTTCCGCTTCGTGGACGATCCTTCAAACATGCAATTTCTTCAAATCGTGTGACAAGCTTCAGTAACCCAGAGCAGGTGATAGGACCTTTTCCTTTCTTTAGATTTTTCCTAAATCGAAGTTTTAGCAAAGCATCTGATGCTGATTCTCCGCTCACGTAATACAGCTTTACTAACAAGGCTTTCTCTTTTGAAAGACCCTATACATATATATATATATATATATATATATATATATATATATATATATATATATATATATATATATATATATATATATGTCCAAAAGTTAGGCATAATTCGTAAAATGAGAAAATTTCGGAGTTAATATGGATACAATGGTTCAAAATCAGTTGTGGAGAATCGTGGGACGAAGGTAAATCATTGTGCATATGCAAAATAGTTCAGTAGACGTCGACATGCTCAAAGCACCGGCACACGTCGGAATGAGTATAAAACGGCCTCGAGGGGCATGACCAGTTGAGGCAGAATTTCGCAATTCCTCTGGTACGGAGCGTTGTTAACAATAAACAAGAAAGATCAATCATGCTTAAAGCATTGATTATGAAACACTTTCCAACTTCAATGCAATTTTATTTAAACATGTCTAAAATGAAATACATTCCTCGGTAATATTTTAAAACTTATCACAATACTACATTAATTTATTATATTTGAAACCTTAAACCTTCATCGAAAAAAATTAACTTCATTCAAATGACGGCATTAAAGTATAAATTGCCTGGTTTAAACATCTCTTAAATGTTATACATTCCTCGGTAATAATTTTAGAATTATCATAATACTATGATAATTTATTATATTTGAAAACTTCATCGAAAACAACTGAAATCCATTCAAATGACGTCATAAAAAAATAACACGCCTGGCTCTCTCTATAAAAGCAACATTTCATTCATAAATAATTCCCCCATTCATGTCATTCATCACAATACTATAACAATTTATTTTATTTAAAAATTAAGACCATTGAGCTGCAAGTAAGTAAGCTCTATGCGTAAAACTTCATCGAAAAATATCGTCCTTCTCTTTCTAAAATCAATGAATTCATATCAGCTAAGCAGACTCCATGGACTAAATGATTTTGTGTTAAAGAATTACAGCGATTCTAATACAACTCATTCTACATATTTTGCTGTTTACATTTGACATAGGTGAAAAATAGGCTTAATAGTAGAAATAATCAAATTTGGAAGACATTTAAACTGAAATATATTGTCATTGCGTTGTTTCAGTATGTAGATGCACAGAATTTAGGCAAAAATAAAGTAATTTTAGGACGGATGCAACACTCAATATGAATTAAAAAGAACTTTAAAAATCACGATTTTGACACAAGATGGATGCCATATATCATTTTGAAGTGTGTCATGTGATCGTTTCATATCATGGACACGTGATCGCTTAATATAAGAGGTGTTATTATTATTTTAATTTTTATTTAAAAAACAACTGAATATATTTCGCTGAATTTTTTTTTATATATTTTATGGAACAATTTGAATATTGCCTAAAATTTTCGAAGCAATTTGTGAATTTTAAATCCGCTTAAAAAATGCTTGAAAAATTAGGTCCCATAGGGCTCAATGTATTCCATTTTTTCAACCCGGGTTCAATCCAAAACTAATTGGGTGATATTATTCATTTATATTCCCATAGGTCCTATAGACCGTCTGAACAACATACTAAAATTTCATTTTGATTAAGTCATTTTTACGGCAGTTATCGTGCTAACGGACAGACAGACAGACAGACAGACAGACAGACAGACAGACAGAATGAACAAAGTCATAAACACTTTTCAACTTTGTTGTAAAGTGTTAATAATTAGTGCCATGCCACTCTGTATAATAAACTGCACATTTCAGGCCCACACTACCTATCTAAGCAACTCTCATCTACTACTCTTTCACATACTACTATTCAATTCCAGGACATCATGGCTACTTCTTAGTACTTGCATTTCAAATTAAGTCTATTGTAAAGTGCAACAATTGTGCGTTTAAAATTATTTTGCCTGTTCTGTAATACTTTCAATTTTAAACCGCACTTAATCATCAATGCGATATAGCTTTTTAAGTGAAGAAAATGAAACACGCATAATATATGTAAACAAGAAAGATCAATCATGCATAAGCATTGATTATGAAACACTTTCCAACTGAAATGTAATTTCATTTAAAAATTTCTAAAATGTGATTCATTCAGTGGTAATATCTTTTACATTATCACAGTACTACAGTAATTTATTATACTTAAATATTTAAAACTGTATCGAAATATAAATCATCTGATTCTTTATGCAAAATCAATGAATATTTCATTCATATAACTTGTATTCCAGACTCCAGAGCTAAATAATTTTGTGTGAAAAAAATTCAGCAATTCTTATGTAATTCATCTTACAATCGCTTGAGATATTTGCATTCTGCATATGTTAAAATTAGGCTTCCTTGAAGAAATAATAAAAGTTTAGGGATCATTTAAAATCACAACTATTGTAATTGCATAGGCACGGAATTTAGATACACAGATAATACACAGATAATATATATGTGTATATGTATGTACTCAAAGTATTGGAATCGTGCCGAAGATCGGAACTCGAATTTTCAAAGTATCTACACGTTTTGGGACTTCTAGAACACGAAAAAACTACTTTTAGGAAGACGTCTGTGTGTGTAAGGGTGTATCTGTGTATGTTTCTGTGTGTCTGTGTGGATATTACATCCACTCTAATTGAAAAACTAATGGACCGAATTTCATACAATTTGGTAGGTATGTTTTTTGTGGGAAATCCTGATGTTCATTAGATTATAGTACGATTCGTAATAAAAGAATCTGCCTTCTTTGCGAAATGGCCGCAGAAATTGCCTTTATCCACTCTAGCTAAAAACTAATGAACCAAATTTAACAAAATTTGGAGTATAATATTTCAATAACCTACAAGTGATTTATATACCAAATTTAACAAAATTTTGTATATAAATCATTTGTAGGTTATTCTACTACGATTCGGGAAAAAGGAACGGGTTATTTTTGCGAAATGGCCAGCAAAAATCGTTATATATAAAAATAAAAGACTACGTGTGCTCAATTATATCAATTAAATTCCTATTTTATATATAATTTTTGACAACAAAAAGAATAAGACTAACCCCACTACTCTAGGACTAGCCGTTCTTGAGATATTCTAGATTTTTCGCGTTTTCGCTACGCCACCTTTGACAATAAGTCCAGCTATCAAATGAGAACCAAATTTAAGTTTAACGTGTAAATTCAATGTCATTTAAAATACTTATGTTGTGCAGATAAACTCAAATTATCATTGAATAAATAAAGAGAACGACTATGAGTCTGCAGGGAAAGACATGTGCTGTCCACATCAGAATTTTTAACAATATTACACCAATGATTTATAGAAGTGAACGGGGATTATTTTCAGGCCATTTCGAAAAAAATGTATGATCTATATTTAAAGATCCATCAAATTTTTGTCGAATAAAATGTTCAACAAATTTAAGCTGTGTACCAAATTTTAACTCTCTAGGACGTAGGAAAGTGCATTTAAAATGCCATCAATTAAATTTATCATGAAGAGTTATATAAAATTTTAAAAAAATGAAAAATTGTTATCTACCAAATTTATTTTAAAATATGAAGCCACTCCCATATGCAAAACGTTTAAACAAATGGAGAGATATTTATAATATAATATCTCTCTCTTTTCTTTCTGGAAGATATCCCAAAGTCAGAATTTAATTGAATTTGTTTTTTTCCCTATATTAAATAATTTTTTTAATTAAAAAAACTACTTAACATATTTTACTGAATTTTTTTTTACATATTCTATGGGATAATGTGAATGTTTCCTAAAAATTTCGAAGCAATTCGTGAATTTTAAATTTACTTAAAAAATGTTTGAAAAATTAGGTCCCATAGGGTTCAATGTATTTCATTTTTTCAACCCGGGTTCAATAAAAAACTAATTGGGTGATATTATTTATTTATATTCCCATAGGTCCTACAGACCGTCTGAACAACATACTAAAATTTCATTTTGATAAACTCATTTTTACGGCAGTTATCGTGCTAACGGACAGACAGACAGACAGACAGACAGACAGACAGACAGACAGACAGACAGACAGACAGAATGAACAAAGTCATAAACACTTTTCAACTTTGTTGTAAAGTGTTAAAAAGGACGAAATATGTCACAAAGATGCCAACTGGACATGTTTTTGAAGGAACGAATTATTGGAATACTGGAATCCGGTCGATCCCAAACCGAAGCGTCTCGAATTCTGAATGTGCCTCAGTGTGTGATCTCCAGACTGTGACAGAGGTTCCAAACCACTGGAGATGTTACCCAACAACCAGTACCAGGTCGGATAAGGGTAACAACCGCTCGGCAGGACCGATATTTGGTGATAACTGCGCGAAGTCAGAGGAACCTATCTGCCAGACATCTGGGTTCAGCCCTGACAGCCGCCACAGGAGTCACTGTTTCGAGACAAACTGTTTACAGGAGATTGAGATACGTTGGTCTCTATGCCAGACGATCAGCAGTTTGCATCCTCCTGACGTCTGCACAGAAACGCGCACGTTTACAGTGGAGTTTGGAACATCGACAGTGGAATGGACAACAGTGGGGTAATGTCATGTTCAGTGACGAGTCCCGGTTTAGGCTGCAAACTGATTCTCGTCGTACCACGATCTGGTGAAAACGTATGACGCGTTTTCTCATGGGAAACATCACAGAAAGTCACCGGCCAACGGCCGTACCGTGCTGAAAACACCGGTTCTCGTTAGATCACCGAAGTGAAGCAGCATCGGGCGCGGTTAGTACTTGGTGGGTGACCACCTCGGAACGCCGCGTGCTGTTGGCCATCTCGGGTGCGGTATCCCCGTGGTTTGCGCGGTAGATTTGCACGCTGCCACAAATGCCGCCGTGTTCATGCGGAGTACGATCACGTTAAACATGTGGGTCCGTAAGTCCTTCCGAGAGGTTGGTGGTAGGGGAAGGAGGGTACGGTCCCTGTGGATGCCTCCCCCACTGGGTTCCGGTCTAAATTGGGTGGCACTTCCCGGCCATCCAAACAGTTACCTTACACCTTTCTGGTAGGTCGGACGGTCTGGGTCTCAACAACAACAACAGAAAGTCACCGTTTTCCGTTTGGGGAGTCATGGTCTGGCAGGCATCATGATGGACGGCCGCACAGACCTCCACATCTTTGACACGGGGTAGGCTACCGGTCAAAGATACAGAGACGAAGTCCTTGAGCGTACCGTTCGATTGTTTCGAGGTGCTGTTGGTCCTGATTTCATATTCATGGATGATAACGCGCCTCCTCACCGTGTGACCTTGGTCGACGACTTACTTCAAATTAAAGATATCCAGCACATGCAGTGGCTTGCCAACTTCCCTGATCAGAATCCAATAAAGCATGTATGGGATATGCTCGGGGGACATCTTGCAGTCCTCCGCTACCCACGAAGCTCCGTTCTGGGATTGAAAACAGCTCTCCGTGAAGCTTGGAACTCTTTGAGCACACAACTCATCCAAACCCTCATCGAAAGTATTGGAAATCGTTGTGCAGCATGCGTGGCTACCCGAGGTTCCCACACACCGTATTAAATTGCAGCACCACATTGTTTTAATCATTCTGTTTCACTGAGGTTGACACTCGTATTGTAGTACCCTTTCTCTTTCAACCCTTTTATTTGGATAATAAAAGTCGTTATTATCCTTGTTTTGCATTGTTTTCTTCTTCCATAACCCTATTACACCCGCGTTTCCTTCCATTTTGATGTATATTTCCTGAAATTTTCACATAAACAGCAACTATGCGTAACTTTTGGACATGAGTGTGTATATATATATATATATATACATATGTATGTATGCATGTAACCACTGTTTCAAAGTCCATAATTGGCCAAAAAGTTCCGATATTTTTTTAAACGTAGGTATCAAATCGAAGATGGTCCCAAAATTTCCGAAAATTCGAAAACTTTAATAGATTTTTAAATATTTGTAAAAACATCTTTCTGACGGTTAAAGGAGAGATAAAGGCTCCTTCGACGAAAGAAAAAATGGTAGAATATTGGGGTTTTTAACGGGAGACAAATAAATTCTGAAGATTCTCTAGAAGCCGGAATTTTAGTAAAGTTGATAGTCTTTTTTTATACAGATTTTTAAAAATGAGGAAAAACTAAATTTACGCATTTTTTCAAGTATTCCGCATATTCGTCAGTTTAAAATACTTTTCGAGATGCAGTGTTCTAAATATGTAATCGTGAAGTTTCATCCCTTAGCTCTTGAAAAGTGCAATTGGTTTTGTTATTAATATATTTAGTAATATTTTACAATTAAATTAAGGATTCAATAGCTTTCTCTCGCGCACAGCAGAGCTTCGGGGCAGAATGTTTCTTTCGCATCGGGATACTTTGGATTATTCTGATTTTCGAACAGGGGTTGACAGCTTGAATGTCCTTGAATGACTGTCTTTATTAAATCTGTGTTCTCGATGGTTGGAGAGGGTTGGGAGATGGAGTAGAATATCCTATGACAGATATTTTCTTTTCACCGTGCTGCTTATTTTGACACGTTTTATACCGGGATCTGTGAGAGGGGGCGTGGGGATCTATTTAAAATATTTGTTTTTAAAAAGTTAATTGTTGTGCAACGACTGGTCCGATTTCGATGCAATTTTCAAGTAATATTTTCTACTTTGCAATGAACCCACTCGAAAGGCTAAACTTGGACCCAATTTTGTTACTTTGCAACTTTTACGCCCGCGCAAGAAAGGGAGGGACTGTGAGAAAGGGGCTGGGCAGGCTAAGGAAGGGAGCTGTGAAAGCCCCTTAGTTAAAAATACTTAAATTAAAATATTGAACATATAAAATGATATAAAGTAATTCATTTTATCCCTCATATAGATGCAGAAATGAGACTAGTGTTCGATTTTCAGTTCCAGCCGCTTACTTCAAGTGAAAAATTAAGTCGAAGTTAGATATAGCGAAGCTGTTGTATTATGCGTTTGCATAACCACGTCATTATATATCCACGCTATTGCATTACGCTACATTTAACGTTTTTCTTCTCAAAGCAAGTTACTTGGACATCTACATTTTATGTAAACAAAAAGATTAGTATATTTCAAAATGCGCATGCGCACACAACTCACTTCACAAACCAGTATGGCAAAGACTGCGACGTCATTTTAATATGCATGTGCCAAATTCAGTCGGAATCAATTAAGTAATTTTGGAGGTATTTCAAAATGCACATGTACGTACTGTGCACGATACGTACAAGTGCTTTAAAGTAAAAATTAGTATTTACATATTTATGTAGCATTTTATAATTCTGCCTGATTTTTTTTAATCAATTGAATAGCGTAAAACAAAAACCGTTGCATAGATTTTGCACACAGACAGATCAGGCCAGGCCAACTAAATTAAATGTGATTTTCGTAATCACTCCATAAAATACACCTATACAGGGTGATTAAAAACAGCTGGGCCAAACTTTTCAAGGTGATAGTACACACCAAACCAAGCATTTTTCGTTATAGTTTACCGGGTCGGAAATGAAACGAAAAGGCGCCAGTGGGTGCTTAATGGTGAAACAGATGAGGTGAGGCGGAAACACAAGAATGACTTAGAAGTTATAAAATGACATTTAGTAAGTAATAATTACAGTAATGGCTCAAAAAAGCAACCGCCAACCTGAATGAAGGTCTCACAGTGGCGGTGAAGGCATTGGCGAACTCTCTCGAAGAGACCAGGCATGTCGCGCACTTTAGCAGCAGCGACCAAAATTCTGCCAACGAGTTCCTCTTCAGATTCAAGGGGAGTATCATGGACGAGACCTTTGAGATATCCCCACAAGAAGAAGTCAAGACTCAACAGATCAGACGATCGTGGGGGCCAAGCTATTTGACCACCTCACCCAATCCATCGCCCTGTAACGCCTTTACGTTTCATTTCCGGCCCTGTAAACTATGACGAAAAATACTTGGAATGGTGTGTACTACCACTTCGAAAAGTTTGACCCATCTTTTTTTAATCACCCTGTAGATATTCAAAACTGCTTTCGGCATAAAAGCAATACTTTCATTTAACAACAAATAATTAAAGGAAAGACATACAAAGCCATATATTCTTTTCCATTTACGAATGCTGTTGAAGGTAACCATAACAGTATTATTATCCAAATACAAATGTAAATTTTGTATTTTAATTTTTAAAACACTAATAATTTTTCAATTTAAGTTGTTTAATATTAAACATAGGAGTAATCCCGCATACGGCGATCACGTATATAAAAAAAAAGTTATTATTTTCGTTCTCACATTTATCTGATTATTTTGTTATTGCTAGAAGGATGCATTCGTGATTTATTCTTGTTACACTCGCTGTAAAAACTTTAATGGGAGATAGGGAGCACTAAAAAAAACATTTTTTGTATATGAATCTATGTCCGCAGGAGTCACACTTTGGGGCTAGAGGGTGTTGTTGGGCGGCGCAGAAATTATTTATTTTTTGACGTAATTATTCGTATCCCGGATTTCATACGCGTAAAATGGAAATGTAATTACAAAATTCTTATTATTTCGAGAATGGTCTATATGGTGTGTCTTATTCATTTTGTCGTTAAAAATTACATATCAAACGAGTATTTAATTAATACATTTTAGTACGAGTATTTAATTAATACATTTTATATTTCTTACATTTCATATTTTGACTATTTTTGTGGGCCATTTTACAAAAGGCATGTTCTCTTTTGCTGAATTGTACCAAAATCTAATCAGCATTATTGTAATTCACAAATGACTCACCTACCAAAGTTTGTGAGACTTTGCCCATTAGGTTTTGAGCTAGAGTGAATACTTACATTCCATAGACACATAAACACACACAAACGTCACGTTAAAAATGGTTTTTTTGTGTTCTAGAGTGCTGGAAACGTGTAGTTCCGTCGAAAACTCAAGTTTTACTTACTATGTATACTTACAATGTATTGTAGGGAAAGTAAAAATTGCTTCCTATTAAATTTTTATGGTAGTAGGTATATAAAAGTCAATTTTACGGATAAAATTATTTTCTTTCATATTATTTTATTCTAATTTCAAGCAAATGCATTACCTCCAATTGATGAATTAAATAAATTGTATTTCCCGTTTAATCATTTCCCGTCATACAGCGTCAACATGGTTGCATTTTTATTGCATAACTTTTTGTATAATACGGAAATTTATAACCGATTATTAATGATGCCAACACTGTTAAAAATGTGATCTCCGTTGTCCTATAGGATGCAAAATGCTCATTTAAACAAAGAATTTATATATATATATATAAAATTTTATTCTGTGGGTATTTTAGAAAGTTAGGTTTATCGTGTTGCAGCTTCTTATTTTTTGTTCATTGGATTTTCAAACTACTATTATATATATATATATATATATATATATATATATATATATATATATATATATATATATATATATATATATATGTATATATATATATGCGTGTGTGTGTGTGTGTGCACTGTAAAAAATAAGGTACTTAAAACGTACTCGTTTTCATTTGAGTACAATGGCATCATAAACGAGTAGGTGACATACTGAAATATAAGTAACCGCACTTGCTTGAAAATGAGTACTTCAATAAATAAACATAATATTTCATTTTGATATCATTAAAAATCGTGTAATAAATGTGCAATTATAATTCTGAAATTTTTTATGCAAATATATATATATATATATATATATATATATATATATATATATATATATATATATATATATATATATATATATATATATATATATATATATATATATATATATATATATATATTTTTTTTTTTTTTTTTAATGGCCAGGCACTTGACTTTCGTCATTTGCCTTTGTGAACCATTTAGCCGTCCTGAGACGTTGCCCCAGGCGCACCAGAGGGGGGCGGAACACACTACGCCCACAACACAAACATCCATGCCTTACGTGGGACTCGAACCCACAACGCGGCGGTCGTGCGATTGCTGTGGAAACGCTCGCCTTGACCACTCGACCACTGCGTCGGCTTTATGCAAATATTTCGAAGAATAAAAGTTATAGCCTCGAAATTAAAAAACTATATCATAAAAATTACGATGGCGGATGTATATATTTCGTGTGCGGTGCTATGCGGTCGTGTGTTTTTTTCTAATGTGGCGGTATACAGACACGCAATAAGCATTGCTTATGTTATGCATATGCGCTGTTTGTCATCCGTCATTTATTTACAATTTAAATATATAATTGAAAAATAAAAATATAATTGAATCTCTCGTATACACAAAAATGAGTACATAGTATTTACAATTATGCTTAAAATTGATTCTCGCATACTCATAAATGAGTACATAGTATTTACAATTTGAACCTAAATATGCTTAAAATTTAATCCCTTGATATACTCAAAAATGAGTACATGCGTTTTTCAAAATTGAAACATGGTGACTCGGAACTATTATAAGCATGCAAAGTGCTCGAAAATAAGTACATTCTCACTTTTTTTGAATACCCATTTTTAATAGTGTGTGTGTGTACTACGTATTATTATTATTATTATCATAAAAACCATTCTGAAAAATATAAAAAGTGTTGCGTTCTCATGATTTAATCTTGTTGAAAGCAAATATGCATTTTGTGGTTGAAAGAATCAATCGAAATAATCGCTCAAAATTTCTCCATTGCCCCTAATTGCCCCATTCTTTCCAAAGATATCCGAATCTCGTGCCCGGAAGCAAAGGGAAAACAAATGTAATCTCCAGATCAGTTCGTGATCGCTCCAATATGATTGCTGTAATCGGGTATTCGCCTGAAATGACACATCTTCGTCACTTGATAACATTAAGCATATTTATTTGTTTTCAATTTTGTCTTCAGTTTTGTTAAAAAACATGAGGTATATTGAGAGCGATGCATGTTAATATAAGAAAAATAACTTCATTTATTCAAATACGTACTACACTATTATTATTTTTATATGATTTGTTGCAATTATTAAGAACTTTTTAGCATCAGCTCGTTAAGTAACCGGGGGAAATAAAAATTACGATCGGAAAATGAACATAGCGGAAAAAAAAATTTTTTTTCATACTTTCAATATCATAATTTGCAATAAATTTCAACAAATATTGCTATAATTTTTTTCTTGGTAGTAAGATTAGATATCAATTTGAAAGACGCGTTATTTAATTTCAAGCAGTTTTCACCTCCATTTAAAACATTTTTATTTCTAAAATGCATCTGCTATCATCACTATTTAAGCATCTTGCAGATTAAATATTCCTACTTTCCCATTCTTTGTGCACTTTAAAAATTATGCACCATCTAGCTATCCTCTAGGAAAAAAAAATCCGAATACCTTGTGGAAAACTAAAGTTTTCTTCTTATAGTTGAACTGTTCATATAGTAGAACTGGGTTCATATAGTAGAAGGGGGTCATATAGTAGAACTGTTAAACCTTAAAAAAATTTCGATTTTTTTTTCAGAAAAATATATATAAGAAAACGTAGACTTTTTCGACATAATAAACTAAATACATAAGCTTTTTAAGATAATCTGCATGAAATTTTTTTTATAATTATTAGCCCATAATTTGCATGAAAAAATTTCTATAATTATTAGCCTAAAATGGTCTCAGGTTCCAAAAGTAAACAAGCTTTTAAAAAATTCCTTTAAAGTAATTTTACTCAGAATGTGATAGTTTGACATGAAGCGCAAGATAACTCTGAAACTTCAATTCTTATGAAATTTTCAAAAAATATATAATAGTATATACTATAATATGAACCGAATTATTTTCATGTTTCCCTGTAGCAAAAATATTTTTATAAGTGGTTGTATTTTATAAAATTTTGAAAATTTCGTCCAAACCAGATGCAACACTGCATTAAATAGAAATACACTTCAAATACATATTTATTTAGGTTTAAAATAAGCAATTGTCCCCAAGTGTAATTAGATACCAATTTTTTTTTTTCGATGTAAAACTTTCTGAGTAATGTCCAAAACTGCCATACCAATGTTTTGTTCCACAAATGGCTCATAATTTAAAACTTCTTATAAAAAATCTGATGTGGGCAGCACATGACTTTCCTTATATTCTTTTTTTTCCTCAATGGCCAGGCATTTGATATTACGTCATTCGCCTATACACCGGCCAGAACCGTGAACCTTTTAGCCGTCACATGACGTTGCCCCGGCGCACCAGTTGTAAGGCTCCTATATATACAGGCTGGCGCAAGAGCGGCCATTGAAGCTCCTGTGGGAGCGACGACTGTGCTTGGCGAAAACGAGGGTTACTTTTTCTTGACATTTATCGCTATAATGGCGCATTTCTCTGCGTCTGTTTTTCAAGCTACCGACTGTCAAACTCTAATTTTATCTGAGAGTCTCGAAATATTTTTTGCTTTTATAACGCGCATTTTGAATGTAATATTTTACATAAAATATTATATTTCTTATTTTGATTAGAATGAAAAGTGTTATTAATCAAATTTTGCATGCAATACGCTTTTATTTTCAGTATTTTGGTAACAATTTAACAAAAATGTGTTTAAAAATAGTAAAAGTTCTAAAAGTTTTTTTAAACAATATAGAAAGGTCTACGACTGTTAACATTTTTACACCTATTTTGATAATACTCAATAACGTATTTTAAACAGACATGATTTATTTCACTTTATTTGTTTGGGGTGAAAGGGAGAGGGGTGTGTATATTTGTCTAAATTTAACAAAAATTGGAAACTTCCAACGCCATATTCCAACGGTGTTCTGCGCAATATTTTTACAATATGGTGGTGGAAGACTTTCGTTGATAAACCTTGCTTTATCATTAAAATTAAATTTCTGATTTTGAAAAACAATAGAGTGGGGGCGTTTTGATATGGACGCCAAAAGCCCTTCGATAATGAAGTCGAAACAAAATACAGTAGCTACTTCAGCATACTATATCATATTTTTATTCATTATTGGTGCAGAATCAGCTACAAAAAGCTATTGTTCAATTCAACATTGTGGGTGAATTTGTAAGGTAAATTATTGATCTTCTAAATGGATTTAAAATTTAGCCTTCACATGTAGAAATATCTTAATATAGATAGCTTATATCTATTTTAATAGAGAATTGACTTTCTAGTATTCAGTTATTTTGAGAAATTATTTCAAGCTATATCAGGTATGCGATTTTTAATGTTATATAAATGCCATAGTATTTTAAAGCTTAAGTTTAACTATATTTGGTAAGATAATATATCAATAATATAAATAATATAAAATAGGAAAATCAATGAGCCAAAATAATGCATGCAATTCATATTACTACAAGCAAAATAGTTATAGCATCTGCAGAAATGTTAAAAATCTCTGGCAGCATAAGTCTATGCTAACTAAAAATGAGAAATAGGCAATCAAAAATATATTTGATTGTAACGTTCTAGTATGTACACTGAATACTTAATTATAAAAAAAAAATTAATTTTATAAATGCTTTGGAGACAATCAAAATAGCAAGTTTTTTTTTTTTTTAAATGCAGCTTTCACATATTTCTACAAACAATTGTTAAAATTTTATATCAATGCACATATTTTATAATTGAAATACAAAACAGTCTTTAAAGCACAATAATTATATAAAAACACAAATTTCAAAGTCAAATCTTACTATCTTGGCGATAAGTCATCGATAAACCCACGCCAAAATGCGATAGCAACCCTACAATTTGATTGCAAGAAAAAATCCTATTTAACTATTATAAAAAATTAATTTATTGAAAGTTCAGCTTTAAGAAACCAATTTTTAAATCTTCTTTTCAAGATCTTAACATACATTTACTTTTAAAAAGACAAAGGAAGCATACAATATGAAACTATTTACACTGCGCAATTCAGGTGAATGTCCAGGAATCTATCCATTTCTTCGGCAGTTTATAAAGCCATATTTTCCTTGTCTCGGGATCTTGAGGAAATTTAAACATTTCCAACTTCTTCCTCCAATGATTAGTGCCATTTATTATACCACAATCACCCATTTTACAGATAAAATACGTATCAAACATGAGACAAGTAACGTACGCTCGCCATTGAAATAGCAGAGGCAGACGGTAACAGACAGTTACGGCAGGAGCTTCAATGGCGGTTGCGCCAGCCTGTCTATATAGGAGCCTTAACCAGTTGGGGTCGGAACACATTGCGCCAAACGACACAACATCCATGCCTGAAGGTGGGGCTCGAACCCACAACCCGGCAGCCGAACGATCGCTAGGAAACGCTTGCCTTGACCGTTCGACCACCGCGTCTTCACTTTCCTTATATAATGCATTGAATTTAATACTTTTACAGTAAAAAGAATAGGTTGCTCTTATAGTAAATACTTATATTCTTTCCAAGATATTAAATTTTCGTCAATTAGTCGTCATTTTCATTGATTTAGCGTCATTTTTATACATTTGGCGAGATATTTGTTAATTTGGCAAAATTTAAAAAAGTCACCAAGTTGGCGACATTCCGCCGAATTCGTCGCCAAAATCTCGCCAAGCGTTATAAAAGGAAAAATAAGTTATTCTTATAGCAGATAAATGACTATTGGTGTTCAAATACAAAAATATTACTTAAGATATCTTTTCTCATGAATGGAACGAGCTAGATCCACCAGAATGATACCACCAAATTTATTGCATGGTATTACATATGAAAAGTGAACATGTTTCTAAACAGTTAATATTTTTTTTTAATTTATGGGATTTTTTTATACATTTATTTGAAAAATGTTCAATATCTCGAGAACGATTTACGCTAGCGTTCTAAGGTTTATGTCAATCGTTTTCTAAGAAAAAAATTACATAAGAAATGTCTATTTACGTAAGTTTATTAAAGGTTTTGATTTTTTTAATGAATTTTTCAAATTTCGCTCGAACATTTAGGGGGTTCTAAACATTCGATTATATTTAAAAACAATAGGCTTCCAGTATTCACGGATTTTAATTTTTATACCAAATTTCATTCGAATCGTTCCATTCGTGTGTAAGATATCGTCTCCACAGACTCGCTGACACCCGCACACACAGACATCACCTGAAAAATGTTCAATTCGTGATAAGGGATGCTTGAAACGTGCTCTCCCGTCGAAAACTCGAATTTTAATTTTTGACCCCGTCACAATACTTTCTTTATATAATATACATACTATGTGTATAAGGAAAGTAAAAATATTATTTACATTATGTTTAAAAAAATGCACTTTAAAAGAAAATATAGATATATAACCAGGAATAAAAGTGTGTTTTTATAGTATATACGCCTGTCAAAGACAGGGAAACTGAGACTCTTAAAAAAATTAAGCTGAAATTTTTTTTTAATAAATATTATTTTGTTTAACAATATATGGTGCTTGCCGTCGAAAATGGTTTTCTCAATTTAAAATTAGTCCAGTTAGGTTCTTCTCCAGTTAAGTCCGAGTTTCAGCCTTTTATGTACCCTACAGCAGCTTCGTGAGAGTTTTGTGAAATATTACTTCCCCCCCCCCCCAATAAATTCGGCTCCGTTATGTTCGAATCCATTGATAATATAATTATGCAAATATTCTGCCTTCTAGATCACCAGGAGCTTCTGGAGGAATTCAAAAGACTTTTCGAAATGAAAACACAGCTTTTTCCGCCTCCAGGGGGGGGGGGGGGGTAAATTGTAAATCCGGCTACATTAAATTCCGTCCGATGGTCAATACTATAAAACAGTGCTTAGAAGTAAGTCTCTTCTAGACACTGTACTGTAAGTGTGAAAAAATTCAGCCAATTAGGTCAACGGAGGAACTTTTGGGGGATCTAGAAAAGATTTTTGAAACTCCCATTTTCTATACCCTTTGGAGGCAGTAAATCAAAAATCCGTCTCCGTTAGGTTCTGTACCGTAGTCGATATCATAAGTGTGCAAAAATTTAGTTTTCTAGGTCACCTGGAACTTCTGGAGGCTCTGAAAGGACAAAAATTGTTAGACACATTAGACAATTATATATAGTGACACTTTATAAGATATAAAATATGATAAATTTAACTTTTTGAAATTTTAAAAGAGAATGGAGAATAGAGTTATCGCACTGATGTATCAACGTAACCATTTCTTCATTGGATGCCGGTAAGAAGGAGCACCCTTATATTAAATAAACCTTATATTATACAATACAGGATGTCCTAAAAAGATTGAAACGCGCTTTAATTCTTTACCTGTTGGAGATAAGTGGGCAATGCAAATTGCAAAACTGTTGAAAGTAAGGTAGGCAATAAGACTACGTTAATGAAATAGTTCTTCCATTAATTTTTAAGAAGTTACACTTTTTAAATTTTTATACGACCCCCTTAGACAAATTTGATCAATCAGAAAATTTGTATTTTTAATGCAATAAGATCATTAAAAGGACCGCATATCTGTATCTTTAAAATCAACTGAATTATGATAAAGGAAAAAATCTGACTTATGCCGCTTTTCCGTACCATGTGAGGCTCTTTCATCAGTGAAAATACGGATCATAAACAAATTGACGATGGAAGTGATTTAGATCAAAAATACGTTAATATGTGTCAAATTTTTTTATCACAAATGCATCTAAATAAAGCATTACACAGACAGAGATCATATAAAGCAGTGGTACTCACTACGCGGTTGGGTATCCTATGTATTATCATCCAGTTTTATCTTTTTTGTGCTATGTCACAAATTTACATTTCTAATTTGATATAGGGTCCCCATTTATAATGTTCAATTTTCAATTAAATATAACTCGCTCAATTTCAAAGATACAGATATGCGGTTTTTTTTAATGATCGTGTTGCATTAAAAACAAAAATTTTCTGATTGACCAAATTTGTCAAGGGGGTCATATAAAAATTTAAAAAGTGTAACTTTTTGAAAATTAATGGGAGGACTATTTCATTAACGTAGTATTATTTCCTACCTTACTTTCAACATTTTTGGAATTTACATTGTCCATTTATCTCCAACAGGTAAAGAATTAAAGCGCGCTTCAATCTTTTTGGGACACCCTGTATAGAACCGTGTGTGCTTGCACGTTTAAACGATAAGTTTAAAAACAAAAACTGTTTAGTTTTACTTACTTCGTTCCTTGTTTGTCTTGAGATTTGTAGTGATAGGTGATTTGGTACCGTGGATCTTCGATATCATTTATATTCATTTTATTTTTATTCAATCCCCCCTCTATTTTATTTTCATTTTATCGTGGGATTTTATTGCGGCTAGCCAGACAAAAAAAATAATGTAATGCTGTAATTGGCTGCATATGTAGCCGGTCTAATATTGACCAGTCCTATTTTATAGTCTCAATCATAAAACATTATAGAAGTACTGCTGTCTTCTTTTCAGAGATTTTACAATGTAATGGTATAACGAATTGATGAGTCTGGTGACCCATTAAATAAAAAATTAAACAAGAAAGCATCTTTGATCGATGCTTGCAGCTCACAGATGGAACTGGATTGAAGCATTTTGGCAGTTTTATGCGCTCAAAATCCGTTATGACAGGGAGCTAGCTACATTTTAAAGTGCAGTTCGATCCACTATGTGAGAATGTATGCATACGTGGGTCTCTTAGCATATTCTAAATCGTCTCTTATAGATCTAAAGGCCAGAGTTAAACCGTTTGATCACGGACGTGCTGGTGCTGGTGCCCAGACCGTCCGACCTACCAGAAAGGTGTAAGGCAACTGTTTGGACGGCCGGGAAGTGCCACCCAATTTAGACCGGAACCCAGTGGGGGAGACATCCACAGGGACCGTACCCTCCTTCCCCTACCACCAACTTCTCGGAAGGACTTACGGACCCACATGTTTAACGTGATCGTACTCCGCGTGAACACGGCGGCAGTTTTGGCAGTGACTGGAATCGAACCCGGGCCTACGGAGTGCAATTCCAGAGCGCTAACCAATGGGCTACCGCGCCCGGTCACGGACGTGCGTTACAACTCGCTGGAGGTTTTTATGAGCCTATAAAATGAATCTGACAAGTTTTGAAGTTCGCAACTAAATAATTCTGGCAATAAGTATTTTAAAAATTGGATCATTGAAATAAACAAATAGTAAATCTTATACGTACATTTTGAATTAATTGCCACTTTTCTAACTAATTGTTGTCTTATTTGATAAAGAATATCTCTGTGTATTTTTCTGTCTGTTGGTTGCGTAGAGGAAAATCTAAGCGACTCACACCAAATAAATTCGATACATTAATAGTTCGAATCAGTTCCAAAGACACCTCATAAAGTTTTTCTTTAATTCTTCTAATTAAATTTTCTTTAATTTCTTTATTTTATTTTATTTTTGTTATTTTATATTAAAGAGCAAATTTAAGAGATTTTCACGCAAAACGGTTCTTTGGCGAACGAAATTGTTGTGTAAATTGTTGTTGAATGTTTTTATTTTAAGACTATCGAAAAGATCAAAGAACGATCTTTCTAACGAGCTTTGAACTTCGAAATGTTGAACTGCTCTGAAGTTTTCAACATTTTTTAAATATGAAGGGACTTTAGAACAAACAATTCCTTCATATTAAAAAAATGTTGAAAATTCATCGAAATACGGATCGAAAATACATTTTATGGAATGTTATTTTTATATTTTTGCATCAAAAAATTGAAGAGTTGCGAAACCCTAATTTTTATCATGATATCTTAGCATTCTAAAAAAGACAAAAAATTAATTTAATTACTCTGTTCCTGAATATTCTATGATTTTTAAGTAAGACTGTTAAGTAAGACTGTAAATTTTTAAATCAAACTGCTGGGGGGGGGGGGACTTCTTAAATTCCGTAGTGTGCACAAGCGTCACTTCACTTGAACGGAGAAATTTTGTCTTTATCCTTTTCATGAGGATCCGTCCGGTTTTCAAAAATTCGTTCTCAGTTTCGGGGAAATTTTAATCAAATGTTTTCATCTTAAATCAGAATATTCGTTCATTCGAATATTCTTTCGAATTCGGCATTGCCGATTATTTGTTTTAGTATAAAATATAACAAGCTTCAATTTAAAACCCAAATAACACTACTTAAGGCCGCAACAGACTATGGACAAATATGAATTAAAGCAGAAAATTAGACTACCCTTTTGAAATTTACTTATGAATAATTTGGTACAGCTATGTCCCCTAGAAATATAGAGCTTATAAACTTTAACGAAAGGAAAAGTTAATATCTGGATAAAGAACTTCGTGTTATAGTTCCTCATACTATACATATGAAATATCTAAGCCATATCTGCCACATGTGTACACAAATGCCTTTGTGGATCTTAAAAAAGAAGTATATGGGGTGTGTATACTACGAACTTACAAAAATAATTGCTCCAGCGCGAGAGAATTGCACAAGTTTTGGTGCGAAGTGCTGACTATAGACCTAACAAGCAGGCTTCCGGTGAGTGTATCATCAAATATGATCGTAATATTTTCGACTTCCAAGCAGTCCTATAGATGGTAGCGTGCTATAAAATCACAGAAAGTGCCTTTGTGACAACATGTAAAATGACATTGGATAACCTGAAGAAATGTGGAAAAGAATAGACGTTCAATGTAGCCATTACAGGATACATTGAACTTCATTGGCTCCTTTGGAAGCAACGAAGAAGATGGCTTGGAAAAGCAGGCCTATTTATGCCAAAAACCTCAATGGCAATATGATATAACTCATCAAACAAATATGAAAAACAAAAAATTAGATACTATCTTTAAGAATGCTGCATAAACAGTCAAGTGGAAAGAAATGGGCTTCGCTTGTGACGAGACAAATTCTGGTAAACTTGTCGCGAAGATCAGCTATTTCTATTTTATGAACTATCGTAGGCCATGATTATACTTATAATCCCACTTACATAAAATTGGAGTTGCAGAAGGTGAATAAGGTCTTTTATGCAACAGTGGTGTTCTATAAGCAGCTAAACTAAATATTTTTTATCTGAAACAAGGCCATATACATTGAAACAAACTACAAATTCTTGTTTATAATATATCCCCCACACTTAAAACGAAGTAAGGTCTCACAGCTGTATGAAAAGCAATTTTTAGAATTATGTTGAAGCTGATAAGAGTTTTAACATTGTCATATACGACAAATATAAAGGATTGAAATTACTTTCTTTTCTGTCAGTGCGCCAGCTCCACGTGTTTGACGTTGTTTGCGATCGAGATTTGGCACAATACCTACGTAAGTTGGTATCAAAGTACTCTGAGTAGAACAATAATATGCAATGAAAAATGTTTTAATTAGGCTAAAAATATATGTGCAAGTCTTTAAAATAGATGTTTGGTAATTGATTTTTATCCATCTACTTACTTCGTTCAAATTATACTTGAAATACTACGTACGAAATAATAAAAATTATTTTTAATCTTTAAAAATTATTTTTAATCTGGAATACCAGGAATTGAATCGCAATAATTAAATTTATTTATTTGAAATCAAATTGATTTATTTCAAAGTAAAATTGATTTATTTCAAAGTAAAATTGATTTATTTTAAACAAATTGATATATTTTAAACAAGTTGGTTTATTTTAAAATCAAAATTAGGCAAGTTATTCTCACATACTATAGTATAAATTATTTCTATTGAAAAGTTTAAAAGTTTAGTAAGGTATACCTTTTACTATGCAATTGCCACATAGTAATTTTGACATTTGTGTTTACTCTTTCTTTGACAAAGTAAATATATTTTTGAGAGAAAAATCTGCAGAAACTATAAAAAATATTCCTCAATTTTTTTCTCATTTTTCAAACAACAATCTGAAAATATTTTGAAAGAAAGTCTCAAATATCCCACCCATTTCGACAAAGATATGTAAAACAAATATCGGATGCTAATTGACATGTGATTTTTCCTTCAGACTAACACATCACTAAGAGTACAAAATAATACATGAATAACCCTACAAATTAATACACGACTAATGACTATCCATAGTAATACATGACTAACGATCATTCTTGCAAAATAATACATGACTAATCCTACGCTTTAATATGCGACTAACTCTACGAGTAATACATATCTTTACATAATAATTCCTAACTATGACTACAACTACAATCAAATGCATGACTATCCTTGCAATCTGACTCATGACTATCTACAATCTAACACAACTATCCCTACAAACTAATGCATATGTATCCCTAAAATCTTATTACTTTTCCTCGAGACATTTGAGAACTATAAAATATAGATCTGTGTGTGTGTGTGTGTTGTAAAATGATCTATAAATATACCTTTAGTAGAGTATCTTGGTTAACTTTAATTCCATGTCTATACCAAACAAGAAAATTATGCACTTGTTTACTTTTAGAAACATGGTTTAAAACCTTGATGCAATCAACACATGAACTCTAAAACTATTTTTTATTTTGTTGAAAACAGTTGCAAAAACTGCAATGTTCATATGATTCAATCCTTCTGAAAAGCACAAGTTTCTTGTAATTGTCAATTAAAATGGTCTCACCAGTATTCATACCAATCACCCCATTTCTCTGACGGGTATCTTAACCTTATACTCTCCTGCTTAGTGAATGTAAATAATGTTATATTTCGAGAATGACTCGGAATAGTGTCAAAGAAGTGGTAGCCACTGATTTAGTACAAAGTACAAATGAAACTTTTACTAATTTCATAACATTAAGAGTCCATATTTATTTATTATTTTAGGATTTTAAACCAAAACCCGTGAAATGTCTTATGAACGATAGAGTCTTATAAATAATTTTTTGCTTCCATTTCTGAATTTTAAATAATATAAACTTTAAATTAAACTTTAACTGAATTTTAAATAATATAAACTTTAAATTAAACTTTAACTGAATTTTAAATAATATAAACTTTAAATTAAGCTTTAACTGAATTTTAAATAATATAATTTTAAATAATTATGACTTTACACTTGATATAAATTGTTTTATTATTTTTTGTAATATTCTTGGTCTAAAAAATGGTGATAAAAATTTAGATGCTTGTCTATGGAATTAAAACAACGGAATTAAAAAAAAATTTTCAACAGAATTAAAGCTATGATAAGATCACCCTGTCATTCAATAAGCCTCTTACGTATATCAGTTGATAACATTGTACCAAATTTTGTTTGTATTACTCAATTAGTTGTAGAGTCGAACCCACAGATATACGATACAGATCGACATACACATATGTATCTTTAAAAACTTCAGCTTTATTTTCAAAAATTCTCAAACTATGTACATCTATGAGACGACAGTCGAAATTTTGAAATAATAATCTATATAAATAAAATTGAAAATGTGTGTGTGTGTGTGTGTGTGTGTGTGCGTATGCGTGTGTGTATGTAAGTAAAAGGATACCATGTGTTTGTATCATCAACACGGGAGAACGGCTGAATGGCTAATTTGATAACATTTTCTGGGTAGACTTGAAATAGACTCACTTACAATTTAGTCCATGTTCCGATTTCTAAGACCAGGGGTTATCGAGATATAAATAAAAAAAACACTATTAAACCTTCCATTCAGATGGCATTTTGCAGACGATATTTGTTCCGCAGTGTTATTTGAAAAAAAAATAAGGATATCATGTTGCTAAGCAACGGAACGAAATCCAATGAGTTTATATTTGAAAGAAAATATCATGTTGCTAAGCGACGGGATTAACCCCAATGAGTTAATACAGCAGTAAGTATTTTTTGATTTAAATATAAAGAACTGTATATAAATAAATTATATCGGAATTGTAATTTTGATTGGTTTATGTCCATTATGGCCTTTGGATTTAAAGATTATGAGGATTATTTATATTTTACATACATGTTAATACTTGTTTATTTATATTAGTTCTTACATCATCTGTTTTATTTTGGCGAAAGATATTTCATATCCATATATACGGATATATCTTCTAATGCACGGGTATAATCTTCTAATCTACGAAAATAAGTAGTACGGGTATATCTTCTAATCCACGAAAATCTAAGTAGGGCAAGTATATATTCTAATACAATTTTAGCTTTTTCGTTTTGGCATATATTGATTCAATTTCATATTTCCTGTAAATTCGTTTAGAAACGGGATTAGGAAGTTTTATTCTTCAGATCTGCCTATGAAGATAATTTTGTATAGAGATAAGAGAGATCCTTAAACTTCTTTTTAAGAGCATAACTTAAATATTTTAATAGAATGTCTTGAATAACATTGTCATCTAGAATACTATAGGAATTTGTACATGATTGTGAATTTTAAGTTTTATTATGTTGTATATTCCGTACACAGAACGTGTATGGTGTTAGTGTTAAATAAATAATCACTTGATGTTTCATTATAAAACGAATGACACAATTTCTAAAACGTTACCATAAACCGTTCTCAAAATATTGCACCATTTTCAAGAAAATTTTACAGTAAATTAAAAGAGAAGTGAGTACTATGAAATGAGTTGATATCCCATATGCAATATTATAAGACAAATTTACTAACATCACTCTCATGGTTCTAGCTTGTTCCATTCAGAGAAAAAATCCTTTGATTAGAATTCGAACCATCGTTTAATACTATACAAGAAAAATTCTTCTCCCGATCTGCTCGTCTACACTGCTGTCAAAAATTATCTTTACTTGCACAAAGGCACTGACTTTTACTTACTCTGTAATACATGGTAATGTACAGGGAAAGTATTGGAATCGTGCTGAAAATCGCAACTCGAGTTTTCGACGGATCTACACGTTTCGGGACCTCTAGAGCACGAAAATTTTTTAACGTGGCGGCTGTGTGTGTGTGTCTGCGTGTCTGTGTGTCTGTCTGTCTGTCTGTGCAATATATGTTTCCATTCTCACTCAAAAACTAATGACCAAATTTCATAAAATTTGATAGGTAAGTCACTTGTGTGTGGCTCTGGTGCTGACTAGATTTTGGTACGATTCGGGATAAAGGAATCTGCCTTATTTTTGATAAATGACCCTCAAAAATTGCCTGTATCCACTCTAGTTGAAAAACTAATAGACCAAATTTCACAAAATTTGGTAGATAAATCAAGTATAGGTTAACCAAATGCTGATCAGATTTTGGTACGATTCGGAAAAAAAGAACCTGCTGTTTTCTGCGAAATCGTCCGCAAAAATCGTTAAATCTAAAATTTAAAAACTACGTAAGCTCAAATACACTGCTCACAACTGAAATCGCAACATCATGAAGAAATTTATATATCCTTGTGAAATTTACAGAATCGAGTTGTAACATGGAGATGATGTGCAAATGATCAAAAAACCCTACATGGAAAAATGAAAGCATGGAACTTTACTGACATTAGATCAATATGGAATAGCCCCACTGTGCGAGCGGTTATGCAGGATTTAATAGGACGAGGCATCCCGTCAATGAGATGGTCAATAGTGTGCTGAGGGATAGCATTCCACACAGCATGCAATTGGGCTTGTAACTGAACATGGTTCGCTAAAATTGGGGGTCATCTTAATCGGCGACCCATGATGTCCCAGATATGCTCAATTGCCGACAAATCCGCAAAATATGCTGGTCGAGGCAGGATATCAAAACCTTGTAGACTATTCATAGTTACCCGTGCAGTATGTGGCCTGGTATTATCCTGCTGAAAAAGCAGTCCAAGCATGGTTAACAGATATGGATGGACCACAGGTCTTACAATGTCAGAGACGTCCGGCCACACAGTTAGTTACCGTAAGCCTTAGGGTTGGTCGTGTGATCTGGGCCTTCCAATGTCAGAGACGTATCGTTGTACCATGATACTGCCAGAAACGTGGACCAAAGATGTTCGTCCACCAAATGTTATACCACCCCAAACCATGGTACTACTTAGGGGGCTGTGTGGCGACTGATAGTAAAAGCTTCTGGTGGCGTTGTTGAAAGCGCAGCCATACGCGGGTACGGCCATCTGACATGTCAGAACCGGATAGTGATTCATCCGTGAACAGAATATTTTGCTATTCTGTCGACCAGTTGCGTCTCATTTGACACCACTGGAGGTGACGTAACCGGTGGAGACGTTGAAATGGTAGGTGTCGAAAAGGTCGTCTACCTCGGAGTCCTGCGTCAGGCAAACGGTTTTGAATTGTTTGCGTCGAAACCACGTTACTTGTAGTGTGGTATAAATGTCGTTGTAACACGGTTGCTGTCGTAAACGGCTCCCGCGCAAGGCTTCTCAGAAGCATACTATCTTCACGTGGTGTGGTACATCTGGAAGTTCCACTACCTGATCTGCGTGTTGTTTTATTGCCTCTCACGAACCGCAGCACACACTGTTGAACTGTGCTCGCATGACGACCCAATAGTTCAGCGATCCTTCGAAGGCTTAATCCATCCTCACGTAAAACAATGATTTGTTGTCGTTCCGTTGACGACAACTGAACGTATGCGGTACGTCGGCGTATTCTTGGCATATTGTGATGATTTTTACAACCTGAAACCAATGACTCTACAATTTAGCTGTGATATCACTCCTCTTTGACCGGACGCTTTTATGCTGCTCGGCAAGGTGTTACGTCACTATGCGTAACGAAACTGTGATCATTTGCATATCTTGCCTTGCTGTTCCCATTGCCTGATTTACATAAAATCACACCTACAACTTTATGGTGTTGCAATTTCAGTTGTGAGCATTGTGCGGATATATAAGTTAAATGCTTATTTTATACGGAATTTTTGACGACGAAAATAATAAGACCAAGCCCATTACTTTAGGTCTAGCCGTTCTCGAGATATTTTAGTTTTTTCGCATTTTCGCTACGCCACCTTTGCAAATAAGTCCAGTGACCAAATGAAAACGAAAATTGAATTAAAAGTGCAAAGTAAGTGCAACTTAAAATAATTATGGCTGTTATTTTGTGCAATTAAACTCAATTTATAAATTACTGAATAAATAAGGAGAACGTGAATATGAGTCTACAGGGAATGTCATGTGCTGCCCACATTAGAATTTCAAATAACTGTTCAATATAACTGAATTCATTTTTGGGGGTGATACATAGCATCATAATACATAAATATAAACTAATAAATCGAATATGAGTGCATATGATACAAAACTCATTATGAATTAAAATTTGCCACTTCCATCAATGGCGGCCCAGGCTTTAAACGGCCGACAGCTCGTCACCTCAAAGATTATTTTCAAATAATACTTCGGAGCAATAATAAAACTGTTTTGAGTCTATAAACACTGAAATTAAATCCTGAAGTGCAGAAGTTCGCTGGGAAACATACTCTGTGCACAGCACTTGTAGTATACTTTGTGCATAGCGTATGTAAAAATAATTTGGGACACCAGTATATATGTAAAGTTTTGCAAAAAATTAATGAAATTTTGGTGATCTTGGTAAGGAACTTGTTGAATATCGCCAACTTGGCATATTTTGAAAATGTCACCAAACTGACGAACGCAAAAGGGGCTAAAGTGATGTTTAATTACGAAAAAGACGCAAAATTAAGTTATGCAGTTCAACTTATTTCATAATCCCTGTTACTTTGGGAGAATTAATATTCTTAATGTAGTGAAAGTCATGTGCTGCCAGCACCAGATTTTATTTTGGTTGAATATAAAGCATCCATATTATTTAGTGTTACTTTGTTCTTACTTCCACAGTCGTTTATTAATTGGTATTTTACTTCGCTTCCCAAAGGGAAGTACTGCTTTTGCACAATTTTTTTAAAAAATCGACACGTTTTTGAAGATGCTGATTATGAAAAAAAAAAATCAGCATTCCCATTTCCTTTATTTTTCTGTCGCCAGAAAATCAAGGTAACGTTTCTTTCTCGGAAACTGCTCAACCAAATATTACATTTTATGCAAAGTTAGGCTGTTATTCGAGTCAGTAAACAATGTCGCGATTTTTCTTAAATTGTCCGAGTCGTGCATGTCAATCGCATATGCCAATTCCACGGTAATAGTATACCTCTTAATACACGACAGACTGAAGTTAAATTTTGTACGAATGTCGGCTGGGATATGCTGGTAATAACAATTTCGAAATCATTTTTGCGAGGAGGGGCGGATTATGAAGGGCTGCACTAAAGAAATGTCATAAGCAGTCCATCGTTTTGGAATTATTTGGGATTTTTTCTTTAGTTTGAGCAAGCTTTGTTGAGCAGCAAAAGTAATTGGTGTGGGTGACATTTGGTATTCAACTGTAGTCTCGCTCGCACAGAAGTAGGAATGCCAAGAAATTCTGAAACATCTGTCTGCATATGGCATTTTATTGGTGCAGCTTTTTATATTGTGATTCAGTCATTTAACTTATAATACTTTAATGCGTAAAATATGGGAAATCGACATAAGGATTAAATTTCAATGCTGTTGCAGTGCCCTTTTCATGTTTAGCTGGTCGCTTTTTGCAACCTGCTCGCGTTTAGAAAACGGTTGAAACTTACAATAACTCTGAGATGTTTAAGTAGAATTCTTTTTTGATGGAATTTATTACAGCATTACATAGTGGATTCGCTCGCTACTCAGATGCGTACGTCGCTGCGACTCGGTACATGATAGGAGATTGCCATCTACATGGGCACGGCTTACAATTGACACCAAGGTTGCTGAAATCGCGTGGAATTTAGATTCTATATTTTCTTATTTCAGATCTTATATCAAAGAACAATTTTTGATCTGTATTACTTTCTTAACCGTTTACTCGCCAAATTCAGTTAGAGTTAAAACTGTACTATTTTTTCTCTATTACATTACCAACTAGTTAGACGAAAAATATGATTATTATGAAGAAAAAAAATAATCAAAAATTTAGAAATTAATCAAAGATAAGGGAATTTATTTGCACTGTGCAATCATAAATTCAGCATATAGCATGTCAGTAAGTTATTACCGAGTAATTATTTTTAATTTTTAATTACTCTGATTTCCACATCGCGAAATTTAAAAGAAATCAGCAGTGTCCCAAAATTCGTCTATTTGCAATAAATAATAATATTTTTTTAAACAAAATATTTAAAATATCAGTGAAGTATTGATTGAATGAATAACTCATTACTTAATATAAAAAAAACTACATTAAATAATTTTTTCATAAATGCTTCCAATATAGAACATTGGCCCCATCCATCCCTAGAAGAATCAAAAATCAGGTTCCGTTAAATTCTGTCCCATAGCTCATACAATGAATGGGCAAAGATTTATCCATCTGGGTCATTTGGGGACTTCTGGTTCTTAAAGTACATTTTGATTAAAACTCTTTTTTTTCATTTCGGAGTGAGAAATTGAGTATCCGTCGTTCTGTTCGATTCCATTATCTGTACTATAAGTATGCAAAATTTAGTATTCTAGGTCACCGAGTGTATGTAGAGTTTTGAGGATAGACATAAAGGCGTTAGACAATTATTATATAGAGATACCATGATATAAGTTTAAAAGCTTTTTTTACAGCCATCAAAATACAATAAAAAGTATGGTTTATACAAGAGTATTAAGTTTCTGCAAATATTTTACTAAGATTATAAAGGTTGTTTTATTATTAAATTAATCCCCCCATCATCACTTAACAAGGGCTGCTACCTTAAAATCGCCCGGGCCGAAAATCACTCCCAGTCCAGTCCTCGGTTCACTGTGTGTGTATCGAAGGTCACGGTTAACTGTGTGTTATTGTTGTTGTTGAGATCCAGACCGTCCGATCTACCAGAAAGGTGTAAGGTAACTGTTTGGACGGTCGGGAAGTGCCACCCAATTTAGACCGGAACCCAGTGGGGGAGACATCCACAGGGACCGTACCCTCCTTCCCCTACCACCAACCACTCGGAAGGACTTACGGACCCGCATGTTTAATGTGATCGTACTCCGCGTGAACACGGCGGCAGTTTTAGCAGTGGAGGGAATCGAACTTGGGCCTACCGAGTGCAATTCCCGCACACTAACCACTGGGCTACCGTGCCCCTGGTTCACTGTGTGTATCAAAGTTCATGGTTCACTGTATATGTATGCAAATCCTCGGTTCACTGTGTCTGTATGCAAGCCCTCGGTTCACTGTGTCTATATGAGTCCTCGGTTCACTGTGTATATATGCGCACACTGTGTAACAATGTTCCTCACTTACCTTGCAAAAATACATATTTTAAAATAATTAAATTTTTGAAAATTTGAAAATAAATTTCTGAAAAAATAAGTACATTCTATAATGCTGAACAAAACAAACATTTTATAAGTAATTTATAATTAGAAAGCTAATATCACAAACAGAACACCAGCAGGAACTGCTTTTAAGTTATAGTACGTTTTACGGTTACATTAAAAAAAAAGTCCCAGAAAATTAAAACAATAATAAGTATCGTTAAATATGTTCATTTTCCATTTGGGATATTATGCGATAAATTTATTAACATCATCCTCGCAGATCTAGCTCATACCATTTAGGAAGAAAACACTTTTGTAATAGTTTTTCATTTTGCAGTGAAACAATTGGCTAATAATCATTTATTTTACGGAAAATTAATTAAATGTCAATTGTATTTTAACGTGGATTTTGCACGTGAGATACGTTAGATTGTTTTGTCCATTAAAGTCTCCAAATGCTCCCAGATTTTAACCTATGTGATATTAATTCAATGCTATTAACATTGTAGTATGGTTTTATTTATTTTGGGGAGCGATTAGATAATTTCAATAATATATCATTCATTTCAAAATAAATAAACGAAAATTTAAATATATTATTACATGAAAAACTGAAGTAGAATTTGGATTTTAAATTTGATAAATCTATTGATTATTACTCGAACCATCGATTTTATATAAAAAAATATTCGTTTCAAATTATTAAAATCTTTTGATATATAGTAAATGTTTAGAGGCTATTAGCAATTTGCTTAATTGTCGAATTAAATTTACACAAAATCTCTCTATAAGTCAATTTGGCACTTCGAAATAGTTTTACATGTTGTCACCATAAAAGCGACAAATTTTAATACATGATTTAAAGCCAGAAATATCGGACCTTGAACATTTTCATGATTTGTTTTTGTCTGTGAAAGAAACCATCGAATTATGTAGGGTAGGACCACCCCTATAAATTGTGGTCCCTTCAACAAGCATTTATCACGATGACCGTCCATATTTGATTTTTCTCCTCTTTGTAAATTTTTTATATATCCCCTTCCCTCAAATAAGTATAGGGCGTCCGGGCCTCCTCTGAAACCCAGGGCCTTCCACTCGAGTGGTGGCCACCCTCTTTTACCTATGGGCGGCGATCTATGGTGAAAGTTATGTGCTGCTTATATCAGTTTTTTTACATACCGCAAAATTTTGGCGATCGCCCCCCTCCCTTTTTGTCTCAATTTGAAATTCTGAAAAATTTCGTGCAACCTCCCCCCCCCCCCCCCCGCCTAAACATCTAAAACTATTTGGGAAAAAATAAAACATTTCGTCATCAAATAAAACAAGAAAGATCAATCATGCATAAGCATTGATTATGAAACACTTTCCAACTGAAATGTAATTTCATTTAAAAATTTCTAAAATGTGATTCATTCAGTGGTAATATCTTTTACATTATCACAGTACTACAGCAATTTATTATACTTAAATATTTAAAACTGTATCGAAATATAAATCATCTGATTCTTTATGCAAAATCAATGAATATTTCATTCATATAACTTGTATTCCAGACTCCAGAGCTAAATAATTTTGTGTGAAAAAAATTCAGCAATTCTTATGTAATTCATCTTACAATCGCTTGAGATATTTGCATTCTGCATATGTTAAAATTAGGCTTCCTTGAAGAAATAATAAAAGTTTAGGGATCATTTAAAATCACAACTATTGTAATTGCATAGGCACGGAATTTACATACACAGATAATACACGGATAATATATATGTGTATGTGTATGTACTCAAAGTATTGGAATCGTGCCGAAGATCGGAACTCGAATTTTCAAAGTATCTACACGTTTTGGGACTTCTAGAACACGAAAAAACTACTTTTAGGAAGACGTCTGTGTGTGTAAGGGTGTATCTGTGTATGTTTCTGTGTGTCTGTGTGGATATTACATCCACTCTAATTGAAAAACTAATGGACCGAATTTCATACAATTTGGTAGGTATGTTTTTTGTGGGAAATCCTGATGTTCATTAGATTATAGTACGATTCGTAATAAAAGAATCTGCCTTCTTTGCGAAATGGCCGCAGAAATTGCCTTTATCCACTCTAGCTAAAAACTAATGAACCAAATTTAACAAAATTTGGAGTATAATATTTCAATAACCTACAAGTGATTTATATACCAAATTTAACAAAATTTTGTATATAAATCATTTGTAGGTTATTCTACTACGATTCGGGAAAAAGGAACGGGCTATTTTTGCGAAATGGCCAGCAAAAATCTTTATATATAAAAATAAAAGACTACGTGTGCTCAATTATATCAATTAAATTCCTATTTTATATGTGATTTTTGACAACAAAAAGAATAAGACTAACCCCATTACTCTAGGACTAGCCGTTCTTGAGATATTCTAGTTTTTTCGCGTTTTCGCTACGCCACCTTTGACAATAAGTCCAGCTATCAAATGAGAACCAATATTAAGTTTAACGTGTAAATTCAATGTCATTTAAAATACTTATGTTGTGCAGATAAACTCAAATTATCATTGAATAAATAAAGAGAACGAATATGAGTCTGCAGGGAAAGACATGTGCTGTCCACATCAGAATTTTTAACAATATTACACCAATGATTTATAGAAGTGAACGGGGATTATTTTCAGGCCATTTCGAAAAAAATGTATGACCTATATTTAAAGATCCATCAAATTTTTGTCGAATAAAATGTTCAACAAATTTAAGCTGTGTACCAAATTTTAACTCTCTAGGACGTAGGAAAGTGCATTTAAAATGCCATCAATTAAATTTATCATGAAGAGTTATATAAAATTTAAAAAAAATGAAAAATTGTTATCTAACAAATTTATTTTAAAATATGAAGCCACTCCCATATGCAAAACGTTTAAACAAATGGGGAGATATTTATTATATAATATCTCTCTCTTTTCTTTCTGGAAGATATCCCAAAGTCAGAATTTAATTGAATTTGTTTTTTTCCCTATATTAAATAATTTTTTTAATTAAAAAACTACTTAACATATTTTACTGAATTTTTTTTTATATATTCTATGGGATAATGTGAATATTTCCTAAAAATTTCGAAGCAATTCGTGAATTTTAAATTTACTTAAAAAATGTTTGAAAAATTAGGTCCCATAGGGTTCAATGTATTTCATTTTTTCAACCCGGGTTCAATAAAAAACTAATTGGGTGATATTATTTATTTATATTCCCATAGGTCCTACAGACCGTCTGAACAACATACTAAAATTTCATTTTGATAAACTCATTTTTACGGCAGTTATCGTGCTAACGGACAGACAGACAGACAGACAGACAGACAGAATGAACAAAGTCATAAACACTTTTCAACTTTGTTGTAAAGTGTTAATAAATGTATTGATTAAAGCATGAGTTGTTTCTTTTAGTTGAAAAAATTCAAGTAAGCATCCTCTCCCTACGTACTTCGCGAATTTTTGTCACATTTGAGAAAGTGGATTGGCGGAATGCTACTTTACTTTTTTAGCAAAAAATTTCCAATAATCGTTCTCCTACATTTTCCGCCATTTTCGGTCGCATCATTTGAAGGGGCGAATCGACGGTATTTCTACGGTTAGTGACTTCAATTCAGTTTTCTTACTCGTAATTTAATGCTGTAATTCAATGCACGTCATAGATGGTGCTAATATTAAAGACCTTTTGTGACCAAACAACTTGGTTGTGTTTACTATATCTTTTTAAAGTCTTTGCTAAATAAGCGTTATTCCATGCATAATAATTAATCCAATAATTGAAATTCTCAACAAGAATTCTCAATAGGAGTTCTCAATAGGTAAGAAAAATTAATTTTGCTGACAGGAGAGAAAAACACTTTGAAGTTGAACTTTTTAAGAACTCTAGTAGTTTTATGATTAATTTTTTATAGAATTTTGATGAAAACAATATTACTAAATATTTAATTAGGACATCCTCTTTCTGTGGGAGATTTAAAAATTTGAAATAAGCACTATTACCAAATTTAAAACAGAATTCACGATCTGAAACAACAGTTTTTAAATATTAAATAATCTATCTCAGACTTCAATAAACCAGAAACTGAGCATAAATTAATAGCACACTAGATATAAGTGTTGAAGCCAAAAAGCTTTTGATCAAGGGGATGACAAGAACTATTATGTGGTGCAAAAGGTTTACGATAAACAGTGGTTAAAAATGAATTTTCAGTGGGAATAACCAAAAAATCCAAGAAATAAACAAAATTTGGGCATTTAATTCAGGTTAAATAAATACAAGATTCAATAGAATTAAATAATAGAAAAAACACTGTGAAAATCCACAATAGACTGGACAAGGAGAGAAAACAATCATCACTATAAAGAGCATAAAAGGAAAATTGGATAAGATTGAGCAATTCAGCTCCGTAATAGTTTATGGAAGTATTACACACAGTGGATTTAGAGGATGATCTATGGCCATTCATCAAATATTTTCAAATGATCACCTTGAAATACAAAATTGTTCTGTGACAAATACGTCCATTTCAAAGAGATAAGATCATCTATTTAAAACTCAGTGGAAATAAATACTTGACCAAAAATGTTGATTAAAGCATAACAAAGAACCTTCAAAGGTAGTAACATCAGTGAAGGGATTTGGAGTGAGAAGAAGTCATAATAAAATTATCTAGCTTACAATTGCGAATTTTGCTGATAAAATCTTAAGAGTTCTTATTTATAAAAATATTGTTACAAACTAGAGTAAAGCTAAAAACACGAAATTTGACTAAAGAAGAGGAAGCTATGTCAGTATTTGAAACAATGGGTTTGGTGAAAATCTTGTGCAAAAAACTAGGTAGAAGTTTAGAAAACTACTGATAGCACGCACAGTATATCACGCACAATATTGTCTAAACACCGAGGCTTGCACACATATTCGTGAGTCTAAATTTAAAACAATAGGAAGCATGGACAACATGTACACTTTGCGTTCGAGGCTACAAAAATATTGAGTCGTAAAAATACTGGCAACATACATTTACTTATAGGATTCGATAACGGTAATGTATTAAAAAACGTAAACTTTTCTATTTTAATATCACTTTGAGGGGGGAATTAACCTTAAAACCTAAAGAAAAAGGGTTATTTCTATATTTATTGAATATAATTTTAAGAACATTTAAAATATATGTAATTATCAAAATATTTCAATTAGAACGCGGTTTATAATAAAATTCGTAAAGAAATACATACATAAATCTAGCAAGCCTCCTTACTTTCCAATCATTTTTCTCAAAACTGTTATTTTCAACCCCGTGCGCATAGTAGCATCAAAACTAGTTATCTTAAAACTTTACGTGCTACAGCATTATGTGCAGATTTACATACCCTACCTAAATTTAAAGGATTGCCTGTCAGCACATCTTTACTAAAAAAATTCTACATATATATATATATATATATATATATATATATATAGTACTTAATAAAGAAGCAACCTTAAAATTTAATTACCTTTTTTATTTTATTTTATTTTTTTCTACAAATTTCAATATAATTTTAGGCAATGGCTAAAATATAATCTCTCTTAAAAGATTATATTAAAAATTTTGGAATCCATGTTCTTAATCCAAAATCCTGTGCACGGCACTTGTATTACAAAAAAAAACACTTTAAAAACTATCAATTAATCTATATAAATAAAAATGAAAATCTGTCTGTCTGTCTGTCTGTCTGTCTGTCTGTCTGTCTGTCTGTCTGTCTGTTTGTCACACCATCACGGGAGAACGGCTGAACCGAATTTGATGAAATTTTGTGGGTAGCCCAGAAATAACCCCACTTAAAATTATATCCGTGTTTTGAGTTTCTACGACCAGTGGTTCTCGAGATATTAGTAAAAAACGAAATTTTCGTTTGTCTCATCATCACGGAAAAACGGCTGAACCGAATTTAATGAAATTTGGTGAATAGCCTTGAAATATCCCCCCATAAATTTTGTCCAAGTTTCGAGTTTCTAAGACCTGGGGTTGTCGAGATATTAATGAAAAACGGAACTTTTTCCTAGGAGTTCTACTCCCTAACTCCGTGGTTTATCCAAACGAAAAGCTTGAAAACCGTTTGAAAGTGAATTAAAATTTAATCTCTGAGTTTGATGGGAGATTTTTTGCGTTAATTAGTCACTTTCTGAAAACATGAATTGTTTGAAACATGATTTAAAGGGGAAATCTATCTCCATGGTTCATGGTTTATTTAAAACAAGCTTTTACGGAACAATGAGAAGTATAGAGAAATCAAAATCGTTATTTAATTTCGCAGTTTATGTTATAAGACATGACATATTTAACATGTTATAAGATTCTATCTTATATCATGTTACTCAGAAACGCAATTAAATTAAATCTGTCTGTTAATTTTAATAATTATTTTTTCGATTTGAATAATAAATAAATGGATATAAAAATATATTTTAGAAAAGAACGATTTGATTTTTCTTATAGCATTTTTGACTGGATAATATCAATTACGGTCTTCAGGTTTAAAAATTATTGTTATTTATATTTTCGGGGATTATTGATTCACGGATTATTGATATTTTCAAGTTATTATGCAATTATTTTATTATGACAAAAATTGTTTAAACTCATATATTGTATGTCGTACGAATCTTCTACAAATACACGTGTATATCTTTTAATCTACGAGAATATAAGTAGTACAGGTATATTGACATATGTTTTGATATATTATTGGCATATATTGGAATCAATTACGACCTTCTGGTATAAAGAGTACGGATATTATTGATGTTTTCAATTTATTACGTCATCTCTTTTATTTCGGCAAATATTTTTGAGACGCATATTGTAATACGGGTAATCTTCTACTAACACATTGGCATATTTTCTCATCTGCGACAATATAATTAGTACGGGGTTGCATATATTCATTCAATTCCTATTTTTTCTTCTGTAAATTTGCTTACAAATGGGGGCCGGATGTTTTATTCTTCAGATCTGATCGTGAAGATAATTTTGCATAGTGAGTACATATATTCTGAAACTTCTCTTTAGGAGCAATAAATTTAATATTTTAACAGAATTTGCACATGATTGCGAACTATAAGTTTCTTTAAATTATACACTCCGTACGAATAACGGGTGTCCTGTTAGTGGTTAATAAATTTTAACATTTTAGGAGGATATATCATGTTGCTCGGCATCGCAATTAAATTAAATGTTTTTGTTAATGTTTTTATTATTTTTTTTCGATTTAAATAATAAATAAATGGATATAGAAGTATATCTTATGAATGGACGGTTTGATTTTTCTTTTAATTATATTAATTGCTGACTGCGTACATCAATTTCATTTATTTTGGCAAAGAGTTTTCAAGCTTATATCGTATTTAGCTACTAAACTTATATATTGTGTTTAGCCAATAAATTCATATAGCCGATTGTTGAAACAGAAAAAGAGTAGAGCGGGTATATCTTCTAATACAATTGTAAGGTTTTCATTTAGTATATTGAAACGGGATAAGAATGTTTCGTTCAGATCTGCAAATTCAAAGCTACGAATTTGGAGGGATATCGCTAATTTGACAACTTTTCTTAAACTTTGCCAAATTGACGGAAATGTCGCCAAATTGATATAAACGACACACAAACAGCTACCATAAACCTTCGGGTTGGTCGTGTGGCTTGGGTCTTCTACATATCAATGAAATTTTTTTTTGTTTCGTTAGAAGAGAGTACTGAAATGATGTTTGGTTAGCATTTATCTGTCAGACCAACCATCCTACTTAGTAATACATTTAGCGAATTTTTAAAATGTCACCAAATTGATAAAAATGTTTTCAAATCTATAAAAATATCTTGAAATTGATAAAATTGCCCTACATAAATGATATTAATTGTTTTTTGTTAGGGGATAGTATTGTGATGATATTTCGTCAATTTGTCGCAAAGTGGAACTGTCAGTTCTACAGTCCCACTTGGCGATAAATTTGGCGATTTTTTAAAATGTCGGTAATTTGACGAAACTGTCGCCAAATGTTCCATAGAAATATAACTATTTAGACGATATTTTTTCTACCAATTTATTTGAAGCAAATGATATCATGTCGCTTAGCAACGGATTTAAATCCAATGTGTTTATGCGGCAAACGATTTTTATTAAATCCTTTCCGATTTGAATAATGAAGATATGTATATAAAATAAATTTCATTGCCATTTCATTTTGGACTGGATAATATCAATTATACTCTTCAGGTTTAAACATTATTATTATTGATATTTTCCGGAATTATTGATTCAGTGATTATTGATATTTTTAAGTTATTACGCCATTGTTTTATTGCGGCAAAAATTGCTGACACACGCATATTGTACGTTGTACGAGTAATCTTCTAGGAATGCACGGGTATATCTTCTAACCTACGAGAATATAAGTAGTACAGGTATATTGGCATATATTTTGACATATATTGGCATATATATTGGAATCAAGTACAGTCTTCTGGTATGAAGATTAAGGGGATTAATTATATATTCAATTTATTACGTCGTCTGTTGTATTTTACCAAAAAACATTTGTGACTCATATTGCTAAACGGGTAATCGTCTACTAATAATCGGACATTATAAGTAGTACGTGTATATCTTCCCATATAATTTTAGCACTTTAATTTTGACATATATTGGAATAAATGACTGTCTTCAGATTTAAAGATTACGGGTTTATTGGTATTTTCAATTTATACATGTAATCTACTAATACAGGTTATATTTTCTAATATTCGCGTATATAATTAGTACGGGTCCCATACAATTTTAACGCTTTTATTTTGCATATATTGATTCAATTCCATATATTTTTTTTATATTTGCTTACATAAGGGATCCAAGATGTTTTATTCTTCAGATATGTCCATGAAGATAATTTTATATAGCGAGAACAGAGATTCTTAAACTTCTTTTTAGGAGCATTATATTAAATATTTTAACAGAATATTTTGATTAAACATGTCATTTAGTATACTATAAGAATTTGGGCATGATTATGAATTTCAAGTTTCTTTATATTATATACTCCGTACGAAGAACGGGTATGCTGCTAGTCCATAAATAAATTTATCAAGGTCCAGATTGATTGACTTTAAGACTTGTTTAGAATTATTACATGAAGGTAACCTGAATTTAGTGCCAAATGACATAATAGTTCTTAAAGATTTATCTTTTACAATGGCTAAGTCACCAGTAACTATATGACCCAAGTGTGGATTAATAAATTCAGTATAATTATCTACACTACAAATACATTCACCATCTACATGTGTTGAGGAATCTATGTCGACTGAGAGAGATTTTGAAATTGCATTGTAATTAAAAATGGTTCTTCCAATAGGCTTGTTATATTTAAAAGTTTTAGTAACATTCAAATCCTTTACAGGCAAAAGATGATGGAAATGATTAAATAAATTCTTAAAGTTTATGGAATTATAAATAGGATGCTTAAATGATATTACACAATAAGAATTAGAACAGTTATTATTATGAAATTGATTAAGTTTTATATATATATATATATATATATATATATATATATATATATATATATATATATAATAGCTTGAAAGTCCAATAAAAGAAAAGTGAGAAGCTGTAACTCGAAAAACCTAACTTTCTAACCAACCTACAAAATGAAAGTATAAATCAGCAAATCTTCAATCAAATGGAAAGAAATACAAAATTCGAATCATCAAGTTAAAAAAAATCATCAAAAATCAATGGTATGGAATCGATAAAAGAAAAACAAATGAAATCCAAGCAATAATGTTATACACGTGGACAAGGGATAGGCCAAAATCATGGATTTGTTCACTTCTCCTAAACTCTTCCTCGGGTCCAAGTATTTTGTCCAAGCAAACACAAAAAATGTATCTTTCTGAAGAAATAGATAGATTATATCTATAAACTATTTATACTTGGACAACATACATAAAGAAGAAAAAATAAAAGGAAACAAGAATACCGGGAAAATAACGCTACTAATGCACGAACCTGTCGAACCCGGGAACCCAGAATGAAGAGACCAGTGTTGCCATTCGCAAAGGAAAAAGAAATGATCTACTGTTGCCATTCGTAAGAAATAAATAACAGTAATGCAAAAAGGCAAGAATAAGTGAAAATATACAATCAGAGCTACTAAAAGGAGGGGTTAATACTCATAATAGAAAGGCTAATGTTTAAGTAGATGTAAAAATAAAAATATTATTAATACAAGAGAATGGAGATGTCAGGCTAATATAAAAAACTATGAATAGAATTCATGAAAATCCAGCTAATCTAAATTTTTTAACTATACCATTTACAAAATAAGAAGGATATTTATATAAATTGCTGGTAATTTTTAGATTATTTATATGTATAGCATAACATTTTTTATCAGATAACCTATAAATTCTAAAAGCTGATTAAGTATAATATTTCTAAACAATAGAATGGAGTTGCAGGAATTAAATGGTAAGATTTTAATAATGTTAAAATTAAAAAGTATTTTTTATCATATAAATTAGTAACAATTCTACTAGAAGTTTCAATACTAAGATTTAAATCCAAAAAATTAATATTATTACTAATAGTAGCTTCATTAGGAATTAATTCCAAATTGTCGGAATATAAATCTATATCTATGACATAATTTTCAGTATATACTAAGCAAATCAGATCAGCAACATATCTGTATAATGTATAATCTATTGAAGTAAAAGACAGTTCATAATGATAAAGGTATAAATTAGCTAACATACTGTTACCCTGTGGAACTCCTGAGACTTGTAAGTATAATTTATTTCCTTGAAAATATAATTCTTGAAAATAACAAAGTGAAGAAGTTTTGGAAATTTTTTTAAAATAGGTTAATATATACTATCTATATAAATAAAAATGAAAATATGTCTGTCTGTCTGTCTGTCTGTCTGTCTGTCTGTTTGTCACACCATCACGGGAGAACGGCTGAACCGAATTTGATGAAATTTTGTGGGTAGCCCAGAAATAACCCCACTTAAAATTATATCCGTGTTTTGAGTTTCTACGACCAGTGGTTCTCGAGATATTAGTAAAAAACGAAATTTTCGTTTGTCTCATCATCACGGAAAAACGGCTGAACCGAATTTAATGAAATTTGGTAAATAGCCTTGAAATATCCCCCCATAAATTTTGTCCAAGTTTCGAGTTTCTAAGACCTGGGGTTGTCGAGATATTAATGAAAAACGGAACTTTTTCCTAGGAGTTCTACTCCCTAACTCCGTGGTTTATCCAAACGAAAAGCTTGAAAATCGTTTGAAAGTGAATTAAAATTTAATCTCTGAGTTTGATGGGAGATTTTTTGCGTTAATTAGTCACTTTCTGAAAACATGAATTGTTTGAAACATGATTTAAAGGGGAAATCTATCTCCATGGTTCATGGTTTATTTAAAACAAGCTTTTACGGAACAATGAGAAGTATAGAGAAATCAAAATCGTTATTTAATTTTCCCCTTGGGACAGAAGGCGGAGTGCCAAGTCCCATCCTCTACACTCTAGGAGAGTGTGGTAGTTAGTTAGTTAGTTATTTAATTTCGCAGTTTATGTTATAAGACATGACATATTTAACATGTTATAAGATTCTATCTTATATCATGTTACTCAGAAACGCAATTAAATTAAATCTGTCTGTTAATTTTAATAATTATTTTTTCGATTTGAATAATAAATAAATGGATATAAAAATATATTTTAGAAAAGAACGATTTGATTTTTCTTATAGCATTTTTGACTGGATAATATCAATTACGGTCTTCAGGTTTAAAAATTATTATTATTTATATATTCGGCGATTATTGATTCAAGGATTATTGATATTTTCAAGTTATTATGCAATTATTTTATTATGACAAAAATTGTTTAAACTCATATATTGTATGTTGTACGAATCTTCTACAAATACACGTGTATATCTTTTAATCTACGAGAATATAAGTAGTACAGGTATATTGACATATGTTTTGATATATATTGGCATATATTAGAATCAATTACGACCTTCTGGTATAAAGAGTACGGATATTATTGATGTTTTCAATTTATTACGTCATCTCTTTTATTTTGGCAAATATTTTTGAGACGCATATTTAAATACGGGTAATCTTCTACTAACACATTGGCATATTTTCTGATCTGCGACAATATAATTAGTACGGGATTGCATATATTCATTCAATTCCTATTTTTTCTTCTGTAAATTTGCTTACAAAAGGGGGCAGGATGTTTTATTCTTCAGATCTGATTGTGAAGATAATTTTGCATAGTGAGAACATATATTCTTAAACTTCTCTTTAGGAGCAATAAATTTAATATTTTAACAGAATTTGCACATGATTGCGAACTTTAAGTTTCTTTAAATTATACACTCCGTACGAATAACGGGTGTGCTGTTAGTGGTTAATAAATTTTAACATTTTAGGAGGATATATCATGTTGCTCGGCATCGCAATTAAATTAAATGTTTTTGTTAATGTTTTTATTATTTTTTTTTCGATTTAAATAATAAATAAATGGATATAGAAGTATATCTTATGAATGGACGGTTTGATTTTTCTTTTAATTATATTAATTGCTGACTGCGTACATCAATTTCATTTATTTTGGCAAAGAGTTTTCAAGCTTATATCGCATTTAGCTACTAAACTCATATATTGTGTTTAGCCAATAAATTCATATAGCCGATTGTTGAAACAGAAAAAGAGTAGAGCGGGTATATCTTCTAATACAATTGTAGTGTTTCATTTAGTATATTGAAACGGGATAAGAATGTTTCATTCAGATCTGCAAATTCAAAGCTACGAATTTGGAGGGATATCGCTAATTTGACAACTTTTCTTAAACTTTGCCAAATTGACGGAAATGTCGCCAAATTGATATAAACGACACACAAACAGCTGCCATAAACCTTCGGGTTGGTCGTGTGGCTTGGGTCTTCTACATATCAATGAAATTATTTTTTGTTTTGTTAGAAGAGAGTACTGAAATGATGTTTGGTTAGCATTTATCTGTCAGACCAACCATCCTACTTAGTAATACATTTAGCGAATTTTTAAAATGTCACCAAATTGATAAAAATGTTTTCAAATCTATAAAAATATCTTGAAATTGATAAAATTGCGCTACATAAATGATATTAATTGTTTTTTGTTGGGGGATAGTATTGTGATGATATTTCGTCAATTTGTCGCAAAGTGCAACTGTCAGTTCTACAGTCCCACTTGGCGATAAATTTGGCGATTTTTTAAAATGTCGCTAATTTGACGAAACTGTCGCCAAATGTTCCATAGAAATATAACTATTTAGACGATATTTTTTCTACCAATTTATTTGAAGCAAATGATATCATGTCGCTTAGCAACGGATTTAAATCCAATGTGTTTATGCGGCAGACGATTTTTATTAAATCCTTTCCGATTTGAATAATGAAGATATGTATATAAAATAAATTTCATTGCCATTTCATTTTGGACTGGATAATATCAATTATACTCTTCAGGTTTAAACATTATTATTATTGATATTTTCCGGAATTATTGATTCAGGGATTATTGATATTTTTAAGTTATTACGCCATTGTTTTATTGCGGCAAAAATTGCTGACACACGCATATTGTACGTTGTACGAGTAATCTTCTAGGAATGCACGGGTATATCTTCTAACCTACGAGAATATAAGTAGTACAGGTATATTGGCATATATTTTGACATATATTGGCATATATATTGGAATCAAGTACAGTCTTCTGGTATGAAGATTAAGGGGATTAATTATATATTCAATTTATTACGTCGTCTGTTGTATTTTACCAAAAAACATTTGTGACTCATATTGCTAAACGGGTAATCGTCTACTAATAATCGGACATTATAAGTAGTACGTGTATATCTTCCCATATAATTTTAGCACTTTAATTTTGACATATATTGGAATAAATGACTGTCTTCAGATTTAAAGATTACGGGTTTATTGGTATTTTCAATTTATACATGTAATCTACTAATACAGGTTATATTTTCTAATATTCGCGTATATAATTAGTACGGGTCCCATACAATTTTAACGCTTTTATTTTGCATATATTGATTCAATTCCATATATTTTTTTTATATTTGCTTACATAAGGGATCCAAGATGTTTTATTCTTCAGATATGTCCATGAAGATAATTTTATATAGCGAGAACAGAGATTCTTAAACTTCTTTTTAGGAGCATTATATTAAATATTTTAACAGAATATTTTGATTAAACATGTCATTTAGTATAAGAATTTGGGCATGATTATGAATTTCAAGTTTCTTTATATTATATACTCCGTACGAAGAACGGGTATGCTGCTAATACTATCTATATAAATAAAATTGAAAATCTGTCTGTCTGTCTGTTTGTCCCATCATCACGGGAGAACGGCTGAACCGAATTTGATGAAATTTTGTGGGTAGCCTAGAAATAGCCCCACTTAAAATTTAGTCTATGGTTGGAATTTCTACGACCAGTGGTTCTCGAGATATTAGTAAAAAACGAAACTTTCGTTTGTCTCATCATCACGAGAGAACGGCTGAACCGAATTTAATGAAATTTTGTGGGTTGCCTTGAAATAGCTCCCCATAAATTTTGCCCAAGTTTCAAGTTTCTAAGACCAGGGGTTGTTGAGATATTAATGAAAAACGGAACTTTTTTTATAGGAGTTCTACTCTCCAACTCCGTGGTTTATCCAAACGGAAAGGATAAAAATCGTTTGTTTAAAGCGTCAAAAGGAATTAAAACTTTATTTTTGAGTTTGATGCAGGATTTTTGCATTAAATAGTCACTATCTGAAAGCATGAATTGTTTGAAACATGAATTTAAATGGAAAAATCTACCTCCATGTTTTTACATGTATTAACCTCCATGTATTTCACAAGCTTTTACTTAACGATTAGAAGTATAAAGAAATTAAAATGGTTATTTAATTTCGAATTTTATGAGGAAGATTCTATCTTATATCATGTTGCTCGGCAAAGGAATGGAATTAAATGTGTTTGTTAATGATTATTATTATTTTTTCTATTTGTATAATAAATAAATGGATGTAAAAATATATTTTATAAATAAACGGTTTAATTGTTCTTTTAATTATATATATTGCGGACTGCGTACATTACTTTTATTTATTTTAGCAAAGAGGATTCAAGCTCATATATTGTGTTTAGCTAATAAACTCATAATAAATGAACGGTTTGATTGTTCTTTTAAATATATATATTGCGAACTGCGTACATCACACTTTTATTTATTTTAGCAAAGAGGTTTCAAAGCTCATATATTGTGTTTAGCTAATAAACTCATATGTTGTGTTTACCCAATAAATTCATTTAGCCGATTGTTGAAGCAGAAAAAGAGTAGAACGGATGTATGTATCTTCTAATACAATTTTAGTGTTTTCATTTAGTATATATACAGACGGGATATGGATATTTTATTCTTCAGATCTGCAAATTTAGAGCTACGAATTTAGCGGAATATCTCTAAATAACATGGTAACTTCTCTTAAACTTTACTAAATTAGAGGAAATATCTCCAAATTAATAAAAATGACCCAAATCAATGAAATTAAATTTGTTTTTTTAGAATAGAGTACTGAAATGATGTTTCTGTAGCATTTGTCGGTCAGTCCATCCATCCTACTTAGTAACGCATTTAACTAATTTTTTTAATATCACTAAATTGATAAAAATATTTGTAAATCCATAAAAATATCATGGAGACGAAAATGTCGCCAAACCTTCCATGGAGATCACATTATTCAGACATGATTTCCATCAATTTATTTGAAGCAGATGATATCAGGTCGCTTAGCAACGGATCCAACGTGTTATGTGTCATACGATTTTTATTAAATCTAATAAAAATATGTATATAAAATAAATTTCATTGACATTACATTTTTGACTGGATAATATCAATTACGGTCTTCAGGTTTAAACATCATTATTATTGATATTTCGGGGACAGTTGATTCAGGAATTATTGATATTTTCAAATTATTATGCCATTGTTTCATTATGACGAAAATTGTTGAAACTCATATATAGTACGTTGTACAAGTAATCTTCTACAAATGCACGGGTCTTCTAATCTACGACAATATAAGTAGTACAGGTATATTGGCAAAATTTTTATATATATTGGCATATATTGGAATCAATTACGACCTTCTGGTATGAAGATTACGGGGATTTTTGATACTTTCAATTTATTACGTCATCTTTTTTATTTTGTTAAATATTTTTAAGACTCATATTACAATAAGTTTAAGCTTCTACTAACACACTGGCATATTTTCTAATTTGCGACAATATAAGTAGTACGTGGTTGCATATATTGATTCAATTCTTTTTTGTGTGTGTGAATTTGTTTACAAAAGGGGCCAGGATATTTTATTCTTCAGATTTGCCCGTGAAGATAATTTTGCATAGTGAGAACAGATATTCTTAAACTTCTCTTTATGATCAATAAATTTAATATTTTATCAGAATTTTCACATGATTGCGAATTATAAGTTTTTTTATATTATATACTCCGTACGAAGGACGGGTATGCTGCTAGTCTATTATAAAAATAAAATTTCTTACCAACATTTTATTAAATGGTTTTTAAATATTAAGACAATAAACATTTATTTCTTAAATTTTCAGGGGATTAAATTTGAAGAAATAGAAAATTTAAAATTTTATACAGTTCCCGTACAAAAACATTTCCAATGAGTAAAATGTGTCCCATTCACTAATAAGGTGATGTGCAAAATTTCAGCATTTTATCATAGAAAGTCCCAGAGATATGTTTAAACAAATGTGGTGAGGGATTAATCACAAATTAAGATGTAAATGTTTACATCAACAGTGCAAATGACGCAACGCAGAAATACATCATAGGCAAATAATATCTGTCTCTTATCTTTAAGGGATGTTTGGCATGGACGGAAAACATTTTGAACAAGCTTTTAATCTTTGTGTAAAATTATTATTTCTACACAGTGTAGATACTTTTGTACCAATAAATAGCAAAATTATTATTTATTTATGTAACCACTGTTTTCTTTCGTAATTTGTGTATGACCCCTGAAACGCGATCTGCCGACATGAACTTTATTATGGGAACCCTTGTCGATGCATTGAAAAGTGGTTTACGTCAGCGTTTTTGTCTTATCATATCTCTGGGACTTTTTACGATAAAATGCTGAAATTTTGTACATCACCGTATTAGTGTATGGGGCACATTTTGCTCATTGAAAATGTTTTTGTGCGGGGGCCGTATAAAAATTTATATTTTGTATTTATTCAAATTTAATTCCCTTGAAAATTTTAATCGATTTCATAAAATTCTGTACCTTTTTTTACCCTACTTTGTAATTTATTATATATGTCTAAGATCAATAGTTAAGGATTAAAAGCCGAGGTCAATGTTTTTGGGACACCCTGTATATATACATACATATATATATATATACACACATATGTATATATAATGTATATATATACGCATATAGATATACATATATATATGTATATGTATATCTATATGCATATATATGTATACACGTATATATATATAATATACAATATTATATATATATATATATATAGTATATATAGCTCAATGGATGCTGTTATCTGCAATGGGGGCGCAATCCTAACTTTGGGACTCCCCTCCCCTATAGCCGGTTGCTATGACTATAAAATTATCTGTTGCAGTAATGTGTCGTCTATGTTACATTTCCAAGAAATTTGAAGCAGAGATGGAAATTTTCAGTTAAAGGTCCACAAAATTCCGGCAGATACACCATTTCTTGCTGTCATTGCAGATATCGTTTATTCCGTGCTGACGAGCACTGTAAAAAATAAAGTACTTAAAAACGAAAACTTCAGCGTACTCGTTTTCATTTGAGTACAATGGCATCATAAACGAGTAGGTGACATACTGAAAAATAAGTAACCGCACTTGCTTGAAAATGAGTACTTCAATAAATAAACGTATTATTTCATTTTGATTTCATTAAAAATTGTGTAATAAATGTGCAAATATAATTCTGAATTTTTTTGTGCAGATATTTCGTAAAATAAAAGTTATAGCCTCGAAATTAAAGAACTATATCATAAGAACTAGCAGCATACCCGTCCTTCGTACGGAGTATATAATATAAAAAAACTTATAATTCGCAATCATGTGCAAATTCTGATAAAATATTAAATTTATTGCTCATAAAGAGAAGTTTAAGAATATCTGTTCTCACTATGCAAAATTATCTTTACGGGCAAATCTGAAGAATAAAATATCCTGGCCCCTTTTGTAAACAAATTCACACACAAAAAAAAGAATTGAATCAATATATGCAACCACGTACTACTTATATTGTCGCAAATTAGAAAATATGCCAGTGTGTTAGTAGAAGCTTAAACATATTGTAATATGAGTCTTAAAAATATTTACCATTATTATTTTTTGCCAATATACCTGTACTACTTATATTGTCGTAGATTAGAAGATATACCCGTGCATTTGTAGAAGATTACTTGTACAACGCACTATATATGAGTTTCAACAATTTTCGTCATAATGAAACAATGGCATAATAATTTGAAAATATCAATAATTCCTGAATCAACTGTCCCCGAAATATCAATAATAATGATGTTTAAACCTGAAGACCGTAATTGATATTATCCAGTCAAAAATGCAATGTTAATGAAATTTATTTTATATACATATTTTTATTAGATTTAATAAAAATCGTATGACACATAACACATTGGATCCGTTGCTAAGCGACATGATATCATCTGCTTCAAATAAATTGATGGAAATCATGTCGTCTGAATAATGTGATCTCCATGGAAGATTTGGCGACATTTTCGTCTCCATGATATTTTTATGGATTTACAAATATTTTTATCAATTTAGTGATATTAAAAAAATTAGTTAAATGCGTTACTAAGTAGGATGGATGGACTGACCGACAAATGCTACAGAAACATCATTTCAGTACTCTATTCCAAAAAAACAAATTTAATTTCATTGATTTGGGTCATTTTTATTAATTTGGAGATATTTCCTCTAATTTGGTAAAGTTTAAGAAAAGTTACCAATTTATTTAGAGATATTCCGCTAAATTCGTAGCTCTAAATTTGCAGATCTGAAGAATAAAATATCCATATCCCGTCTGTATATATACTAAATGAAAACACTAAAATTGTATTAGAAGATACATACATCCGTTCTACTCTTTTTCTGCTTCAACAATCGGCTAAATGAATTTATTGGGTAAACACAATATATGAGTTTATTAGCTAAACACAATATATGAGCTTTGAAACCTCTTTGCTAAAATAAATAAAAGTGTGATGTACGCAGTTCGCAATATATATAATTAAAAGAACAATCAAACCGTTAATTCATTATGAGTTTATTAGCTAAACACAATATATGAGCTTGAAACCTCTTTGCTAAAATAAGTAAAAGTAATGTACGCAGTCCGCAATATATATAATTAAAAGAACAATTAAACCGTTCATTTATAAAATATATTTTTACATCCATTTATTTATTATACAAATAGAAAAAATAATAATAATCATTAACAAACACATTTAATTCCATTCCTTTGCCGAGCAACATGATATAAGATAGAATCTTCCTCATAAAATGCGAAATTAAATAACCATTTTAATTTCTTTATACTTCTAATCGTTGAGTAAAAGCTTGTGAAATACATGGAGGTTAATACATGTAAAAACATGGAGGTAGATTTTTCCATTTAAATTCATGTTTCAAACAATTCATGCTTTCAGATAGTGACTATTTAATGCAAAAATCCTGCATCAAACTCAAAAATAAAGTTTTAATTCCCTTTGACGCTTTAAACAAACGATTTTTATCCTTTCCGTTTGGATAAACCACGGAGTTGGAGAGTAGAACTCCTATAAAAAAAGTTCCGTTTTTCATTAATATCTCGACAACCCCTGGTCTTAGAAACTTGAAACTTGGGCAAAATTTATGGGGGGCTATTTCAAGGCAACCCACAAAATTTCATTAAATTCGGTTTAGCCGTTCTCTCGTGATGATGAGACAAACGAAAGTTTCGTTTTTTACTAATATCTCGAGAACCACTGGTCGTAGAAATTCCAACCATGGACTAAATTTTAAGTGGGGCTATTTCTAGGTTACCCACAAAATTTCATCAAATTCGGTTCAGCCGTTCTCCCGTGATGATGGGACAAACAGACAGACAGACAGACAGACAGACAGACAGATTTTCAATTTTATTTATATAGACTAGCAGTATACCCGTTCTTCGTACGGAGTATATAATATAAAGAAACTTGAAATTCATAATCATGCCCAAATTCTTATAGTATACTAAATGACATGTTTAATCAAAATATTCTGTTAAAATATTTAATATAATGCTCCTAAAAAGAAGTTTAAGAATCTCTGTTCTCGCTATATAAAATTATCTTCATGGACATATCTGAAGAATAAAACATCTTGGACCCCTTATGTAAGCAAATATAAAAAAATATGGAATTGAATCAATATATGCAAAATAAAAGCGTTAAAATTGTATGGGACCCGTACTAATTATATACGCGAATATTAGAAAATATAACCTGTATTAGTAGATTACATGTATAAATTGAAAATACCAATAAACCCGTAATCTTTAAATCTGAAGACAGTCATTTATTCCAATATATGTCAAAATTAAAGTGCTAAAATTATATGGGAAGATATACACGTACTACTTATAATGTCCGATTACTAGTAGAAGATTACCCGTTTTGCAATATGAGTCACAAATGTTTTTTGGTAAAATACAACAGACGACGTAATAAATTGAATATATAATTAATCCCCTTAATCTTCATACCAGAAGACTGTACTTGATTCCAATATATATGCCAATATATGTCAAAATATATGCCAATATACCTGTACTACTTATATTCTCGTAGGTTAGAAGATATACCCGTGCATTCCTAGAAGATTACTCGTACAACGTACAATATGCGTGTGTCAGCAATTTTTGCCGCAATAAAACAATGACGTAATAACTTAAAAATATCAATAATCCCTGAATCAATAATTCCGGAAAATATCAATAATAATAATGTTTAAACCTGAAGAGTATAATTGATATTATCCAGTCCAAAATGAAATGACAATGAAATTTATTTTATATACATATCTTCATTATTCAAATCGGAAAGGATTTAATAAAAATCGTCTGCCGCATAAACACATTGGATTTAAATCCGTTGCTAAGCGACATGATATCATTTGCTTCAAATAAATTGGTAGAAAAAATATCGTCTAAATAGTTATATTTCTATGGAACATTTGGCGACAGTTTCGTCAAATTAGCGACATTTTAAAAAATCGCCAAATTTATCGCCAAGTGGGACTGTAGAACTGACAGTTCCACTTTGCGACAAATTGACGAAATATCATCACAATACTATCCCCTAACAAAAAACAATTAATATCATTTATGTAGCGCAATTTTATCAATTTCAAGATATTTTTATAGATTTGAAAACATTTTTATCAATTTGGTGACATTTTAAAAATTCGTTAAATGTATTACTAAGTAGGATGGTTGGTCTGACAGAGAAATGCTAACCAAACATCATTTCAGTACTCTCTTCTAACAAAACAAAAAAAAATTTCATTGATATGTAGAAGACCCAAGCCACACGACCAACCCGAAGGTTTATGGCAGCTGTTTGTGTGTCGTTTATATCAATTTGGCGACATTTCCGTCAATTTGGCAAAGTTTAAGAAAAGTTGTCAAATTAGCGATATCCCTTCAAATTCGTAGCTTTGAATTTGCAGATCTGAATGAAACATTCTTTTCCCGTTTCAATATACTAAATGAAAACACTACAATTGTATTAGAAGATATACCCGCTCTACTCTTTTTCTGTTTTAACAATCGGCTTTATGAATTTATTGGCTAAACAAAATATATGAGTTTAGTAGCTAAATACGATATAAGCTTGAAAACTCTTTGCCAAAATAAATGACATTGATGTACGCAGTCAGCAATTAATATAATTAAAAGAAAAATCAAACCGTCCATTCATAAGATATACTTTTATATCCATTTATCCATTTATTTATTATTTAAATCGAAAAAAAATAATAAAAACATTAACAAACACATTTAATTTAATTGCGATGCCGAGCAACATGATATATCCTCCTAAAATGTTAAAATTTATTAACCACTAACAGCACACCCGTTATTCGTACCGAGTGTATAATTTAAAGAAACTTAAAGTTCGCAATCATGTGCAAATTCTGTTAAAATATTAAATTTATTGCTCCTAAAGAGAAGTTTAAGAATATATGTTCTCACTATGCAAAATTATCTTCACGATCAGATCTGAAGAATAAAACATCCTGCCCCCTTTTGTAAGCAAATTTACAGAAGAAAAAATAGGAATTGAATGGATATATGCAACCCCGTACTAATTATATTGTCGCAGATCAGAAAATATGCCAATGTGTTAGTAGAAGATTACCCGTATTACAATATGCGTCTCAAAAATATTTGCCAAAATAAAAGAGATGACGTAATAAATTGAAAACATCAATAATATCCGTACTCTTTATACCAGAAGGTCGTAATTGATTCCAATATATGCCAATATATATCAAAACATATGTCAATATACCTGTACTACTTATATTCTCGTAGATTAAAAGATATACACGTGTATTTGTAGAAGATTCGTACAACATACAATATATGAGTTTAAACAATTTTTGTCATAATAAAATAATTGCATAATAACTTGAAAATATCAATAATCCTTGAATCAATAATCCCCGAAAATATAAATATTAATAATTTTTAAACCTGAAGACCGTAATTGATATTATCCAGTCAAAAATGCTATAAGAAAAATCAAATCGTTCTTTTCTAAAATATATTTTTATATCCATTTATTTATTATTCAAATCGAAAAAATAATTATTAAAATTAACAGACAGATTTAGTTTAATTGCGTTTCTGAGTAACATGATATAAGATAGAATCTTATAACATGTTAAATATGTCATGTCTTATAACATAAACTGCGAAATTAAATAACGATTTTGATTTCTCTATACTTCTCATTGTTCCGTAAAAGCTTGTTTTAAATAAACCATGAACCATGGAGATAGATTTCTCCTTTAAATCATGTTTCAAACAATTCATGTTTTCAGAAAGTGACTAATTAACGCAAAAAATCTCCCATCAAACTCAGAGATTAAATTTTAATTCACTTTCAAACGATTTTCAAGCTTTTCGTTTGGATAAACCACGGAGTTAGGGAGTAGAACTCCTAGGAAAAAGTTCCGTTTTTAATTAATATCTCGACAACCCCAGGTCTTAGAAACTCGAAACTTGGACAAAATTTATGGGGGGATATTTCAAGGCTATTCACCAAATTTCATTAAATTCGGTTCAGCCGTTTTTCCGTGATGATGAGACAAACGAAAATTTCGTTTTTTACTAATATCTCGAGAACCACTGGTCGTAGAAACTCAAAACATGGATATAATTTTAAGTGGGGCTATTTCTGGGCTACCCACAAAATTTCATCAAATTCGGTTCAGCCGTTCTCCCGTGATGGTGTGACAAACAGACAGACAGACAGACAGACAGACAGACAGATTTTCATTTTTATTTATATAGACTAGCAGCATACCCGTTCTTCGTACGGAGTATATAATATAAAGAAACTTGAAATTCATAATCATGCCCAAATTCTTATAGTATACTAAATGACATGTTTAATCAAAATATTCTGTTAAAATATTTAATATAATGCTCCTAAAAAGAAGTTTAAGAATCTCTGTTCTCGCTATATAAAATTATCTTCATGGACATATCTGAAGAATGAAACATCTTGGACCCCTTATGTAAGCAAATATAAAAAAAAAATATAGAATTGAATCAATATATGCAAAATAAAAGCGTTAAAATTGTATGGGACCCGTACTAATTATATACGCGAATATTAGAAAATATAACCTGTATTAGTAGATTACATGTATAAATTGAAAATACCAATAAACCCGTAATCTTTAAATCTGAAGACAGTCATTTATTCCAATATATGTCAAAATTAAAGTGCTAAAATTATATGGGAAGATATACACGTACTACTTATAATGTCCGATTATTAGTAGAAGATTACCCGTTTTGCAATATGAGTCTCAAATGTTTTTTGGTAAAATACAACAGACGACGTAATAAATTGAATATATAATTAATCCCCGTAATTTTCATACCAGAAGACTGTACTTGATTCCAATATATATGCCAATATATGTCAAAATATATGCCAATATACCTGTACTACTTATATTCTCGTAGGTTAGAAGATATACCCGTGCATTCCTAGAAGATTACTCGTACAACGTACAATATGCGTGTGTCAGCAATTTTTGCCGCAATAAAACAATGGCGTAATAACTTAAAAATATCAATAATCACTGAATCAATAATTCCGGAAAATATCAATAATAATAATGTTTAAACCTGAAGAGTATAATTGATATTATCCAGTCCAAAATGAAATGGCAATGAAATTTATTTTATATACATATCTTCATTATTCAACTCGGAAAGGATTTAATAATAATCGTCTGCCGCATAAACACATTGGATTTAAATCCGTTGCTAAGCGACATGATATCATTTGCTTCAAATAAATTGGTAGAAAAAATATCGTCTAAATAGTTATATTTCTATGGAACATTTGGCGACAGTTTCGTCAAATTAGCGACATTTTAAAAAATCGCCAAATTTATCGCCAAGTGGGACTGTAGAACTGACAGTTCCGCTTTGCGACAAATTGACGAAATATCATCACAATACTATCCCCTAACAAAAAACAATTAATATCATTTATGTAGCGCCATTTTATCAATTTCAAGATATTTTTATAGATTTGAAAACATTTTTATCAATGTGGTGACATTTTAAAAATTCGCTAAATGTATTACTAAGTAGGATGGTTGGTCTGACAGATAAATGCTAACCAAACATCATTTCAGTACTCTCTTCTAACAAAACAAAAAAAAATTTCATTGATATGTAGAAGACCCAAGCCACACGACCAACCCGAAGGTTTATGGCAGCTGTTTGTGTGTCGTTTATATCAATTTGGCGATATTTCCGTCAATTTGGCAAAGTTTAAGAAAAGTTGTCAAATTAGCGATATCCCTCCAAATTCGTAGCTTTGAATTTGCAGATCTGAATGAAACATTCTTATCCCGTTTCAATATACTAAATGAAAACACTACAATTGTATTAGAAGATATACCCGCTCTACTCTTTTTCTGTTTCAACAATCGGCTATATGAATTTATTGGCTAAACACAATATATGAGTTTAGTAGCTAAATACGATATAAGCTTGAAAACTCTTTGCCAAAATAAATGAAATTGATGTACGCAGTCAGCAATTAATATAATTAAAAGAAAATTCAAACCGTCCATTCATAAGATATACTTTTATATCCATTTATCCATTTATTTATTATTTAAATCGAAAAAAAATAATAAAAACATTAAAAAACACATTTAATTTAATTGCGATGCCGAGCAACATGATATATCCTCCTAAAATGTTAAAATTTATTAACCACTAACAGCACACCCGTTATTCGTACGGAGTGTATAATTTAAAGAAACTTATAGTTCGCAATCATGTGCAAATTCTGTTAAAATATTAAATTTATTGCTCCTAAAGAGAAGTTTAAGAATATATGTTCTCACTATGCAAAATTATCTTCACGATCAGATCTGAAGAATAAAACATCCTGCCCCCTTTTGTAAGCAAATTTACAGAAGAAAAAATAGGAATTGAATGAATATATGCAACCCCGTACTAATTATATTGTCGCAGATCAGAAAATATGCCAATGTGTTAGTAGAAGATTACCCGTATTACAATATGCGTCTCAAAAATATTTGCCAAAATGAAAGAGATGACGTAATAAATTGAAAACATCAATAATATCCGTACTCTTTATACCAGAAGGTCGTAATTGATTCCAATATATGCCAATATATATCAAAACATATGTCAATATACCTGTACTACTTATATTCTCGTAGATTAAAAGATATACACGTGTATTTGTAGAAGATTCGTACAACATACAATATATGAGTTTAAACAATTTTTGTCATAATAAAATAATTGCATAATAACTTGAAAATATCAATAATCCTTGAATCAATAATCCCCGAAAATATAAATAATAATAATTTTTAAACCTGAAGACCGTAATTGATATTATCCAGTCAAAAATGCTATAAGAAAAATCAAATCGTTCTTTTCTAAAATATATTTTTATATCCATTTATTTATTATTCAAATCGAAAAAATAATTATTAAAATTAACAGACAGATTTAATTTAATTGCGTTTCTGAGTAACATGATATAAGATAGAATCTTATAACATGTTAAATATGTCATGTCTTATAACATAAACTACGAAATTAAATAACGATTTTGATTTCTCTATACTTCTCATTGTTCCGCAAAAGCTTGTTTTAAATAAACCATGAACCATGGAGATAGATTTCCCCTTTAAATCATGTTTCAAACAATTCATTTTTTCAGAAAGTGACTAATTAACGCAAAAAATCTCCCATCAAACTCAGAGATTAAATTTTAATTCACTTTCAAACGATTTTCAAGCTTTTCGTTTGGATAAACCACGGAGTTAGGGAGTAGAACTCCTAGGAAAAAGTTCCGTTTTTCATTAATATCTCGACAGCCCCAGGTCTTAGAAACTCGAAACTTGGACAAAATTTATGGGGGGATATTTCAAAGCTATTCACCAAATTTCATTAAATTCGGTTCAGCCGTTTTTCCGTGATGATGAGACAAACGAAAATTTCGTTTTTTACAAATATCTCGAGAACCACGGGTCGTAGAAACTCAAAACACAGATATAATTTTAAGTGGGGCTATTTCTGGGCTACCCACAAAATTTCATCAAATTCGGTTCAGCCGTTCTCCCGTGATGGTGTGACAAACAGACAGACAGACAGACAGACAGACAGACAGACAGACAGATTTTCATTTTTATTTATATAGATTACGATGGCGAATGTATATATTTCGTGTGCTATACGGTCGTGTGTTTCTAATACTTTACAACATAGTTACAACAAAAGTGTTTATGACTTTGTTGTTCATTATATCTGTCTGTCTGACTGTCTGTATGTATGTATGTCTGTCCGTTAGCACAATAACTGCCGTAAAATGACTTTATCAAAATGAAATTTTAGTACGTAGTTCAGATTGTCTGAGGGACCTATGGGAATATAAATGAATAATATCACCCAATTAGTTTTGAATTGAACCCGGGTTGAAAAAATGAAATACATTGAACCCTATGAGACCTAATTTTTGAAACATTTTTAAGCGAATTTAAAATTCCCAAATTGCTTCGAAAGTCTTAGGAAATATTCATATTATCCCATAATAAATATAAAAAAAAATTTCAGCAAAATATGTTCGGTACTTTTTTTAAATAAAAATTAAAATAATAATTGAACCCATATTATATGAAGAGATCACGTGATCATCTTCAAAATAAAATATTGCATCCATCTTGTGTCAAAATCGTGATTTTTAAAGTTCCTTTTAATTTATATTTAGTGTTGTAACCGTCCTAAAACAGCTTTATTTTTGCTTAATTTCTGTGCATTTATATTCTGAAACAGCGCAATAACAATATATTTGAGTTTAAATGATCAATGCCATCCATCTTGTGTCAAAATCATGATTTTTAAAGTTCTTTAATTTATATTTAGTTTTGCATCCGTCCTAAATCCGCATTATTTTTTATTTTTTTCTGTGCATCTATATACTGTGATAACGCAATTACAATATATTTCAATTATTTCTACAACGAAACCTAATTTTCACTTATGGAGATTGTGAACACATACATCAATGTGCAAGATGAGTTGTATAAGAATTGCTGAATTTCTTCAACGCAAAATTATTTAGCTATGGCATCTGCAATATAGCTGATATGAACAAAGCATTCATTGGTTTTACATAAAGAAGCAGACTTTTTCAATGATGTTTTAAGCATAGAGTTAACTTACTTTTACCTCCATGGTTTTAAGTTTTTAAGTAAAATAAATTATTGTAGTATTGTGATGAATGAAAGAAATGGAATAAAAGTATATGAATGAAATATTTACTGCTTTTACATAGAGAGCCAGTCGATTTATATTTCAATGACGTCATTTGAATAAAGTTCACTTTTTTCAATGAAGGTTTAAGTTTTCAAATATAATAAATCAATGTAGTATTGTGATAAGTTTTAAAATATTACCGAGGAATGTATTGCATTTTCGACTTTTTTAAATAAAATTGCATTGAAGTTGGAAAGTGTTTCATAATCAGTGCTTTAAGCATGATTGATCTTTCTTGTTATTAATACTTTACAACATAGTTGAAAAGTGTTTATGACTTTGTTCATTCTGTCTGTCTGCCCGTTCGCACGATAACTGCCGTAAAAATGACTTCATTAAAATGAAATTTTAGTATGTTGTTCAGACGGTCTGTGGGACCTATGGGAATATAAATGAATAATATCACCCAATTAGTTTTGAATTGAACCCGGGTTGAAAAAATGAAATACATTGAACCCTATGAGACCTAATTTTTCAAACATTTTTAAGCGAATTTAAAATTCCCAAATTGCTTCGAAAGTCTTAGGAAATATTCATATTATCCCATAATAAATATAAAAAAAAATTTCAGCAAAATATGTTCGGTACTTTTTTTAAATAAAAATTAAAATAATAATTGAACCCATATTATATGAAGAGATCACGTGATCATCTTCAAAATAAAATATTGCATCCATCTTGTGTCAAAATCGTGATTTTTAAAGTTCCTTTTAATTTATATTTAGTGTTGTAACCGTCCTAAAACAGCTTTATTTTTGCTTAATTTCTGTGCATTTATATTCTGAAACAGCGCAATAACAATATATTTGAGTTTAAATGATCAATGCCATCCATCTTGTGTCAAAATCATGATTTTTAAAGTTCTTTAATTTATATTTAGTTTTGCATCCGTCCTAAATCCGCATTATTTTTTATTTTTTTCTGTGCATCTATATACTGTGATAACGCAATTACAATATATTTCAATTATTTCTACAACGAAACCTAATTTTCACTTATGGAGATTGTGAACACATACATCAATGTGCAAGATGAGTTGTATAAGAATTACTGAATTTCTTGAACGCAAAATTATTTAGCGCTGGAGTCTGCAATATAGTTTGTATGAATGAAACAGTCATTGTTTTTACATAGAGAACAGACGATTCTATAGCAGACTTTTTCGGTGAAGTTTTAAGCACAGAGTCAAATTACTTTTACCTCCATGATTTTAAGTTTAAATAAATAATTGTAGTATTGTGATGAAGGAAAGAAATAGAATAAATGTTTATGAACGAAATTTTTGCTGCTTTTTCATAGAGAGTCAGTCAATTTATATTTCAATGACGTCATTTGAATGAAGTTCATTTTTTTCGTTGAAATTTTTAAATATAATAAATTATTGTAGTATTGTGATAATTTTAAAAATATTACCGCTGAAAGTATCGCATTTAGAGATGTTTAAATAAAATTGCATTATAGTTGGAAAGTGTTTCATAATCAATGCTTTATGCATGATTGATCTTTGTTGTTTCTATAATGTATCAGTAGAATACGGACACGCAATAAGCATTTCTTGTCTTATGCATATACACTGTTTGTCGTCCGTCATTTATTTACAGTTTAAAAATATAATTGAAATATAAAAATATAATTGAATCTCTCATATACTCAAAAATGAGTACATAGTATTTACAATTATGCCTAAAAGTGATTCTCTCACATATACTCAGAAATGAGTACATAGTATTTACAATTATGCTTAAAAGTGATTCTCCCATATACTCAGAAATGAGTACATAGTATTTACAATTATGCTTAAAAGTGATTCTCCCATATACTCAGAAATGAGTACATGGTATTTACAATTATGCTTAAAAGTGATTCTCCCATATACTCAGAAATGAGTACATAGTATTTACAATTATGCTTAAAAGTGATTCTCCCATATACTTAGAAATGAGTACATAGTATTTACAATTATGCTTAAAAGTGATTCTCCCATATACTCAGAAATGAGTACATAGTATTTACAATTATGCTTAAAAGTGATTCTCCCATATACTCAGAAATGAGTACATAGTATTTACAATTATGCTTAAAAGTGATTCTCCCATATACTCAGAAATGAGTACATAGTATTTACAATTATGCTTAAAAGTGATTCTCCCATATACTCAGAAATGAGTACAAAGTATTTACAATTATGCTTAAAAGTGATTCTCCCATATACTCAGAAATGAGTACATAGTATTTACAATTATGCTTAAAATTGATTCTCCCATACTCATAAATGGGTACATAGTATTTACAATTTGATCCAAAATATGCTTAAAATTTAATTCCTTGATATACTCAAAAATGAGTACATGCGTTTCTCAAAATTGAAACATGGTGACTCGGAGCTATTATAAACATGCAAAGTGCTCGAAAATGAGTACATTCTACTTTTTTTTTAAAACCAATTTTAAGAGTGAGTGATTAATAAACGCTGAACCAGTTCATGAATGCTGTTATCTGCAATGGGAAAGTTTCTTACTTTAAAAACGTTTCTTACTTTCGAGACGTTTCTTACTTTGGGAACGTTTCTTACTTGGGGAACGTTTCTTACTTTAGAAACGTTCCCTATTGTCTGTTTCTTTGACTATGAATAAATGAGTTTGTTGCACCAAAATTTTACTCTTCATGATCTACGTATACGAACTGTTGGTTAAAACAAATAGAAACCATTTAAGTGAATTGGAGTATTTTTATATTTAAAAAATGATAATGGTATTTAAGAGTTATAAATAACTAGAACAATATGAATTATTAATTTTAGAAACGGAATTTTTATCATATTAGTTATGCGAATTTATTATTCTCCACTAGATTTTGACTAGATATATGAACACTAAACACTCCTTCAAAGTACTGCCAATAAGTACGCAAAATAAAAGTGGTTAGTTAATAAACAGAATAAGGCATAAATTAAACCGTAACAAAAAGTTTCGGAAACAGAATGGACTTCTTTAATACAGAAAAGCATAATAAATTTTTTAACACTAGTAAATTTACTATCAACAAAAAATTCTTCTCATGACCCATTTGAAATAAGAGTGTTGCCAAACCGAAAGTTACAAAAACCAATCATGCATAAAGCATTGATTATGAAACACTTTCCAACTGAAATGCAATTTTATTTAAACATCTCTGAAATGCGATACATTCAGCGGTGATATTTTTAAAATTATCACAATACTACAATAATTTATTATATTTGAAAACTTCATCGAAAACAAATGAACTTTATTCAAATAACGTCATCGAAATATAAATCGCCTGGTTCTCTATATAAAAGCAATGAATATTTCATTCATAAGCTTTTCTCCTTTCCTTTCATTCAACAGCGATGTTTTTAAAATTATCATAATACTACAATTTTTTATTTTATTTAAAAACGTAAAAACATGGAGGTAAAATTAATTTCTAACTCCATGCTTAAAACTTCATCCAAAAAGCAATAATAAGGAATCGTCTGCTTCTCTATGTAAAATCAATGAATGTTTCATTCATATCAGCTATATTGCAGACTCCAGAACTAAATAATTTTGAGTTAAAGAAATTCAACAATTCTTATACAACTCATCTTACAGCTTGATGTGTTTACATTCTCCATGCATGAAAGTTAGGCTGCGTTGTAGAAATGATCAAAATTTGATGATCATTTAAACTCCAAAATATTGTATTTGCGTTGGCGCAGCTTATAGATGCATAGAAGTATATAGATGCATAAAGCGGTTTTAGGACGGATGCAACACTAAATATAAATTAACAAGAACTTTAAAAATCACGATTTTGACACAAGATGGATGCCATATTTCATTTTGAAGTGGGTCAAGTGATCTTTTCATATAATATGGGTGCAATTATTATTTTAACTTTTATTTAAAAAACTACCGAACATATTTTGCTGAAATTTTCTTTATATATTTTAAAGGATAATTTCAATATTTTCTAAAATATTCGAAGCAATTTCCCTAACAGCATTTTTTTTCACAGTGACGCAAGATTTACGTCACAGGACGTCGCAGTACGTCTCGGCAATGTCATATTGAAGTAATTTTGGTCATTTTCATGGTCGTTTGTGACGTCGCATATTAACTTGTTTGTAACGTCACATTGCAATTGTCATTGTGATGTCGTCATATTGTTACGTGTTAATTAAATTGTGGAAACGTCACAGAATATAGTCACAATGAAGTAACAGAGTTACTAATACTTAACGTCGAATAGAAGTCACAAATATGATGGCACATTATGACCCAGGTGTCACGTGACTACAACGTCACTGTCACACATGTGATGATCTTTGCTGTAAGGGTTGTGAGTTTTAAATTCGCTTAAAAAATGTTTGAATAATTAGGTCCCATAGGGTTCAATGCATTTAATTTTTTCAATCCGGGTTCAATCCGAAACTAATTGGGTGATATTATTCATTCACATTCTCATATGTCCCACAGACCGTCTCACGCAACAACATACTAAAATTTCATTTTGATTAAAGTCATTTTGAGGCAATAATCTTGCGAACAGGCAGACAGACAGAATGAATGAATGAACAAAGTCATAAACACTTTTCAACTATTTTGTAAAGTGTTAAAAACGATTTTCATTTACGTTATCATCTTTCTGATGTTCGTGAACTTTGTGGGTACTCACAAAGGCTTAACGAAATTTGTCTTCATTGAGGAAAATTCGTTTTAATTACTAATTCTCTACTAATAAGTCCTAATAAGTCCTAAAAAATGTTTGATAATAACAGCATATGAGATGCATTTTAAATAATTTTGCATCAGATGCCGTCGATATCTCTTGTTCAGGTGGCCTATGTTATCGCGATAATAAACAATCAAATTGTGTAAAAATTTTATTTCATGATCTTAACGCCTATCAGCCTTTTGATTGCAAAATGTTCTTTTATGAATAATGTCTTGCATTTTCATTGATCTCACGCTTATATCACTTTATCTAAAAAAAATTCGAGGATTTATAGATAATTTTTCAAGGTAAACATATGATCATGTTATGTTCGATCTTGCACGAAAATAAAGAATTTTTGGAATACATTTTTTTTAGCAGATATCAAATGCGCGGGGTCAAAAACACGTGTTCTAAGATAACCGCGTCTAAAGTACAAATTTCGTCATTAAAGTATTATTGCTCTGACATCTCCCACTTTTAACATCGGATGTTAGATTGAATGTTGATTAAAAAATAAAGAAGCGATATCAAACTATGAAACAAAAAATTCGACTGTCGAACTACAAGAAGAACAAGAAATTTGTAAAGAAGCCTTCATATGGTGTCAAAAGAAGTTTACACTTCATTTTCGACGGAATTATTAAACATTTTTATACATTTTTATACTTTTTCAGTCTTATTTTGTACAGTCATAATAATTTTCGGGAGAACCGAAAGTGGAATTGCAGAACAGAGAGAGAAAATCTTTATCGATCCCTACTCAAAATTATAATGCTGAATCCATATCAGTCATCCTCTAAGTTCTATCTAAAGCCAAACTCGATGTTGTAAGGAAATAGATGATGTTAAATATTTTAATTGGAAGTAATATATCTAGAACTGGAAGTGTAAATCCTTAGTGGGACACGCACCCCAAACATAATTAGATGATGAACGCATATCAGCCATCATCTAAGCTATAGCTAACAGCTAAGATGATGACTTTAGCTAAGTCTATAGCTAATTCTAAAAGAAATAGATGTTTCAAGGAAATTTCGAACCAAAAGTTGAAATACTCAGTAAAGTCCCTTAAAAATTTGGTGCTGAATCCATATCAGTCATCATTTAAGCTCTATCTAAACCCAAACTCGGTGTTGTAAGGAAATAGATGATGTTAAATATTTTAATTGGAAGTAACATATCTAGAACTGGAAGTGTAAATTCTTAGTGGGACACACACCCCAAACAGAATTTGATGATGAATGCATATTAGTCATCACCTAAGCTATAGTTAATATCTGAGGTGATGACTTTAGCTAAGTCTATAGCTATTTCTAAACAATATAGATGTTTCAAGAAAATTTTGAACCAAAAGTTGAAATCCACAGTAAAGTCCCTTAAAAATTTGGTGCTGAATCCATATCAGTCATCATTTAAACTCTATTTATAGTCAATTCTGAGAAATAGATGTTTCAAGGAAAATGAATTTTTTTTTATCCAAAATTGGGAAAAGAACCAGAAGAGTAAATCTTTAGTGAGCCCCTTAGCCCCTCTGAAGTTTGATGCTAAGTCCATATCATCTGAGCCTTATATATTGTCAGAAATAACAGTTAAAAAAAATGTATTTACCGTAAGTAAAAAAAACAACAGAAGTGTAAATTTTTCGTAACTCTGGAATCTGAATCTATATTAGTTACAATCTACATTTAATCGATAACCTATCCTGAAAAGTAAGAGTTGCAATCAGAATGTAAATTTTTGAATTGGAAGTGACGTTTCCATAACCGAAAGTGTAAATCTTGAGTGAGTTTCCCCTACCTTCTTCGAAATATCAGTCATCGTCTAAGCTGTCTAAGCTTTATCTATAGCCAGACCTAAGAAATGCAAATTTCAAAGAACTTTTTTAAACCGGAAGTCGAAGTTCTTAGTGAACTACCCTACCCCTTTCCAAAGTTCATGCTAAATCCAAACCATTTATCATCTAAGCATTTTTATACCCAATCTTGACAAATAGATGTTTCAAAAAGAAAAAGCTTAACCCGAAAATAAATAGAACTGGAAGTAAAAATTCTTACTGACCCCCTCCCCATACCAGGAGGTAAGGGGGTTCACGGCGGATTTTAACAGAATTCAATGCTGAGTCCATATTAGTCATATCTAACCCTTATCAATAGTAGATCCTTAGAAATAAATGCTTCAAACAGAAATTTTAGTAAAACAATAGTATTGCAAAAATTTTTGCCACCAAAAAAGTACCTTACTTATTATACTTGAAATTAAATTGTGAGCTTCCAATGAATATAAGGGGATTTCGTTTCATATTGGACAATTTTATTTTATGGAGACTTGTTTGCTAATCATTTCTGCTTTCCATTTTTATAGCGAGATTGTGTGAAACAATGTGACTGATCACACTTTATACATCATTTTGTCTTCTCCGGAAGATAATACAAACTTTTGGCTTACAGAAAACGTTCTCAAAAGCTTTATAGTGACTAAACTATCTTAACTGCGAGAGAAACCCACATTGTCCTCCTCCTAATTTTTGAGGACGAATGGTTTCGACGAACCCAAGTATTACAATAAATCAAACTTCTGCTTGTAAAATAAAAACTTACAAAACTTCCTTGAAGAAAGCAGGCATAAGTCAGTAAGGTGGCCATGGGCGTATGCTGGATTTTTTCCAGAGGGGTGATAAAATCGTTTGCTGTCAAAATTTGGAGATTACTATCAACCTTGCATTTTTAGAGTTTTGAAATTAAAAAATGAACAATCCTGTTTACAGATTCCTTACCCCCATATTTTAAATCTAATCTGTTCATTGAACAACCTTGAAAATTGGCTCTTCAAATGTAGATTTAGAGATCCAATAACAACAAACTGATAAAAATTCGAAACATTTAAACCTTGGAGAGGGAGTAAAAATCGTTCAAAAATAAAACACATGTAAAGAAATATAGTAGGACATTAAAAAAGGGCACATGAAAACATGGAGAAAACTACCAAAAATATTTTTACTGCACCGGGGGGGGGGGGGGGGTGAGAATGTAAAAACATTTCATTAAGGGGTTAAAAATAAAAGAAATAATAAAAAATATCGAATTGAGTGGGGTATCAAAAATTGAAGTTCGAGACTAAAAGAAAAACAACAGATTATTTTTATTTTCTCAGCCACTTGAGAAGAATGGGGAAGGAAAAAAATTGGAGATATACCCAAACACAGGAAAAATATCACGGACACTTCAGGTTAATTACAAAAAGATAATGAGAGAGAGAGAGAGAATAATAAAATGGGGTGTGGATAAATAAAGAACAAAAGTATTCGAGTTTAGTATAAAAAATTAAACACATTGAGACTAAGAGAAAATTATCACATTTTTAACTTTTTGTGAAGGAGTAAAAGAGCAAATTTTCATTTTTTTATTAGTTATAAGAAAATCGTATTTAAACCTCAATCTTTCTATTAAAGTTCACTTGTAATGCTATTAAAATGTTCTATAAGGAATGGCTTCTAATTAACTGTTTCCCAGGGGGACGTTTTGGCACCTCCTGACCCCCTAAATACGCCCATGAAGGTGGCGACAATCGTTGCAAGGGCGTTATAGGCCCCCTTCTTCAGACCAAAAGAACATATGTGAGCCCTTTACAACCGTTAAGCTGGGCCTCATTATCGGGACCATGGGCTTGTGCCCCCAACTTTAAAGGGCACTGAATTTTGCAAGAATGGCTTAAAACTTGCAAAAGTTTTATAAATAACTGAAAAGATCAGTGATATGTAAGAAAATTTCAGTATCTCAGCAAAATCAATGTTGTATGATACAGATTTTCATTATACCATTTGCTCTAAACATTTATTTACTATTGACGATATTAGTAAATTTTAAAATGTTTAATAGGAGCCCTATAAGCCCCATCTATTGTAAGTCAGGCCCTACCTCTAAGAACGTATTTGCAATTGTTAAGGGCGCATACCGTTCTACCAGTTATTTGGGCCTAAAGAAGGGGGCTTATAACGTCCTCCACGCAATTGTCATTACCTTAGTGAAATATTCCTGCTTTCTTCAAAGAAATTTTGTAAGTTTGTAATCCACATATTATTTTCATCTCATACTTTGTTACCTTCATTTTCGCGTACAACATCCTATTTATATGCCAAAATTGTAATTAGTTTAAAAGAGTGATGCTGTTGAATGCAACTAGTCATTATTATTAGCTGTTTAGTATCTAAATGTAACTAGTTTTACTCTTGAATAACTCCCTCAAATAGTTATGAATGAATTTAAATAGTGATACTGTTGAATGTGGCCAGTCATTGTTATTAGCTGTTTAGTATCTAAATGTGACTAGTTTTACTCTTGACTAACTCCTTTAAGTAGTTATGAATGAATTTGAATAGTGGTACTGTTGAATGTATCCAGTCATTGTTATTAGCTATTTAGTATCAAATGTAACTAGTTTTACTCTTGACTAACTCCCTCAAGTAGTTATGAATGAATTTAAATAGTGGTACTGTTGAATGTAGCCAGTCATTGTTATTAGCTATTTAGTATCTAAATGTAACTAGTTTTACTCTTGACTAACTCCCTCAAGTAGTTATGAATGAATTTAAATAGTGATACTGTTAAATATAGCCAGTCATTGTTATTAGCTGTTTAGTGTCTAAATGTCACTAGTTTTACTCTTGACTAACTCCCTCAAGTAGTTATGAATGAATTTAAATAGTTATACTGTTGAATGTGGCCAGTCATTGTTATTAGCTGTTTAGTATCTAAATGTAACTAGTTTTACTCTTGATTAACTCCCCAAAGAGCGCGTCCATATGTTACTTTTAGCGATGTGCGGCTCTCCGAAAAGATTTTTTATTGTTAGCTTCAACTCAGGTGCCAAACGTTCTGTTACTCATGGGTACGAGGCAGTCGAGTTTGGCACATTTCCCGCTTTCCGAGTTGGTGACAAAACTATTTATAAGACGCACTCATTTCGGTTATCATTGAGTGGAAACTTCACATGTTGTTTTACCTAGATCAGGGTCACATTCATTCGGATAATTTACTCTTTCAATTCAATACTTTGTTTTGGAAAAAACATGAAAAGATTATACAAATCCGACTCTTTCGAGAAAGTTCTTTTCATACTTCTTGTGCCCTTGAGCGGTTCATTAGGGACGAGATTTTGAGACGCTCTGTTATTACGCGCACGGGGAGATTGGAATAAATTTGCATTTGACGTCCTTTGTGCTTGTATCATATTCTTAGATAATGAAAGAAGATGTTTGTCATTCTGTCTGTCTGTCTGCGTCCTCTGTAGTGAAAATCGGAGCGTCGGACACCTGTGAAATTTGTCACATGGCTGACTTTTTTAAATCGAACATACAATTTTTACAATACACTTATTTTTACCGAATTGGTGTTTTATTTATTTTATGTTGAAGCACGATTTTGAGCGATATTGAAACGAGACGGTTCATAAACGATCGAATTTTTATTTCAGAATTTCAATCCTGGCATCATCAAAAAGACCGAAGAACGTTCTTTTTGACGATCTTTGAACTGAATCCGTAGATTAATTCCTTCATATTTATTTATTTATTTTTAAATACATTGAAATATTCATTTTTAAATCACAATTTCAGTTTTCAACGGATCTACACGTTTTGGGACCTTTAGAACATGAAATGCCATTTTTATACGTCTGTGTGTCTGTTTGTGCAATGTATGTTTCCACTCTAGTTCAAAACTATTCAACGAAATTTCACAAAATTTGGTAGGTAAGGTACTCGTGAGTTACTCTGGCGCTTATTAGATTTCAGTACTATTAAAAAAAAGGTACCTGTTTTTTTTTTTTTTTTTTTTTTTTTTTTGCAAAATGGCCCTCAAAAATTATTTGTATCCACTCTAGCTTAAGTACAACAAACCAAATTTCACAAATTTTTGTAGATATATCGCTTGTAGGTTACGCTGGTGCTGATTAGATTTTGGTACAATTTGGGAAAATACAGTCTGCTTTTTTCACTTTCTCTGCAATACATGGTAATGTATAGAGAAAATATTGGAATCATGTCAATAATCACAACTCGAGTCTTCTACGGATCTACACGTTTCGAGACCTCTACAACACGAAAAAACTATTTTTAACGTGACGTCTGTGTATGCGTCTGTGTGTCTGTCTGTCTGTGCAGATTTTGTATTCACTCTAACTAAAAAACTAATTGACCGAATTTTATAAAATTTGGTAGGTAAGTCACTTGTGGGCGAAACTAGTGCTGATTAGTTTTCGGTACGATTCGAGATAAAAGAACCTGCCTTTTTTTGCGAAATGGCCAACAAAAGCATGTATCCACTCTAGCTGAAAAACTAATGGACTGAATTTCACAAAATTCGGTAGATAAGTCGCTTGTGGGCCACCCTGGTGCTGATTAGATTTTGGTATGATTCAGAAAAAAATAACTTGCCTTTTTCTGCAAAGTGGCCCGCAAAAATCGCCAAAATCTGAAATAAAAAACTACATATGCTCAAATATATCCATTAAATGCTTGTTTTATACGTAATTTTAACGAAGAAAAGAATAAGACCAATCCCATTACACTTGGACTAGCCGTTCTCGAGATATTTTAGTTTTTTCGTATTTTCTCAACACCTGCTTTGAAAATAAGTCCAGTTACCAAATGAGTACGTAATTGCATTTTCAAAATAATTGCATTTTCAAAATAAATAAAATTTTAGCTTAATATATTTATTATAATTATTAAGCAATTGCAAATGAAAAATTCCGTTAAAATATTTCAAGACAGATTCCTGCAGATTTGCTTTCATTTTATACAAGTAAAAGAAATTATGAGGATAAATAAGTACGTTTAAAAAGTGATCAAAAAAGTTGAAGCTAATATTTTTGCATTACTATTTGATTTTTAAAAATTGAGAATATTATATTTTCATCAAATCCCTAATTACTATTTATGTCAGGCCTGGTCTTTCATTTTCCTTATACTTTCCTTATATACATAAATTTAATGCATAAAGAAAGTATTCTGACGGGGTCGAAAATTCGAATTCGAGTTTTCGACGGGAGAGCACGTTTCAAGCATCCCTGAACACTAATCAGAGGTTTTTGAGGTGATGTCTGTCTGTGTATGTGTGTGGGTGGGTGTCAGTGAGTCTGTGGAGACGATATCTCACGAACGAATGAAGCGATTCGAACAAAATTTGGTATAGAAATCACAATCAGTGAATACTGGAAGTTTAGTGTTTTTACATGCAATCAAATGTTCAGAACTCTACTAAATTTTAAAATGAAATTTAAAAAAATCATCAAAAATTGACGCATTCAATAAAGTTACGTAAATAATCATTTCTTATGTAATTTTTCATTACAAAATGATTGACATAAACTTTAGAACGCTAGCATTAACCGATTTTGAGATATTGCAAATTTTTCAAATAAATTTATCAAAAAATCACATAAAATTAAAAATATATATAACTATTGTGAAATCTGTTCACTTTTCATATGTAATATTATGCGATAAACTTATTATCATCATTCCCGTGGATCTAGCTCATTCCATTTACTAGAGAAGACACTTTGGGTAATAGCTTTGTAATTTGATGCCATTAGTCGTTTATCTTCTATAAGAATAACATATTTCTTCATCCACAATGCTTGGTGAAATTTTGGCGATGAATTTGGCGGAATATCGCCAACTTAACGAGTTTTTTAAATGTTGCCAAATTATCACCAAATTAATAAAAATGACGCGAAATCAATGAAAATGAAGACTAATTGATAAAAATTCAATATCTTGGATAGAATATATATAAGTATCTACTGTAAGAGAAGATACTTTGAGTAACAATTTTGTATTTGGGCGTCATTAGTCGTTTATCTACTATAAGAACAACCTATTTCTCCGACCATAATGCTTGACGAAATTTTGGCGACAAATTTGGCAAACTATCGTCAACTTGATGAATTTTTAAAATGTCGCCAAATAGATGAAAATGTCTCCAAATTGATAAAAATGTCACCAAATTGATAAAAATGACCCTAAATCAATTAAAATGGCAACTAATTGCTAAAAATTCAATATTTTGGAAAGAATATAAGACTCTACTGTAAGATTAACTTATTTCTCCGTCTGTAACATTTGGAGAAATTCTGGCTACGCATTTTTGCGGCATATCGCCAACTTAGAGACTTTTAAATGTTGCCAAATTGACGAAACTTTTGCCAAATTGATAAAAATGTCATTAAGTTAATAAAAATGTCTCCAAATTGATAAAAATGACGCCAAATGGGTTGCAAATTTTAATTCCATCATATGATGGGCATACCTTTATTATATAAGAAATGCTCTTCTAAATATCGCCAACTTGGTGATATTTAGAAGAACATTTCCAACATCGACGAAAATATAGTCAAAATTGCAAAAATAATGCCAAGTTAGTGAAAATGACGCTTAATTGATGAATTTATTATTAAAATATTTAAATATATGGACTATATTGCTTATTGAGGATACTATCAATATTGATAATTGTTAATTTAGAGTTGCGTAAAATGTAAACTAATTTTGAATTGGGTACGAAATAGTTTTACATGTTGTTATCCGGAAAAGCACCAAATGTACAATTTAATGTTCACAAACTTTGTGCTGTGGATCTTTTCAACATTTTTCACCGTTAAAGAAGTACATTCATTGCATTATATAATGAAAGTCATGTGCTCACACATCAAATTTTTACTATCAAATCATATTTTCACGAACTTGAAACATCTATATATAAAAATTTAATATTTTTACCACAATTTTTTTCAGCTGGAATTGAGAATAGGTATTTTTGCAATTTCATGTAAAAGTCTCATTTAATGACCTTGAAATTATAAATGTCATTGAAACGGTCATGAAATATGTCCCAAGAAAATGAATTCTTTAAAAATTGATACAAAATGTGTCATTTTTGATTACATTTTACTTGTTCAAAGGTCAAATTTTATTAGGTCTAAGACCTATGAAGAAATAGAATTTGATAAACAAAATTGTCAGTTTTTTTATGTTTCAAATCGTATTGAAACAGAAACTAATAACAGCCAGAGATAAAAATTTTACAGAATTCTAGTTCATGCAAAACGAAACTTTGATTAATGAAAACATGGAAAGAAATTGTTTTGTAAGCTGAAGTGGCATGGATACAATTGACATGGCAAGTCAATCTTCCTCATTTCCCCATGCATTTCACTGGATACCTGCAACAAGCACTTTTATTTTCAGTTTCTGACGCAAGTCCTATATAGCATTCTTCAAGGTGGAAGAGTTATGAAGTTTGGGTGGAAAGATGTAAAATAATGTCGGGATATTTTCTAATCCATTTTCACCTGGTTTCTCCATTAATTTCTTTATGTTTTTCTTCCAGCAGTTATGAAATGCATATGAAATATTTTAATCTGCTGATTCTGTTTTCACAAAATTCACCTGTAAGTTAAGGCACATAACTACATTTTGTGGTAGTTCTAAAACTCTGGTATTGTTTATTTTAAGAATGTACAGCCGTTTAAAAAAAAATTCGAGCGCAGCACGTTACTCCAGATCCTCGGGTTCATACTGTCATTGTACTGTCAAACCAAATGTATTATTAGACTAGGAATAATGACTGACATAAATAAATGTGCATCTCATTTGCTTAAGGGGCGTCTTCATATCTAGTTGCTCATTCTTTTCGGAAATTCAAATGGCAATGCACTTTTTTTTTTTTTTGCTATCATAAGATTTCTTATGTCAAAAATTATATGCTAGATATATATTTGTGTATGCCACATATATATATGCCATTAAAATGAGGGTAACGCATACTCTGTAGTTATGCTTTTCTATTTCGTTTTACAAAAGCAACTTATCAATAGGCTTGGGGTCCCGAACTCGTGAATTTTAAAGGCATCGTAAACGGCATTGTAACCATCAATATGTTAATGTTAAATGAGGTTTTATGAAGTCACATAATTTAGTGCCCTTGGGGCCGCTAGTAAATATTCCTCACGTAGTTAGGTGGAAATCATTGGCATTTCATTCAAATCATCCAAACATTTATTTTCAACGTTTACTTTGACTTATCTAGTTATAAATTTTATAATATTTCTTTGACTACTAGCTTTTAGTTTTAGAGCACACAATGAATATCGCATTAAAACATTAAACGACATTAACTTTTTTTTTCTTTCTTGGCTCAATATACACAAATAAGCTCAATGCTACTTAATTTAATACAACTTACTATAATCGCTAGTAAATATATGAAACATTGCAAGTCAATTAAAAGTAAGTTGGCCGCTCCTGCTAATAACTTCTTGGATATGTTGCGGCATAGAATCTACAGTGGTGCTCAAAAAATTTTATCTCTCCCCCCCCCCCCAAAAAAAAAATTAAGTATTTTCAAAATAAATGTTTAATATAGCGTAATAAACCCATATGTTGTATCCTACTTTTAATGCATTGACACTTACATGAAAATTTAAAGTGTAATCGCTCTCTAGCCATTATTATGGGACAATAAACATTACTCCATGTCATCTCGAAAATTTAATTAAATAATTTTTTAATCTTGCAAAACTCTTAATTATTAAATATTTAATAAAATAGTAATGGCATATATTCCTCTTTATTATTGAATATTTACAAAATTGAGTATGTCACATATTTCTCACTATTTCGGAATATTTCACATATAAGCATTTAAAATAAATAATTTTGTGCATGACTCTTGGGCGTGACTCCACTATAACTCGTTGTATCGCCACAATCTTGAATTAGACACTCTTGTCTGTTTATGAAGGTTGCTGAACGAAACTCCGTTATCAAAAGTGTGGTTTTGACTAAGACTAGACACATTTTTGGAAACTTCACATTTTATGCACAAAACACTACATGATTAAAAATCATACAATACATTCATCAAAATAAAATTGAATTTCTGGCTCCACAATAACGTGATATATGACCAGAAATATTTGCCAACATGTGTGCATCTACTCAAAAGCATACCGGCGAGAGCAAAGCCCGCGGTTAAATACCTTCAAGTGCCTGAAATCACCAAGCAAATAATTTTTACTGACGACAGGCACGTTTTATACATTATGCAAATCTGAAAGCATATTAGCATACAATAAAAATAAAGTTTGGAGGCTCAAAAATAAAGTTCAGAAAGAATGTGTAAAAGTCAAATGGATTTGAGTCGCCACATATGCATCGATATTAAACAATTTAAAATCACTTTAAATGTGTTACTGTCATTTTTTCCACCAATGCCATGGATGTGGATGATGCAATTGTTTGATTTTCACTGCATCAAGTGGCTGACAAGGTATCGTATCTTACCGAGTATCAACTTGTATCTTGCCGAAATAATTTCCACGTGACATAAAGCGGATCTCCAAATAGCTGTCGTTAACATTTTATAGCATAGCTTACCTTCAAACATAGTAACAAAACATAAAATTTGAGTAAAAATGTTATTCGTATCCATCGTTATGCATTGTTGTGCTAATTAATAATTTGAAAGTAATTAAAAATATTATGTATTAATAAGAAACCTCTGCATTACATAAAGTCCCAAGAATGCAAATTTAATCTTTGTCTACATGTTCCTTAAAGACATTCCACACACTAAAGAAATATATGCATTTCGCTTAATTTGCAATTTCAACATTTATTGTTGTTAATTTCAACTTTTAAATGAAAATTGAAATTAAGATTGTTTTATATAAAAAGCGTGTATACTATTAAACGTAAAGTTCAAGTTACATATTACGAGAAACAGGCATCACACGTATTGATCTAAAGCAGGATCGGCTTTCAAATTTGCCATTTCATTTTAAATTATGAATATTTTCCTAAGACAAATGCAATAACAATGTCTGATCACTCGCTGCACAAATGTCAAGAGTCAAAACTTTGCATTTCAGTACAATGTTTAAATTTTTCTTTTGAGTATTTTATTGGGTTGGAAATTGATGGATGGTCTCCCAAAACTTCCAAAATGGTCATTTTTCACTATAGGTCTGTGTTCCAATAAGTACTGAAAGGAATGAACTAAAAATTTGCACACCAAGGTTTCCAAAAGGGCTGTATTAATTAATGTCAAAACTTACCCACGTTTTAATTTATATGATTTTCATAAATAATAATTAATATTAAAAGTTTATTTGAAAATTTAAAAAATAGTATACATTTTGTTTGGATTATTTAGTATCACAATATAAAATAGGAAGTATAGGGATAGGCTAATTATTTCAGAAAATATAAGGAAAAAACTGCAGCACCCTTTTAAGATTAGGAGCTTGAAATTTTGAGCAGGCATAGTTGCCCAACGGCTTGAGTAGAATATATAAGTTTTATATGAATTCGGAGGGTTTTGACCTGGATTTTCATAATCTGTTATCAAAAGGTGGTGTTGCCCTTTAAAAAAATTAACTTGGTGTGCAAACTTTAATATGAAGACGACCCCGTATGCAAATTAATTGCTCATTTATTTATAGCAGACAGTATTACGTGTCGAATAATATGACAAATAAATTGACGCACCAAGAAAGAATTATCCAAATCAGACAAAATTTGATGCGTCTAATATGGATGTACAGAAAAAGAAATTATTAGAATTTCAGAACAATTGGATGATTTATTGCACTGAAAGATCTACACAAAGTTAGCACGTTAATATGGCGTTGGTCCACCTCTGGTCTTGATACAAGCTGTTACCCGACGTGGCACTGATGCATAAAGTTGCCGGATGATGTTCTGAGGGATATCGTTCCAAATGGCCTCCTAATGACGAGCTAATTAATTCGTCTACATGCTGGGATGGTCGCAGGCGACGCACCACCTTAGCCCAAATGTTCTCAATAGATGAGATATCTGAGGATCTGGCTGTCCAAGGAAATGTGTCGCAAGCACGAATACAATCAATAGAGAGGTGTACCATGTGTGGTCTTGCAATATCTTGCTGAAAAGTTAGCCCGCGGTGTCGTGAAAGGAATGGCAATACAACGGGTCGTAGAATGTCGGCAACGTACCGATATGCTGTGATGGTGCCACGGAGGACTATCAAAGGGGTCCGACTATCAAACGAAATGGCACCCGAGACCATAACTCCCTGTTGTCGGCCGTGTAGGCGTGTGACAGTAAGAGCAGGATCCTGACGATGTCCGAGCTGTCTTCAGACACGTCTGTGCTGGTCGTTGGAACTCAGTTCGAAACGGGACTCATCACTGAAGACAATCCGTTTCCAATCCGAAAAATTCCACGTTGGTCGGGCCCGGCACTATTGCAATCGCTGTTGACGGTGCATGTTGGACAATGGTAGGCGACGTAATGGGCGCCGCGAGTATAGATTCCGCTCCCGTAGTCTTCTATTAATCGTCCGGGTGGCCACTTCCGTATTTGTCACAGGTTTGGATGGTTGATAACTACGAATCTCGTGCTGTCACAGCTCTCTTGACAATCGCTCTATCTTTCCGTTCTGTCGTCGCTCTAGGCCGTCCACTTGCCGCCGAAATCTGCCATTCCGGATCCATTCCAGCCAACATCGTCTAATTGCAGCATCGCTTCTACCAAAATGCCGAGCGATTTGTCAGAGTGCTCATCCAGCCTCAGCACGTCCGCCCGCACGCCCTTTTTCAAACTCCTTTATATGCTCGTAGTGGCCGCGAATTCGCCGGCCAGGCATTGTTACAATCAAGGTACATAAACGCAATCGAAATCCACAGCACGTTTTATTCCTGAAAGCGAGATTCGCTCCTTAAATACACCACCATGGTGCTCAGTTTCAATGCGCTGTTGTTCCGACTATTCATTCATTACCTGCAAATTTTTGATCATTTGCATATTCGATCGACATGTGTTTGCATGAACAGTTTCATTACTATTGGATTATTTTGCTGGGTGCGTTAATTTCTTTGTCTTAGAGTGTATATGGTTTTACTGTAAGATCCGAGGAGCCGGAATAAAGCGCGGTGTTCGGATTTTCTATTGACTGACTGTACATTATTTATAGTCTGCATTTCTCTTTCATTCAGTCGCAATACCCTTGAATTTTTAACAATAGTCGTATCGATCTGTAAATGCTTTAATCTTCGTTATAAATATTTCTTCTCTGCTCAATAACAAATACAGTCCTTGAGAGGAAAAGTTGTATGAACTGATCGGCGACAGTCAAATGCTAAGGCATATTAGAGATGTATTTAAGATTAGAGATGTATTTAAGATTTTGCTACACGCGAATTCTTGAACAATCGCAACACATAATTTGTTAGCACGGGATAACATCAAATTATGTATAACAATTATAGATAGCAAATTCTAACTAAGACTTATCTGAAGTATTTTTAACTGACCATTATTTATCGTTTTTTAAACTATTCACAGTATTCTCACGTACTAAGTTATTTATTATTTCACTACAGCGCCGCCTATTATATGAGAAGGGAATATATTGAGATTTGGTTAATTATCTTACTTTTGAATTTTCTTGTTTTGCACATTTTAATCAACCATTTTTATTTTTCCTACATACATAGTATAATGTATAAGGGAAGTATTGTGACAGAGAGAAAAATTCGAATTCGAGTTTTTGACGAAGAGTACGTTTCAAGCGTCCCTGAAGACGATTCGAGCGTTTTTGAGGTGGTGTGTGTGTGTGTGTGTGCCGATATTTCACGAGCGAATGGAGCAATTGAAAGAAATTCGTACGATTATTACAATCCGTGAATGCTGGAACGCTATTGATTTGAAGTTTGATCGAATGTTCAGAAGACATTCCAAATTTTCGAATGAATTTTTGAAAAAATCATAAAAAAATTAAGACATTCAATAATGTTAAATAAATAATCATTTTATATGCGTTTTTTAATTAGAAGACGAATGACACAAACTTTAGAACGATAGCTTGAACATTAACGAGATATTGCACGTTTTTCAAATAAATTTATATAAAATATTCCTTAAAATTGAAAAGTAGTAAGTATCGTCAAATACATGATATTTGGCGATAAATTTGTCGAAATATCGCCAACTTGGTGGGTTTTTGAAAATGGTGCCACATTGACAAAGATGTCATTAAATTGGCAAAATGATGGTCGCTAAATTGGCAAAAAATGACGCTGACAACAAATAGATGAATAACATATAATATATTTTAACATATAGACTATGTTGCTGAGCAGACGATAGCAATATTTTCAATTGTAAGTTAGATTTGTGCGAAATATAAGTTAATGTAGTACGTCGAAATAGTTTTACATGTTGTCATCGTGAAAAGCGCCCGATGTTAGTGCATTTTCTATCGTCAAAACAATGTTCCCTGCATCTTGTACTACATCATTATTTCGCATAGAAAGAAGTAAAGAACTTGCATTTATGTAGGAAAAGTCATGTGTTGCCCACATCCGATTTTTTCAATGATGCCTGTTTGCTTATCTGAGAGTCTGAGTTCTGGATATCGTTCGAATAAATTGAGCAAGTCGAATGAAATTTGGTGCAATTATTTTAACAGACGAATGTAAGAGACCAATAGGTTTTTAGATAAATAAACCAAACAAAGGTTCTTAGTGTTTCGAACTTTTTCTAAAATCCAAAAAACTTTTCAAAAATATATTTATGTCTAAAATGTTACGGAAATATCTATGTATAAAAAGAAAAAGAAAAATATAAATGATGAAATTTGTATTATAAAAAAAAACCAGAGTTTTTATGCGCTAAATATGTTCTTCATTCCCTTCCTCTAATCTTGTGGGCTTCATAACTAGATTCTATAGAAGTTGCTTTCATAATCATATGCTACTACATTAATGTTATCAATTTCAAAAATCGCCATGACGCATCCTATGAAATTTTTCTATTGTATCTAACGTACAACATGACTTTGTTTTTTGAAATATTGGCATATCACGGTATTTACATGTGGGGTTGAATGACAACACAGATTTTATTTCCAGATAACTCGACGGCTTTATATACTTTATATCTTGAAAGAATTGCGTCAGATAATGATGCAGTACCTGACTTTCACTGCTTAATGAAAGTATTTTACTTCATTCATGTGCAAAATAATGATGGACACAATCCAAGGCACGATGTTTTTAACTTTGAAAAATGTACAACCATTGGGCGCTATTCTGGATAACAACATGTAATTATTTTGAAATACCAAATTAACTTATATTTTGCACAAATCTAACTTAACAATTAAAAATATTGCTAGCATCTGCTCAGAAATATAGTCCATATATTAAAATATGTTATATGTTATTTATTATGTCATTTTCGTAACTTTAGCGTCATCTTTGCCAATTTAATGACATTTCGAGGAAATCTAACTTGACAATTAAAAATATTGCTAGCATCTGCTAAGAAATATGCCCCATTATATTAAAATACATATATTAATTATAATTTTACATTAATTATATCCCACACTAATTATAATCCCACATTAAGAAGTTGACGATATTTCGCCAAATTAGTCACCAATTATTTCATCATGTTTTACATATTTTATTATTTTTGCTGCTGCTCATTTTATGTATTTTGAGATACATTTATTTGAAAAGCGTGCAATATCTTGAGAACGGTTCAAGCTAACGTTCTAAAATTTGTAGCACCTTTAAAAAACAAACTAAAAATAATAATCATTGAAACTAGAAAAACCATCAGATACAATTTGATTAATTTCCTCAATGCTTCAATTACTCATAATTTCTTTACGAGTAAAATATCAAATTTCAAATTTCAATCGAATATTGTGCTACTATAATATGTACTATGTACAAAACATATGAAGTAGTGTAGTCGTGCCAGGATCCCGCCCCGATACTTTTTTAACCAGAGAGCTTCCTGCCTTACAAAATGACAGTAAATATATAGTTTTTAAATTTTCTTTATTTAGCATTCATTTGATATGTGTCTATCTAAACAAAACCTAACGTAGCAGAAGGACTCCTTTGTTGTATAACAGAGAAATGTTAGTTATTACTTTCCTTATATACATAATGTATAAGGAAAGTATTGTGACGGGGTCGAAAATTCGAATTCGAGTTTTCGACGGGAGAGCACGTTTCAAGCATCCCTGATCACGAATCAAACATTTTTGAAGTGATGTCTGTGTGCGTGTGTGTGTGTGTGTGTGTGTGTGTGTGTGAAAGTATGTGTGTATGAAAGTATGTGTGTATGTGTGTGTGTGTGTCAGTGAGTCTGTGGAGACGATAACTGACGAACGAATGGACCGATTCGAACCAAATTTGGTACAAAAATCACAATCCGTAAACACTGGAAGCCTGTTGTTTTTATACGCAATCGAATGTTCAGAACACCCCTAAATTTTCGAATGAAATTTTGAAAAAATCGTCAAAAATTTAAAACCACTAATAAAGTTACGCAAATAGACATTTTTTATGTAATTTTTCATTAGAAAACGATTGACATAAATTTTAGAACGCTAACGTGAACCGTTCTCGAGATATTGTACATTTTTTAAAAAAATTATCAAAAAGTCATATAAAATAATAAGAAAAATATTTCCTATTGAGAAACATGTTTACTTTTCATATGTAATACCATGCGATAAATTGAGTGTAATCCTTCTCGTGGATCTAGCTCGTTCCATTCTTGAAAAAAGATACTTTGAATAATACTTTTGTATTTGAACGCCAATAGTCATTTATCTGCTTTAAGAAAAACTTATTTCTTAGTGCATAACGCTTGGCGAGATTTTGGCGACGAATTTGGCGGAATGTCGCCAACTTGGCGACATCCTTGCAAATTTCGCAGAATGTCGACAGTCGTCATTTGTGGGTTTACCGCCGCATGCCTTCGAATCCGTCGATCAACGCTTGCTGACGTACGTCTGGATGGACCTGTACCACTGTGAAGATTCACATGCCCTTCTTCAATCCATTTTCTCCAAATCCTTTGCACAGTGGATGCATTTACCCGTGTTTCAGCGGCGATACGCCGGTACGACCACCCAGCCGTACGCAGTCCTAAAATGAATCCCCTCGCACGATCGTCCAAATGCTGAAACAGACTTCGGCGTTGTCAACCAGACATCTTTTCAACAACACGTGTCTTCTGAAATGAAAAACAGCTCGGTAAATGGGTTTTCGTAGGCGACAAACAGCAACAACTGTTGGCTCATCTGCCATTTCCGTCCCTTTTATCCCGCGCTCTAATCGCGTGACCTACTTGCATTCCAGATCATTTGCATACATCGGCCAGCTGCATTTATCTTGCAATTTGCATAATTATACGGCCAAAGCTTCATGGTGTTTGCATTTTCTATGTCGGGTAGTGTATTTTTAAAGGTGTAGAGTGAATTATTTGGTCAAGAAAGAATACCTCTTGTTTATAATAAGCGTGCTTTTAGCTATTTTTATTTTTAAAAGATTTTACCAATAATGAATCAACGCTATACAAAAATTTTGATTTATAGATATTATATTGAAAGGATAATTACATTATTATATGATACAAACCTTACTACTTTCCCTTGAAGAAAACTATGAATAATTTTAGGTTCATCGGTGCGACTTGGTTATAACGAAGATTCCGGTTCCGGGGCTTACAATTTTACTCATTAAATTCGGACGTACGTTATAATCGTTTGGTGTAGAAAAAATATTTATAATATGAGTAACAGTCAGTAAGGACGTACCCAGAATAGTTTGCAGAGGACTTTAAAAGTTATATGAAAGAACATTGTGAACACCTACATGTTAAACTACAAACACCAAAATTACAAAAATGCTACTATATCTTTAAATTATTATTTATGACACCCTCGAACTCTATTTAATCGATTTCTTCCATGTGAACTTCCAATAAAATAATTGGCACACTGAGTCTTGTTTTGAATGATATCCGCAATACTCATTAGAAATTCATAAAACAAACTGCAATTTTCTTGAGAACGACTGGTTTTAGAAGCTTGAAAATGATTTCTCGGACAAAAATATGCATGAAATGACTATTCTTTTGATAAAATTAAACATTTCTTGTAATTCAAAAATATAAAAATTGCTGCCATTTTGATAGCATATCCAGTTTTTTCTGGCATCCTTCAAAATATGTAGTACCCGTTAAGGTATAAAAATGTTGGTATTAAAGGATAGGGAGGGAGTAGGGGTGCACATGGAGCCCCTCTGGCTTCCCTACTAAGGAGAAGATTTTATCAGTCAAGATTCAAATAAAAGGGCTGCCTTTCGTGGAAGATTTTCAATGCTATCACTCACTGCCACGACTGCCAAAGCTCAATCTTTAATATTAGTCTTATCATTTGACGTCCCATTTTTCAGTGGTTTATTAGTAATGTCTAGGCAAATGGTTAGCAATGTCTATGCAATTCAATGGTCTGTTAGAAATCACCATGGATAGGCGTCGATTCTTTTAATATTGCCTCTTTTTATAGAAATCTTTATGCGCAAATCATAGCTTTCTCACTGTTAAGTTCTTAAAATAAAATGTGAATTAAAATTTAAAGGAACTAAATACTTATGTATAGGGAAAAAAATGTCTTTCATTTATAATTTTTTTTTTGGGGGGGGGGGGGGGTGTTATTGAGCAATTTTAAAGATTATTATGGATATCAAACAAATTTTCAAAAATGATCTGTAATGTCTCCCAAACGTTTGTAATGTTCTTAAATAATAAGAATTAATTTTGAATAAGACATTTAAAACGTTTATTTTAAATTGGCATAAATACCTTGTTAAGTAACATTGAAAACTTAAACATCCTTCCTGTCAGACAAATTCTCAATTAACTATGACAGACTATTAGTTGCATCTTAATAACCTAAAAGTTAGTTTTATACAAAAGTATTTTTGTGGTTTCAGTAATTCGAATCCAACTAGACAAATGTATTTGTTCATGGTAAACGTAAATTGAAGCAATTTATAAAAACTGCACTTCAAAACATGATCTTAGCCAGGATATCGGAACGGAAGGCGGAAATAAAATACAGGGTGGGTTATAGTGCTATATATCATTTCGCTAATTCTGATCCAATGTAATTTTTGAGCCAGAGGGTGGTTATGACCCCTAAGACCTCCCACTGCCTACGCCACTGGTTTAGAATAGCAAAAGTATTTTTATTTATAGTGATAAAGTGAAATAAGAAAGAATATTTAAGTATAGTATAAAGTAGAGATTATAATATCTCAGTGGTTAAGGCTAGAGGATCGCACAAGAAGGGCTCGAGTTTGATCCTCACCACCACCCAAAGCTCTATCCCAATGTCTTGTATGGGCACTATCAATTTGTAGGTCTAAAAGTTCGACCGAGAAGTCATACGACAGGAGAAAGATGGCACGGCCCATGTGGTATCAATGCCTACAGGGTTTCGATCTAAATGGGATGGTTAAAGGACGTAATGTGATCCGGCCCATGTAGTGCACCGGCGAAATGTGCTATGACAGCAAAAAGGTTCATATATCGGCCGCTAAATAGGCTAATGGTTTTAAAGTCAATGATTATAGGTTAATGGTTTCAAGGTCTAAATCGGCTAATGGCTATCAAGTGTCTGGCCACTGGGAAAAAAGTATAACATAAAGTACACAGCTTAAATCTTTAACATTTGATATCGATGCGTCAACTGAATGGAATAATTAACGAATAACCCATTGGAGATATTTTTTATTTTATATTACGTGAAAAATTTGCTGAAATATTTTTAGAAATGAATAAGATTATTGGGATAACCTTGAATAATAAATTAATAGAAAAATATTCTGCATGTATAATGTGATACTAATAGAATGAAGTAATATTATAATTTTGTCTAATTAAACATTTTTGAATGAAACACAATCGTCTTCCGTATGTTCCTAACAGTTCTGCATTAAAGTCACTGATGACTTGTGGACCTCAAGTCAAATTCAACTTTCAATGTCTCCAGATTTAAGCCGCCAATGACAAATTTTTCGGTGAAAAAAATAAACAAAATCATTTTTATCGTTGATTTTAGATAATTCATTAATCGAAAATAGCGTCATCATCAGTCATAGCTGATAATTTTGTCTCATAAAATGACTTTAAATTTGAATTATTTCGATTGATAGTTTAGCTTTCAGAGAAATATCGTATAAGAAAGCATACACACATGTACATCTTATTGGCAAGGATACACATTTTAAAAATTACTTTAAACTAAAGTATATATATATATATATATATATATATATATATATATATATATATATATATATACACACAATCTGAATGAAATAATTGGGTACAATTCCGCTATCTGATCATACTTCTGACACATATACTATTGCAAAACCCAGTATTTGCCAATACTTAATCTAACATCTGACAGTCGATTTATATGAATTGTTTTCGTACTTTACATTATGCACTAATATGCATTCTATTTAAGATTCATATATATTACTTTTGTTTCAGGAGTAATTGGTAACTAACCTATAAAGGCATGTCTATTTATGTTGATGAGACAGATCCGGGAGAAGGTAAGCCAATTTTTCAACTTTATTGCTATATTTTTACTATTTTTTTCGGTACATAGAATACTTTGAATTTCCTTGGGCCCTTGTAAATGATTTCGAAATATCTTAATAATAAATCCTTAATGAAAATAAGAGTCCATCCTTAATATACACTCTCTTATCAGCTGTCACATCAAACAGTTACGAATAGGTATGCATTCTTTATGATAGCAGAGTTTACTTATACGTGTTCATAATATATTATCTCTAAATTCTTTTAAAAAAGTATTCCTAACGGATAACTATATTCCAAATTGCTTTTGAACTTCCAAAACAATTATAATTTTCAAGCAAAAATAAATAATATTATAATTTCCCACCACATACATACAAGACTCAAATAGCTCAAATTTCCACCATAGATGGATCCAGAAAACTAGTATTTCTATGAAGTTAAGTGGACCCTTGATGAAGTCTATTCAGTGACTGCCATCCATTTTATACTTTGGTTTAATGCCTATGGTGTCAATAAACCTAATTACAAAAATGTTGCAATTTAATTATTTTCCCCTTTGTTTCTCATTTTCATTATCCTCTTTGATAATTCGTCTTAATTCGTCTTATTAATTAATTCGTCTTTTTCACATTTTTCATTTTTGTGATATACTTCATTCTTCAATCACGTTTTATCTTCACATCCAAAAGTTTATTACATTTGCTACAGTTTATTTTTATTTGTATTCTAACTTTCTTATATAGCTCTTTTGACCCATATAACTTTATTAGATAATTTATCTCCCATATTAGAGGTATAGTTATCATCCTTTTTACCTCATTTTCGTTGAGACCCTTAATATTTACCCACTTTTAGGAGTTAGAAGTTTGCGATTTGGTACTCGGCTGGCTTAAATCACGTAACTATAATCACGTAACTATAAGTCTTAAAACCCAAAATGTCGTTAGGAGAGGGGGAGCGATTATACTATTCTATGTCATCCCTATGACAAAAGAAAACATCTGATTAAAATTATTTTTAAATATATATGTAACTTTATAAACAAATATTTTCAAATATTTGTTTTAAGCCTGATTAATTTTGACGGTCATTTTACATTCACCTGATTATTCCATTCGCATGTTAGGATATTTTTGTATTATTTACCCCGTCATTAGTTTTGTCAGTTTTACTGGATTTTCACATTTTAAAATTTAACTTATGACTTCAAATTCTTTAACATGTTTTCCTTAACTTTAGGCATTCCACTAATTAATCATATCCCACTTTCTAATTATATTAGAGCTTAGCCTTAAAGACTATACGTTTTAGATTGAGCTCTCCCAATGCGGATCAAAGGCACTTTTTAGGACGTATTACGCCCACTCAGCTGACAAAGGCGTAATTAGACTATTATTTAGAACGTAGCGCTCTTGATACGCCCTGTGCTCACATATCAGGGAATACCCGGATTGCATACGTAGATTGCATGCGCATGAGCTCGCTTCGCCAGCACATGCAATACACGTTCACCAGCACATGCAATACAAGTATGTAATTGTATGTGTAGTGTATACAGCATAATAATATATTCAGAGTAATCGTATATGCGAGCGTATATATGCACTCAATAGCTACTGAAAGAAATCTATTGCAAGCTAAGAGCTCTTTTTTTTAAATTGACCAAACTGGTCGCCGAAAGCGGTTAGTATCATATAAAAGAGCAGTATAAAAGCAATTTTAATCACATAAAACTGGCTCATCGAACAATTATAAGAAAAATTTCCATTAGGAACTTTTTTCAGCAGTTATCTTTGTTTATTTCTTACCTTTGTATTCGTATTATGTTTATCTTGTGCAACATACAAGGCTACAACTAAATTCTATCTACTATAGTATATAAGGCTACAATAAAGTAATTTTATAACTTTTTATAAATGTGAAATAAAGAAGAACATATATCATTTCACTTTAAAATGACAATCGGCAATCAAGACAGGTCTCCGGCTGCACAATCAGATATGCGGACTCCTATACCATCCTAGTCATTTCAGATAGTAACATAGTAACAACATTTCTGTCTACATATGTCTGCGTAGTTTTAAAGTTTTTCAAATCAAGGAAAACATTTCCATTCGTAATGTCTTTGAAAAAACATACAAAATGTTTAGACGACAAATATATAAATTGTAGGAAACATTTTTATCAGGAAAACTTTTCTTTTATGCCAAGACAATTGTTTTATCGTATGTCGAAATGAAAGAATGGAGCAATGAAAGTCTCTGTATATAGTTCATTCCGTCTTATTTGTAATGCAGGTTCCCTATTAAAGTCCTTAAGCACCATATAACTGTGTAAGAAAAGGTTCATGAGCGTACACTTTAGGTCTATCTATAGTATAGTGACAGTGCCCAAAAAATATGTTTACATCGTCCCTAGCGGAGTATTTAAAAAGCTAATATAACGAACTCGGCAACAAAGCGAGACGGATAAAAAAAAAGCCTATTACGAAGTTGCAGACCGTTGTCTAATTAGTAGAAATTGACACCAGGAACGACCGAATACGGAAGACAATAAATACCTCTCAAAAAGTTGTATCATCAGGACTTTTAACATGATGACATCTACAATGCTTGTCAAAGTACGCCTTAAAATTCTTTCTGGATTCAATGTGCATTATCTCTGACGGAGGACATTTTAATCAGGCTCTGCACTAATTTTCTGTTCATATAAATGTTGTTTATTGTATCATTTCTGAATATTACATCAATTAACGATATTGTGCCAAATGTGTCCAGAGTGCCTTCTCTAACAGTTTTATTGTCGATTTCTACTCATTACACAATACTTAACAACTTTGTAATTTACTTTTTCATTTATCTCGCTTTAATGTCGAATTTGTTATCCTAATTTTTAAAATTCTCCACTAAGGGTTCTGCAATCGCTTTTATTCAATCGAGCATAGTATATATGAAGTAAATATGTCATGGTATTCCATAGAATTTCTCTTTCGCTTGTATGGCCACGTTTGTTCCTTATGTATAAAATTCTCACCTTCTCTCCTTCTAATGTATTCATTTAATTTTACATTTTATTAACATTTTTCTTTAAAGCTAAATTAAACATATTTTAAATAATTTTTACAGACCCTGAACCTGATTTCCAGCCTAGAACTGTTGTAGTGAAGAAAGGGAAAGATGTGAAGTCAGAATATAATCTTAATCAAGAACTCGGAAGGTAGGAAAAATTTAAGTTATGTTTAATGATAATGATGATAATATTGTTAATACTGCAACATCAGAAAACAATTTCAAAACAATTGAATCACTGATTTTTATAAAGGACTAAGTGGTAATTTTTGTGATTTAAACCTGCCAATGCAGATTTATTGTATAAAAAGTACTCTAAAGGTGATAGGAAGGACGTAAATCGATGATTCTATATCCTTGATATGTACTTGATCTTTATGAAGATCAGGTAACTATCAAAGAGAAAAAAAGCAACCTATTACAGGTCTTTCAGTACATCCCAAAAGAGCATCGACCAATTTGCAATACGACTGCCAATTACGACACAGGCGCTGGAGGCAATGTTCTTAATCACATTAACGTGTCAAAAACACACAATTTGCTACATAACGAAGACATTTTATATGTTTATTAAATTGCTTTTTATTTGAAACCTCCAAGACCTTTTGATTTTTATTACTGTTTTTTCTATAAAAACATTATGATATTAAACAATATTGGCATGTTTGATTCTTAAAATGGCGAAAATAATCAACATTTCATAAGATACTAATATAGAAATCTAATTTAAAATTTATGAATATAATCGATCAACTTGAAAAGGATTAAAATTTTAGATCTCTGGGATTTTTTAATAATTCATAAAACAATCGAGTGAAAATATTTTTGTTATTTACCCAAAATGTTTGTTTTCTGACTTCCGTCCTTTTCAAAATCAGCGATTTAATTATAATACTTATTTTTCCCCATTACATTCAACTCTCTTTCATCGTGAAATAAGTTCATAAATATCATTTCGATAAAGTTCCATGTCTCCAATGAAATAATCTGGTTATCTTCTCTGGAAGCTCTTCTTGGTTTTGGAAGTTTTTATTGCACATGCAATTGCAATCGCTAAATTATGGGGATAATTGCTTGGAGAAAACTCGGGAATACAGGGATTGAGGTTGTGTCTGTCTCCCATGCTAAGCCATAAATTGTATTCAGAGTTTGGTTGTATAGTCCTTTACTTTAGAAACAATGCAAGGTCGTACATTATTACGAATGTTGTAAAATTTATATTCGGAAGTGTTATAAGATGCTTTTCTACTAAAAATCGAGCTCGAAAACCAAAATTTTACCGTGAAAAAAATTATTATTAAATCATAAAATAAATAGAAATGGATATCAAAATTAAATATCAAAATTAACACCCTTTAAAATTGACAAAAATAATTGAGAAACGAGGGCGGAAAACTGTAGAAAATGCAAAATATGAAATTAATTATTACGAATGTTGTAAAACTTATATTCGGAAGTGTTATAAGATGCATTTCTACTAAAAATCGAGCTCGAAAACCAAAATTTTACTGCGGAAAAAATCATATTAAATCATAAAATAAATAAAAATGGATATCAAAATCGAATATCAAAATTAACACCCTTTAAAATTGACAAAAATAATTGAGAAATGAGAGCAAAAATCCGTAGAAAATTCAAAATATGAAATGAATTGAAAAAACAGATAAATAAAAAGAATAGAATTACAAAAAAAAATTAAATAACTAAGATAGTTTCATTAAAATGGATTGTTAAAATTTTAAACTAGATTAATATAATCACTGTCAAAGTTAAAAATTGATTTTCTTAATTTATGAAATAAATGTTAAATTTTGACTTAGTGTAACCGAATATTAATTAGTGTACTCAGATATTACTTAGGATAATAATTTTAGAAGATTTTAAGTACAATATTTTCTTGCCACCCATCTTGTGTCTTTTATAATAGCTGCAGGTTGCGTTTTTCTCTCTCATTTAAGTAATAGTTAAACACTTCCATCGTTAAATTTTGAATCAATCATGAAAGGAGTCTATGAGATACAAGTCATAGAAGTTCATAAATGTCAAGAGTGAATAAAATAAAATTATAAAACCTACGCAGAAGAAAAGAAAATAAATCTGATTGAATAAAATTCAAATATGAATGAAAATTAAAAAGGGAACTACAGAAAAAGCTTCAATCTGCACAAGAAAATGAATTTAAAAATATGTGCAATTTTTTGAAGCGAATTTCCTGTAACATATTTGAAAATTTTAAATCAAGTGCCATGTTGAAACGATTTCTACTTCTCAATTTTTCATGAAATCTTAGCTACTCGAAAACGTGCGATAATTATTATTAATTATCGCATATTAATAATTATATTTTATTAGATATAACAAAGACATATCAAACAAAGTTATAAAATTGGTCACTTTCTTATATTTTGGTTCATTTTAAATATTTATATAGTATACATTATAATTTGCCAATTACCACAATATGATAATTTCAGATCTACTTAATTTTGACAATAAATATTTTGCAAATCGTTTCGTTGGATTTCAAATCACTCAGAACTTTACAGTTCCAGTTAAGGTTTTAAAAAGGAATTTTTTTTCACTTTTAATATCTTCACGTATGCAACTTAAAGTCATTACAGTTTGCTTTCAACACACGCAACACACTTGAGATAAAGGAAATTGCCCTCAAGTCAACTAATGATGCAAATCGAATTCACGACCTCACTATGAGGAAAAGTAAGTCTGCAGGAAAAGTTTAATTATAGCCTTTATTCTAACCTCGTTGTCTAAATCGAAGTAGGATATTCCGACACAGATTTCCCAAACTCTTTTACAGAGCACTATACGGAATATTTCTTTCTAACCCTTTCACTACCAGTACTCAAAATACTAAACTAAAAATTATTCTTTTAATCTACATTTTGTAACAACTTCAAAAAGAAATTTGTGAAAGAGTCTAGTGGCAAGTAGCCTATACACTTCATTTTGGACGGATCTGTTAAGCATTATTATACTTTTTTCACAGTTCTTCCGTACAGTCATACGAATTTTCAAAAAAAGAAAAATGGAAGTGGCATCTCTGAAACCGGCATTCGAAATACCTCACATTTACTCCCTCTCGCAAATCGTGCTGAATCCATATCAGTCATCATTTGAGCTCTGTCTATAATGGATTATTAAAAACAGACATTTGAAAAAAAAATGTTTAACCGCGCGAAAGTGGGAAACAAAATAAAAGTGAAAATTCTTATTGAACCAACCTACCTCCTCAGGAATTCGATTCCATGTCAACCAAGGACTCATCACGTAATAACTTATAAACAATGGCGTATATTGATTTATTCTTAGAAGTACCTACAAACCGCACTTATTTGAGAATAGTGAAATATTTATTAATTTTAGAATTATTTCCATTTTAGAAAAAAACGTATAGCATTTCAAGAAAGGCGCATGTTATCCGTCCGTAAATTTTGTAAATTATGTCATTCGCTTCTGAATAAAAATGTACATATGAACATTTTATTTATTTTTAATATATTTTCACATATTTAATTTTTTTTAATAATTTTTCGTTTTTTTTTTCCAAAAAATAAATTTTCAAATAATTGAAAGACTCCCTCTAGTCCGAAATATTCCAAAATGAATTTATAAATATTGATTATGCTAAAGAGATAAGAAAAACTTGAGCAACGTACAAAAGCACAAATAACATATATATAATCCCCCCCCCCTCCTGCTTTTTCCTTTCGCACCTATTCCTCTTTTGGACTTCGGGTGTGCTGGTTCTCTTGCACTAACAAAGAGGATTCATCGTATCGTCGAAATAGCTGCATGCTGCATTATTAAATTATTTGTGCTTTTATACGTTTCTCATGTTTTTTGTACGGTATACAGTGTTTAAACTCCAAATTAGCATACTGCCGTGTATTTCACGTAACTGTTCATCTGTTGCTGTCACCGGAAATCAATTCGGAAATCAAATTGATCGCCTTTACTAATGTTTCTTGTAAAATTTATTAAGTATTGTCTTTTACTATTTAAGCAACGTTCTTTCATTTTGTAATTAGACTTTACGCCTATCTCTGTTGGTTTCTAGATTAGTTTTTTAAGTTCCGTATTTCACCACTAGGGGACGCTACAGGCACATTCAATGGACTGCGCATGTCACTTTCCTATTGGTACTTCCGTGGCGCTAACCCACGCGGTTTAAAAGTTAGCCCACTAGCCCTGAATACAATATATTGTAGAGAAAGTATAAACGGAACTCATAACTGAAATTATTATTATCAACTTCTCATTTCCAGTTTTGTAGTATGTCGTGTTGAACGGAAATGCTAATAGCCATTCTGCTGCTTTAATTGGCGCCCAATTCTTTAAATAGGATGTTTCTTTAAGTTTTCAGGAAGACTTCCGAGTTCCTATAAGGAAGGAAGCTACGCTATCCTTCCGAGCGTGCGTCTAAGGACGTGCATTTCATTAAAAGCAGCAGAGTATGACACATGCACCATTTACTTTCTTCCTCATAATACTACCACAGGGATTTAAGAAATAAAACTGGCACATATGTCCCTAATTTTTGGAGTCAGGGTGGTAATGACATGAAAGCTAAAAATACCTGACTACCAATCGAGGTCAGAAATATACTCTCATACGTAATTGAAACCGTATCCTTCCCGCAGCAACCGGAAACTTTATTCGGGTTATCCGCATACCTCTTGGTTTGTTGACCTTCTTAATACACTGATTTCATTTCCAAGCTTCTGAGGGTACGTCTAACTGCTGAAAGAATCTAAGGAAGCAAAGCGCGCCGTGTCACTTGATATGTATTTTAAGCGATTTCATTTTCATGCGAACTTTATTTTTAAAAAATCTGAAGGTAGCGGAACACGACTTTCCCTAGCAATGGCTTTACTTCCTTCACAGCAAAATAATGATGTGAAATATTCACAAAGAATTTGACGTTGAATTGTATAATAAAATTAGGATCGCTTCTTGATTTTAATGCGTTAAACTATTTTGAAGTACCAGATAAACTTGTTTTATACGCAAATTTAATTCGGCAATTAACAGCTATAAGAAAAATTGCTAACGTCCACTAAGTAATATAGTATATTTATAGGTTATTCTACAAACATGAAAATATTTGCGTTTCGTAGTGATATTTCGTTTTATTTTGGAGATTTAAAAAAAATTCTTTAACATTTTTCCGCTTCTGTTGTACTTTAATTCTGACCTTCTAATACACCAAAATTTAAATTCTATTATTGCAAAATAAAGTTAGTTCAATAATGTGTCATCCATATGCCCTTCCTCATACCTATGATTTACACATGCTGATGAATTTATCATAAAACAAAAAGATGTTTCCTTTAAAATTTTTGTTTCTACAAATGAATATGTATGGGCGAAATACGTTAATCACTAAAAAATAAAATTTAATGAAATATCACCCCAAAAAATGAAAGTTATTCAAAGGATTTTTAATCATATGCGTGGTTGAAAAGTAGAGAATTTTTTTCTCTAGAAAAGGGAAGCTTCTAGAACTAACAACACTGCTGGAAAACAAGCATTACAGCTTGTTGCTATAGAATTACGTTGCATTTTGCTATTTTTCTAAGATTTTGTGATTAGCTACGAACATTACTCCATTTCAATGTAAGTGTTTTTATTCCTCTTCATCAACAAACTTATAGAAAGCGAGCAAAATGTTAAATATAAATAAATGGCAATGCACTTTTATAAACTTTCCACCTTGAAGGTACATGACTGAAGTTAAGTCTAAAAAGCTTAAGGATTGGTTTGTCATCCACGTGACCAATTTTTCATGTCAACCACATGCTTCAATAAAATGTAAGATAATGATTCACAAGCCATGTGGATGGCGAATGCTTTTGTGCAGCATGTTTTTAATGGGCAGGACTCTTATTAGTACACATTCTTATCAACCTGTTGCTTTGATTAAAAATTAGTATATTAATTATGGCTGTAAATTATTTGCAAATCATATTTTGCTCTTTACTTGTTTGTAAATGTCATTAACATTATGTCATTCACATGACTAAAAAAATACAAGAAAATGCAAACATTTAAACTCTGATAATGTCTTATTATAATTTGATACTCTATGAAGTATTTTAGGTTTCTTTTTAAGACTTTTAAAACAATCTTAAAAGTTCAAATTTTGGATACAATGGTTTCAAATATACCCTTATTTGTAGAAACACCCGTGTGCAAAAATATGTTATTAAATAATATAAAACCTATGATTTGAGTTCCAATCAATATAGATTCCTAACATTCTAAATCCTAATTCTAATTATGTTTTAAATGTGCCAACAATATTTTTAACTTTTCGTTATTTAATTTGCAAAGTTTCGTTTCGCTACTATGACAACTATCTAATAACTGTACGCAAAATCGAAGAAAAGTGCGTTTCAATAAATATAGCCATACCACAATTGAATTGGCATTGAATAGGCATTGAATAAATATCACATAAAATGAAATTTGGCTTTGGGGCAAATTTATTGGTCAAAACAAAAAAGCTTATCCATGCCTACATGCAAAATTTACATCAATTAACATTTAATTTATATACCGTAAAATAAAGGACAATTTGTGAAATTTTCAGCTTCAAAATGCAAAACTATTGCAAAAAACGTCTTTTCTCCTGAACGAATGAGATAGATTCAGGAAATTTATGTTAATAGATTTACTGCATAGTATTGCATACAGAAAGTGAGCAATTAACAAATAATTCATTTTATAAAATCATTAATCCTACTTCTACTCGCTATACATTCAGTCAATATTTTTAGGTTTATTTACTTCTTAGTTAAGTTGTTTAAAAAATGTACAATATCTAAAGAACGATCCGTTTTAGCGTTCTAAAATTTATGCCATTCGTTTTCTAATGAAAATATGAAAATATACATACAAAAGGACCATTTATTTAATATATTATTACATGTCTTGATTTTTTAATTTCTTTTAATTTTTCCCAAATATCTATTTAAAATTTCGTAAGGTCTTCCGAATGTTCGATCGAATTTAAAATCAATAGAGCGTCAGTATTCACTTGTAATTATCGTTCCAAATTACGTTCCATACGCTCCATTGAAACACTTCGTGAGATATTGCTTCCCCAGTCTCACATACACACATACATACACACACAGGCATGACCTAAAGAACGTTGAATTCGAGTTCAGGGATTCTTGTAAAATACACTAGCATCCCTTGCAATAAAGACATAATTCACACCTTCCGATACCAACAATTAAAACTGGAAAAAAAGAAATAGCTTTATAAATATATCGCGACATAATTTTTATAATTGTTAAAAATCGTTTTACAATAATTAAATATTTTTCTCGCATGAAAATTATATTCAAGATATTCTCGAGCCAGAATGAATAAAGACATAATTTAATATCCTTTCGAAACCGATTGATAAAAATAAACAATGAAATCATTTTGTCTCTCGCAGAAATAAGATTTGATATATTTTTTCATTTAAAATGTTAAAAGAATTATAAACATATGCGCCATTTTTATACTTAAATCTAAAAGTGTTTTTGATATTCAGAAGTGTTATCAAAAATTTTTATTTATTTCATATGGGCCACATTTAATGACTACTAGTCATTTCGAACTCGCGAAGCGCGGCTGGAAATGTCTGGTAATTCTATATATTCTAAGATAAATGCATATAATGTTCAGTAATATAGCTGCGTTTTGCAATTTGTAAGCTTGCAGAGTCTCCTTCGGCTATAAGAGCTTGCAATTTCGTCCCAGTAGCTCAACGATAGAACGTCAGCTGGCCAGTTCGAAGATCCAGGATCCGATTACAAGCTTCTCTCTAAATCGCGAAAAACAGTATCTGTAATCGCGGGTTTTAATCTAGGTGAGGAGTTTTGTGAAGCGCAGAACTCAAACGTGTGCCCTCTTGCTTTCATGACAAGTCCCTTAACGCCTAAACTGCATGAATTGTGAATCAGACAAATCGGTGTATTTTATTTCGAAAAACTGATTAATCGCAAATAATGTATTTTATAAAATCAGTGATCCTACTTCTACTCACTATACATTCAGTCACGTCATCTTTTTAAACTTAATACCCTATTTAATAGATTTAAATATGTAGTTCATCGTAAAATGGTCCTTATCATGAGCGGCAAATGCATTGATTTAACACATGCACTTCCATGCATAACAGCGACATGCATTTTGATATATTTACTGAATACTCATACACACATTTACTGAACTAAATTGGTGCACGAAATTCCGATATTCTGAAACCGATTCTACAGAAGATAATTTTACGAAAACGACACTTTAAATGAGTCATCCATCAATATTACCGAATCTAATAAGTGTTTAAAATTATGGTTGACTGACTATTATCTTACTGATGCAACAGGAAAAAGAACTTGACCATGTTCTGCGGACTTAAATCATTAACTGGGACCACAAGCATGACTGAAATTAGTTGTGGTAAGTGTATAATAGCGTGTCAATTCCTAAGGGCATTTACTGGTTAGAATACACATTTTTTTCTTTTGTGGTTAATTTACGTGTATGACCAAATAGGAATAAATTGCTGCATTTCTAAGATTCTGAAACTCCCTTTTTCTGTCAAGTAAACGTCTCCATAAACGGTGTGCATCTTAAAATCAATATCGTCTTACAATCGCAATTTTTTTTTCTAATTTCCCACGCTTTGCACAAGGCAAGACATGTTTTGTTTTTACGTGGAAAACCCACCTCCAAACTTCCTTTCGAGGAATTAATGGAAAGGAAAGGAAGGCACTGTTCTTGTGGATCACCCTCACTGGATTCCGGTCTAAATTGGGTGGCACTGTCCAAACAGATGCTTTACACCTTCGGGTAGAAAGCCAACGGCCCTACCGTGCTGAAAACACCGGTTCTCGTTAGATCACCGAAGTTAAGCAGCATCGGGCGCGGTTAGTACTTGGGTGGGTGACCATCTGGGAACACCGCGTGCTGTTGGCACATTTCGGGCGCGGTAGCCCGGTGGCTTGCGCGCTAGATTTGCACGCTGCCACAACTGCCGCCGTGTTCATGCGGAGTACGATCACGTTAAACATGTGGTCCGTAAGTCCTTCCGAGAGGTTGGTGGTGGGGGAAGGAGGATACGGTCGCTGTGGATATCTCCCCCACTGAGTTCCGGTCTAAATTGGGTGGCACTTCCCGGCCGTCCAAACGGTTACCTTACACCTTTCTGGTAGGTCAGGCGGTCTGGGTCTCAACAACAACACCTTCGGGTAGGTTGGACGGCCTGAGTCGAAAGTAAAAGCTATTGTTACTAAATACAATTGTTGTCAGTCAATTGAATTCTATTATAATAAAAATATTTATTAGATATACTTTAGCGTTTAATTTTTTTTTTATGTGGAATATCTTAGGGCTCTGGGTACGGAGTAAATTACGAAAAAACGTGACGATGATGAAACGGAAGTATGCAACGGACGGGACATTACATTGTTACGAATACGTAACCAAAACCATTGTTATAATTTGAAAGTCTGGGACGCTTATCTTTGGCCACAAATTTGACGAATTTTGACGAAATATTACCAATTTGGCGACTTTCTAAATCACGTTCTATAGACTTCTCAAATTTTGTAGATTGGCTAAGAATTTAACGAGATATGTGCTTTTTCCAAAACGTTCCACAGGGAGTATAAAATCTCGATACAGAACCCAATACGTAATTTACAGAACCCTAGTACAGAACCCAATATGTAATTTTTTTCATTATATATATCCTTTAAACTGTATTATAAAACAATTTCTGGTAGAAAAGTGCAAAAAAATTATTTTTTTAACTGCGACATCTGTGCATCGACATCTGCGATCTACGCCAGTATGTGATTCTCGTTTTCGCGGACTTCACGCTTTTTCAGTACAATAACTGCAAATGTTACATCCAAACGTTTCATCGTCGATAACTTCATCGTTTGGGATCCAATTCGGACGAAATAAATTGCATTCTATTAATCTATTGAAACTATATGGCTTAAAAAATAAATTAATAAATAAATTCTAAATAAATAAAAAATATCGAAACCTTTTCCTAGGTACCTTGTACATTGTTACACTCAACACACTTCAACCTTTTGCTATTCGAAATATGAGCGAGGAATGGTGTTTCAAATCAATCTACAACAAGTAACAGAGTTACTTACTATTTTTTTTCCTTAGAATCAAGTGTTTTTTTTTCTGTTGGTTGCACTAAAATTAGGGTGCGCCCTAATTTTAGTACAACCAACAATGAATGTAGCATAGAGTTAAATTACTTTTACCTCCATGGTTTTAAGTTTTAAAGTAAAATAAATTATTGTAGTATTGTGATGAATGAAAGGAATGAAAGAAATGAAATTGTGATACAATCGATGACGACTGGGATTTGAAGAAATACGGTACATCCATATGTCTCAAACCATTAACAATCTGACGAAGATATTATATAAAGTACATTTTTTACAGTAATCATAAGAAAAATGATACCAAGAAAAAGGTTTGGAATTTTGATGGATCAAATGGAGAATGTAAACACATCAAGGTGTAAGATGAATTCTATAAGAATTGCTGAATTTCTTTAACGCAAAATTATTTAGCTCTGGAGTCTGCAATATGGCTGATATGAATGAAACATTCATTGATTTTACATAGAGAAGCAGACGATTTCATAGCAGACTTTTTCGATGAAGTTTTAAGCATAGAGTTAAATTACTTTTACCTCCATGGTTTTAAGTTTTAAAGTAAAATAAATTATTGTAGTATTGTGATGAATAAAAGGAATGAAGGGAATGGAAAAAGTGGATGAATGAAATATTTACTGATTTTTCATAGAGAGCCAGACGGTTTATATTTCAATGACATTATTTAAATAAAGTTCATTTTTTTCGATGAAGTTTTAAGTTGTCAAATATAATAAATTATTATAGTATTGTGATAATTTTTTAAATATTACCGCTGAATGTATCGCGTTTTAGAGATGTTTAAATAAAATTGCATTGCAGTTGGAAAGTGCTTCATAATCAGTGTTTTATGCATGATTACATATTTTGTATATTAATTTATCTCACAATATTATCTGTATATTTTTGTATTGTATTTTGTCTTGCAAGTTGTTACTGGGACATTATCCTGTATCTTGCGCATTCTTTTAAATAAATAAATAAAACATCCCTGAATACGAAGCACACTTTTTTTAGTGATGTCTGTGCATCTACTAATGTGTCTGACTGCTTGTGAGTCTGTCTGTGGGCACGATACCTTTAGAACAAATTGATGAAATTGAATGAAATTTGGTACGATTGTTTCAAATGATGACCAACAGAGACATATTGATTTTTGGGGCGAACAGACCAAAAGAAGCCTCACAATTTTTCGAACATTTTTTTCGAAAATAAAAAAGTTATAAAAAGTTAATTTCATATAAAAATGCTATGAAAATGGTACTTAATATGTGATTTTTTATTCAATAGCGAATGCCGTCACGTATAAGACGCTAACATATACCGATCTTGAGATATTTCATGTTTTCTTTTATTTGAAATAGAAAAAATCATAAATGATAAAATAAACTCATTATTATCAAATGAAGGAATGCATTATAAATAATAATGTTATTCCAAAATAAATGGACACCGCTATTTAGAAATTATCACGAGTAGTTCCTGAAATAATAGAAATTTTTTCCACCTGCAGCGCTATATCTTTCGAACAAATTGAGCAAATTTGATAATATTTGGTACGGATTTTCCAATCAATAAATTATTATTAACGAAGAGCTCAAACTAGGGAAACATCTTCAATTTCTCGAGGAATTATTTCCAATGCAAAAGAGAGTTATAAGAAGATAATTATTTTAAAAAGGTCTCGGAACTAAAATCATATTTTAAAAAAATCATATTTTACATACGATTTTTTTTATATTAAAATGAATAACATCATTTATATGATGTTAATATATGCCATGCTTGAGATATTGCGCAGTTTTGAACTAAAATGGAGAAAATCATAAAATTATATATTTTTACTATTATCAAATAACTGATTACTAAGTACTTTTAACCAAAAATAAAAAAACACTATTGTTTAATAGTTATCATGACTCGTTCTTGATATATTAAAAAATTTACTTTTCCACAAGGATCACGATATCTCTCAAATAATTAAGCGATTTATATAAATTTTAGTTTGTTTATTTTAATCAGTATCAACAATAAACCAAGAAAAAATAACGAGATCTGGTAACAGCACTAACTCACTATTTTCACCCAAAACATCGAAATCTGTTAGCCTGTAGTAAAAGTCAAGCAATAGACACACTACATTTTAAAAAAATAATAACTGGTAGTGATTATGTAATTTCTAGTTTTATATTTATAAAAGAGTTATATGCATAATTTTAGGCCATCCGATTTATAGCTACTTTGTACCCATGAATGAACTTTAAAGTGCAGAGGGTGTGCCAGAATATCACCCCTGATATTCCAGCAAAGAACACCACAAAAAGAAACACGTTTTGCTATTAATAACACTAGAATAAGGGTTACTCCAGTGAAAGATCTTCTGCAACTTCGAATCAGAGTCAAGAATGCCATTGCCAGGATCACACATGATATTCTTATACGTACTTGAAATAAATCCGTCTGGATATCGGTCGAACAATTAATTAAAAGCTCTCACATAGAAATGTATGAAATTATAAAGAATACGTGCATATGACATCTGCATATAACAGTAGAAGCTTCTGTAGTTATAGAAATATGTTTCGTAATTTCGAATCAGATTCATGAATGCCATTGCCAGTATCACCGCTGATATTCGCATACGAACTTATGAATTCGTTTGGACATCGGCCGAACAATTAAAAGCGCTCACATAGAAATATATTAAGTTACAAAGAATACTTGCATGGGACACCTGTATATAACATACAATAAAATGAATGTACACTCATTGATATGCACGTCATTTCTTTCTCATTTCGTTGCATTCTTGTACATATTGTATGTACAAGTATAATGATGCAAATTTAAAAAAAAATGGCATTAGATGAATAGTAATTTAAATAAATAAGGAAAATTTGAGCAATGTATTTAGGTACAAATAAAATAATAATACAGCATACAACTGGATCCCCCTTCGTCAGTGCTAGAGAACCGACAAAGCCGAAGTCAAAAATCAAAGACTAAATGGGTCATTTCATCTTTTTGACTTCGGGTTTAAATATAAATTTCGTTAGATTTTGAAAATGCAATGCATTTTCGTCTTTATCCAGTTTTATGCTTCTCAACAATTAAAGCGTTATCAATTGTTAGATTTTCTGAATTTTTGGTAAGTAGCACAGAAGTTTTTTGTTGGTAGTAGAGCATATAAAATGTAAAAATTATTCTTAATCAAAAAAACCTTTTCATTTAACATACCAAAACTATCTCAGAAATGTTACTTGGTATTTACAACTAATATAAGGCTGTTAAACAATTAGACACATTCTCAAGGTTGTCCATAAGGAAAGATCTCACTATCACACAAAGATTAATGATTTGACAACAGATAATAAAAGTAGGACACCAATTTGACGTGCATATCTTCAAATCTTAAAATACATTTAAATTCAACAACCTATACAAATCTTCCTTCAAAAGAGACAATGACACAAGTAATTGAAAGCATATGTCAGACTACTTATAAAATAGATATATATTAAAACCCTAATGTCCTTTATTGAGATGGCTTGCGACTTGCAGATTATTTTTTCCCTTAAGGTCGTTATCTCGTAGAACAAATTGTAAGGCGATGTTTCATAGTAACTTCATTTCACTTTCTCCTACAATGTAAATATAAAACATTATCATGTAGTTGAAAATCTTACTCTCGAATTTCGGTGAATTTACATATTTTCAGTATCCCTGGATACAAATCAACCATTTATTCAATGAAGTATATGTGTCTATTTGTCTGTGTGGAAATCCTTCAAGCAAATTGAGAAAAATCAAATTTAATTTAATGTGATTATTTCTATCGATGAACGTCATATGTACATTGATTTGGGGGATAAACAGACCAAATAAAGGTCTTCAATTTTTCAAACGTATTTTTTTTTTTTTTTGAAAAACGAGAAAACGCTATAAAAATATAATAATGGATAAGAATTTACAATTAAGAGTATATTCGCCCTCCACCCTCTCGTTTCATTTGCCCCACGTTAACCTATGGAAATCTGTCCCTAACGTCTAGCTGATTTATTTTTATGGGTTTAACCGACGTTCTTTGTCAAGCATAGATGCTCAGAAGAAAATTTACGCTCTTTTTCAATCGGTTAAACAGAAGTATTTTTTATATACAGGGTGAGTCAAAACTCATGGGCCAAACTTTAAGGGGGGGATAAATCACATCTAAACAAGTAATTTTTGTCATACAAAGCAGGATCATAACGCAAGAGATGAACCGCTAGACGTCGCTGACATTGAACACAGTGACGACTGCGTCAGAACTACCCAGGGTTTAAGCTGATCGCCTGATCTCTCCTGTCTTGAATTTTTCTTATGGGGCCATATGAAAATTCCCATCTACAATAGCCCCATCGACTCCGACGAGGACCTTGTTGCTAGGATTGATGTTGCTGCCAGCGTTGTCCAAGATATGCCGAGTGTTTTTGCTAACGTGCGCCGCTCGCTACGTCGCAGGTGTGAAGCCTGCATTACTGCTGGTGGTCGCACTTTTAAGCAGTTTCTGTAATTTTGTCCATGAATTCTGCAATTTCTGTCAGTAAAACGTACTACTCTGTCATTTTTGTGTTTCCTCTTTTCACGAGAGAGTCATCATTTCCTCATTTCATGAGCTACCACCTAACGGTTCACCTCTTGCGTTACGACCCTACTTTGTATGACAAAAATAGCGAGAGGCGCACGTTAGCAAAAACACCCGCCATATCTTGGACAACGCCGGCAGCAACAGCAATCCTAGCAACAAGGTCCTAGTCGGAGTCGATGGGGCTATCGTAAATGAGACTTTTCATACGGCCCCATAAGAAAAAGTTTAGACAAGAGAGATCAGGCGATCAGCTTAAACCCTGGCCAGTTCTGACTCAGTCGTCACTGAGTTCAATGTCAGTGACGTCTAGCGGTTCACCTCTTGCGTTATGACACTGCTGTGCATGACAAAAATTGCTTGTTTAGATGTGATTTATCACCCCTTAAAGTTTGGCCCATGAGTTCTATCAAAAAGAAACTCGTCCATTTTACAAAAATATTAGAAATACTTCTAATTATTTTTTCGAGGTTTTAAAAAAGCACAAACCTTCCAATTATCAGCATCTATACTAAAAGAAAATCAGCAAAATGAATTTTGAAACTAAATAAACAAGAGGTTGAGGACTATTTTCCATGGGTTAACATGAGAAAAATGAAACAAACGCCTGGGGGAGAATATCCTTTGAAGTTTTGTCACTATACTATAAATGTACGAAGTTTTAGCCTTCTTGGTAACCGAAAGATTCTGAAGAGTCTGGAAAGATTTTTCTACACTCTTCCTCATTTTGTCCTCCCCTGGACGAGAAATCAAATCTCCGGCTCCGTTAGGTTCCGTTTTAATGGTTAGTACTATAAGTCTGCAAAGATTCATCCTTTTAATTTACCTGGGCCCTCTGAAAGGTCTGGAAAGACCTTTTGACCCCCTCCATCATTTTGTCGTCTCCCGAGGGAGAAACTTAAAATCCAGCTCCGTTAGATTCTGTTTCGTGGTTGATATTAAATTTATACAAAGTTTCAATTCTCCAGGTCACCGGTGGATTTCTGGAGGGTCGGAACATATTTTTCGACACTCTCCCCCATTTTGACCACTGCTAAGAGAGATATAAAATATCCAGCTCCGTTAGGTCGAAAAGACTTTTCAAGAAAACCCCATTTTCTATCTCCCACAGAGAGGAAGTCGAACATTTTTTCCACCTCCGGGTGGGCGAAATGGAGGGATCGAAAATCTGCTTATGTTAGGTTCTGTAGTGTAGTCGATACGATAAGATATAGCAAAGATTCGGACTATTAGGAGTGTGAGGGGCGGGAGAGACTTCTGAAAGGTCTGGGGAGACTCCTGAAAGGTCTGGGAAGACAAATGCACGTCACATTTGTTAGACAATTATATATATAAATCAGACCCTTTTCTTAATGACAACGTGTAAAACTATTTTGAAGTATCAAATAAACATATTTGGTGCACATTTAATTTGGCAATTAATAGCTAAAAGGAAAATTGCTATCGTCCGCTAAGCAATATAGTATATAGCCTTAATAATTTTTACATACTTTATACTATATATATATATATATATATATTAATAACTATTTTAATAATTATTAACATAAAACCGGTGGTTCGAGTTCCAATCAATAGATTCTTAAAATTAGAAATCCCAATTTTAATTATGTTTTTTATATACGAGTATCAATAATGTATTTAACTTTTCATTATTTAATTTGTAAAACTTTGTCTTATTACTATGGCAACTATCTAATCACTGTACGTAAAGTCGTCAAATATGCGCTTAGATGAATAAATCCATACCACAATTTATTGATATTGAATAAGCATCACATATATTGAAATTTGGCAACGTTTTTGACAAAATAAAATGGCTTATTCATACTTAAGTTAAACAATTATACATATAGGGATACAACATGGAATTGACACTTTCATTGAATAGCAAACTTTTTTACGTTGCGTTTCGTGAAATAGCAAAATTTCTATTTTTAATATTCGGATTCTTCGATTGTCTTTTGTTTCTTTAAAACAAAAGACCTATTAGATGGCATTGTCAACGAAAAATTAAATAAAAGGCTGAGAAAAACCTCCTAAATCCTTTGACGTCGCTTCGCGGAAAGTTAGTCGACATCTCAAAGCTGGGTTTAGTAACAAGGATTTTGCCTAGAGATAAGAGATAGGAAGAGAAGTAAAGTTCAAATGATTGATGCTGCCTTTGTTTCTTTCTGAGACTGAAACTAAAAGAATACTGTTATACAAAAGAATGGTACAATCCTTCGTGTATCTAAATTTGAATTTTACTTGAACAAAGCTGTTTTAAAACAATAGTGGGTTTTTATTTCTGTTTATTATCGATTTAGCTTTTTCGTAGTTAAAAAGTTGATAATAATGTAAGATTTTTTATAATCCTGTAGAATTCTCTATTTTGATTAATTCCTGTCTCAGTTTAAGCTTCACTTTTAATGTTTTAATTTTCGAATTAGTTACAGAACCCGATTCGAATTTTTAAAAAAATGAACTTCGTACTGATAATTTTATGTTCCATATAACGAATAGCTTAAAATCAATTAAAATTTGACACACTGAAATATATATTCGACTCCTAAAAGTATTTTTAATCTTTTTTACAAAAATCGTTCTAATTGTGAAAAGCTACTCATGGCCGTTTATTGGTTTATTGACAACTGCCAGTTTACTGTTACATGTCGGAAATATATTTCTATCTATTTTTTAATATTAAAATAAATTATTACAACGAAGACTCAAAATTGGAATGAATTGCTGAATAGTATCATCTGGTCAAGAGTACCAAAAATCACATTTCTTTCAGCAAAACCCTTAATTTTAGGTACACGAGGCTATTGCAAGCTTCGGTATAAGTAATAAAATATAAGTAAATAATAATATATAAAGTATAAAATGCCAAATTCGGTACTGAATCTGTTGGCAATTGTATTAACATGATGAGGCTTCATCTTGCGCCTGTCTGTGGCAAACAGAAAACAGGCCGAAACCGAGAAAAAGGCCTTGAAAAAATTAAGAAACAGTTAAAATAAAATGTTATAGATAAAGAAGATGTAGATGAACCTTCTACAGTGTGGGTTTCTACTGAAAAATCCATTAATGACGAGACCTTCGATTTTTACTTTAAATGCATTTTTATCAAAATGTGGTTTTTTCAATGTTTTTGTATCTTTTCCTATTTAAAATATTGACCGAATTTTTACACCAATTTTATATTGCCTAGTTTTATAAACAGACACAGGGAGCGTACCTTATTCTTTTTTAATTTAAAAAAATAAAACTATTTGGATTTATAAGATAAAAATGTCATTTTTCAAGAATTGTATTTCTTAAAAAATTAAGAATTAACAGATCTCGATGTTAAAGTGTCGAAAGCCCAGGCCATCCGACTCATCCGAAGACTAAGAGCACTTTGATGGGTGGCCGGCGATGTTAAAGTGTGTATTAATAGCTGATAAATGTATGTTACACATTTGGTACATTTTCTTTAAATAGTTCCTGTGAAAAGATACATAAATTTTGACTTTTTAACTATGAATTTCAATGGCAGACTATGAAAGACACCAGTTCACCTTAAACTGAGTATCACCAGGTTCTTCATTACGATTTATAATCATGTTGAAATTAAAATGTGTAACGAACTCGTTTAGAAAATAATTTTAAGAAATAGATACTAAAGAAATGCATTATATGTATTGGCATATATGATTTTGCTTTCCATATTTTCTACGCTAAAAGAGAAAATAAAGTATTAAAGTAAATTCTGAGAAAATACTAAGAGAAAAAATCTGAACGAAGACCTTTCCTTACTTCAACAACAGCCAAATCAGAACATTTAACATTTTTACTTCGGTTTTGTTGAGGTAGGATGGTTTTGTAGCTACCATATAAAAGTTTTCATTTTATTCACGAGCAAATAACAATCTCATTATTTTCTGGAACAATTTCAAACACGTGTGCTTCTTTCTCAAACAAATTTTGAGCCAACTATTTGTTTCTTTACACGATTTCTACAATACACTGTTGCAATTTTAATACATATCTTAAATTTCAATTTTTGAAAATATGAATATGACTTAACCTCATGCATTTTATATTAAATAAAATTTATTATATTCTTCCCTTGAATTAGGGGCAAATTTGGCACTGTTCATCGTTGCACAGAGAAAGCGACTGGAAAAGTGTTTGCTGCAAAATTCATCACCACTCCGAAACCGCAAGACCGGCAGGATGTGGAAAGAGAAGTAGAAATAATGACGATACTGCAGCACCCCCGATTACTACAATTATATGATGCCTTCGATGACGGGAAGAAAACTATGTGTCTGATCTTAGAAATGTAGGTCAATTGATTCTCAGATTTCCCAGGTACAGTGAAAAATTTCAAAGACGGAATACCATAGGACCTAAATATTAATCCGTCTAAAACACATTCGGTTGCAGTAACAGAGTGACAAGATTAATCTTGAATCAGGCTAATAACTCCAGAAGTATTAATATTAACATATATTTTTATATGCAGGTGTATAGAAAGCCACTATAGCGACAACTGTTTTATTCAACATAAGATATATCTAAAAACAATGTATCGTCCTCAAATGATATATATAGATACACTGTTTAATTGGGATAAGTATCACGCCATGGATTACAGTTTAATTATGAATATATATATATTTATTTATTTATTTTTAATAACGTTACATTTCAAAGCACCTGGTGCTATGTGATTTTTATCCCGCTGAAATGAAGCGCATGAGCAATGCCTTATAAAGAGCCATCTTCTATATAATAAACGGCAATGTCTGTCTGTGTGTGTGTCTGTGTGTGTGTCTCGGTGTGTGTCTGTCTTATACACTATATTCTCAGCGATCGCGCGTCGCAAAGCTACGAAATTTGGCAATCGGAAAACCGGGGGGGGGGGGGGGGAAAGCTGACATGTGAAAACCGATTTTTAAAATTTGAATTATGTTTTTGTTATTTAATGTTTTATGCGGCGATTTCGACCGTTTTTTCCCCCTTTTTTCTCCACCATCCAGACGTCGTAGAAAAAAACAAATCATACGACCGGAAAGAGCAGACAATTGCGGGTAAAAATATATCAATTTCAAATCTCAGGGATAAATTCTAATATTTTTTAAAGATTTTAAAACAAAAGTCACTTTCGGCTCAAAAAAATGAACTTTCGTTTTTAAATTCTCGCATCGGAAAAAGTACCGACAATTTCGACTGATAATTTACATTTTTAGAAAGCTCAAACATCAGGCATTCTTACAAGCCCAATCTGGTCAAGAAATATGAAAAAGTAGCTGCAGGTTCCCGATTTTAAGAATTTCCGAATTTCAATTTCTCGGCAACCGGCGAAAGGAGTTTTTCTCCCAGGCCCAAGAAGTTCGATTTGCGCAGACACACGGTGTTGCCATGTAAACAGTTTTTGGCCTAGTAGATGTTTGGTGGTGTATTTGAGGATATTCGCATGGGACAAATGTCATCAGTGATTGCTTTTTATACGGTTTTTGGCCTAGGGGCAATTAGAAACCGAATAAGTGTTTGCATTTTGTACAGTTTTTGGCTCATTATGCTGGATTGAATTGTGACGATGTATTGTTTACATCGGGTGGTGGTTGGGACCACAATTAAAGAACTTAAACACTGAAGAAATAAAAAAATAAATAAAAAGAAAGTTATGGAGATTGTCGCGATGCCTTAAAATTTCACTATTACTTTTAACGTCATTAAACTAAACCAAACTTTGTTAATTCCACGGGGTTGAGGATGCGATAGCCCAGTGGTTAATGCGCGGGAATTGCTGTCGGTAGGCCCGGGTTCGATTCTCGCCACTACCAAAACTGCCGCCGTGTTCACGCGGAGTACGATCACGTTAAACATGTGGGTCCGTAAGTCCTTCCGAGAGGTTGGTGGTAGGGGAAGGAGGGTACAGTCCCTGTGGATGCCTGCCCCACTGGGTTCCGGTCTAAATAGGGTGGCACTTCCTGGCCGTCCAAATAGTTACCTCTCACCTTTCTGGTATGTCGCGCCAGCGAGTTTGCCACGGTCAGAATTTTCAAGGGTAGCGAACCGGCTGGTCGCCGAAGACGGCTAGTAAATAATAAAAGGCAATGTCTGTGCGTCTGTGTGTCTTTCTCATACACTATAGGCTCAGCAACCGCGCGTCGCAAAGCTACGAAATTTGGCAATCGGAGACCCGGGGTGGGGTGGGAGGGGGGAAGGTGACACGTGAAAACCGATTTTTAAAATTTGAATTATTTTTTGTTATTTAATGTTTTATGCGATTTCGACCGTTTTTATTCCCCTTTTTCCACTTTTTTCTCCACCATCGAAACGTGTTAGAAAAAACAAATCACACGACCGGAAAGAGCAGACAATTGCGAGTAAAAATATGTCAATTTCAAATCTCAGGGACAAATTCTAATATTTTTTAAAGTTTTTAGAACAAAAATCACTTTCGGCTCAAAAAAAAACGAACTTTCGTTTTTAAATCCTCGCGTCGGGAAAAGTACCGACAATTTCGACTAATAATTTACATTTTTAGAAAGCTCAAACATCAGGCATTCTTACAAGCTCAATCTGGTCAAGAAATATGAAAAAATTGCCGCAGGATCCGGATTTTAAGGAAATAATGATTTTCAATTTCTCAACATAAAGGCCAAAGTAGTTCGATTTTTCATTCACATGCACGCGCTGACGCACGGTATTGCTATGGAAACGGTTTTTGGCCTAGCAGGTGTTTAGTGGTATCTTGCAAATGTCATCAATGATTGCTTTTTATACGATTTTTGGCCTAGGGACAATTAAAAACCGAATAAATGTTTGCTTTTTTTACGGTTTTTGGCCTAGGGACAATTAAAAACCGAATTAGTGTTTGCTTTTTATAAGGTTTTTGGCTCATTATGCTGGATTGAGTTGAGGCGTTGTATTGTTTACATCGGGTGGTGGTTGGGACCACAATGAAAAAACCTAAACACTGAAGAAATAAAAAATAAATAAAAAGAAAGTTATGGAGATTGTCGCGGTGCCTTAAAATTTCATTATTAGTTTTGACGTCATTAAACTAAACCAAACTTTGTTAACTCCACAGGGTTGAGGGGGCAGTAGCCCAGTGGTTAGCGCGCGGGAATTGCACTCGATAGGCCCGGGTTCGGTTCCCGCCACTGCCAAAACTGCCACCGTATTCACGCGGAGTACGATCACTTTAAACATGTGGGTCCGTAAGTCCTTCCGAGAGATTGGTGGTAGGGGAAGGAGGGGACGATCCCTGTGGATGCCTTCCCCACTAGGTTCCGATCTAAATTGGGTGGCACTTCTTGGCCGTCCAAATAGTTACCTTACACCTTTCTGGTAATTCGGATGGTCTGGGTCTCAACAACAACTCCACGGGGTTATGTCGCAAGCGAGTTTGCCACGGTCAGAATTTTCAAGGGTAGCGAACAGGCTGGTCGCTGAAGGCGGCGAGTCTGTTAATAAACTCTCAAATCATTGAATTTTTACCACTATAATTGATTAATTTAAAAATCATGTTCACAGGTGCCAAAGGATACCCCACGGTTTTCCCGCGTTAATGTTACTGGACTTTAAGAGATAAAAGTTACATGTAGGGTAAGGGTGGGTAAAGTGGCCTCCAAGATAAAATCAGTTTTTTAAATACTAATTAGTTTTTAAACAATTAAGAAATTATTTTAACCATTATCGTGATTTATATAGATTTGTGTTTATGCATGAATTTAGTTCTTTATTAATTATGTGTCTTATAAGAAATAAATGAATACAGCCCTATCAAATATCACGCCATCATATAAAAAAATTACAACGTTTAAAAGCGTAAACAATTATGTTAATACAACTTTATTAAATATAGTTAAGAAGAGGCATAAATATCGCTTATTATAAATATATAAGCAGTTTAATTTTTTCATTTTTAAATATAATAAAGATGGCACTTAACTGAAAAATAGCAAAATACTTTATGTAAGGACAAAATGAAGGAAACTTAAATTTACGCATAAATAAAATAGCAACAAATAAACTGGTAGCTGTTTTGCTGATGCCATTGATTATATTCATCGGATGTAAAAGGAAGTCCACTGACATTCATATTGCTGGCCACTTTGCCACCTGAACACAATTGCGACTACAAGCCGCAAACATTAAATCTATAAACGTTATCATTGCTCCCAAAATGAATATGCATGGCATAAAACATTAACGTTCTATAACTACTGACTAAAACTAATAAAGTTGAATTTTAAATCAATAATAAGCATAAAAAACCACACTTTCTTTACAGAGTAATCCGTGAAAAGTACCTTTTTTTAATATAAAACTTTATTAAACATATCTGGGATCAGCCAAAAATAAAATTTAACCGCATACAAACTGCTTACCTCATTTACGATGTGTAACAGCACATTGAAGATTAAAAAATAGCACATGACCACTATACCGACCACTCTCCAATAAATAATATTTAAATTTTACTTTATACATCTCTATAATATTATATTCACATAAATACTGGATTTAAATAATGCTATTTAACGCTTTCACAATCATCTTACGCCAATATAAGTTTCCAAAAATATATTTCCCAACTATCTAAAGTTTCATAAATTTCTTTATCATATAATTAAGAAACAATATCAAAGATTTCAAAATCAAAAGTGCGTTGGTATATACCATCAGTTATCTGATAGTAAAATTTAACTATGGTGTCACCTTAACTAATCGTTTATTATTAGATAATATTTTAATGAAATCTTCTTTCAAATTTCAAGTAATTCAACATTGCTTTAATTCTTCTACTGAAATTGTTGAATTGCCTGTTGACAATCTTTGTCCGCTGTAATTTTTAGGCGCATTAATTTTCTAAAATGAAAAATTAAAGAAACATTCTAAAGTATTTTCTAAATTATTCATAGAACTATAAATATCTTACGTATTAACTTTAATATATGTTTTCAGTATTGAAGGAGGAGAATTGTTTGAAAGAGTAATTGACGAAGATTTTGTCCTAACAGAAAAAGCAGTTACAATTTTCATGAGGCAAATATGTGAAGGCGTGCTGTACATGCATTCAAAAAATATTCTACATCTTGATATGAAGGTAATATAAGAAGGCTTTTTAATATGTTTTAATATCTAAATTACGTGGGAAAATTTAAGTGTTGTAGCTTATTCTCATTGATATTTTACATAATTATTTTTGTTTTTAACCAGTCAATCCTACCCCTTTCTTTAGCTTTTACCGCTCTTATCTGAACAGAAAACAATCCTCGAAAGTCATTAATGTCAACCCAACTGCCCTTACTTCCATATATACTCGTTTAAATGAATATAGATAAAATTTGGAATCAAGAAATCGTGTAAGTTAAATAAAACGAAGTTTCCAAAACACCACGTTTCGGATTATTAATCAAACAAAATATTTTTTGATTTCCAATCCGTTTTTTGATTTTATAAGTCTGTCTGCACCATCGGAGTAAAGGCACCTTTCATTTTAAGTTTGTAAAGTATTAAACTCAATTTCATAGGCGTAGAGTAGATTTCGTATGATATGACGACTAAGAAGGTATAATTTGAGCTATTTGAATCAGAATGTTGTAACGGTGTTTTTCCTCTTTCAGCTATGATTTCATTATAAAGAGGCACCCGTCAAGAAAATATTAAAACTTAATTATTTAATTTGAAACTTAAATAAATTAGCAGAACATAAAATAAAGTGACACAAACTGAGCATACTACCTAAGTAAGTAATAAAAAAGATCCTACAAGATGCGTGAGCCAGCAAATAGGCGAATGAGCTAAGAAGTAAGTCAGTATTACGAACAAACACACTTTTTGTATACACTTTACTATGTGGATCTGCATGAGCATATATAACAAGGCCTTGAAAAGATGCAGTTCAGCATGGCATGCCATAATATTCAAATAAATTAAATAACATTTATATAAATAACAATAATTGAAATAATAGTACACTAGGGTTGACGATCGAGAGAGGGGTTACAGTGCTCGTTTCGTTTTCCAATATTCACCCTATAAAAACTTTAATCAGACCTTAAACAAATTAATTAATTAATTGACTTTTAACAATATCTCACCGTTTCATGTCGACTTTAAACTTTTCATCAGTAACAATAAAATACCACATGATCATTTTTGCCGTTACCTGTATGTGATCTATATTGATGAACATTTCTTTTCCCTTTTAGCCAGAAAATGTTCTGTGCATCAGTCGGACAGGAAACAGAATAAAACTGATTGATTTTGGTCTTGCTAGACGGTATGATCCGAAAAAGAAGCTAAAAGTATTGTTTGGAACACCAGAATTTGTAGCTCCTGAAGTAGTTTGTTTCGAGACAATAAGTTACCAAACAGATATGTGGAGTGTTGGTGTCATTTGCTACGTTTTGTAAGTATTATTTAACTATAAACTAACCACCTCCATCCACCAGTCCAGTCACTTTTTGAAAAAGCTCTTAACTTGAAATACCTCTGATAATATGTCCTTAATAGCATTCTTTATGGAGGGAAAGCTATTACAGCAATACAGCTTGTTGAGTAGTCTGTGACGCGACAAGTGGACTACTGTCCCCCGGTTCATGCCCAGTTTTTTGTTTTTGTTTTTGTTTTTTTGTTTTAGAAATGTGAATTTAGAAAGTGTTCTAAGCTGAACCTTTTTGCTTAGAACACTTGACAAGGGTAAACAACCCAATAATTCCACTTTTGCCTGACCGTTGGAAAATTGGTTTCAAAAAAGCTTAATTCAGAATCTATTTATTTATTTAATTTGATCTTTTTTTTAATTTATTTTGACATTTTACACAGTAAATTTGCGCTCCCCCACTGGGTTTCGGTCTAAATTGGGTGGCACTTCCCGGCCTTCCAAACAGTTACCTTACACCTTTCTGGTAGGTCGGACGGTCTGGCTCTCAACAACAACAGTAAATTTGCGACAATGAAATTTATTTATTGTAAATTGCTCGCCGATACCTTTTCCGATACGACTTTCAGTAGTCTTTATTATATTTTTTTAATTTTTAAAGAGCTTACTATCTTCCATAGAAAATAGCTTTCATTAGACAGCAACCAATGAATTTGTAGAGTGCGAATTAACTGAGTATAACTCTGAACATACATACATAATTGCACCTGATTTGATAATATGTAGATGATTTAATTAAATGTTATATACTTGTTCCAGGGTTTAGTGGAAATTTAAGCACACTATTGGGATTACTAGAAGCACAAGGGTAAGAGACAAAAAACTAAAAACAGTATACTTGTTTCACATACACATTGCAGGGCATTAAGTAACGAATTTAAGAAATTGGCCAACATAACTTGGAATGAAAGCTAGGTAAAAGAAAATCAAATGGCATAGTTCTAAAAAAACGACTGATTAGTACAGAATACTATTAAAATATGTAATGAATGTACATATACACTATATTTATGCACATCATATACTATTTGCTATTAATTTAGCTATGTTTGGAATTTCGAAATGTTCAATTTGACTGTCTGTTCAATGAAATATTCAATTTGAATGTTCAATGTTTCCATAGCATTTACTGCAAGAATTTTTTTAAATGACCTCTAGGAATGCAATAATTCTTTTCAATTACTCATTTCCTGTTAAGATACTCTAATTTTTTACCTCTAAAACACTTCATGAACAATTATTTGGGCACTTATGGACCATCCTTCTATCTTCACTAAAACATGTAAGTTGTTATTTTGTAACTAAACATACCATAAAAAAGCATTTAAATGGGGTTATATTTTTTATTTAGAATTATATTCAGAAAGTGCACAATTGTGCCATTTAAATACTAGCTTCACATCAAAAAATATACTTTTACTTCATTCTTAAACACCCAATGCATGCAATGTAAATTATTATCAAAGTTGTCTAAATATTAAAAGTGTACATTTCTATTATAAAAAGGTCCCCTGTAATCTGAAAGCTTTATTAACCTGTAATATCGTGACTTATTACAAAGATGGTAATTAATCAATTTACTCCGTTAAACTCATTGAGTTATCTAAGCTGGTCATCATATGATTAGTTTAAACTTCTAACTTTAGTTATAAAACTTATTTTTAAATTTTAATAATTTTATTATTTTATGAGCTGATGCTTATTTATGCAGTTTTAGATTTGTGTTAGTTGTTTCTAAACCAATGGTAGCATAAAGACCAAACATTTAATGTATACACCCCGTATTGTAAAATTATCTTGAAATCAACTATGGAGTTTATGAGGTTAAAAGCGAGATGACAAAAATATATTTAAAAGTTAGAATAAATTACAATGGAAATGCAAGCACATATACGTATATTTTTGAAGTATCTGAATATTGATGTCCAACAAGATTTTCTTTTCTGCAAATGTTTTAACTGCTTCATTAAAATTAGAAAAAAAGCTCAAAAATATTTTTTTCTACAAATTTTTAAGAAATTTTTGTGTTGGAAAAATAGCACTTTCTTTAATTTTTCGCAATTCAGGATCAAGAGGATTAAACAAACAATAAATAACTCAAATAGCTATCTTATCTCCAACCTTGCAACGACCTCATAACCATTGCCGCTTGTCAATCTGCAGATTATATCATAGGCATTTTTTTTCTAAGCTTTTTTTCAGTAAAGCGATCTATATTGCTTGCTATCATAATTAACAGGCAGAAACTGGGGGAAGTCTTCTTATTATCATAACCCAATACGAACCTTTCAATTATATTTACTTCCTTATTAAGCTTTTTTTTTTTTTTTTTTCAAATACTTTCTAATAGACCTATGATATCGACATTACTTTATTTTATGAAACATTGACTCAAATATTTATTTGTGCATAAACGCTATGTGTTATAGGTTTTGAAATCTATTGATCGAATATGTAAATAATTAAGTTTTATTAAATATTGGAAATCGAAAAAATATTTCAGCAATGACACTCAAATGTCGTTTTAGTACTTTTAGGTAGTGTGCAAAGGTTTACAGTAAATTGTCTAAGAATTTCAATAATTAACTCTTTGTGAATAAAGTGGTGGACTATAATAAAGGGTGTGATAATTTTTGTGTTTTTATTCTCTACGATAGATTTTTAGTTTATCGGGGAAAATTGCAATTCTAATGAATATTATTAAAAGGCATGCCGCCAGTAGAAATAGAATTTACATCCTCTGCTTCGAGACAAATTCTGTATCTTTAAACGAGGGCAAACAATCTTTATATTTAAATTATTTCTGCTATGTTCATATGTTCTGGATAAAGTTTTATACAGGGTAGTTATTAGTAAAGTATACCTACGGAACTATCTGCAAAAATAAACACTGACCAAAACGAAACATAATTCAACATGGGGGACAGATTTTAAAATTGAAAATCTGCTTGGTCTTGAAATCCAGAAACGGGTAACTCAATTACTGATAAATCCTAAATAAACTGATGCTGATGCTCAGGGTAAAAGTACGGAGGTTTTAAGGATTGATTAAATGTGTTGTTCGGAAAATAACAACAGAACCTCGATATGTACTACTTATTTCTAGGACAATAGCATGACTCAAAATATTCATGTGTCATTTTAAATTTAACAGTACAGTCACACTAAGGGCATAACGATGTCACCCTTTTGAATACCTATAATGCAGAAATCTTATCCCTCCGATTGGTATTATTTTTAGCTTTATTAATTTTTACATCTCTTCCCGGTGTGTGTTCTTGGTATTGTTCGTAAGATGTTTGATCTTGTCTTGTCTCGATAACAAGTTCTCCTTACAAATATCTCTGAATGTGAATAGTTTAACCACGGTCACCCTATTCCCTGACCTGAACTAATCAAGCTATATTTCTATTTCTTACAGTTTAATTTTGTTTTCCATTTTCCTCTACTCTTTAAACTTATTGGAATAATTTTGCTTAATTAAGAACTTTAGCAGCATAGTATTATAAGAATTTTAACTGCCCACCAAAAATTATCACGAATCTATTAAAAAAAACTGTTACGGCAGGAAGCAGATATTCTCTTCTATTATTAGAGGATCGATAAATCGGGTCAACATGACATACACTATTTTTTTATGTAACCCAAGTAAGGTGTTTTTTATATATATTAGTAAATAATTATCTCTTATTATTTGTAGCCTTCATTATATACGTACAACTTAAGCTACTGCTAATATAATAAAACTAAAATAACTTTGTTAAAAGCAGCATACAACACAAAATTATTAATAACGTATTTTGAAGGCAAGAAGGCTATTTCTTGTCTTCGAAACCGGTCGACACCATCAGTTTTATGTTTTATGTTGCTTTTAACGAAGTCGTTTTTACCTCTTGATATAGCTTCATCAGCTATCCTGTCAAATACTATGCAAAAAAACATTCAAAATTTTATTATGAAATTTATTAAAACCGTAATAAATAGAACCAAATTACTTGGAGTTTGCAGCACATATTTATTTAATACAAAAGTGAAACACGTGTTCAAGTAAATAAAACTTAATAGAATTGCATTGCACTACCGTCAGCTTAAATCAATAATACTTTAACACTTTAAATATGCATACAGTAATGTAACTCTCACTTAAATGTTAAATACACATTATTTTTACACTTGTATTTAGTTTGATTTATCTGTTTGTTTGAGTCGAATCTTGAAATTCATTTTTGACCCGCTTCTACCAAGCTGATTTTTTTTTAATTTTACACACATATATATTTGCGATGGCAAAACACTATTTCATCAAATTTGAGTTGATTCCGCCACCCGTCCGTAAAAATAGCATTGTTGTAAGATAGTTTAAACAGAGTCCAATATTAAACTTCGCTTCTGTATATACCTAACCCCATTGTTGTAAGATTATTAAGATGAGTGCAATATGCAGCTTCGCTGCTATATATAAAAAAGAAAAATTTTAACACGTGATACTGCTCATGTCGAGTTATGAATTGATGTTTATATATATAAAGAATCTCTATAAATGTATCATAGAAAAGATTTGATTGGATATCTGATGAGTAATTGATTGCAAAATTGCAAAAGACTAAATTGTATAAAATAAAATATTATAAAAAAAACTTTTTAAATTACACGGTTTTATTAAAATGCACTAAAAAGTAAAAATTAATTTTTAGCTATCACAGCATTCTTAGTCATAAGCGACTAAAATGAAAATCATGGGGTGCCCACAGGAGAATTGTATTTGGACAATAACATAGTTTTCAGGAACAATAGAAGCGATAACATCAAAATTACATATATAAGAATGCTGAATTCTGAAATCAAAATTGTCAAAGAAAATTTTAAATTAATTTAGTGTAATAATTTTTATATATGTCATTTCTACGTCATTTGTTCCTTGAAATTCTCTTAATATCCAAATACAGTTTTATGGGCGTCCCACGATTTTATTTTTAGTCGCATATGACCAAGAATCTTGTGATAGCTAAAATTTTTTTTACTTTACAGTGCATTTTACTAAAACCGTATAACTTAAAAAGTTTTTACAATATTTTATTTCTAGTGAGTTTAGAATGAAATCTAATTACTTCCAGACGATAACGCTACCTACTTTTTCCGAAGTTTCATAGAGTTAATTTATTCTGTAAATTTAATGTTTATGTACTGAATGGTTTATGTTGCTATTGGTGCAAGTTATGCAAAGAGCCAAGTTATTTTTCCTATTACAACCTTGAAGAAGATAGCGTTATGTTATTGTCAGCATTCAGTTTGAAGGGACAAGTCCAATTTTGATTCGTAACAACAAAAATGAAAGGCACTGAATACACTCATGTTTTCTATCCATGTCACCTGTTCTTTATTTGCCATTTAAAGTTCATTTTTTCAGAAGAATAATGCCAAAGTTCTCATTAGCGCTGAAAAAGTGTCGTGATTTGTGGCCTACTTTACACTCATATTCCAAAATGTCTGCTTGTTTCCCTGAACCTTCTGTAAAGCCTGTGGGGAATCCTCATTTGTCATATTTTTTTTTTCGGATATTCTAATATGAAAATAAAAACGATCTTAAATAAATGGGCATTTTGTGCTCCACCATGTTGCTATAGATGCTCATTTATTTTAATTTGTTGAATCTCTAAAATCACAAATCCTATAGTAGACATTATAATTATGTACCGCACTATTCAAATTCTAAAATTGGAATAAAATAAAAAAATTTCCGAAGATAGACTGATACACATAATATTTTCATCCCCTTAATTTATTTCTTTTAATGTACACTTCTATCCACCGACGCTTTCAATTTTCAAATTTCAAACCATATTTTGAATCAGAACCAAAAAAGTATTTCTCTAGAATCATAAAAAAGTTTACAGTTTTAGTCTGAAATACAAACATTTATGTGCGCCATCCATAAAGATGTTTTTATATTTTATTTTCAATCTTTTGCAATTAAATAAGAATATTTTCCTAGGCTATCTGGTTTGTCCCCATTTATGGGCGACAGTGACATGGAGACCATGGCAAACGTTACAAGGTCTGAATGGGACTTTGAAGATGAAAGCTTTGACGAAATTTCTGATGACGCAAAGGATTTTATTTCAAAACTTTTAGTAAAAGATAGAGTGTAAGTGGAAATTTTCTATTGTCGATATTGCTAATCTGGTGTTATATATCTCACTCGGGTAATACTAGAGGTTGATATAAGGTGTTTCAGCCTCACTTTTCGAGCTTTTGAAATTGGTTTTAGACACATACTTCTAATTTAAAGTTTAATAAGATTAAATGCAAAATTATTTCATGTATTTGCCCCTATGGGTAGTATTTTCATAAAACTAGGGATCTAAATTTTCACACTATCCCTTGGGCAAAAACAGTCCAATTAAAAGAAGTTGATCTGTACCGTTACTAGTTAAACGAAAATGCCTGGTGTAATTATCTGCAATATTATTCAAGATATTTACAATAGAAGTAACGTAAAAAACTACCAAAAATTAGCTAAAATTGAGTAATTGGAATTGGTTTTTCCCTCGAACCAGAGTTTGCATATGACCCCAGATTTTTACATACTAAATAAAGATGGGTAAAAACACACATTAAAAACTGGGTTTACTACCACTAGAACGACACTTTTAAACAGATAAATGTCCAGTTACGCCCTTAAAAAGTTAACTATATCTATATGAATATGCTATTATATATAAGAGAAGTGAACGGAATAATGGAATATTTTATTTTACTCTGAAAAATCGTTTTAAATAGATAAAGCGATAACATGGATCCCTTTTTAACGACCCTATTAAGCAGGAAAGCAAATGGGTAGCAGGTAAACAGGTGCTTAAAATGGCATCTCATGTTACCTCTTTACCTGTTTAAAACTGTCTTTTCAGAGTAAAATAAAATACACCCATTACTGCAATTCTTATATAAAAGAATAAATTAACACATTCATATATACAGAAATACTTTTTCAAATGTGTAACTAAAAATTTACCTGATTAAAAACGTCATTTTAGTGGCAGAAAACCTATATTTTTGTGTGTTTTTACCCAGATTTTTTTAGTATGTAGGCAAAAAATTCCTGATTTTTTAAACAATAACTACCAAGTGTTGGCTGATAATTTCACCAGATTTTTTATCTAGACTATTTATACTCTACGTCTTAGTCATTTCTAATTGAACACTTTTTGCTCAAAAGCTCCTATAAAATTTTTGACCCCTTCCCCCGGCCTATTTTTATGAAAATACCATGCGGCTGAAAAAAAATTATATGAAAGAGTTTCGCATTTAATTTGAACAAACTTTCAAATGTATGTATCTAAAACCAATTTCCAAAACTCGAAAAGACAGAAATTAAATATTTTGTTTATACTTACAAAAATACTTATTTTCAACATTTCTTTTCAGAAAACGATTGGATGCAAATAGAGCCTTACAACATCCATGGTTAAGGGTAAGTTTAATGGAAAATAATTTCTTAACTTCTCCTACAAAATCTTTATCACCAATTTAGGTGAATATTCTAAGAAATTATAACATGAAAGATCAATCATGCATAAAGCATTGATTATGAAACACTTTCCAACTGTAATGCAATTTTATTTAAACATCTCTACAATGCGATACATTCAGCGGCAATATTTTTAAAATTATCACAATTCTACATTGATTTATTATGTTTGAAAACTTAACTTCATCGAAAAAAATGAACTTTATTCAAATGACGTCATTGAAATATAAATCGCCTAATTTAAACATCTCGAAAATGAGATAAATTCAGCGGTAATATTTTTTTAATTATCACAATAATACAATACAATAATTTTTTATATTTGAAAACTTAAAATTTCATTGAAAAAATGAACTTTATTCACATGACGTCATTGAAATATAAATCGCCTGGCTCTCTATATAAAAACTGTGAAACCATGGGGGTAAAAGTAATTTAAGTCTATGCTTAAAACTTCATCGAAAAAATCATCTGCTTCTCTATGTAAAATCAATGAATGGGTCATATTGCATATTGCAGACTCCAGAGCTAAATAATTTTGCTTTAAAGAAATTCAGCAATTATACAACTCATCCTACATCTTAATGTGTTTACATTCTCCGTAAGTAGAAATTAGGCTTCGTTGTAGAAATAATCAAAGTTTGATGATCATTTAAACTCATATATATTGTAATTGCGTTGTTTCATAATGTAGATGCACAGAAATTAAGCAAAAATAAAGTGGTTTTCGGACGGATACAACACTAAATATAAATTAAAAAGAACTTTAAAAATCACGATTTTGAGGCAAGATGGATGTCATATTTTATTTTGAAGTGGGTCACGTGATCTCTTCATGTAATATGGGTGTAATTATTATTTTAATTTTTATTTAAAAACTACCAAATATATTTTGCTGAAATTTTTTTCATATTTCTTATGGGATAATTTGAATATTTCCTAAAACTTTCGAAGCAATTTGTGAATTTTAAATTTGGTTAAAAAATGTTTGAAAAATTAGGTCCCATAGGGTTCAATGTATTTCATTTTATCAACCCGATTCAGTCCAAAACTAATTGGGTGATATTATTCATTTATATTGCCATAGGTCCCACAGACCGTCTGAACAACATACTAAAATTTCATTTTAATGAAGTCATTTTTACGGCAGTTATCGTGCGAACGGGCAGACAGACAGAATGAACAAAGTCATAAACACTTTTCAACTATGTTGTAAAGTATTAATAACAAGAAAGATCAATCATGCTTAAAGCACTGATTATGAAACACTTTCCAACTTCAATGCAATTTTATTTAAAAAAGTCGAAAATGCAATACATTCCTCGGTAATATTTTAAAACTTATCACAATACTACATTGATTTATTATATTTGAAAACTTAAACCTTCATTGAAAAAAATGTACTTCATTCAAATGATGACATTGAAATATAAATTGCCTGGTTTAAACATCTCTAAAATGCGATACATTACTCGGTAATATTTTTAAAACTATCCTAATACTACGATAATTGATTAAATCTGAAAACTTAATCGAAAACAACTGACATTCATTCAAATGACGTCATAGAAAAAATAACACGCCTGGATCTCTCTATAAAAGCAGGATTTCATTCATAACTTTCTCCCATTCATCACAATACTATAATAATTTATTTTATTTAAAAATTAAGACCATGGAGCTGCAATTCATAAACTCCATGCTTAAAACTTCATCGTCCTTCTGTTTATAAAATCAATTAATATTTCATTCATGTCAGCCATGAAGACTCCATGGACTGAATTATTTTGTGTTAAAGAAATACAGTAATTCTAATACAACTCATTCTACATATTTTGCTGTTTACATTTTACATAGGTGAAAAATAGGCTTAGTTGTAGAAATAATCAAATTTGAATGAGAATGTAAACTCAAATATATTGTCATTGTGTTGTTTTAGTATATAGATGCACAGAATTTAAGCAAAAATAAAGTAGTTTTAGGACGGATACAACACTCAATATGAATTAAAAAGAACTTTAAAAAATCACGATTTTGAAACAAGATGGATGCCATATATCATTTTGAAGTGGGTCATGTGATCATTTCATATCATGGTCACGTGATCATAAGAGATAATAAATATAAGATTTCATATAAGATGTGTAATTACTATTTTAATTTTTATTTAAAAAACTACTGAATATATTTCGCTGAATTTTTTTTTATATATTTTATGGAACAATTTGACTATTACCTAAAATTTTCGAAGCAATTTGTGAATTTTAAATCCGCTTAAAAAATGTTTGAAAAATTAGGTCCCATAGGGCTCAATGTATTTCATTTTTTCAACCCGGGTTCAATCCAAAACTAATTGGGTGATATTATTCATTTATATTCCCATAGGTCCTACAGACCGTCTGAACAACATACTAAAATTTCATTTTGATTAAGTCATTTTTACGGCAGTTATCGTGCTAACGGACAGACAGACAGACAGACAGACAGAATGAACAAAGTCATAAACACTTTTCAACTTTGTTGTAAAGTGTTAAAAACCGGTAGCACTATCCATGGAGATCAATTCAGTGTTTGGACTGTTACGTATATTATTTAAAAAATATTTATTTTGTAATAATAGCAAACTCAACGAAAGATAACATTACATTTGATATTAAACATAAACCATATGTAATAAAATTGATAATGTTACCTATATAATTAGTGAAACATGTAGAATAAATTCCTCCGGAAAAGCTCTAAGCTATATATTATGCAGATTGATAACTGAGCTATCTGTCACCGATGACCGAATCTCTCTCAGGTCTCAGCGAATATGACCAGAAGGAAATTTCTGTAATGTTATATTTCTAGATATTACTGCTGACTACTTATTACACTGACATGTTCTTTCTTGCTTTTAACGATTGGTGTAGCTGTGCGCTACACAAGACATAAGCGAAGTTAGGAACTATATATTAAGTGTAGAAATAAATATTATAAAAACTAATCTCTTAACTGTGAAATAATTGACTGACTTCCATTGCTCTTTTCAAAAATGAAAATAATGTGTATTCTTCCGGATGGACCCTGAAACATAATGCTGGAAAATTTCACTATAAAATGTAAAACTCAATGACAAAAAACAAAGAATTCAAGAATTTTCTTAAGACGTTGAAGAAAAAGAAGCTATACTTAAAGTTTTTCATTTAAAATTATCCCAAACAAACAGGATTATTTTTCCACATACAAGCTAATCTTTACTTTGGAAACAAACCACTGGAGCGTTTAACTAAGATGAGCATCAGTGGCTACATGTAAGCAAAACAAATTCAAAACTATCTTCATAATTCCCCCAATATACCATTAACAAAGTATTAGTTCACTTACATGACTGGTTTTTAAGCTTAAGGTTTTTTATGGTAATGTATGGGATGCATTGTGAAAGAACTAAACTTTATAATCCAAAAAGAGCAAAGAAGTGCCAGATGACTACTAGCAAAAATCCTTTTTCATGGTCACATTAGGTGTTATAATCCCAGACGCTTTCCCCAATCCTGAGATTTTGGGATTAAAATATTTTGAATACCAAGATCATGCGGCATTTTGAATGTCATTTTACTTTATTTAGAGAAAGCCATATTTTATACACTTCAGTTTTGATGATGTAAATGGTGTAATGTTACATAATTAAGAAAGATGTTTGGGGGGGTGTAAAATTATTTCTGTGTGTATGTCTGTGTGATTTCCTGTACAATGAATGTATCCACTCTAACTGAAAACTACCAACTTTCACCAAACTTCAAAAAATGTGGTAAATGTGGTAGTCACTTGTGGATTACCCTGGCGCTGATTGGATTTTGGTACGATTCGGAAAAAAAGACCTACTTATACTATAAAATAAAAGACTACATAAGGTCAAATGTATAAATTAAATGTATTAACGAATGTATTAACAAAATGGTAATACAAAGGTTAAATACTATATACAAATGGTTAAATGTATTAACAAAATTTGGTCGATAAGTCATTTATGGGTTACCCTGGTGCATATTAGATTATTGTACAATTCGGTAAAACTGAACCTGCATTTTTTTGCGAAATGGCCTGAAAAAATTGACAAATCTAAAACTAAAAGACTACATAGAGTCAAATGTATAAATTAAATGCTTGTAATATATGTAAATTTTTATGACAAAAAATAAGACCACCCAAATTACTCTACAACTAACCGTCCTCGAGATATTTCAGTTTATTCGCAATTTTGTAACGTCGCCTTTGAAAATATGTCCAGTCACCCAATGAAACAAAACATTGAATTAAAATTGCACATTTAGTGAAATTTTAAATTAATATCCGTGCTATTTTCTGTAATTGAACTCAATTTAACGAATTCTGGAAATAAGAGAGATAAAATGAATTTGATTCTGTAGGGAAGGTTGCTTTCTTCCCACATCAGATTTTTTATATTACTTTAGTAACGAAATGCTTTTCACAGAAAAAGAAAATTTACTTGTTGGGAAATGCATGTATCAGCCAAATCATATTTAAGTTAGTATAAAAAAAGGCGTTTTATAAAATTTCATATATTTTACAGAGGGACAAAAAGAAACAAGAAAAGACCATCGAAAAGAAGAAGTTGAAGAGATTCGTCATCAGGAGGAGGTGGCAGGTAAGTTCAATGGATATTATGCTCAAATGCTGCTTCATTAATTATACAAGGATAATACTTGCATGAGAAATGATTATTCAATGAATTTTAAGTTACCTAAACAACTATTGATACTGGGATCAATACTAATAAAATAGTTTAACACGTGTGTGGAGACTGTAAAAGTATCTTCACTTAAAGATAGACATCATTCATAGTGTTTGAAATTAAAATAGTTACATCTCTTAGACAAACCTAAACTCGCTTCATCCTTAACATACTAAAGTACTTTATGGTCGGTATAGTACATAGATTGAAATTTTCAGAAGTTAGAAAGCTCAATAATATGACGCATTTGTCACTTTATTGTTTATTCCATATTTTTTTAAAACACGATTATCGAGATTTGTGCCTTAAAAAGGTAATAATCAGTTTTCAATAAAAATTTACATGTTCTAAAGAAAACTTCTAGTTCATTTATATATTAGGACATTATTCATATTAATAAGCAAAAAAACACTTTATGCAAAGAATGACGAAAATTTGAACAACGGATTTAAGCACAACTAAAATAATAATGCAGTATACGGCTGATTCGAGGATAAACTACGTCCCCTTCATCAGTGCAAGAAAACCAGTGAACCCAACCAAGTCTAAAGGAAAGGGAGCCAGCCCCCTTTTCGTCTTTTTGACTCCGGGTTTGTTGATTCTTTTCCTGCTGTCTTTACAATGATTGCTACTATATAACATATATCTTTGTCATTTCCAGAAATAATTATTTATATTCACATTATTTATTTGTCATTTATAGAAAGCTGTAAATGCTCTCATTGCCCTCATCAGAATGGGTGCTACCATTTAATTGTAGCTGCTGATATTAAGGTAAGTAAATAAAGTTATTTATATGTATATATATATATATATATATATATATATATATATATATATATATATTGTTGGTTTTTGTTCATTTGAACGTCTACTGTCTGTCCCCTTAAACTTGGAAACATAAGCAAATTTAATTTTGTTTCATTTATTAATCAAATTTAACTCCTTTTAATCAACCTTGAATTACCTTGTGTTAAACAAACAAAACACTTAAACTAATTTTCATAAATTAATTCGATTTACTGTGATTGTACTTTTTTTTTTTAGGAGACTTATTGAGTACCGAACCGCGAGTGTGCGAGCCACATCTACCCATTCCTTTCCTTGTGATCCCTAGTCCTCACCAAAGCGATGCTGGAGTCTATAGTATCTGTTGGACGCCTTTTACATCCGATCAAAGCAGAAAATCTAGGAATGAGTCTAAGGCATTGTCGGGATGCACGTCACTATTTGCAATCAGACTACACGGAAATTGTGTTTACCTTGGACTTTCAAAAGAAGCTTGAAAGCTGAACACGCGACAGTTGGTGACTTCCAGAAAATAAATTAGGATTGAATGTTCGCAAATTTTCTTTCCAATAATTTTGCCATATATCCTTATATCTTCGAAATTTGAAGATCGGTAAATATACGCGTGTTGACCTTGAGTACAAAAGAAAATCAAAGCTTTTAAATGGTGTTTCAACGCAATCAAGATATAAATTCTGTGAGAATATTTTCATAATGAATATTTCATAACGATCGAGCTCACAAGATTGCAGTGAATTGAATACTTACCTGAGAGTCTCAGTAAAGCTTATTTAGTTGTTGAATAAGTAATTATTGTACGACTCTTAGAAATCTCCAGCGTTTATTTTAACCATAGATGCACATGCCATATATAATTATGTCTTATTTTCTCCCAACTTCGTGCTGTGAACTAAAACATTGACTTCATTTGTTGTTCACTTTCTGCACAAAAGTACTTTCCGTTTATAGTTAGTTTCTGAAACACAACCTTGTTTACATTTTTGTATAACTTTCTTAGCCCAATTTTAGGCAAGAAGTTTCTTCGGAAAGTTTAAAACACTGTTGTGGCAGTAATGATCGTTTGCTGATACTTCATGCAGATTTTAATTTTGGATCTCTAGTTTTCACTAACATAACAAGGAAGTTAAACCTACCCGTAAAGAGAGCAATATAAGTTTCATGTTCGAGAAAATTGGATATTTCATTTAAAATATGTGTTATGATTGCACAAATGCTGTTTTTAAATCTTATGTTTTGCATTCTTCAGTTTTTGAAATTAAAGATTTCCCATTATTACCATTATGTGTATTTTATATTCTAATGTTAAATATTATATGTGAGTGTCTTTATAATAAAGGAGTTTCACACAAGTTCATATACTAATTTTTGCGTACTATTGAGAATAATATGTTGTTATATAATTATATACTTATTAGCCCAATACCCGTTGAAAATCAACGGTGTCACATTAAGCAAACTCTGATTTTTCTAGTGGATCTTATGGAACTATTATCCAATGCATCTAATTTCTTACCTATACATTTCATTTTAAAAACTCTTTTCTCATTTAAACAATAGGCGCGTGTACCAAATATCGTACCAAATGGTAATACAGGTCAAGTACCATTACACATACTGATACTACCGTTTATTAAATTGATGTTTGGGAGATTCCGAATTTAACATCATTATTTTGATCCTAAAGCAAAGGATATTTGCTGCAAAAATGCTGAAATCATTATCACAGATTTATATTAGGACCATTCAGTATAAACTATTATTTTTTTAAACTCTTATAAAATCTTTATTTATTAAGTCAGTAGTCATAAATAGTCATAAATCTACCTCCCTCATGGTTATTCTCTGAACCATTAAAGGTAGAATTTATAGTTTAATAACTACGGTTTAACTTAAGAAAGTGTAACATTTGTTCAATTTAAAACATTCATTTTTTAAATAAAAATCTGGATTAATTTTTATTGCATTTTTTTACAATGTCAAAGCATATCATACATATTGCAAATATAGCGTGCATTCTATATATCACAATATTGTATGTAGAAAACGGAATAATTAAATGTACAGCAAGTATATGAGACTTACTTAAAGTCAAATAAAATTGCATGGAAATACTAAAATTTATAATGAATTTATAAGAAACAATATTTTTATGTCTTTACAATTTTATTTTAAATTTATATTTATGCAAGAATAATGTAAATCGGTATGTAGAGTTTTAAATAATAACAAAATTAATTATATGAAATTCTACAATTGATAAAAGCATTTAAATATATTATGTAAGTAGTTATTGTCGCTCATGAAGATGCATATTTCAAATTGAGTTTGTTACTAAAATACTAAACTCACTTTGCATATAAATATAAATTAAAGGTAAAAATTCAGAAATTTGTTAATGGTTTCCCAGTAGGAATATTTTCCTTAGTAGCTACTCAATTTATGTTGGAGACCGGTTTTACCTAAAATAATTGCGGATAGAAAAAAATTTACGAAAATGATTATAAAAATAATTATGAAACATTTATAAAATGGTTGTGAACATAATAGTTAAATTATGAAAATAATTTTACATATTGCATCTACAAATATTATTAACTGTGGTTATTTATGTTGGTACCCAATTACTAAATAATTCCTAAATGTCAATAAGAAGTGGTCAGCAAACTGCGAACATGGTATTACAGGTAGCCTTTACACAGTTAATTCTACTATACACTTTTTCACTTTAGTAGTCGGATGAAGCCATAGATTTTTATTTTTAGTATGAATTAATGCAATGAATAATTCTTTCAATATTAAGCGAAAATATTTTTATAAAAATACCCTTTAAAATTCGACATGTAACTATAACGTTCAAAGGCATAATACACAAATAAATGTAATTGATATATAAAGTTGCACGATACATTTTATTCAGCAGGAAAAAAATTTTTGGAACGTTTTTATAATATGCATAAGGAGTCACATGCACATGTTTTAAATGTTAACTTTAGCATGCTTTTTACGTTAACATATTTAACATTAATTTAGCACTTTAACATGGAAGAAAGTCATATTCTAGAAACATCTTGGTGATTTACACTTCTTCTAATGCTTCTTTATATGCAATATTTCTTGTATAGAAACAGCCTTTTCTAGTTTTACTTTGCCCATAACTTTTAAGATCTTTACTCAGATGTCTTCAAATCGTGATACTCTGGAGAATGCCACGTACGTGGCTGAATACCGTTTCAGGTAGATATGATCCAACCTTACGAAATGTTTGACCTTGGGCTTTATTGATTGTCATGCTGAAAGCTGGACGAATGGGGAACTGTATCCTTTTAATTTTGAATGGCATATTTGTATCCGATGGAATCAGAACAATTCTTGGAATCAAAATTGTATTACAGTTTTCATTGCCAAGATTCTTAACTTATATTGTGTTCGTATTGAGTTTTATAATTTTAAAGCGAAGTCCATTGACTAAATTTTGCTGTATATCTAAATTTCGAATCAACATGACAATAGGGCCGATTTTTAAAGTCAGTTTGCGTGGGGATAATCCTGCAAGGATTAAACTAAGCAAATTCCGTCTAGTCATCACTGAGTAAGCTATCTACGCTGTAATATATTTTCTCATTGCCTTCTAATATTCTATGCACAATGTGGTCATTTATGGCAGCACAATGTTCATTTTTAGCACATCAAATAACATTATTGTTAAAATCCTGGACATGTTCGGGGTTCAACTTGTTTCTAAATATTTCTTCAATTAAATCTTTCTCAGTTGGGCATTTGCGAGGAATTTCAACACTGTCTTCACACTCTTCAAATACATTCTCTACTGTTCGATTTCCAATACTTAGTAACCAGTTGCTGAAATATTCATGCCCCTCAGCTGCTCTCATATTTTTCACAAGTTTTAATTGTATTACTTGTGACCAATGTTACCAAGATTTAATCGATGCTTCTATTATTGCAGCTCTAGATCCGTGTCTTACTACAGGAAGTACTTGTCTAAAGTCACCTCCAAACACAACAACTTTATTACCGAACAATTCTTTTCTGCCTGTAAGGTCTTTAAGTAATCTATCCAAAATGTTTAATGCCTTCTTCTCTATCATTGATGCCTCATCCCATAAAATTAGCGAGCATTTTCGCAGCAGCTTTCCTTGTTTACTATTTCCATTTATTTGAGAAACTGAATTACCTAATAGAGGCACGGAAAATTTTAACATGTAATGAGCTGTTCTACCTTGAGGAAGCAAATTTGCTGAGATTCCGGTTCATGCAACAGGAATGATAATTTTCTTTTGGCCTCGTAATATGTGAGTAAGGCATTTATATAGATATGTGTTTCCAGTTCCACCCAGGCTATCAATAAAGAATACATTTTCACTTTTTTCTCCATTTACTGCTGACAATACTTCATTGATTATTTTCTTCTGATCAAGATTTAGGCTGTTAAACATAAATTCGCCTTTCTCCATTTCTTGCTCGAAATTTTCGTATTCTTTTTAACAGCAGCACACCTATTTGGAGACGGGAGGTCGTAATCTTTACAGCATTTTTCGTGCAACAGCATGGCATTTTCAATTTCTAATAAACAGTGATTTGATGCTGCTGTTATATTATCCTTTTCGCTAAAACCCTCTATGAGAGAATTTTGGAACTTTTGCCAAAGATGTTTCAGGTGTTGCGTATTGCAAAACACACATAGGCAAATATATGTCGTATTTGTACGGGCATTTTAAAAGTAGAAGCTTCTTGTAAGCATCTATCCCATTCTGTGTCCTCATTTATAAGATTTAGCTTTCTTGCAGCTTCCCTGAATGTTGTGCACACTTCTCCTTCAAACGCTTTGAGATCGTCAAATGATTTTGCTCTCTTTACATGCAAAAGAAGTATTTGGAGAAAATATAATTCATGTTGTATGGGGCTCACAGAATATAGGCGACCTATGATATTTCCGCCACCTCGTTGCTTTTTTCTCCGTGTACTTTCTGATTTGTTCCACACATAAAGATTTGGTATATCCTGATAAGCAATTTTTCTTGCTACCGAATCATTTTAATTCGATTTAAAATAAGCAGTCAAAGTTGTCTCCTGATTAGATTTTGTTTGCAACGCAGTTTCTTCTTCTTCGCTAGTAAATATAGCATTCTGTTCCATGGGAAGATGCACTGCTAGTCTAACAATTGCATGAGACTGTGCTTGCATTTCGTATTCAAATATTCTCCACGCTGCTTCTGGCGCACTCACAAATCTAGAATCCATAAATGTATTTATCTCATTCCATTTCATACTTTCTCCTTGAATTTTTTGAGTTATTTGTATATTTGCACAATCATAGCCTTTATGTTTATTTATACTTAAACAAATATTTCACTGCTTTAACAGTAGAACATACTTCAACATTGATATGTGCATTATACTTTTGTAATAAGAAAGCATTGTCAGAGGAACAATCCAACGATTATCGATACTTACAGAATTTCCTCGTATTTTCATTTCCCAAATCCTGCCATTGTTTCTCCTCTTGTATAAGGGATAGCCATTAACGTTTGTTTTTGTATTTTCTGCGTAATCTTTTGGAAACATTTTTGAACATTTATTTTTAACCATACATGGCGAAAGTGGATTTAAATCGCCACATGGACCATGCACCATGCAGGATTGAACTATGCTAAGTAATCGAGGAGAGTCAGGAATCTCGGCACAAATCATTTTATCAATTATTTGCTCTTCTCGGGGTTTATGCTCATCATCCAGAATTTGAAGCATGTGTACATGAGGCAAACCTATTTTCTGAAATTCAACCACATACACATAGGCCGAAAACTTTCCAAATATATGATTTTTTGTAAGATCTTTCAGCATTTCTCTTACTTTTAGATGAAATACCCTTGCCACAAGATCTGGCCTATTTTCTGCTTATTCCCAGGGTTTAAGATTCTCCTGAATTTCAATCCACTTCGAGTTGCACGTAAACGTGATGAGAAGATCAGGTTTACCCAGTTTTCTAACAAATGCCATTGCATCTTGAAAGCGTTGTTGTATATTTCGTTGACTTCCAATGAATGTTGAGGGTAAAATAACCATTCTTCCTGGTAAAACTCCTTCTCTTTCCGCTTTGTTTACCTAATCCATCAATCCTTGGTATTTCTCAGTTCGCAGTTGCTTTTGGTTATTGCGGATGTAACTAAATCGCTCACTTTCAATAGTAATATAACTGTCAACAATATACTGTTGAAATAATTTTCCAGAACTGTAAAGCAAAGAGAATTCGCCACGATCCGATAATCGATAAGAGTAGAATTGCAAAGATGTAAGTCGCTGACGTTTAGCTGTTCTCCGTTCAGGATTATGCTCTAGTACCGGATGCCAACCAAATTCACCATGAGGAAACAACAGGTGATAAACCATGGGATCTTTACAACCGTCTGTGTTTGATATTGATTTTATCCCTTCTACTTTCGAATGGACAATGAAAACTCTTTCACTTGGTGGTTCTCCATCATTTGCAACAAAAACTGGGGCTATTCCAGATGTCGTTGGGTAATTATATCGGCGAATATCTGTATTTGGATCAGTTATAATAAACATTGATACAGGAAGTACTTCTCTTCCAACTTGTTCTGGTGCAGATTTTTCTCTTCGTCTTCTACACTCTTCATCAATTTGAAGGAACTAACAAATGGATTAATGGAATTAATTAAATTTAGTATTTGCAACATAAGGTTTGCGTTGAGATTTTTATTTTCAGGTCTCTCTAAACGTTTTTGTAAAGAAATCCCTGTATCCAGAAAGTATAAGCTTGCATACTTATATTAACCTTTATTTGGGTGAACTGATCCAATATAATGATGGATTTGAATACGGAAACAAAATGGTCCCCGTCCGGTAGGGTTTGACAGATTTGCACTCATTGACGCAAAAGCAAGAGAGCTGTTGCAGTTTCTGATATACAATAAATATCTTTTTGTGTAAACATCATTTCGCTCAATTAGTTCTTTCAATAAAGATGAAACTTTTAATGGTTGTAATGTCACTTTACCTTTATGACAGCAGAGTCTAAATCCTAAGAATGATTTTTCATCAATAAAATGCAATGCTTTGCAGTTAATACATTTAATACTTAAAGGTCCTAAATTATGCATTTCTACATCATTATCTGCACGTTTGTACAAAGTATCTAGATAATGTGGTCCTAAATTATGCTCTTTCTGTAATCTGATTCTCTGGCGTGCATTTGTATTTCTCAGTTGTTCTTGTATCTTCCACTTTTCGTTCTGACGAGAAATTTTGTGTGCCTCGGCATCTCCTGCTCGCGCTCCATTTCTCAGTTTTTCATCTTCACAAGAAATCCTATGTGCTTCGGCATCTCTTTCTGGCACCCTTTTCTCCTACCTTTATCTTCACGGGAAATTTTGTGCGCTGCGGTGTTTTTTTTTTCGCTGTTTTACTTCGTTCTTCATCTTCACGAGAAATTCTGTGTGCCTCGCATCTCTTTCTCGTTCTTCTTTTCTCCGTTCTTCATCTTCACGAGAAATTCTGTGTGCCTCGTCATCTCTTTCTCGCTCTTCTTTTCTCCATTCTTCATCTTTACGGGAAATTCTGTGTGCCTCGAGATCTCTTTCTCGCTCTTCTTTTCTCCATTCTTCATCTTCACGAGAAATTCTGCGTGCTTCGGCATCTCTTTCTCGCGCCTTTTTCTCCTTCCTTTATCTTCACGGGAAATTTTGTGCGCTGCGGTGTTTTTTTCCCCTGTTTTACTTCCTTCATTTTTGAAACATTTATGAAAACTCTTTTCTTCTTGATTTTTTTATTAAATGCTCGGCCCATATACCAAATATCAAGCCTCTATCACATTTTAAAAGGAGTGTTTCTAATTTATTCGGCAAATCGAACGTTTTGGAGTGCGGCATCCCCTAAAGTAGAAAATATTGAAAAACTGAAATTGCACTCTTTATTCTTTTCAAATTATGTATCCGTACACTAAATTCGAATTCTCTACCTTAACCCATTTTCATAATTTCTCCTTCCGAACGTTTTTCTGTGGAGCACCCTCATAAAAGAACATTTTTAAAAAGCTGTATTCATCATGGGTTTTTAATCAAATGATTAGCCCGTACACTAAATTTCAAACCTTTATCATATTGTAATCATTTGTTCGTCAAATCGAATAGTTTTGTGAGCGACACACCCTACAATAGAATATGTTGGAAAACTGAAATTCCACACTTTCTTTATTTCCAACTATTTACCCGTACACCAAATTTGAAGTTTCTATCTCATCGTGAAGCATGCTTTATCTATAATTTCACCTTTCGAATGTTTTTCTGTGAAGAACCCATCCCCCCTTAAATATACATTTTTGAAAAACTCCACTCTTCTTGGGTTTTCTATTAAATGATTCGCTCACATACCAAATATCAAGCCCCTATCACATTCTAAAAGGGGTGTTTCTACTTCATTCCGAAAGTCGAACGTTTTTGTGTGCGACACCCCTAAAGTAGAAAATATTGGAAAAATGAAATTATACACTTTCTTCCTTCCAAACTATCTACCCGTACACCAAATTTCAAATCTCTATCTCATCCCGAAATATGTTTTCTTATCAATTCACCTTTTAAACGTTTTCCTCTGGAGTACCCCCTTAAACGAACGTTTTTGAAAATCTATATTCGTCTTGGGTGTTTTCATCAAATGATTAGTCCATATACCTAATTTCAAGCCTCAATCAAACTTTAAAGGAGCCGTTTCTCATTTATTCGGTAAATCGAACATTTTGGTGTGTGGCACCCCCTTAAGTAGACAATATTGGAAATCTGAAATTGCCCACTTTCTTCTTTTCGAACGATTTACCCATACACCAAATTTGAAGTCTCTATCTTATGGCAAAGTATGCTTTCCTATCATTTCACTTTTCGAACGTTTTGGTGTGGAGCACCCTCTCTAGAGAACGTTTTCGAAAAATTCGATTTTTCCAGGGGGTTTTATGGAACGATGGAACCGTGTACCAAATTGCAAATCTCTATCTATTCGGGAAGTGCCTAAAAAAAGCGAACAGACAGACGGACACTTGGCAATCAGTATATATAGATATTATAACGTTGCATAACATTTATATGCGATAAAATAAGCTTCAATGCAAAATATACTAAGATTTTATGAAAAGATAGATAAAAATAAACATAAAGCTATGCAGATTTTAAATTATGTAAAATATGAATTAATAATTTAATTATAGACACACTTTAACTACTAACTTATACTTATTAATTCGAAGCCGTAGAAGCAACATCATAATATGAAAGTTGCATTTTAATAGTTTACAGTGGTGCTCAAAAAAACTGCATCACCCACATATTTCCATGACTTTGATAGAGAAAAAGGACAATAGCACATTTAAAGTGATATTTACAATGTTTAATATTTATGAATACATTGTAGAGGAGGGTATGCAGGAAAACACACATATTTTTGGAATGCCTATAATGTGAAATATGTGACATTCTTATTTTATTAAATATTTAATAATAAAGAGTTTTCCATAATTAAACGAAATTATTTTGTTAATTTTGGTAAATGACATGCAGTAATGTCTATTGTCCCATAATAATGGCTACAGGGGAATGACATTTGAAATTCTCACATAAGGGTGAATGCACTGAAAATAAGATGCAATATTCGAGTTTGTTATGGTATATTAAACATTTATTTTGAAAATGTTGGATTTTTAGCTATGTTGCCATTTCCGCAGCACCACTGTGTAGTAGTAAAGTCGTGGAGGTAATGGGAAGAAGTTAAAACTCCCAAGTTTGGTAAACACCAAAATCGCTTGAGACTATAATTTATCTAGCGCTAGGGTAAGATAGTAAGATAAATCCCACGCATTCTATGTATTTCTATTGCGAAAGGGTGGCGTGCATTAAATGATATTAATTTAAAATATTAATTTCTCAAAACTAAATTATCAATGCAATATACTCAAAATCATTTTTCATTTCAATTTTTTTTGTCTCCCTATATTCTATAATTAAACTGTTTGACAAACAGAATCAAAATATTGATTGTTTCTACTCCTAATTAGAGAACTTACAGTCCAAAAAATTCCAAAATACATACACTAAACACTACGATTTCCCAATGTTTCATATAAGAACAGATCAAACTTTATTAATACTAGTGACATCAAAATATAACTCTCAAAGCATTGTGTTGTTTTAAGTTTCTCTTTCCTACGAGTTTTATCTCCTTCTTTCCATGAGTAAACTCTTACCAAATCAGAGCAAGTATTACCTTCATATTATGCAGTGAAAACTTGACAATTCACACTATGAATTCAAGAATTTTCAGGAAATTATCAGATAAGTTACATTGCATGCAAATAATTTATTGTAAAATAAATCACACTGTTAAAACATGCATATAAAATGCATATGTTAGAGTGATTTTATATACATTTAAATCACACTTTTATTAGCAATTGCGACACCTAAATATAATTCTCAAAGCATTCTGACATTAAGTTTCTCATCCATAGGAGTTTTATCTCCTTCATTGCATGTGGTAATATCATATGCATGTAAAAATAATTGCTCCATATTTTTTCAGCCTTTATTCGGACGTTTGAAAAGATTATTTATTTTATTTATTTATTTATTTATTTAAAAGAATGCAAGCTACAGGACAAAGTCCCAGTAATAGCGTGCAGGGTGAAATACAATACAAAATATACAAATTAAAATATAATAAAATACATTAAAACGCAAACTATTTATGACAAATGATTTGTAAAAGCATGCTGACTAAACAAGACACAAAACATTTGTAGAATTTTGCCTAAAATTTTCTTTTACAATACATACAATTTGAACTAAAACCATACTTATTATTTGAAAACCAATTTTCAGCAATAAGTTTTAAATAGTTGAAATTTATTTGTATTACGTATCTCTGTTATAACACTTTCAGTTCAAATTTATTTTTTCCAAAATGTCTACCCAGGTCCTATTAAATTTTGGGAGAAAGCAGGTGAAAATACATATCAACAAAAAATGATGAATTTATTTTTTATTATAATTTTTACATTTTTTATCATTCTCCTAATCATCCATTTCATTATCACTTATCAGGCTAATCAACTAAAACACCGCTAATTTCGTTTGGTCGAAAACTTTTCCTCGTTGTAGACGTCATTCCGAAAACCAAAGATTAGTAAGTATAGTATTTAATCCATTGATTGTATTTTCAGTACATTAATGAAGTAATTTGTCGAGGTTCTCCCAGCATCTGACTGGAGCTAATAATTTTCAATGTTGGAGCTCACTTGACATCTAACTAGAAATAATAATTTTTAATGTCGGGGTTCTCTCAACACAGGACCGTAAAGGATTGAAAGTAAAAGGGGAATTTAATTTTTGTATATGAAAGCTAGATAATTCCCATCTTTGAAATCAGTTGAAATTCATTATTTAATCAAATTATATCTATTAAATCAAATCTTTGCCATGTACATTTTTACAAAAAAAAATTGTCATTTCACTTTGTGAAACAAATATTTCCTCTTGCCCAAACTTAATTACAGAAACCAAAATAATGTTCACCTCTTCATAATTCTCACTTAAGAGACGAGAAGAAAAATGTATTTTTAGATATTATAATATTCTTTAAATTTATCTTTTGGACTTATTCCTTTCATTTTGAAGTGTGTAATTTCATTTTAAAAAAAGTACACCAATATAGATTTTTGAGTATTATAGAAATTCGATCAATCTGCTATCTAAAATAATCTGAAACACTGATAGTACCTTGTCAGTAATATAAGCAGTTGATTAAAAGTATCAAGCGGTTTCGGGGGCAAGTAAAATCAAACCGTGTGTTTTTCTATTCTATTTTAAGGCACTTTAGTACGTATTTATATTCATTCGGAAAGTTATGCATCCTTCTACCGTTCCTCTTACAGTAGAAGCATTCATAACTTTAGGTTTTTCATTTTTCATTTTTTATTTTTCATTTAGCAACAATTTTCTTTCAGGATCACATGATGCAATTTTTTTATTGTCTGTGACAAGAGTGTGTGGTTGCTCTGTCTTTTCTTTACTAAGGCTACTTTTCACCTTTAACCAGTTGATACTTTTAATCAGTTGCTTTGTTTCTAACCAAGTTTGTTTTTACTTTCCTTATATACCTAATATAATTCCTTATATACATAATTCGAGTTTTTGACGGGAGAACACGTTTCAAGCATCCCTGATCACGAATCGAACATTTTTTAGGTGATGTCTATGTGTGTGTGTGTGGAGACGATATCTCCCGAACGAATGGAGCGATTCGAGTGAAATTTGGTACAAATATTACAATTCAAGAATATTGAAAGCCTATTGTTTTTAAACACAATCGAATGTTTAGAACCCCCTAAATTTTCTATTGAAATTTTGAAAAAAACATCAAAAAATTAAAACCTTTAATAAAGTTACGCAAATAGACATTTATGTAATTTTTCCTTAGAAAACGATTGACATAAACTTTAAAATGCTAGCATGAACCGTTCTCGAGATATTGCACATTTTTCAAATAAATTTATCAAGAAATTCCATAAATTAAAAAAAATCTATTAACTGTTGTGGAACATGTTCACTTTTCATATGTAATACCATTTTATAAATTTGGTGACATCATTCTTGTGGATCTAGCTCGTTCCATTCATGAGAAAAATTACTTTGAGTAATACTTTTGCATTTGAACGCCAATAGTCATTTATCTGCTATAAGAATAACTTATTTCTCCGTCCATAACGCTTGGAGAGATTTTGGCGATGAATTTGGTGGAATGTCGCCTCTTTTAAATGTTGCCAAATTAACGAAAATTTCGCCAAATGGATAAAAATGAAGCTAAATCAATTAAATTGAAGACTAATTGACGAAAATTCAATATCTTGGGGGAAAATATAAGTATCTACTATAAGAATAACCTATTTTTTTTTTACTTTAAAAGTAGTAAATTCATTGCATTATATAAGGAAAGTCATGTGCTTCCCACATCAGATTTTTTAAATTTAATTTCTGAGTATTTTCAGCTGCAGTTTAAGCAAATTTTTGTAAGAAATATTGGTTAAAATGTGTGCATGACAATCCACACAAATGAAACATGGCAATTCCTACTAATGAGATTAAGCCAAATTGGATAAAAAAAAATTGAAACAGAACTTCTTCATTCTTAATTTTGAAAACTATCTAGTAGTTAAAACTACAAATGTATCCCAATAAATAAAACTGCTGCTTGTATGATAATACTTCGATAGTTCGATACTTCCTTGAAGAAAGCAAACATATGTCAGTTAGGTAACTGCAATTGTTTGGAGGGTGTTATAAGTCACAACCTCAGGCTAAAATAACAGTATGCGTCCTTAACAACCGTTAAGCACGAACTGCCTGACAGTTCATTTTTAAGCTATCAAAAGAACTTATTTAATGCGTATCAAAAGAGCTTATTTAAAGCGTATCGAAAAAGCTTATTTAGAACGTATCGAAAAAGCTTATACACTCGCGCAGAGGGAAAAAGGGCGTATTTAGGACTCAATACACAGTCGTGTTAGGGCGCAGAATTCAATGTGCCCAGCGCGGGACCAAGTCGTATTACATACCCGAGCAGTGGTCCAAAATGTGATTAGATGCTTATTTAGGGCGAACATGTGCTCGTGTGTGTTTTGTAATATAAGCTTGTACCCGCGCGACTGGCGACTAAGCCTTTCGGTAAATTTAATGAATGAATTCAATGAATTCCTGCTTAAACCTGGAAAACGCCGCGTACAGTTTCTAGTTTGGAATAAGAAATTGGATTATGAAAAATATGGGTGTTCACCATTGCAACTAACAAATTTGTGGACTTTTGAGAGACGCTGAATACCAGGAGATTACAGTTACAATTTATTTTAATTCTAAAGCCGAGGCATTGCAATTGGATCAGGTGTACTGTGATTTCCTTGAATGAATGTAACGTAAATACTCTTAATCCATCAGGAATATTTATACCTCGAGAAGCACGGGAAGAAAGAATTTCATGGGCTTCACAGTATTATATTTTGTAATTGAATTCCACTGTCTAAATCCCTTCTACAATGAGTCATTTGAAAGCATCATCGGAAGATTGCAGCTGAGATTTTAATCATAAGATCTTGTGATCAGTAGTCTGAGTTTTCCTTGTTTTCCAAGACTGTATAGTATATATCGTAAACCCTCAAGAAGATATAACCTTCCAATTTAAATATCCTTAAACCTTTTTATCTTAAAACTTGACACTTTCATATTTATTGCGAAAGTTTTTTGGTTTTCTTTAATAATCGCCAAATAGGATGTCGAAATTTCAGATGCTAAACTAAAAATTGGGCACTGATTATTTTATGAATATTAAATTAAACATACTTATACAGCAATGAAATGATAAAAAATATATTGATGTTGAAGGCAAGAATTCAACATCTGAAATGAAAATTAAAACAATTCAAAAAACAAGATGTCCATTTCTGAGACTTTTACAACCACATTCCTCAGTGAGACAGCCATGTATATGAAATTAGTGAGTTTATGGCAGAAGTGAGCAAGCACATCGCACTATATAAAGCCTCTGAAATGATCGTCTGTCCTTTTATATATTTTATTTGCGTTTTTAGACATTGACTTCACTTTAACTTTTAGCACAAAGTTTATCTTTTATACATTATATACTTGAAAACCTTAAGGACGCAAGTCAAGGCTTTCTTAGGCTCGCAATATAAATGTAAAATTCAAATGCAAGCTCAAATACTATTAATAAAAAATCTGATGTGAGCAGTACGTAACTTTCCTTATATAATGCACTGAATTTACTTCTTGGACGGTGAAAAAGTGATGAAAAAATTCACGACACAGTATTTGTAACGTTAAATTGTACATTTAGCGTTTTTCCGGATGTAAAATTATTTCGTACATAGAATAACGTTAAATCAATGAAAATGACTGCTAATTGAAGAAAATTCAATATTTTGAAAGAACATAAGAATAACCTATTTCTCCCTCAGTAACGATTGGCGGAATTCTAACAACGAATTTTGGCGGCATATATCGCCAACTTGGCAATTTTTTTTAATGCTGCCAAATTGGCGAAACTGTTGCCAAATTTATAAAAATGTTATCAAATTAATAAACATGTCGCCAAATTGGTGAAGCTGTTGCCAAATTGATAAAAATATTATCAAATTAATAAAAATGTCGCCAAATGGTATACAATATTTTGCAAATTTTTGATTCCATCATATGATGGGCATACCTTTTATTATATAAGAAATACTCTTCTAAGTATCGCCAACTTGACGATCTTTAGCCCCACATTGACAAAAACATCGTCAAAATTGCAAAAATGACGTCAAGTTAATCAAAGTGATGCCTAATTGATGAATCTATTATTAAAATATTTAAATACATGGACTATATAACTTATTGAAGATGATATCATTACTGATAATTGTTAATTTAGAGTTACGTAAAATAGAAATTAATTGGGTACAAAATTGTTTTACATGTTGTCATCTGTAAAAGCCACAAATGTACAATTTAACGTTACAAACACTGTGCAGTAGATTTTTTATCACTTTTTCACCGTTAAAGAAGTAAATTCATTGCATTATATAAGGAAAGTCATGTGCTGCTCACATCAGGATTTTTTTTTATATTTTCAGAGAGAATATGAATAGATTAAAGATTAAAAAATCATTCTCACGAGATGTGGGTTATTTAAATCAATTAAATCGATCCTAAATTTCGAATTTATACCAAATTAAAAATATGCCATGCAAAACATTCATTCGGATACGTTTTAAACTTCAGTAATGCACACTGATGCCTTGCTTTCACAAGTTCTTTTTCAATAATGATGTGAAGGACCTTGTAAATGTGAAGGAACTTGTTTGATGTGAAGGACCTACGATCAACAATGATGGGAGAGAAACCACGATCGACAATGACAGCGGTTAAATAATTGAACTCAGGATTAAGCAAATCCATAGTAGAACAAACGTTCAAAGCACGATGGACAAACATATTGAAAGCAGCAATTTACAGGTTAGGCGGATGACAGGAATTTTTATATGGAGTTAGGAAACCGATAAAGGTTTATGAAAGACCATAGTGAGAAATTCATTTTCGTTGCGAATCAGTGGAGTTCAAAGTATGCAAAATACCATCGATATCATTAGATCGATATCATTAGCTCTCGATCGTAGTTTCTCTTCCAACATTGTTGAACGTTCAATTTAAACATTTTCTAAACCTTCCTCCAAAGTAACTTCTGGTTTCTAATATTTGAGATATTTACAGTATTTCTTACCAGTGTGGTCTTTCTTATATTGATCAAACTAAACGTGCTTTAAATTTCCGTATTTATGAACATGAAAACTATGTCAAAAACCAAGAATTCAATAAATCTTTAATTGTTCACCTTTTCTACACATTTGACAATACAACCATTTTAATTGTATCTTTACATAGATTTTTTATTTATTTATTTATTTATTTATTGCAATTGTATTTTCATTTACATTTATTTTATCTTAACAAAATAAATTAAAGTAGGGTTAAAAGTAAATAATAATGTTTCTCTCACTACATTTCAGTAAACGTAAGACAATGACCCCCCCCCCCCCTCCCATTAACACAAAAACTAGACGTGCTGGAGAAAAACTAATGGCAGATCTGTAATCAAGGGTCTAAATATACCCAAAAATACACATCAGTTTGCTTGATGAATTTTGCTTGTAGACCAGTGCTATTTGCGTATATGGTCATTAAAATATCATTTAATAGCTATATCCTTGATAGAAGATAAATTGCTTGTTAAATTACAGACATCGGTACCTTTTTTGGTATAAAATTACCTTACACCAGACATATAATTTCCTTAATAACATAATCACGTTAAAATATCTAGAAAGTTTACTTTTCTCCTGGCATTTACTTTGTCAGTGCTAAATAGTTTCTGTCTCGTATGTATGTTTATTTACTTTTTTTTTATTTGAATAGTTTTGATTATTAAAGCATTGCAAATATTTGTAGATATATGTAGATATTTCAGAAAAAATCATCTTTTGATTTGAAATTTTTTTAATTATTTTATATTAAATTTAAAATAAATAAGAACCTACTACAAATAGGAAAATCCTTAGCTTGTTCTCGAAAAATTAAATAAAATTTTTGATAAAAATTAATAATATGCGTTCCATTATTATGAGTATTTGCTTGTGTGTTCCTTATCATTTGGCTTATACTTCTTGCATGGTAATAGAAGATGTCTGTGTCGTCTGTAGCAAAATATTGAAACTTCGGACATCAGCAAAATTCGGTACAGGTGCACTTCAAGTCCCCTGACGATACAGATCGGCAACATTTTGTAAACATTCGCTTTAGTTTAAAAAATGTATACTTAAAAATCAAAATGTTGCCGATTTTGGGCTATTTCTAAATCCAATTTATCGAGCAGACATTTCTGCTCGATAAATTTATTTGAGCAAGATGTCTCAGAATTTTGGTCTAGACACTCAAGTGCTATAAAATTTGCGATTTTTCAATTTCGTGAATTTTAAAGATAAATTTTCAATTTATGGAACATAGAATTACTGCAATATTATAAATACGTTCTCAAATTTTTGACTTAAATAGGACTTAAATGTTAGAAAATAGCATATAAAATGTTATTTTTAGTTTCGGCTACAAAATCAATTTATTCCAGCAAGCGATTTTTTTTTCTTTTTTGATAAGCTCCGAGCCGTGAACTTCACTCACGGAAAATAGCAAATCTAACTTTTAAACTAAACTTTTCTGAAAACGGAAACTAAACAAAAAAAAATAACGAAAATCTAACTTTTCCAACAAAAAAGGAAATTTATTGTTCAGAATTTATTGAAATCAGGAATCAATCAGGAAATTTATTGAAATCAGAAAAAAAAGGAAATTTATTTTCTTTTTTTTTCTGATTTCAAGTATTTTCAAAGCGTATCAAAACATTTTATTTAGGGCGCATTACGCCTGCATTGTACAATTGGTATGGTGCGGACGAAAAAAATGGAGCAAGGAAATGGTTTTAGTTCAAAACAAACGATTTAGAAAGCGAGATGTGTTATCTATATTTATATTATTTACGTACCAGGCGTTTATTGAACCCGGAGATCCGTGCAATGCCAGGTAATTCGTTCTAGTACTGAAATATGTTTATCTTATTTATATAAAGCATTTAAGTAAAGATGTTCTACATTTGAATGTTGCATAACAAAAATTAAAATGTAATGTTCTTTGCCGAAAAACTAGTATATTCCTCTGCATTCAATTAAGGTAAATGTTCATCTAACTCACAAAACAATTTACTTTTTTCGCTTGCATATACCGTTAAAATAATAAACAGTAATTGACGTTAAAGATTTTTTTTTGCATATGGGAGCGTATCGTGTTCGTTTTATGTCATGTTTTAAATCATGTCTTAGAATAAAATTCGTACTGACTTACTACAGTTATCTAACGACAATTTGAAAAACAAGTCCAGCATCCTGAGTCGTTTTCTCGTTGGCAATAACATGCCGATTTGGACTAAAGTCTTTATAGACTTAAGTTTAATCTCGTTAGCCCCGTCAGTGAAAATACCAGGGATATTTCCAATCGGAAAAACGTCTGCTGTTTTCGTATCGCTCTTGTATATAAACGCTGGGAATTTCCATGAAATAGTAGACAGATTTTCAAGATGGTTCGTGTCATCAGCCTCCTGCTCTGTGTTCTTTTCGTGGCATACGGTAAGTACGTAACCCCAAAATTCTTGCTTTCAAATATATATAACTTTATTTATGTCTGGCTTCTAGAAGTAGGCATCTTTAATGTCTATAATTTTCAACACACTTCAATTAAAACTTTTACCTTTCATTTGTGTAAATTGTGCGAACCTCTGACATGCACCGCCTTCCTAAAGTTAAGCACGCGTCAGTAATTCCAACATAACTCAAAAAGTTCTGCTTTGATTGACTCTAAATTTCACAAAAAGTTAGTCAATTGAGTAATATATTCATGAGCATAATGATAAAATTAAAAAACATATATAAGAAAGAACATATTAAAGAACATATTAAAGAACATAAAGAACTGTCAGTCCTGGTGGGTCAGTCCTGCTGGGCAGATTTCAGCTATTGGAGAGTAATTGTGGGAGTAGACGGAATATTAGAATTATTAGAATATTTTGATAATTATTTATTGAAATTTTCTTAACATTTTATTCAATAAATATAGAAAGTAAATAAATATATTTATTATGCTTAAAAGGGGATAAAACAAGATATTTCTTAGAATATCAAAAGCGGACATTCTACACATAAAAATCCCCAAGATGATCTATCTGCGTGCGTATGGTTTGCGTTCTGGAGTTCCGATTCATAGCTACCGAATTGGAATTCCGATTCATAACTGCCGAATTGGAATTCCGAGTTTAGATGGGAAACGCTGAGTGTATATACATGCTCATAGCGATGATTCAGAATCCCCCTTTCACATGTATGTATGCCTTTGCCAAAATAGCCTGCGGGTACATAAGAGGAACAGTAGAACTCCGAAATTATACAATTCAATCGAATTCGAGGTCTGCATACCATTGACCGAAAAATAATTTTTTTATATAACAAGAAACTTTTCTTCACCCTACAAGGCAATTTTGATTCTTTATCTCCTAGAATAGCAGGGTACATATTTTTAAAGTATAGAAAACGCAAACTTCTGAAGTTCGCTTTATTTTTAATAGTATTTCAGTCTTTACTTTCCTCAATTACTTGATTCTTTATTTCTGTCTTCTAATACATCCATGTTTATAAAAGTTCCTCTCTAATTTTAAGCTTAATTACAACAGCAAATAAAAAAAAACCCGACAGATTTTCTTTTTAAATTAGAGCAAAACTGTTTTCTTATTCACTTTTTATTATTCTATTTTGCAATATTTTCAGCTTATATTATTTTTTCTTTAATTTCTCAACATTTTATTAATGTTTTTATTTTCAAATCTATAAACACTAGAATACTCAGAGAGATTCTTTTGATCCTTGCATAGTAGAATTTACCATTTATCATGAAATATTTCTGATTTCATCGTTAAACTGTATAAAAAAGACACTTCTGTCTGATAAAGAAAATTTTTAAAGTTATATTTTAAATAGAATATAAATACAGAAATATGCTATAAGCCATAATTAAATTTACGTCTGTAAGATATACTGGTAAATTCATGCTTTAAAATTATTTTTTCGCACATACTTTACTTTGAGGTACAACTTAAAAGAAACCGCATTGTAATCTAACTAAAACTACGCCCGCAACAATAAAAAAAATGTCTAGGTCACAATAAAAATTTTCATTGACGCACTTGTTAAATAATATAAACAAAATAAGTAAAATACACTGTTTGAGAAGGTAAAGAACACTTGAACAACGTTTACGCTTGCGTAAAAGCTTGCTTATACGTAAAAACAATACGCTGGCTTATACGTAAAAACACTACGCTGTCTTATACGTAAAAACAATACGCTTTCTTATACGTAAAAACAATACGCTTATACGTAAAAGCAAGTGTTCCCCAAGTTCTTGCTATGAAGCCAATTTTCTTTTCTCAAATATAAAAAAGCAATTGTATTATTTAATAATGGATGAACAAGGCGACAAGTAATATGAAAAGGTGAGAGTTTAAATTCGATAAATACTTGATAAATGCTGCTTCAATGACTGATTTCAAAAATACCTGCGAAAAAGGCAAAATCATCAACAATAGAGACCCACAGACAAAACAGAAACAGAAATAAAGCAGAACATGAACATTTTTTTAAATAGGAGATCCTGTGTATGCGACAGAGGCTTTTTGAAGAAATATTTTTACTATATTATTTTGAATATATGGAATTCAATCTTTAAAGTGATTTTCTCTATTTATCTACTTACCTACAAGATTAAGAAAAAAATGATTATTGTATTGCTCTGAAATTTTATACGCGAGCTTAATTAGTCAGTTTTTATTCTGTGAACCAAAATTTTGCCGTTTGGATGGATAGTTCTCATTTCAGCAAGAAATAACTACATGAAATCGTGGTAACTTTAATTTTTTTAAGTTTATAAAATTTTAAAACTTGATTTATGTATTCAAAATTTTCATTTACAGAGCAAAGACATGTGTTAGTTTTAAATAACAAACATAATTTTCTTAATGGTGTGTTATTTTAAAACATTTCTTACTCATAACTGATATTTTTTTAAATTCAGTTTTTCAAGTGAAACCATAAACCAATAATTTCATTTCTAATATGTAAATAAATGGTTAATATCTAATATAATAAATTATAATATATATTTAATCGATAAAATTGTTTTTATAATCTGTGGACATACATGCTATAATAATTCTGTGACAAAATATGCATAGCTTTATACCACATTGAAAACCCCACACAATACTACTGATTTTACAGCTGAAAAGATACTATGTCACCTTAAATGCATGTAAATCGTTATCAAGAATATAGTTTGTAATAAATTATTAATCCAGTAATATTGTTTTAGTGAACTTGTTATCGTTTAAGGTTTAAACTATCAATTAAACTTTCATACTTCTATTTATCTAGTTGTTGATTAATTACTTCAGAATTATGCATACACCTCAACTGTGTTCTATTTAAATAAATTATGCACCTATGCTAGTAATATTTCAAAACACAGAAACCTTTTTTGGGGAATGAAACCCTAACAAATTCTATTTTAACATACAGTTGGCAAAAAATAAAAAAGATGCATATTTCAACATGTGTATGCATATTTCACTCATTGCAGAAAATAAAACAAATCATCTATGAATTTACATGCATTTATTTTAAATAAATAGTCATCTTCATATTTACCCTCATCCACCTCCACCCCCCTCTCTAATTGCAAATTTCCAACACGCACTTTTGATTTCAATATCAAATGTTTAGGGGGAAATAAGACAACATATCAAATTTCATGAATTTGGATTCAGTATTGTGTGATCTATAAATCTGTTAAACTTATCAAATAACGGGATGCATAAAATTTTCATGTATCACTGCTGTTTTACATTTTGATTTAGCTTTGGCCTTAGCTGAATTTTAAAGGTTAGGTTACCGACAGGTTAACTTAAAACTTTTTTTAAACTGATCTATTTATGTTCTTATTGTATTTATAATTTCAGTACAAATGCGATATATTTTAGTGGAAACTGCATGTGATATAAAGGAGTAAGTTAAAGTTTAGAAATGATAACTGGTGATCAAGGAGATCTTTCAGTGCAGCCATAAAACTAAAGAAACACCAAATATGCAGTCTTCCATTTAATGCTATCGAGTTTTGAGATCTGCAGCATATACGATATAACTGGTGTTTTATTAATATAACAATTTAATTACATATTCTCAAAACTGTGGAGTTGACATTCTATAGTGCACTACTATAATACAAATTTTTAAATACCAGAGAAAAATTTAACTTTCGCTATTAAATCTCGATGCAAGAATAGTTAGTTCCAGAAAGTTTCCGAAGACGATACTAATAAACTCAACTGGAATTCTAAAAGTTTATATTTTACGTGTTTTAAATTTTAGACAAAATAAAAATTTCAACTTTTTCAACTATCTGTTTTTTAATAAAGATGTAAATAACGTAATACTAAATATTGCTAAATACAAAATAACAATTCTAAACTGTCTTTGCACCTGAATTCAATATGAGCTTAAGGGGAATCAGGATATGAGCAATTCCATAACTCTATTATGTGCAAAAGCAAAACCTAAAAGCTGTTTTTTATTCATACAGACTTCTTTCAGGGTTGACTGTTTAATAAAATACTATGGTCCTTAGAATTTAACATAACCACAGCGCAGTTTCTCACAAATATTTCTCATAAAAGGTTATGTTTCCTTCGGCAGATTTTCTTTACCAAATAAGTTTCTTTTCATCAATAAAATAATTACCTTTAACTAGAAGTAAAATCTCTATATAACAATGATACTTATTTACCCCAAAATAATTTTCGAAATATATATAATTAACGTCTATAGATAATACATTCCTTAAGGTCGACCTCATGCACAAGTCGCAATTCCTTCTTCCCTAGAATAAAAATCCAAGACAAGTGCATAATTCGTCGCCTCAATTTACAAGAAAGTGCCTCATACAAGGGAAATTGAAATGAAAAAATATAAATGAATCACTCTTCACCGGTCATATTCGTATACTTTCATAAATGATTCACGTGATTTGTTTTCAAATATTGAAAAGACGAGGTTGAGATAAGGAAGAAAATTACCACAAGCAGCGTAACCCCTGTTGTTAAATTCGAGATTTGTCTATTGAAAAAGAAATAGTGACTCACTGAAGTGGTTTTGGCCTTGTGCATTTTTTGTTTTCTGATTTCTTAGAAGCTCGTTTTTTCCCTATATGTTGGACGTTTCTTCCATCTTTTTCCTTATAATTTTTTAAAGTGTGGTACAGCTAAGTATGTGAAATTTTACTCAATCTTTATAAAGTAATATGCATTCGTATACAATTGAGATCTTTAAAAAATCGAATTTAATTTCTTTGAGAAATACACTGCTCACAAAAAGTTAGAGATATAAAGTATATTTTAAAGGAAAATCAGTACTTTGCAAATGTGGCGACATAAAACAACTGGCTGTAATTATCTGAGATACTGATGCATGAAAATTTTGTCTACTGAAGTCAAAACACGTAATTTCCAGACGGCTTTAAAAGCAACGTTGAAACGTTGAAAACTATACATAGTAAAATTAAAAAAAGGCCATTGTGATTATTTTGTTTTACATGTTGATTCTCTCGAAACATTATCTATTTTTTATACATTTTTTGAGCATTTTACTGAATACATATGAGTGTTCTTCTTTAGCTATAGACGAATTTTTTTCAGTTGTATATGCAATATCCCTGAATTTTTGTTGACAGTGTATATAATGGCAATTCAAATATGAAAATTTTTCATATCCATGTAAAAAAGAAAATATGCTCTCAATCAGATCCAAATTTACACTGAAAATGTGTTTTTATTCATGCATAAGCCGTCGTAATTTTCAGCGCCAAATATTCAATTTAAGCATAAAAATATCTTTAAATAAATATAATTGTAAAGTATATATTAAAATTAAAGAAATTTGTTTGATGGATAAACGTTGTAATTAACAAAGTCTGAAGACAGTTTCTCATATTTGCTTATTTTCTGCAGCCACTTCCGACTTTTCTGAATTCTTCTATTGTTCGAATGGTTTAGAAGAAGATCCTATCCTGCGAGCAGTACAACCACAGTTCTGTGTGCCTGCCTATTCCCTTGACCGATCGGCAGAGGAGGTCGCTACCAATCGTGGAGACCGTCGCAAGAGATCTCTAGACGATGTAGACGTTTGGACTCCTGTACTGCGAATGAGTCGTGGACGGGAGAACATTAAGACCATCCACCTTCCTTCCTCATTTACGCCCCGGTTGGGGCGCCGTCGAGCAAGCGGCCGAGAGATGGCTGATCCCACCCAGCACGTGATAAACCTGAATGCTGGTACAGCCTTCACCCCCAGATTAGGTCGTCGAATACAGAACTCACAATAAACTGTATGCAAAAATGCTTGTATGTTAACCGTGTATTGAATCTGTACAATTTTTCAAATGAACTTGATTAAAAAACTGAGTTTTATTTTAAAGCTGATCTCTGTAATCAATTTTGAACAAAGCATTTTTGATCTGGCAACACTCATACGGGAAGTTGTCCATATTAATTATGAATATTCGAGTTAGCGTAGTAATTATGTTAAGTCAACAATTCTTACCTCGTGGAACAAGCAAAACATACACGTATAGTAGTTGTCAGAATTTAGAATTATTTTAAAATTGTGTTACTGCAGATTCACGATAATCCAAGGAAATTGGAACCTGATTTCACTTGGATTAGGCGGAATCGTATGAAATTCAATACAGAAAATAAATAATTACTTAATAAGTGAAATAACATATATGCAGTTATAAATGGAGCTACTTTTAATTATAATGCAAATTAAATAGATTAACCAACAAACAGCTAATGCAATATTATTATAAAATGTTTATGTAACGATGGAGAAATGTTCTCAAGAATCTAATTTTCATGGAATTAGAGAGAAAAGGATAAAACTTCTATTGATGAAATGCTTGAAAATGCCATAACCCTTTGAAAATTATATCTAGGTGCCGCTAGTGTTAGTAAAGCTCCCTTTGTTTCCATTTGACACAATAGAGAGGCATAGTATTGAATATATGTATTTTTGATTACTTTTAAATTAATATTCCTTAATTAACAGTATAATTAATCAGTATTTTTTCACTGTTGTAGGACAGAGTTCAGAATATAGGGAGATGAAAATAAATTCAAAGGTAAACTAATTTTGAATACGTAGGAATATTCTATATTATTTCAGTTCTAATTTGCATTGCGTTACTAATTTATTTCTACAAAATTGACGGTTTAAATAAATATTTTAAGCCTTTCACCATAGAAATACATGCAATTCAGGGAGCTTATCTTATCACAACGCCAACTGAATTATTGTATCATATGATATTGGCATTTTCTCAGTATAGAGTTTTAACTTCTTACCTTTACGTCCATGCTTAATTTATTGCGAACAGCGTTATTATCAGCAGCGATATACTTATACCATATTTTTAGAAAAAGAATGCATCGAAATAATATCGGATTAAGTGTAACTCGTTAATTCAAGTCTCGTCAGCAAGACTTATATTAGCAAGACTCTAATGTACATATATATTTTAATTTTCTGAACAATTGCTATTAAAATCAAAATCTGATAGTTGTGATTATTGAAGATCTTTGAGGTACTTAGATTCAAAAACTGTTCATGTTTGTGCTAATAAATACATTTTGTAAAAAGGTATTTTAATAGCTTTGAAAAATTAATAAAGTATTATTGTTCAAATATTTTTTATCTTAGTAAAATTTGAAAATAGGATCATGCGTCATGACAAATAGTTATTTACAAATTCATATTCATATTTCATATCAAAATCCAAGTTTTCTGACATTTTACTAATTATAAAAACATTTGTAAGTAAGTGCTTCAGAATAAAACGTCAAACGTCCTAAAAGAAAATAACGAAAATAATATCTTCTTATGTATTTTTACATATTCTGGAATGCCTTAGGAAAATACCAGATGCTTCCTTAAAACGTTTATTTTTCGTATAAATATATTTTTTGCCATTTTCTTCTTCGTATGTTTCCTCGCTAAATTCTAAATAACAATGAGGAAATACAAAAGTTTCTTTCGAAAATTAACGATATATGATTTCAAAGGTTAATCTACCATCAGAAAATCGTAAAAATGATAGGATAGGAGAAATAGCACAGGATAATGCTGATACATCATAAAACAATGCTCAAACAATGCAGTTTCTGAACATGGAAACAGTCAATATATTAATAAATCGATTATAATGTTTCTAGAGATGATTATTGCAATTTAATTGTATTATGTTTCAGTTAAATTATATATGATACTTTCAATAAAGTTGCTGAATTATTGCACTGGTTGGAGATAATTTCTGATAAGTTTAATTAATCATTATGTTTCAGAAATAGAATATAAAATTACAGAACAAAAATTATGAGCCAAATACACATGCTGGAGATATTTAGCTCTTAAGTTAGGTTCGATAATTTTATTTTTTAATTTGTTTTATTGTGTGTGTGTGTGTGAGTGAAATAAACTCAGTACTTCTGATAAACTCAAATATTTAGAGCTAAAAATCACTATAATGTGAACTTCATTCAAACCAATTGCTTTGATAAAAATCTTAATTATTATAAGAAATTAAAATACAACACACATAAGAAGATTCATTATCAAGTTTAGAAGCAACAAATTGGCATTCATTTCATAATCAGTGATATGCATGTAAATCAATTGACTCTTCTTATCCCGTCACTTCTTTTCTCCTGTTCCCTTTTCATCCCAGTCGCGGTATGTACGAGGCCTGTAGATGGTAATTCTCCTTCGAATCCGCTCGATTTGACCTAGGCTGGAAATTATGAAATCTGTGCACATTTTGAATGATCTGCTGAAGTAGAGTGCGGGACAGCTCGGCATTGTCTCGAAAAGATCTGAATGCTAGATCGGAACTTTGCACTCTTTTAGACTTGATCCGTTCCAGTATATTGTTGACTCTGCCATCGTGGTCCTTTTCTGGGGGAGGCAAAATCAACTTTTGAATATAGGAAAATTTTGGACTCCAATATTTCCGGTCTAAGTTAGTATTTATCTCATCGCAATCTGGGTCTGTGCAACCTGAAAAAAAATAGTTACCATCAAACTCAAATAACAGTTTTATATCTTCTGTTATGCAAAACAAAAGTGAAGTGTTAGATCAAATGCATTTTGTTCTAAAGAAACGCCATTTATAAGCAGGATTGGATAGTAACTAAGTAAAAGTAACAGCGTAACCTGTAACGGTTACTTTTTTATGATGGAGGTTCATACTCGTTGCTTTCCAAAAAATGCCGTAGCTATAACCACAAAGATACTCAAACAATAAAAAATAAATAGAACGTAACTTTGCACACAAGTAAAAAACAAATTGTTCTTAGTGTAAAATGTGAATAAAATGCAAGTAAAATGTAGAAAATGGACGATTGTTTCAAATACATGTTACAGATTTTCTTCTTCGGTGCAAGCAGGCCAAGAGATCCACACCAAATGAGTTTACCACGATCCTGATGACTGCTTAAACATAGCAGTGGTAGTCCTACCTTGTGAGAAGAAGGACAAAGAATAGAATAGAACAATGGGGGAAATGAACATGAAAACCAGAACAATGAAACTAATAAAAATTACCATTTCTTTTCATTTATTGTTTGGCTTTATTTTGATTTTTCAGGTCCATGTATCTGATTTTATTCTATTCTTTCTCCTCTTCTTATTAGGCGCAATGCTGTATTTAAGCAGTCGCTCGCACGTGAAACTTCATTTGGCGAAGCTCTTGACTTGATCGCATTGAAATGAAGCTCATAACTTGCTCACGTTGAACAAAAAAACGCATAACGTGTTTTTAAACCACCATCTGCCTTTTACATTTTATTTACGCAGCACTTTACGTTTTGGTCTATTTATTTATCCCTACCTTTTCATACATTCTTATCGTGCTCTGCAGAAACAGGGGTCGTATGCAACAACAACAACAATACATTCTTTTTTTTTCTCATTATATTTTATGCAGCGTTTTATCTTCATTTTTCGCCTTTTATCTTAATTTAAATTTATTTTCCCATGATCATACATTCAATGCACACTGTTATGCATTCATCATGTTGTGCATATTATTATGCATTTATCATGTAGGTTTATAAAATATGTTTAAAATATCAAAATAATTAAATGAAAGGTTTTCTCCGCTCCTGAATCAAGAGTTAACCCTCCAATGTAGCGAGTACAAGATAACATCAAATTTATTTTAAACTGAATCTTTCATTTACTGTTAAATTCTCCTCAATACCTATTTTCAAAATCTCAGAAAACATTTTAAGGAAAAAGCTAACAATTTTAAAATTTACCAATTTCGCTAAATGAGGTTTATAGCACTTTGAAAAATCAATCAATTGCATTTGAAAAATACAATAAAAAGTGCAATTAGCACTGTGTTTTCAAAACATCATTAAGGGGCGGGACATCCCATTGGTAAAGGTACAGAGATTGCACACGGAGGACCAAAGTTCGATTCCCGTGTTCATACCGAGTACGGGCATGTTAAATATGTGGATCTGAAAGTCCTTCCGAGAGGTTGGTGGTAGGGGGGTACGGTCCCTATGGATGTCGCCTCTACTGTGCCCCGGTCTAAATTCGGTGACACTGTCCCTGCAGTCTAAATAGATATATTATACCTTCGGGGATGTCGGATGGTCTGGGAAAGAAAGAAAGAAAACAACATTAAGTAACTTAGTTTCAGTAACTTATAAAATAACTTAAAAGTGTAACGATAACGTGTCCAGTTACTTCATTTTTCCGATGTAACAGTATACCTTAGTTACTGGTGCAACACCCAACGCAGCAAACACCGTTGACTGACTGATTTCGCTCTTATTTAGAGCTCATTGTCACAAAAGAGGCATTACCTACACAGGTGTGCCTCTTCTCTTACTATAAAATCCAATTTTGTAAGCGGTGGGCCACAGTAACCAACGTTTGTCACTATGAATGTTCAATTAGTTGATTTTTCCCATGTAACTGTAACGGTAATTTAGTTCCTAGTTCAGCCTCTAGTTCACCATTTACCACTGATGAACTGATTTCGTTGTTGTTAGTGATCACTGGCACAGAAGAGGCACAAGTAGTAAGAAAAGTTACCATAAACCAAGTTTGCAAGCAGTAACCAACAATGGCCAACTTTTGTGTATTACCTTTCCGTTTCGTTGAGATGGAATTTTCTTATATCTAGTTTCCACGCTGATAGCACAGTTGACCGCTATTTAGTCTTGATGAACACTAATAGTTTCTACACTGTGAGAACACTAATGATTTTGTGAGTAAAATTTACCAATTTCGCTAAATAACTTTTGTAAGCACTTTAGAAATTTAATAAAGTCACATCTATATAAATAAAATTGAAAATCTGTCTGTCTGGCTGTCTGTTTATCCCGTCATCGCGGGAGAATGGCTGAACCGAATTTGATTAAATTTTGTGGATAGCCTGGAAATAGTCCCACTTAAAATTTAGTCCATGTTTGGAGTTTCTACGATCAGTGGTTCTCGAGATATTAGTAAAAAACCAGATTTTTGTTTGTCTCATCATCACGGTAGAACTGCTGAACAGAATTTGATGAAATTTTGTGAATAGCCTTAAAATAGCCCCCGATAAATTTAGCCCAAGTTTCGAGTATCTGTGACCAGTTGTCCAGATATTAATGAAAAGCGAAATTTTTTCCTAGGCGTTCTACTCTCTAACTACGTGGTTTATCCAAACGAAAAGCTTGAAAATCGTTGGAAAGTGAATTCAAATTTATCTCTGAGTTTGATGGCAGATTTTTTGAGCCAATTAGTCACTTTCTGAGAACATGAATTGCTTGAAAAGCGTTTGAAAGTGAATTAAAACTTTACTCTGAATTTGATGGGAGATTTTTTGCGCTAATTAGTCACTTTCTGAAAACATTAATTGTTTGAAACATGATTTAAATGGGAAATCTATCTGCATGGTTTATTTTCACAAGCTTTTACTGAACAATGAAAAGCATAAAGGAATCAAAATGGTTATTTAATTTCGCAGTTTATGAGAAAGAATCTATCTTATATCATGTTGCTCAGAAACGTTATTAAATTAAATCAGTCTGTTAATTTTAAATATTGTTTTTTCGATTTGAATAATAAATAAATGGATATAAAACAAGAAAGATCAATCATGCTTAAAGCATTGATTATGAAACACTTTCCAACTTCAATGCAATTTTATTTAAACATGTCTAAAATGCAATACATTCCTCGGTAATATTTTAAAACTTATCACAATACTACATTAATTTATTATATTTGAAACCTTAAACCCACATCGAAAAAAATTAACTTCATTCAAATGACGGCATTAAAGTATAAATTAATTGCCTGGTTTAAACATCTCTAAAATTTGATACATTCCTCGGTAATAATTTTAAAATTATCATAATACTACGATAATTTATTATATTTGAAAACTTCATCGAAAACAACTGAAATTGATTCAAATGACGTCATAAAAAAATAACACGCCTGGCTCTGTCTATAAAAGCAATATTTCATTCATAAATAATTCCCCATTCATGTCATTCATCAGAATACTATAATAATTTATTTTATTTAAAAATTAAGACCATGGAGCTACAAATAAGTTAACTCTATGCTTAAAACTTCATCGAAAAATATCGTCCTTCTCTTTCTACAATCAATGAATACTTCATTCATATCAGCTAAGCAGACTCCATGGACTAAATGATTTTGTGTTAAAGAATTACAGCGATTCTAATACAACTCATTCTACATATTTTGCTGTTTACATTTTACATAGGTGAAAAATAGGCTTAATAGTAGAAATAATCATATTTGGATGAGCATTTAAACTGAAATATATTGTCATTGCGTTGTTTCAGTATGTAGATGCACAGAATTTAGGCAGAAATAAAGTAGTTTTAGGATGGATACAACACTCAAAATGAATTAAAAAGAACTTTAAAAATCACGATTTTGACACAAGATGGATGCCATATATCATTTTGAAGTGGGTCATGCGATCGTTTCATATCATGGACACGTGATCGCTTCATATAAAAGGTGTTATTATTATTTTAATTTTTATTTAAAAAACTACTGAATATATTTCGCTGAATTTTTTTTATATATTTTATGGAACAATTTGAATACTGCCTAAAATTTTCGAAGCAATTTGTGAATTTTAAATACGCTTAAAAAATGTTTGAAAAATTAGGTCCCATAGGGTTCAATGTATTCCATTTTTTCAACCCGGGTTCAATCCAAAACTAATTGGGTGATATTATTCATTTATATTCCCATAGGTCCTATAGACCGTCTGAACAACATACTAAAATTTCATTTTGATTAAGCCATTTTTACGGCAGTTATCGTGCTAACGGACAGACAGACAGACAGACAGACAGACAGACAGACAGAATGAACAAAGTCATAAACACTTTTCAACTTTGTTGTAAAGTGTTAAATATATTTTAGAAAAGGACGATTTGATTTTTAACACTTTACAACAAAGTTGAAAAGTGTTTATGACTTTGTTCATTCTGTCTGTCTGTCTGTCTGTCTGTCTGTCTGTCTGTCTGTCCGTTAGCACGATAACTGCCGTAAAAATGACTTAATCAAAATGAAATTTTAGTATGTTGTTCAGACGGTCTATAGGACCTATGGGAATATAAATGAATAATATCACCCAATTAGTTTTGGATTGAACCCGGATTGAAAAAATGGAATACATTGAGGCCTATGGGACCTAATTTTTCAAGCATTTTTTAAGCGGATTTAAAATTCACAAATTGCTTCGAAAATTTTAGGCAATATTCAAATTGTTCCATAAAATATATAAAAAAAAATTCAGCGAAATATATTCAGTTGTTTTTTAAATAAAAATTAAAATAATAATAACACCTCTTATATTAAGCGATCACGTGTCCATGATATGAAACGATCACATGACCCACTTCAAAATGATATATGGCATCCATCTTGTGTCAAAATCGTGATTTTTAAAGTTCTTTTTAATTCATATTGAGTGTTGTATCCGTCCTAAAATTACTTTATTTTTGCCTAAATTCTGTGCATCTACATACTGAAACAACGCAATGACAATATATTTCAGTTTAAATGCTCTTCCAAATTTGATTATTTCTACTATTAAGCCTATTTTTCACCTATGTAAAATGTAAACAGCAAAATATGTAGAATGAGTTGTATTAGAATCGCTGTAATTCTTTAACACAAAATCATTTAGTCCATGGAGTCTGCTTAGCTGATATGAATTCATTGATTTTAGAAAGAGAAGGACGATATTTTTCGATGAAGTTACGCATTGAGTTTACTTACTTGCAGCTCAATGGTCTTAATTTTTAAATAAAATAAATTGTTATAGTATTGTGATGAATGACATGAATGGGGGAATTATTTATGAATGAAATGTTGCTTTTATAGAGAGAGCCAGGCGTGTTATTTTTTTATGACGTCATTTGAATGGATTTCAGTTGTTTTCGATGAAGTTTTCAAATATAATAAATTATCGTAGTATTATGATAATTCTAAAATTATTACCGAGGAATATATCACATTTAAGAGATGTTTAAACCAGGCAATTTATACTTTAATGCCGTCATTTGAATGAAGTTAATTTTTTTCGATGAAGGTTTAAGGTTTCAAATATAATAAATTAATGTAGTATTGTGATAAGTTTTAAAATATTACCGAGGAATGTATTGCATTTTAGACATGTTTAAATAAAATTGCATTGAAGTTGGAAAGTGTTTCATAATCAATGCTTTAAGCATGATTGATCTTTCTTGTTTTCTTATAGCATTTTTGACTGGATAATATCAATTACTGTCTTCAGGTTTAAACGTTATTATGATTGATATTTTCAGGGATTATAGATTCAGGGATTATTGATATTTTCAAGCTATTATGCAATTGTTTTATTATGACAAAAATTGTTGAAACTCCTATATTGTACGTTATACGAGTAATCTTCTACAAATACACGGATATATCTTCTAATCTACGAGAATATAAGCAGTACAGGTATATTGGCATATGTTTTGATATATATTGGCATATATTGGAATCAATTACGACCTTCTGGTATAAAAAGTACGTGGATTGTTGATATTTTCAAATTATTACGTCATCTCTTTTATTTTGGCAAAGACATGTAGAGACTCATATTGTAATACGGGTAATCTTCTACTAACACACTGACATATTTTCTAATCTGCGACAATATAAGTAGTACGGGGTTGCATATATTGATTCAATTCCTTTTTTTTTTTAATTTGCTTACAAAATGGACCAGGATGTTTTATTCGTCAGATCTGCCCGTGAAGATAATTTTGCATAGTGAGAACAGATATTCTTAAACTTCTCTTTAGGGGCAATAAATTTAATATTTTAACAGAATTTGCACATGATTGCGAATTATAAGTTTCTTTATATTATATACTCCGTTCGAAAAACGGGTATGCTGCTAGTCTATATAAATAAAATTGAAAGTATGTCTGTCTGTCTGTCTGTCGGTTTGTCCCGTCATCGCGGAAGAACGGCTGAACCGAATTTCATGAAATTTTGTGGGTAGCCTGAAAATAATCCCACTTAAAATTTAGTCCATGTTTGGAGTTCTTATGGCCAGTGGTTTTCGATATATTAGTAAAAAACGAAATTTTCGTTTGTCTCATCATCACGGGAGAACGGCTAAACTGAATTTGATGAAATTTTGAGGATAGCCTTGAAATAGCCTTGAAATAGTCCCCATAAATTTAGCCCAAGTTTCGAATATCTAAGACCAGGGGTTGTCGAGATATTAATGAAAACCGAAACTTTTTCTAAGAGTTCTGCTCTCTAACTCCGTGGTTTATCCAAACGAAAAGCTTGAAAATCGTTTGAAAGTGAATTAACACTTTATCTCGGAGTTTGATGGGAGATTTTTTGCGCTAATTAGTCACTTTCTGAAAACATGAATTGCTTAAAACATGATTTAAGTGGGAAATCTATCTCCTTGGTTTATTTTTCACAAGCTTTTACTGAACAATGAAAAGTATAAAGAAATCAAATTGGTTAGTTAATTTCGCAGTTTATGAGGAAGATTCTATCTTATATCATGTTGCTCAGAAATGCAATTAAATTAAATCTGTCTGTTAATTTTAATTATTATTTTTTCGATTTAAATAATAAATAAATGGATATAAAAATATATTTTAGAAAAGAACGATTTGATTTTTCTTATAGCATTTTTGATTGGATAATATCAATTATGGTCTTCAGGTTTAAACGTTATTATTATTGATATTTTCGGGGATTATTGAATCAGGAATTATTGATATTTTCAAGTTATTATGCCATTGTTTAATTGTGACAAAAAATGTTTAAACACATATATTGTACGTTGTACGAGTTATCTTCTACAAATGCACGAATATATCTTCTAATCTACGAGAATATAAGTAGTACAGGTAGATTGGCATATGTTTTGATATATATTGGCATATATTGGGGGGGGGGAATCAATTACAACCTTCTGGTATAAAGAGTACGGGGATTATTGATATTTTCAATTTATTACGTCATCTCTTTTATTTTGGCAAAGATTTTTGAGACTCATATTGTAATACGATAATCTTCTACTAACACACTGGCATATTTTCTAATCTGCGACAATATGAGTAGTTCGGGGTTGCATATATTGATTCAATTCCTATTTTTTTTTTGTAAATTTGCTTCCAAAAGGGGCCAGGATGTTTTATTCTTCAGATCTGCCGTGAAGATAATTTTGCATAGAGAGAACAGATATTCTTAAACTTCTCTTTAGGAGCAATAAATTTAATATTTTAACAGAATTTGCACATGATTGGGAATTATAAGTTTCTTTATATTATATACTCCGTGCGTAGAACAGGTATGCTGCTAGTTTTTAATGTAATCTAAAGCAGTTACACTTTAAATTTCTCCCGGTCATCCAATTGCTATGATCCTTCGGGTGAGTCGGACGACATGGATACTTTAAATAAGTGTACGTTATAAAGAGAAAATCGTTTCTCAAACTGTTTTAACATATTTCAAAATATATTTCATTCAATTTCCCATGACTCGCAAAAATTGAAGTAAACTAGTAGGACTTCAAAAAGAAGAGCAAAAAAAAAAATTAAAGATAATACCAAAACACTTCAATTTTTTTCCACCTATGAAAATGGCTTATATTTTTAAGATCCAAAACGGACCTTATGCAAAATTTTGTCCCCCCCCCCCCCTCTCGTCAAATTTTAGTTTTCTCCAAACTAATATTTGGGAGAGAGCGTTTTGGGTGGTGGTAATTTTGCCTTATTTTGCTTAAGGGGCTGAAATTCCTATTTACGCCGCTGGTTTTAAGGAAATTTTTTGAAACTGAAGTGAAAAAACCCGCAATGTGAAATCTTTAGTGAACATCCCTCCCGGAACGTTATGCTTAATCCATATCAGTCATCATCCAAACTCTATCTATGGCCGATTCTGAGAAATGGATATTTCAAGGAAATTTTTTGGTAAAACCTAGGTGACAAATTTGATTTCCACCAATAACTTTTCAGAACAACTGCAGCTCTCAATTGTCTATGTGTGTTTATAAGATCTTCATTATATAACAAATAAAAAAAATTAAAAACACTAACAAACATCGGTATGTTTGTCAGGTATTTCCCTTTGGAATCTTTAACGGTTAACTATGGAATGCCTAAACGTAATAAATGCTTTCTAGGAGAACTGCATTTCTCTGTAGTTTATGTATGTTTAAAAGATCATTATAAAAAAAGCTGACAAAAACACTCAACAAACATCTGTATGTTTGACGAATATTTCCCTTCGGAATCTTTAATGGTTTACTATAGAATGCCTAAACTGTATAAATACTCAACAATTTTCATTTGTAATTTTACTCGAACTAAAGAATCCCTTATCAAAAGCTAAAGTTTTCCTTCTTATTAGCAAAAAATAATCTTAAGAAGATAATAATAATCTTAAAGAAGATTTGGATATTTACGAAAACAGGCCTCAGTGAAAATTACTGATATATAAAGGTGATGCCAAGCAATAGCAAACGCTAAAGACGTTTTAACCCCCTACCAGGCTCAACATTTTCTGCTCATTCAATAAAAATAATTTGGTCAAATTCAGGACTGGATTAAATTTGGTCAGATATAAGAGTTCAGTCCTCCTCAGGGCCAATGAACACTTTCCAAAATCTCCCTTTGCATAAGTCCCTGAGCCAAGTGGGATAAACGCTGAGATACGGTTAAACAGAGTAATTCGTTGCATACCTTATAATGTTACCTCATTATAAGTTAATATTTTTCTGACTGCATTGAACCTAAATGGAAGAAAAAAGCAACAGTTTTAAATGAAGTTAATAAAAACTACATCTGAAATTGCAAGATCTTAAAGATGTTTTAAGATGTTTTAAGATTTTATTATGCATTTGAGATAAATCAGGTAAGTTAATGACGAAATACTTGGCATACCGTGTACATATGAGTATATTTCAATCCTAACGTTTGATAAACTTGGCATCAGTTGTTCACTTCAGCAATTTTCACCGAGGACTGTTTATGTAAAGCTTTAAAAAGAACTGTTCCTTTCTTTTTCTGCAATTTTGTTTTTCGTAAGATATCCGTTGTTTTGGCAAAGATATTTTAAATTCTGAATCTGTTCCAAATCCACTGTACCACCAATCAGAAATTCTTATTTTCAAACATTTAGGCTAGCTCCATGTTAACAAAAAAGGCATTAGATTCCCTTGCAATTTTGAGTTTAAATTTTAAAGGCATTAGATTGTCTTAAAATTTAATGTATTGAAATTTTCTTCACATCCTCTTTTCACCCTCATCCAGACCTAACAGTCCAAAAAATGTAAAATTTCTTAATATCAATAAATGTCTTTTTCTGGTATAAAAACTGCAATATTAAAGTACTTGTACATTAATTACAAATTCACACTTATATGTTTTACTTAATTCTAAGGAATTAATATTAAAGAAAAATACACTGATAGTATTTTCCCTTATTGTGTTTACCTACTACTCACATCATTTTTATTTCTTGTATAAAAAAATTAATATACATAATAGTTTACTCTGAAATACATGATATATTTCATATATTTGTAAAGGTTGAGACCTTTAATTATCACCTCAATATACACCTGTTCTCAAGACAAGTAACCTATTTCAGAAATTGTTTACTTGTATTACCTTAAAACACGATATTTTAAAGTTAAATCTAGTCATAAAGAAATTAATGACAATAATGGGGTAATGTCCTCCTGCAATATGATTAAAATCTGGAGTACAGGTTATAGTAACCAATCTCCGTTTTCAAGATGAACAGACTGGCACTACGGGTCAAACTGACACCCGTCACTGGTGTCAGTTTGACTCGAATTTGCCACCTATTGAGAACCAGTGGTATAAAAAAACATTTCCAAACCAAGATTTGAAACTTGAATCTCTTCTGGCCAGTCAACGCTCTATCTATTCTGTTACTGGGAATATATTTTTCCTTCTATATTTAAAGTGAACTTTATATTTTCTTCCTTCAGATTTCAGATTAAAGTGCATGAGCTCCGTCGACCTTCTCATTCCTCTATTTTTATAAAAAAAAAACTATTTTCTATGTAATACTCATGAACATAATATCGCTTCCATAAGTCGCAGTGTAGAAAAGACCGTGTATAGTTGGCGTAATTTTCAGAATATATATTTTTAATGCTTTACAAACATCCGGTAAAAACAAATAATGTCACATAGTCATAAAATGAAACTTTTCAAATAGTGTGATATTTTTATTTTAAGATACATTTCATATTTTTATTTTAAGATAAGAAAGTAGTGGATAGTTTTTTTGTCGAAGGCGGCATTTCTGTGGCAACCTCATTAGGTTGGCGCAGAAACTTTTAGATTTTAAAAGGTAAAAATGATCGTAATTATATTGGAGTATATAAAGGGCAATGCAATTTTAATTTACTTTTTCAGTTTTATCACTACCATTTATCTAGTCATAAAGCAGCATCAATATAAAATAAACATAAAAATAAATTATGAAATGGTTTTAATGCTTTTATAATAAAAATAAGCAGTACACAAAGAAAGAAATAAAATAGACAGTCAGTGGAAGTTCAACACATCTACTATTCCAAATACTACTATCTACTTATATTTTTTACATCTACTCTTCTTTTTTATACATACACTTTATGCCATTCTTCTGCCCAACTTTTCCGTCTCCCTCGGTGGATTTATGTGGTAAAAATGATTGCATTCTTACCTTTAGTACACTTCATCTACTCTTGAGACATCTGTGCCTGACCCATCATCTCTCGGAAAGACTTTCAGACCTATAAATTTATCACGCCCATACTTGGCGTAGGCATGAAAAGTTTTGGGGATCGAACTCTGGTCCACCTTCTTCTTTTTCTTCTTCGACCCAAACCGTCTGACCTACGCGAAGGTGTAAAGTATCTGTTTGGACTGCCGGGAAGTGCAACCCAATTTTGACCGAAACCCAATGGGCGCGGCATCCATAGAGACCGTATCCCCCTTCCCTTACCACTGGGCTATCCAGGTCCAGATTATAAATGTTTTCTAGATATAGTCATTTACGAGACGGGATAGTCAAGTGGTTAAGGCACGGGGATCGCAGTCGTAGGACACGCGTTAGATTCCCGGCTCTGCTCAAACTATCCCCTTGTTAATGAGAAGCACTGGCAAGTTAAAGCTGTGCTTCCGAAAGGTTTGTGGTAAGGGAAGGTAGGTGCGGTCCCCGTGGATGCCGCCCTCATTGGGTCTCGGTCTAAATCGGGTAGCACTATCCCTGCCATCCAAACAGATATTTTACAACTTTGGATAAGTCAAACGGTCTGGGTAGAATGAAAGAAGATATAGTCATTTAAATTACATAGTAAATGGCATATTATACAGAAAGATAGCATGCGCCATACTTAAGATATGGCACTTTTTTTTTTATCTAAAATCGAAAATATCGTAACATATTTGAATATATTCACTTTTGCCTCATGAGTGAATACTTTGTAAGAACGTTTAACCAGAACATGATGAACACCATTGTTTAGTAGTTATGAACCGTTCTCGAGATATTAGTAATTTTAGTTTTGCGCAAGAAGCGCAATATCCCTAGCAAATCAAGCGAATAATAAATACTAGTGAGTACCCGTTTTATTCACTGAATGTTAATAAATGTAAAAAAATTTTAGGTTTGATTTTTTTTATGTCAAAGATATCCCAAAAAAGAATATTTTTAATATAAATTTTATATAGTATTATTTACTTTGGTAACACGGTTCAAACTTATCCCTTAAATCGGTTTTAATATTCCCTTCCTCAAGTGACCGGATAATAATAATGGAAGAGCTAAGCATCTGTTAGGCCTAACTGTATGCTTGCGGAAAATCTTCAATGAATATTTGGAACTTTTACTTTGGTTTAAAAGTAATTAATCAGCTGAAAGTTATAAAATAGGACAAAAATATTGTGTATAACAGTATTTTAAAATAACGTAATTTCTTACTTTTAAAAGGGAATAACATAAACAAAACCAAATCGTCGAACATGAGCATATACTTGTTGTCATTCAGCAACCTATATAATAATGTTCATAAATTACTCACACTCGAAATTATATTGTTTGATAGTATGCTTATTACCATTCAGTAAACGATAATAGCGTGAATAAACTACTCACACTCGAAATTATGTTGTTTGATAGTATGCTTATTACCATTCGGTAAACGATAATAGCGTGAATAAACTACTCACACTCGAAATTATGTTGTTTGATAGTATGCTTATTACCAATCGGTAAACGATAATAACGTGAATAAACTACTCACACTCGAAATTATGTTGTTTGATAGTATGCTTATTACCAATCGGTAAACGATAATAACGTGAATAAACTACTCACACTCGAAATTATGTTGTTTGATAGTATGCTTATTACCATTCGGTAAACGATAATAGCGTGAATAAACTACTCACACTCGAAATTATGTTGTTTGATAGTATGCTTATTACCAATCGGTAAACGATAATAACGTGAATAAACTACTCACACTCGAAATTATGTTGTTTGATAGTATGCTTATTACCAATCGGTAAACGATAATAACGTGAATAAACTACTCACACTCGAAATTATGTTGTTTGATAGTATGCTTATTACCATTCGGTAAACGATAATAGCGTGAATAAACTACTCACACTCGAAATTATGTTGTTTGATAGTATGCTTATTACCAATCGGTAAACGATAATAACGTGAATAAACTACTCACACTCGAAATTATGTTGTTTGATAGTATGCTTATTACCAATCGGTAAACGATAATAACGTGAATAAACTACTCACACTCGAAATTATGTTGTTTGATAGTATGCTTATTACCAATCGGCAAACGATAATAATGTGCGTAAATTACTCACACTCGAAATTATGTTGTTTGATGGTATGCTGATTTTAATCGATACAACAAAATGCCTCAAGATTTTCAACAAAATCTAGATATAAGAAAGCTCTAATTTGTGTTATTATTTTCCCACAATGTCGAAATTTGTTTTAATCTGTAGATAAGATCATGTGTTAGACTCATCAGATATTTTACACCATGCGCGTCCGTATTGGATTTCAGAACTTCTTTTACAAAAATTGACAATTTCACTAGGGAAAAATTTATCTGTTACATATAGGGGAGATAGAGGCACAGAGGGCCTAGTAACGAAAACCAATTGTTATCCCAAATAAAAACTAAAGATAACATAAAACAACCATACTTCGTCAAATTACCTTTACTATGGAATCAGTATTTTTTTATAATTTTTGATTCACGAAAAACCAAATAAAATGCCAAATAGCATAAATGACCCTATCTGCCTCATGAATTGGAGCGCAAAGGGCCTTGTGGGACCTCTATGCCCCACTTTATGAAGCAAACAGGATGGGGCAGAGGGAAAAAAAGGAGGACCTTGTGGGTCCTCTATTTTCCGTCTTTTATGAGACATTTTTACTTCTGTGCTTTCTTTTTTCCTTTTTTTTTTTTTTCAACTTTTTCTAGTATAAATGGAGACCTTGCCAATTATTTTTCTCGTGTTTTTCTTTTAGAAACTGGATATTTTAGATTTTCATTTTACTTAATTTTAGAACAGGTCGTGGTAAAATTTGCTCGATAGTCACCCGAAACTCATAGTATGGAGATTTTGCTGTATACTCTTTAGTGGTATAACAACCTGAATTCATATAAGGTGCTTATATTAATAGAATTCGTTTTACATAGCCCTTTAAACCCCAACTTCACTATTTTTCTTTTTTTACAAAACACGTTATGAACAAGTTAATTTTTATATTTAATTTTCACCGAAAACAGGCAGTAATAATGCAAACAAAATATCTACGTATTCAGTAATTGTTATAATTATTTTCATAAAATACATTCCTATTAAAAAATAATTAAACTTGTAGAGATTAATATAACTCTATTAAACGAAAACATGGGTTTTAAACGAAGACACACATTTAAATTGATTAATGTCGGATTAGACTCTGGAGAAGAGAGTTATGATCCCCCTGGACGTTTGCGCCTCGGTGGCCCTCTCTGTCCCACTCTCCCCTACTAATGAATTTTAAGATGTCAATATGAATGCAGTTCACAAACAATCGGTCAATGTTCATAATTGAGAACAAACACCCTGTCAAGGAGAAGCAGAAGTGCAGCTACTTTATGCAAAATAAAATTAAAACTCTCTATATATCTAATGTACCTAAATTTAAAATTTGCAACTACAGGTAAATCACACCTCACAGACAGTTCAACAGTTGCCAAAACGTGGTCAGGGGGTTTTAAACATGCATTTCTGTTCACATTGCAAATTGAAAAAATTTCGAATAAATAATATTTTTATACTATATTTAAAAAAGTTATGATAATTCCTTCACTCACCTCTAACAGCAGAGATCAGAAGAAAAAACGGTACAGAGCAGGTCAAAATCATTCTAAGGGTTCAAAGGATTGAGAGGTAGCACTGCTATCTGCTCTAAGACTGAGACATCAAGTCCTGGAAATATTTTCAAAGAACAACGACTCTAGGGATGCTATAGTTCATGGGAAGTGCTGGTACTTAAAAGCAAGGCGGGGCGATTTATACTTCTTGTACCACGTGACATTATTCTTTCTCCCACTCACCTTCTCCGGTATGTTATTTGGCGAGCAGATGAAATTGAAATTAATATGCACCAAGGGGACACTAAGGTAGAGCATGGCTCAGGGCAATTGCTTCTATCCATGCCGAGAGATTGCTCCGAAACCGAGTTAAGGCTCACCATAAATGATTAGCCCTCATCTCATCAGAGCTCAGATTTGGAGGAGGCAGCAATTTTATACAACCCACTCACATTTCATTCGATGACTTCTCGTTACCTGGCTACCAAAATAAGTAACAAATGAGCAAAGGAACATATTCTAAGAAGATAAGACAAAGTCCTCGCAATATATTCTTGTTAAAGCTTTCTCGTTGGATAGTAACGCAGTTTTTATTTTATATTTAGTAGGAGGTTTCCAAACTTTTATCCCAAAGCGTCGATTTTTCTGTCAAGAATATAGGGGAGAGCCGAATGCCGGTAGTATATGTTAGTTAAGCGTGTGTATGTGTAAATATTAAGATCTCATTAATAAGCGCCTGGTTGAAAATCTCATCTCTTTGGCTGTGTTTAATAATTCCTGGGAGTGAAAAATACCCTTTTCGCGTGACTTTGTGGAGATTTTACTGAATTTTAAAGCTGTCGCAAAGAAAATAATTATTGTTAAACTATTTATATTGAATATATTTAATAACAATCACAGTAACTAATTTCCAAATGAAACTCTCTGACAGGGTAATACATATATCATCTGATCTTAGTGAGGGAAATTTACAAACAGCATAAAAAATTGTTCAAAACAAGACATTTATGATGGAACTTAAGTATAGGGAAAGTGGTGTGTACACTTCATATTCGACAGAACTTTTAAGAATTTTATACACTTTTGCACACTTCAGAATTTTCGAAAAAACAAAAGTGACGTCTCCAGAACTCGAAAAAAAATTTAATGAACTCAAATACCCTCTCTGAAATTCAATGCTGAATATATGTCGGTCATCATTTAATCTCTATCTATACACAATCTTGAGAAATGGATGTTACAAGAGAAATGTGCATTTTTTAATCAGATATATCCTTAGTAAGACCCCTACCCCACCATAATTCGATGCTGAATCCATATCAGTCATCATATAAACTCTATCTGTAGCCTATTCTGAAAACAACAAATACGTTTCAAGGAAAATGCTTAAACTGAAAATGGCAAAGAACTGGAAATTGAAATATTTAGTGAATCCGACCAACCCCTAAGGAACTTAATTCTGAACCCATATCAGCCATCATCTAAACTCTATCTAGAGCCCATTTTGAGAAATATGTGTATCAAAGAAAATAAAAATTTTTAACTAGAATGGTAGAAAGAACCGGAAGTGGAAATCCTTGATGAACACTCTCCTCCTTACGCCCTTCAAAATCGGATGCTGAATCCATATCAGTTATCACATAAACTCTATATATATAGCCAATCTTGAAAAATAGTTGTTTCAAGGTAAGTAAAACTGTTTGAACAGGAAATGGAAAAAGAACCGAAAATGGAAATCTTTAGTTAATCTCATACCTCTTTCGAACTATGATGCTGAATCCATATCTGTTATCATCCCAGCCCTAGAGTAGATCATGAGAAATAATTGCTACAAAAAAGTATTTGGTAAAATTAATGGTATTGCAAAATTTTTGTCATCAATTACAGGTCAATAAATTTAAGCATTACTGTCAGGCATTAGCAATTCAATGTTAGTACAAAAATGCATTGTTTAAAAGATTGATTGATCATATATACAATTTCAATTGATGCTACTGTAAAAAAACATTCGAATATATGAGTTACTCACTTTTAAATGCGAGAGAGATTTAATTTTTTATAAAAGCTAATTAGTTATAAAGTCTTGTTCAGACAAGGACTCAGATCAAGGTTAACTAGATTATCTTTAAAGAAAATCTAGTTAGCCTTGCTCAGGCCCTCAACCTCTCGATCTTGAGAGCAACGTTGCAAAGACATAACTGCCAAGCTCAGGAGAATACCTCATATGATCCTCCCCTAATTTTAACAATCTCGTAATCAAATGCACCATTCTTCCTCGAACACTTCCTTATTGCTTTTATTATCCAATCTATCTGTATTTTGTAACTCAGGGTTTACAACATAGCTCAAACGTTAGTATAGTCTTGCTCATGGATGGTTTTGAAATCAGCGTTTTACCGATTGAGCTACCTGGGTTAGGCTATAGAGCAATAGATTTTCAAATTAATTAAAATATAGATTGTCCAATAAATTTAAATATAGATTGTCAAATTAATTCAAGCATTTTTATTGATGTTAATAAGTTGTCACTGTTTAATTACCTGCAGGAATAATAAACATGTGTTTAACTTTATTTTATTTCTCTGTAGAACTGTATTCAGCAATGCAACACAAAAAGTTCACATCAACCCGCAGTCGATGATTTAACTACATAAAATTGGCCTCTTATCTAAATTGAGACCAGGCCGGTGTCTTTATCTTATTTTCTAATTTTATCCTGACTCAAGCAGAGCTTAATTTTTTAATTTAATCTGGACTCGGGTGGGGCTTGAAATTTCCGGTGAAGCGATAGTTTTGGTCGAGCCAGATCAGGCCTGAAACTTTCGTCCTGTCAGACCTTTAAGCTCAGGGAGAGAGAACGCCACACCGTGAATACATCTACGGAAAAAAATAACTATTTCGAATCACTACATTTTACTGCCTTTGCTACCCAAAACGTATGAATAAAATGTTTGTTAAGAGATTCTTCCTGACAATCCACCTTTTTCTACAGTCCTTCGTCCACCTAAAAAAGCATGTCCTAAAAGATAAACATCAATATACAAGCTACTTAAAATGGTGGCATTTTGTTTATAGGCTACATAATTATTTATTAAAATATTCCTTTTCCCTTAAACATTTAATTACATCTTACGGTTTACATATATCTTTAGGTTTTAATCTAACCTGGATACAAGTGTGAAGACAATGCGTGATGAGTTAAAATTCAAATTAAATATTTTACTTTAAAGGGGAAAAAAAGGGCAAATGTTGTCATATACGGGATGCACAATCGTTTGTAAGAGTCATCTTTGGTCGGGGACTTGCTGAAGCGGGCACAGCTTACTTTTCTACGGCAACACTTAACTTATAGTATCTCTTGGACATTCTTTTGGGCCACGTACAGCAACTCTCAACTCTATTGGTTCATCTCAGTAACCTTCCACACTTCATGATTCTTTCAGCAATAATTCTTAAAGTATCCTATGATTTTCTTGTGACTCTCTTAATTTGCTGCTGTTGGCTCCTCCTTCTTTTACTTCCTACCGTATGCCTTCGGTCCACTGGCTGAAAGTGACCTCATAGTTCTGTTGTTATTGCCCTGAGATACACAGGCTGTAACTGCCTTGTGTCCATGCCCGCAAGGGTCATGTGACAAGTCAATGCTTGGGGCAACATTTATTGCCCTTATAAATTTTATTTAAGCTTAAAGTCAACCTCGATGCCTGTCTACCTTAATACATTGTTTGAAGCCGTCCAATTTTATTGCCTTGAACTCTGCTACTTGTAGTCTTGCGTCGTAAACATTTTTCTATAGTGTGCTACCACTCAGCATGCTAAATCGCACACATATGTCATCACATTTCCACGTGGCTCAAATGGGTAGCCAAGAAATACTATAAGTGTTACCGTAAGAAGAAGTTAGCTGTGCCCACTCCAACAAGTCCCCGGCCAAAGATAACTCCTAAGAATGACTGTGCATCCCGTATGTAACAACAGATACCCTTTTTATTGCTTATGAGGGTTAACCTAGCTGCAAAAATATTTAATTCGAATTTCAACAAACCGCGCATTGTCACCACAAAATTAAAATTTAGTACCAATATAGATCGTTTAACTTTTCTTCGGAAAAGACAATTATAGGAAAAATAATTGTTTTCGGATATTCACGATAATGTTTTTGACCAAAACTTTCATTTCCAAGCATTACTGTAAACTTACATACGCAAGTGCTTGAGATCTGAAATTTAGAAATACAATCAGTAATCGAGTCATTTTAAAGAAGAAAAGAAATTCTCTAATACTTTCAATTTAATGAGTGATTAAAGTTAATACCTCCGAATTATAGGACGTGTATTTACTATTCCCTTCAACTTTCAGAGAGAGAATATTTAAACACATGGTTAATTTTCCACTGAATTCTGAGTTTTGTTGGGGAGTAATATACTAATTAAGATAGGAGGATTTCTGATTTGAACATGTTTTTAACGAATTTGGCTTTTATTAGGAGGTCGTGAAGAAGTTACAAATAAAGACAGAAAATTACTTAATGGGTCTGTCCACATGTGTTTATTAAAGAATGTGTTTATAGAAATGTTAAATAATTTTAAACAAATTTTACACGTCAAAAATATGCCTATTACATTCGGAATTTGTTTTATAATATTAATAAGTTCAGGATAGAACAGAATTGGTAACATTCGGAATTTGTTCAAATGTTTGCTAAATAAACTAAATAGTTGAGCATTTCAATTTATAAAAATGTATGCGTACTTTCTCTTTAGGTGTTGTTTACAATCTTTTCAATTGGAGAAAGTATTTCCAAAATCGACAGTCATAGATGCACCCTTGATGAGTTCAAAAGAAACCATGTCGAACTGCCCCAAAACAAAATCACGTCACCTGAGACGAAAACTTTTCTAGTCAGTCACCACCATTGCTACATTATCCTTTTGGTTTTGTATGCGCTGCATATTCTTATTTCTTACTGGCCTAAGCTTATATAACTTTTTCATACTAATATTATTTAGCTGTCTGTAGTCAGTCGCTCTCAATGCTATATTATCCGTTTGATTTTGTATGCTCTGCGCATTTTTATTTCTTACTAGCCGCCTTTGGCGACCAGCCTGTTCGCTACCCTTGAAAATTCTGACCGTGGCAAATTCTAACCGTGGCACACTCGCTGGCGCGACCTACCAGAAGGAACGACCTACCAGGAAGTGCCACCCAATTTAGACAGGAACTCAGTGGGGGAGGCATCCACAGGGACCGTACCCTCCTTCCCCTACCACCAACCTCTCGGAAGGACTTACGGTCCCGCATGTTTAACGTGATCGTACTCCGCCTGAACACGGCGGCAGTTTTGGCAGTGCCGGGAATCGAACCCGGACCTACCTAGTGCAAATCCCGCGCGCTAACCACTGGGCTACCGCGCCCTCCGCGACAATCTCCATAACCTTCTTTTTATTCACCCAATTTAGACCGGAACCCAGTAGGGGAGGCATCCACAGGGTCCGTACCCTCCTTCCTCTACCAACAACCTCTCGGAAGGACTTACGGATCCACATGTTTTACGTGATCGTACTCCGCGTGAAAATGGCAGCAGTTTTGGCAGTGGCGGCAATCGAACCCTAGCCTACCGAGTGCAATTCCCGCGCGCCAACCACTGGGCTACCGCGCCCTCCGCGACAATCTCCATAACCTTCTTTTTATTCACCCAATTTAGACCGGAACCCAGTGGGAAAGTCATCCACAGGGTGCGTACCCTCCTTCCTCTACCACCAACCTCTCGGAAGGACTTACGGACCCACATGTTTAACGTGATCGTACTCCGCGTGAACACGGCAGCAGTTTTGTCAGTGGAGGGAATCGAACCCGGGCCTACCGAGTGAAATTCCCGCACGCTAACCACTGGGCTACCGCGCCCTCCGCGACAATCTCCATAACTTTCTTTTTATTCACCCAATTTGGACCAGGACCCAGTGGGGGAGGCATCCACAGAGACCGTACCCTCCTTTCCCTGCCACCAACCTCTCGGAAGGAATTATCGACCCATATGTTTAAGGTGATCGTACTCCGCATCAGTGGCGGGAATCGAACCCAGGCCTACCGAGTGCAATTCTCGCGCGCTAACTTCCCGCGCGCTAATTTAAATTTATAACGACCATATGCTAGGCTCTTAATTCCACCATCCTCGTTCCATCGTTCCATCATTTAAAATAGCCATAAAATTAAAATATCCATTTAAAATATCTATAAATTAAAATATCCATAAATTAAAATATCCATTTAAAATAAAAAAATCAACCATATCGTTCCACCAATCCATAAATATAATAATTTCAAATACATCACCACAATTCAAACCACCATAATTCAATCATTTAAATTATTTAAAATATCCATTTCAAAATATCCATTTAAAATATCATATAAATATAATAATTTCGCCCGATGTATACAACACTTATGCTCGTAATTCAGTTAAAACCGAAAGCGCGGTCTCCATGGAGACGGGGAAGAAACTAATGCGGATGGGGGGAAAATGCCGTTGAGAAACTGAGCCGGTAGCCGACAAATTTAAAATCATGGCGTCTTTAAAATTGCCATCCTGAAGGCAATTTTCATTATTTCTGGACCAGATTGGATTTGTAAGAATGCCAGATGTTTGACCTTTCTGAAAATGTAAATTATTAGTCGAAATTATGAGTACTTTTCACGATGCGAGAATTTAAAAACCAAAAATCGTTTTCTTGAGCAAAAAGTGACTTTTGTTTTAAAATCTTTAAAAAATATTAGAAATCGAAATTCAGATTTGAAATTGATATATTTTTACTCGAAATTCTCTGCTCTTTCCGATGGTGTAATTTGTTTTTTTCTACGATGTCTGGATCGTGGAGAAAAAACGGCAAAAAGGGCAAAAAACGGTCGAAATCGCATAAAACATTAAATAAATAAAAAAATAATTAAAATTTTAAAAATCGGTTTTCACGTGTCCCCTTCCCTCCCCCCCCGGGTCTCCGATTGCCAAATTTCGTAGCTCTCCGACGCGCGGTCGCGAAACGTATAGTGTATAAGACAGACACACAGACACACAGACATTGCCTTTTATTATATAGACTAGCCGCCTTTGGCGTCCAGCCTGTTCGCTACCCTTGAAAATTCTGACCGTGGCAAATTCTAACCGTGGCACACTCGCTGGCGCGACCTACCAGTAAAGTGTAAGGTAACTGTTTGGAGGGCCAGGAAGTGCCACCCAATTTAGACAGGAACTCAGTGGGGGAGGCATCCACAGGGACCGTATCCTCCTTCCCCCACCACCAACCTCTCGGAATTACTTACGGTCCCACATGTTTAACGTGATCGTACTCCGCCTGAACACGGCCGCAGTTTTGGCAATGGCGGGAATCGAACCCGGACCTACCTAGTGCAAATCCCGCGCGCTAACCACTGGGCTACAGCGCCCTCCGCGACAATCTCCATAACCTTCTTTTTATTCACCCAATTTAGACCGGAACCCAGTAGGGGAGGCATCCACAGGGTCCGTACCCTCCTTCCTCTACCAACAACCTCTCGGAAGGACTTACGGATCCACATGTTTAACGTGATCGTACTCCGCGTGAAAATGGCACCAGTTTTGGCAGTGGCGGCAATCGAACCCGAGCCTACCGAGTGCAATTCCCGCGCGCCAACCACTGGGCTACCGCGCCCTCTGCGACAATCTCCATAACCTTCTTTTTATTCACCCAATTTAGACCGGAACCCAGTGGGAAAGTCATCCACAGGGTCCGTACCCTCCTTCCTCTACCACCAACCTCTCGGAAGGACTTACGGACCCACATGTTTAACGTGATCGTACTCCGCGTGAACACGGCAGCAGTTTTGTCAGTGGAGGGAATCGAACCCGGGCCTACCGAGTGAAATTCCCGCACGCTAACCACTGGGCTAACGCGCCCTCCGCGACAATCTCCATAACTTTCTTTTTATTCACCCAATTTGGACCAGGACCCAGTGGGGGAGGCATCCACAGAGACCGTACCCTCCTTTCCTTGCCACCAACCTCTCGGAAGGAATTATCGACCCATATTTTTAAGGTGATCGTACTCCGCATCAGTGGCGGGAATCGAACCCAGGCCTACCGAGTGCAATTCTCGCGCGCTAACTTCCCGCGCGCTAATTTAAATTTATAATGACCATATGCTAGGCTCTTAATTCCACCATCCTCGTTCCATCATTTAAAATAGCCATAAAATTAAAATATCCATTTAAAATATCTATAAATTAAAATATCCATAAATTAAAATATCCATTTAAAATCAAAAAATCATCCATATCGTTCCACCAATCCATAAATATAATAATTTCAAATACATCACCACAATTCAAACCACCATAATTCAATCATTTAAATTATTTAAAATATCCATTTAAAATATCATATAAATATAATAATTTCGCCCGATGTATACAACACTTATGCTCGTAATTCATTTAAAACCGAAAGCGCGGTCTCCATGGAGACGGGGAAGAAACTACTGCGGATGGGGGGAAAATGCCGTTGAAGAACTGAGCCGGTAGCCGACAAATTTAAATTCATGGCGTCTTTAAAATTGCGATCCTGAAGGCAATTTTCATTATTTCTGGACCAAATTAGACTTGTAAGAATGCCAGATATTTCAGCTTTCTAAAAATGTAAATTATTAGTCGAAATTATGAGTACTTTTCACTATGTGAGAATTTAAAAACCAAAAATCGTTTTTTTGAGCCAAAAGTGACTTTTGTTTTAAAATCTTTAAAAAATATTAGAAATCGAAATTGAGAGTTGAAATTGATATATTTTTACTCGAAATTCTCTGCTCTTTCCGATGGTGTGATTTGTTTTTTTCTACAACGTCTGGATCGTGGAGAAAAAAGGGCAAAAATGTCAAAAAACGGTCGAAATCGCATAAAACATTAAATAACAAAAAAAATAATTCAAATTTTAAAAATCGGTTTTCACGTGTCCCCTTCCCTCCCCCCCAGGTCTCCGATTGCCAAATTTCGTAGCTCTCCGACGCGCGGTCGCGAAACGTATAGTGTATAAGACAGACAGACAGACACACAGACACACAGACATTGCCTTTTATTATTTAAGATTGAACTAAGTATATATAACTTTTTCATATTAATATTATTTAGCTGCCATACTTATTGTTGATCATCTGCATGTTGTATTGAAGATAATAATGGAAATACTGTAAGTAGTTTGTTATTGAAGAAAATACATTTTAGGATGTATGCTTTCGTAATGTTCAATTGATAGTTTATTAATGATATAAAGACATTATAATAGCCCACAAAAAAGTTATCAGAGGCAAGAATAATTTTTCCCCTCTTGATGATTTTCTAGTAGACAAATATTTCAATATATAAAGAAAGTGTGATGAAAATATAGCTTGCATACGTATTGTGGATTGTTTGCATGTTGTAACGATAAAAATGAAATTACTGTATGTAGCTCGTTATTGAAGCAAATACATTTTAAGTTTTATACATTCGCAATGTTCAATTGATATTTTTATTAATGATATAATGTTATTTTATTGTAAATACTGATTTCCTAGTAGACAAATATTTTAACATATAAAGAAAGTGTGATGTGTTTGTTGTTGTTGTTGTTGTTGTTGAAATCCAGACCGTCCGACCTACCAGAATAGTGTGATGTGGTGTAATATTTATAGTAAGTCAGGTAAGATTTTAACAAACAAAAAGCCTCAAGTTATACTTTGTTTGAGAAAACAAAACCTGCATGTTTTTTTCCGGCTCCTGCTTCCAGAACAAAATGCTCAAATTATATTAAATATTATAGTCATTTAATGTAAAAAGCTTCTAATATGAAATAATGTAATTGACCCCTAAAAATTATAAATGGTGCCTAAATATTTACTTGCACCGGCCTTCTGGCCCAGATAATATTTTAATTTCTTACACTGTTCACAATTGCCAAACAAATATTAAAGGAATTAAATTTACCTGCATTTATTATCTACAAAAAAGCAAATCCCAGACCTTTCAAGTTGTACAGCATCATTCCCTATGACATGTTTTGCTGGTTAAAAATCGATATTAACCATGATTTCGTATGTTAGTCAGTGTGCAAAGCACTGAACGACCAAAAAAATATTAACATACTTTTTTATTTTCAATAACAATTCTTATATGCAATACGAATTAAAATATTAATATTAAAAAAAAATGCGTAAATAATAACTTCCGTATATTTTGACGTAAATAGTTTCAGAACTTTTTATATAGCTATGTAAAATTTCAGTTCTTTCTTCTCTGTAATTTTATCGATGAAAGATAATATTTGAGAAAGTCGCAGAATTATACTGATTATTATTAGAGTGCATCTATACTACAGTTTTTATACAAAATTCCATAATAACTGGATAAAAATCAATGTCCGTCTCATTAAAAAAGAGTAGCATTCCCTATACAAGTATATTCCCTATACTGCCTTACAAACATTGTAATTTTACGACCCTGTTAACATTCCAATAAATATGTTATATTTCCTTTTCTACGGATGGTATGTATTTCGTGTTTTTTTCTATATTTGATTTCGAAAATATTTTGTATTATTTAAAAATATATATTACCTTCCCAGCCTTGCAAAATTGGTTAAATATCGAGGGTATTTTATGGAAATAACGCCCTTTAAAGTCATTCTAATTATAGGCAATTTTATTTTCCCGCGGCCGCCCCTAATTTGGCCGCCCTGAGCAACCTACCCGAAAAAACTCTATGAACACTACTGTATTTCGTAGGACCCCAAAAACGGCTGCCAGTCACCCTCACGTAAATCTGAACGCCATCAATCCCCCCTCACCCAGCATGCCGACTCCCTATTCCTCCTTGCTCACGACACGTGCCTTCTATCATTGGCTACGCGCTGTTGACGTCAAAAGTAGGAGGGGAGGTGGTAACAATAACGTGACTCGACCTTGTATAAGGAGTTAGATAAGAATCTAATATTTTTCCGTGGCTGATAATTGTGTTCTATAATTGTTGGGCTAATTTACTTACATTATGTGATATACGCAACTACTTGCCCAGCATATCTCAGATATGCTCGATGGTGAGAGGTCTAGGAACCTGACTGGCCAAGGGAGGTAGAAACTCCACAGAATAATTACTGCCGGCCCTCCAAACGGTTACCTTACACCTTTCTGGTAGGTCGGACGGTCTGGATCTCAACAGAATAATTATTGAGAAAGTCTCACCATGTGAGATCAGGCATTATCATAAGCTTAAATATCCTGCAGAAGACGTGATAACATATGCAATAAAATTGTCTGAGCAACATCGCCCACGTACAGGTGGGCTTTCAAACCACCTTGCAACAAAAATAGGGACTATCCGCTGTCATAGGAGATGATAGCTCCCTAGACTGTAGCCTCAGATATGATAGTCACATCTTGACCACTGCACTCAGATTGGAGCGATGATCATGCTTCCTTCATACACGAATACAGTGATCCTCTGCAGTAAAAGAGAAACGTCGTTGAACAAACAATATACGACTCCAATTGGACGCCATCCCGGATTTTCGACATCGTTTGATACCACTTTTAGTCGGTACTACTTATGTAGGATGGTGAGCGCCTTAAAGGACATTGAAAATGAAACCTGTTTGGTACCAACCATGAGTTTGAAGTCTACACGTCCTGTATGATAATTTCCTTCTATCTGTAAGTTGCCATGATAACATCTGACGTTACGAGCTAAGAAGAAAAGGCATTGATACGGTTTCGAATTAGCTGTGAGAATAGAATGAACGAATGCATAGTGCGTAGTTACAGCATAAACCATGTTGTAGTATATGTGTGCGTGTAGAACAGTGGCGCATGTGTGTGCGTGTAGAACTGTTGCACTGCGGGAACGACAGTGCTCTCTCTCCCTCGCAGCCTCGCTTGCAGCTTCCTATGTGCGCATGCGGTCAACAGTCAAACACCGCTGTCTCTCCCTCGCAGCCTCGCGTGCAACTTCCTTCGCGCTCAGCTTTCCTATGTGCGCATGCGCACATAGGAAGCTGCACGCGAGGCTGCGAGGGAGAAAGAGAACTGTCGTTCCCGCAGTGCCACAGTGCCTATACACGAGCCGCCACTGGTGTAGAATAAAGATGATCTACCAAATGACGGCTTCTGTTCCTTATTGTTTAATTAAGAGATAAGTCACAAACAGACCCGACCCGACTATGATCGTCGCCGAATGGAGGGTCTTGAAATTACACGATGCATAGAGAAACCTACGAGTCTTTGGATGGGGGAAAATGACGCCATTAGTGTCGTTATGGCTGCGCTTATGATGACAAAATCCCTTAGTTTCCCTGGGATGTCCAGATGCTTCATGGGGGTTATGTGTTCTATTCTGGATACAGTGCTACCAACTTTTTCTTCTTACAGCATAGGTCCGATTACCCTGCATCTATGAAGTCTTTGATGCGATCTCTCTTAAACTCGCTCAATTGCTCGTACTTCAGTCATGAAAGTCCATAAGGGAGAGCAAGAGAGCACTTTTCCTTGGACATTCAAGGCCCTAATGGAGGCCAGCAAACTAGTAATTGTGTTACAGTACGCACAAGAGCGTGGTGCCTTTATAGGTGCGCAGTAAATCTTCACAGACTACTTAACAAAACAAAAAGTAAAACGTTAGATTTGTCCATCAGTGTGAGAAGTGCTCCTTGTATGGGACCCTAGGATGCTCTCTTTTTGTTGCGGTTTGGAAACGCTCGGTGCGCTCATTGGCAATGGGATTTGAAATCATTTTCATATCTAACCGTAAAGCATTTGCATGCCGAGTTTCGAGGTACTTTCTTTTAGAGGTGATTAAGCTATTCCTGAGCGTGTATTAAGCTTTAGGAGGCTAAACCACACATCACCCCTATGGATTCATCTCTGTTTCTATGCTCAATTTTAGTAAGTATTAGATTGAATTTCAGCTCAAAATTACAACCGAAGGCAGGGGTTAAACCCGAAACTCTTGGATTGCGCCTAAACAAGCTACCAGTTACATCACTATGGCCATGTAAAGAACTACTATTTCCCCTCTGACATTTACCACTCGGCATTGTAGCTAAGGCGCGAATGCTAAAATATTAGACTTAAGTTGGGCTCAAATGCTCGATTGTTTTCGGAAATAAAAACCTGATCTGCTGGATAGGAATCTAGACTTTCTACCAGATAAATCACACCGGTCATATAAGGAATTTCTTGAATTTCCTTATAGCTTTATCTGAACTACCTGAGAAGTCCCAAAGTTTTCTCTATAATTAGATGCCACAAAAACTTGTAATTTTTTAAACAAGCCTCCAACTAAATGAATATAATATATAACTTATCTATCTAACCGACATACTGCAGTCGTTATTCAGTTCGCTTAAGAAATTTTGCTACGCATAAACCAGAACATAACTTAAAGAAAATATTTTAGACTAACTAAATTAGTATTTTCTTTTCAAAAATGAACAAATGTTTACACTTAGACATAATGAAATACTTAACTATGGTTATACACTGGCTTCCAAAAGTTGAGCACGGATTATGGTTAAATCAACAAAAATGGAAAAGTAAAGCTTTGATTAACTCAAAATTGCACATGAAGGTAGCAAATGTATTTATGCATTAAAGAAAACAAGAATTACGCACAAAGATGAAAAAATTATTTACTTTTCGTAAGTTATATGATGACGTCACATTTGGGCCATTAACAAAACGATGTTTAAAGGCAAACAAAGCTTATATTAATATGGTATGTGACCACCACCCTGGACCTTCACACAAACTTTACAACGATTTTCCATGCTTTCAATGAAGTGATCAACTATCGCAGGTGCGAGCAATGGCCATTCCTACAAAAAGGCCGTTTCCAACTCTCTGAAACTGGCTGGAGGAGGTAAACGTGCAGAGACAGCACGCCCGAGGGCATCCCAAAGGTTTTCAATGGGATTAAGGTCGGAGAATACGCGGGCCACTCCATACGAGAAATGCCCTCACTTTCCAGGTATTCGTCAAAGACGTTCGTTCGATGAGGACGGGTATTATCGTCCATACGGAGGAAATCAAAACTAACTGTTGCAGCGTAGAGTCTCGCAATGGGGTCTAGGACTTCATCCCGATATCGTGCAACCGTCACAGAACCGTCTTTAAAGATGTGCAGCTCTGTGCGATATCCCATTGAAATCCCAGCCCACACCATGACGTTGCCACCTCTGAATGCGTGATGTTCGATGATGTTCTTGGCCTGGTTACGTGTGCCTCGTTCTCTCCAGACCCTTACACTCTTATCATCTGATTCCAGAGCAAATCTGAACTCGTCCGTGAACAGGGCGTTGCACCAATTTGAGACAGTCCAATTGACATGTTGACGACACCACTTTAATCTTGCCCTTCTGGCTTGGACGGTTAATGGAACATAAAAACGTGGTACTCGGGCGTACGGTACCTTCACGTGGATCCTTCGGCGCACAGTACTGACAGATATTGTCTTACCAAGTGCCGTTGCAACCATGGATGTAACAGTTGTGGCGATCGCTCGTCGATTTAACTTGGCTACTATAGCAATATACCGATCATCAGAGGGAGTGGTAACCCTTGGAAGACCGAGCACAGGCCTTCGGACAACTTTTTGACTTGTTTGGAATTGTTTTCATAATCGAGAAATTACCGAATGATCAACGCCAAAGACAATAGAGACATTTTTGATTGACTGTCTCGCTTCAAAGCGTCCGACAGCACACCACTATCTGTCATTCGTCTTCTTTCAGCCATAGAAACACGAATATCATCAAAAATAATCCTACAAAAGTTATAAACACTTCGTATCAGCATTTAAATGCACCTCCTCAAACCCTTCAGAATGTGGCGTCTTCAACGACTGCCTAATTAGCATATATCCGGACAGTCAATCGCTATCGGCTATCACATACGATATTTGCATACTGTCATCTACATCTGTAGCGATTTTCAGCCCCTCAAATTCAAATACGCTTTCAAAAATGAAAATTTGCATTGCATGCTTAACTTTAGAAATTCAGTGTACTTAGATCTAATGAAATACTTAACTATGCTTATACTTAGACCTAATGAAATACATAACTTTGTTCATACTACTTAGACGTGATAAAATACGTAACTGTAGTAAAAGTTAATATATAAGTGTAATAAAAAAAATCTGTTGTGCTCAACACTTGAATTTCTCTATAGATTAACAAATTTTGATTTTGTGGGAAAATACTATAATAAGAATTATAGCTTTCTTATTACTAGATCTCGCTGAAAATCAAAAGGATGTTCCGATCAATAGTGATGTTTCAATTAAAATCAGCATATCAAATTTCATCACCAAATTTCATCACCAAATTTCAGCGTATCAAGCCCTATTATGTTAAGAGATATCACGTTAATGTGATGTCTATTTTGTTTTGTACACGATCGTGCTCTTTGTTGCTATGAGTGATATTACGTGGGGTGAATTCTTGTGGGCTGAATACGGCGAAGCTGGTGTAGATAATGAGGATACAAAGTATAGATGGCACAAACACCTGGAGAGTGTTGAAATAAGGAAGCAATTCACTACTGATGAAATGGAACTGATTGTAGAGGAGAAAGCGTCTGCAGCATGGAAAATTAAATGGCAACGTTACCATATGCTTTTGGAAGAGAAAAAGCACAACGAAATAATGGAAGTAATCTCGAATACTCCGGAAGGTTTGGACGTAGAGACATACCATCAGATGAGAGCACGTGCTGTACGCCATGCTAGTACAGTCAAGTACCATGAAAAGAAAATTGCTGAACTCAAGGCAGGTGAGCCCCAAGCAAGATCTTCTTGCGGGAGTATTGTCTCTAACACCCCTTGCATTCCAACACAAGCTGCTAATGTCTCTAATGACCAAAATATTGATGATAGCTCGGCGAAGAAAGCCAAAAGATCAAAATCTAAACAGCATGCCCCTATTGATGAGGAAGGTTTTCAAAAACCTCAGAAACGGCATGCTGCTCGTGCTTCGGCACATGAGCAATCTCAATTTCGAATTCCAACTAGCAAATCTATTTTGACAAACGAAATAAATGCTCCTGACGCTGAAAACATCATGGAAGTCTCAGAAACTCCGAAGGAAAAACACCCTCTCCCCCCCCCTCCCTTCTTCATCGTTCTACTTGCCAACTGGCCGGAATATACTGCTGATCTTAAGGAAATTACTCCCTCTATCTAGGGCAACCTGAGAGGCGAGTTACTAAATGTTGATGTGGATAACAGCAAAGAATTTAGGGAAATTCAAGCTAAAGTCTTAGCTGATAAAATGCATTTCCGAACACATGTTCTAAATAAATTCAAACCTTTAAAAGTTATTATCAGAGGACTTCCGGTTCCAACGGACCCAGAAAAATTAAAGAGCAACTTTTAGAGAAAAACTTTATAAGTAATTAGTGTAACTCAGCTCTCCAGCGGGCCCAGAACCGCAAAAATCTTAATGCCCCTGTTTTACGTGCAACTGCCGAAAACACAGGAATCCCTAAAAATGTATGAGGTTAAGGAAATCTTAAATATAAAACTCAAGTTCGCGAGCTAAAAAGGCCGCAAGGGCGCCACACAATGTTATTCGTGTCAGTCGTTTTTCCACTCAGAAAATTCTTGCTATATGCCACCGAAATGTGTGAAATGTGCAGGTTCCCACCTCACAAGAGAATGCACAAAAAATACGAAGTACAGTGTACCTGTGCTAATTGCGGGGGCGCGCACCCTGCTAACTTGAGAAGTTGTCCCAAATTTTCCAAAGCAAGATTTGAAAATCAGAAAACTTTCAAAAGCAATTACGTAAAACGTACACGGTCCTACGTTGCAGTAATAATCCTGAAGATAGTGCAATAATAATCCTGAAGACAGTGCAATAATAATCCTGAAGATTTTCGGGAACTCCCAGGCCAACAAAATCCAAATCAAAAAGAAAATAACGGATGGAAAAACCACAAGCCAGTCAGAAAAAGGAGCAGGACATTGTCAGCTTCCAAAAATACTTAATAAACTATGAGGAAAGAATGCAATAAATTTCTTGTCTTAAGAGCTTTTAAAAAAGCTCTCCCAGAAATCAAAAAAGCTAATCACATTATGGATCAGATCTTCCTTCTGCACGAAAGTGTTATCACTTTGAGCGCAGAAGAGTAGATCCCCGGACTGGACCATTATTAGGATACTCTCGGCACTGATTTTCCATTGGTCCTGAGCTCGAGCTCAGAATCCCCGTGTTTCCACTAGATCCCTTCCACCCTTAGCTAGGTGCTCTCTTTTTCTCAAGACTGTGTCCTTCTAGACACACATACCAGTAAACTTTTCCCTTTTTTTCTTGTGGAAAGCTTATTTCCACTTTCCTAAATTAAATGGCATGAAGGATAAAATTGGGACTTGTCTCAATTGCATCCCAACTGCCATCTTATTACTCTTTCGGGAGACAACCCTTTCGTTCTTTTCGAGAAACACTCGTGCTAAAATCATTTAAATACTATTCCTGCCTACCCTGTTAAATTGGAGATTAAAGGCAGCCATTCTTGGTCTGTCCTAGGCGCTCCATAATGAGATCTTGAGATTTTGTTTGTATTAATACTTTGGCTCATTGTTTCTATTAGTGTTTATTTAATGTTGACTTATCGGTATATTTACATTGAGTACTTGAAATATATTTTTTCTTATTTTCTTACTTTTTCAGCCGGTTTGTTAGTCGTCATATTGTTATTGTACAGGCATCGTTGTTTATGGTATTTATTTAAGAATAAAAAATTTAATTTTCTTTTGGTTTAATCATGTGGTAGTATGTTGACGATCATTTCAGTTTTAATTTTCTTTTCTTTTATTACTATTTGGAGTTCTCTTCTGGTATCAGAGGTTGTATTGAGTTATCTTTGCTTTGATGGTTGATTCAATAGTATTTTTCATTGAAGGTCCAAACCTTTGTTTGTTTTCCCTTTCGTTGGTTTGGACACCTGGCCTGATGATGTTGGCGGACAAGCCTAACAAGGAGCTTCATCGGGTCCGGCGCACTTCTTTGCTATCGTGTCGTTGTTATCTGGTTTTAAGTATTTTATTTGTATAAATTGCTTGAATCATTGTTACTTTATGTAAGAATTTGATAACTGTGTAAATATAATATTCTGATTGATATTTTTGTTGGCATGGCAGGTGTTCTGCTCCCTATACCTTTTTATATTGTTTTAAGTTTTAATAAATATTCTGTAGGTGCTGCAGCATCGCCATTCTGACGGTGATGCGGGTTCCTTTGCGGGCGGGACTTTGGCTTGAGGGTGGGAATTTCGTACGTCTCCGTCGACGTTCCTTCTTGGGACTGGTGGTGGTTGACACTAGGAGGATTCACTTCCCAGATAGGAAGATGGAAGGAGAGCATCGACCGCTAATCAACGGACGGTGGCCACATTGGGGGCCCCCTCTATTGTGAAGTTCTCATTGACATTATAATGAAAATGAAGAGCGTTTAAAGCGATATTTTAACGACAACAAATATACAGCTGGCTCGAAAATTTGAAAGATTAATGTTTAATGTGCATTTACAATTATTTAATGGTCTACTGCAAAAATAGATGGCGAATGCAAGTTTTGTTCATTTATGAAAGCGGTCATAAATTAAGTTACTTTCGAATGTTTAAACTCAGATAATTGTAAAATAAATATTTCAATATTTGAAACAAAAGCAAAAAAAGTTTAGTTATCACATTAGAAATATTTTAAATCAAGGAGAATGGATAAAATTCAGTGGCGTAGGCAGGGCTGGGGTCATAACTCTGTTCCTTCCCCCGATGGCGAAAAAATTGCATTAATTCTTAGAAGGAACTCATTTTGGAAAATGAAATTCAGCACTCGACCATTTCTCTTTCCAAGTTCGTGTTTACGCCTATGACACAACTTGAGCTTGTCATTTTAATACATAATTTAAAAGATATATTAAAAATATGCATATCCACGCATACAATAACAGAATCGGATTTTAGATTTACCCCCAGGGGTAACGAAAAGGAGAGGAGGAGAAATGAAACGTATAGAACCGACTACAGTACAAAACCTAACGGAGACGGACTTTCAATTTACTCCTCGGGGTGGAAAAATGCATTTTTTTACTCGAAAAGTCTGTTAAGACCCTGTAGAAACCACCTGGTGGCCTAGAAAGCTGAATCATTGCACACTTATACTACTAAAAATATTGCATATATTCCATCTTCTTAGTTATAGCATCGACTATTAGGCAGAACTTCTAGTCGGATTTTAAATTTTCAGAACAATGACAGCAGAATTGAAATTACTGTATGTTGAATAAAATTATACAATAAAAGAAATCATACGGTGTACTCAAAACAAACAGCACTGCCTTAGATAAGTTTTTATTTACATCTAGTGTCAGATGATTATGCTTTAAATGACAGTATTTTAACAAATCTGCTGTGCCCCAATTGAACGAAAATAAGCATGGGCATTTGCGAAATCAACTAAGCAAAAATTTACTCTTAGATGTGCTCTTTTCATAAAAGATAATTTGATACCAACTATGAGGAAAATGGCTCTCAAATATCTACATTTTCCTTGGAATGCCTATCGAAAAATTTGAATGAATAAATGACCTATTTAACATTTTAAATTCAAGATCAGAATAGTCCAATAAAGTCCTTTATATAAAAGTATTTAAAAATGCAAAATTCATAACAGGTTTTCTTCTTATTATCATTTTACTGAAAAATATTTTAAAATCCTTTCATAATATATAAAACAAATTACTTGATAATACGAAATGGGGAAAATCAGGATTTTAAAATATTATATTTTTCAAAAAATGCCGGCAGAAAAAAAATGAATCCACAAATCATTCATTTGACATTTGATTTAATGGACTATTTAACATTTTAAATTCAAGATCAAGACAGCCTAATTAATTCCTATAACAAATGTATTTAAAAATGAAAACTTCATAAATGAGAAATGCTTATTGTCATTCTTATTGAAATTCTTATTGTTATTTCTTTAAAAAAAATTTATGATCCTTCTATATAATAAAAGGCAATGTCTGTGTGTCTGTCTGTCTTATACACTATACGTTCAGCGACCGCGCGTCGGAGAGCTACGAAATTTGGCAATCGGAGACCCGAGGGGATGGGAAGGGGACACGTGAAAACCGATTTTTAAAATTTTAATTATTTTTTTTGTTATTTAATGTTTTATGCGATTTCGACCGTTTTTTGCCATTTTTGCCCTTTTTTCTACACGATCCGGACATCGTAGAAAAAAACAAATCACACCAACGGAAAGAACGGACAATTGCGAGTAAAAATATATCAATTTGAACTCTCAATTTCGATTTCTAATATTTTTTAAAGATTTTAAAACAAAAGTCACTTTTGGCTCAAAAAAACGATTTTTGGTTTTTAAATTCTCGCATAGTAAAAAGTACTCATAATTTCGGCTAATAATTTACATTTTTAGAAAGCTCAAACATCTGGCTTTCTTACAAGCCCAATCTGGTCAAGAAATAACTAAAATTGGCCTCTGGATCGGAATTTTAAAGAAGTCATGATTTTAAAATTCATCGGCGGGCGAAAGAAGTTCCCATTTCTCATCGCCGGTTTCCCTCCAAGCAGGCGTTTCAATGGCGCCGGTTTGTGTCTAGGTGGAGGTGACGTCACGGTTCTGAATAAGGCTCCTCTATATGTAGTAGAGGAGCTCTAGTTCTGAATATGCATAGCGATGGGTGGGACAATAAAAAACCAAATTAGAGTTTGTTTTCCGTTTCCCGCGCTTCCGGTTTTAAATGAGTTAAGAGCTTAGCATATGTATTGTAGAAATTATTATATCTATATTTTAAATGATGGAACGATATGGATTTTTAAATAGATATTTTAAATATATATTTTAATTTGTGGATATTGTAAATGGATATTTTAATTTTATGGATATTTTAAATGATGGAACGATGGATATTTTAATTTTATGGGTATTTTAAATGATGGAACAATGGAACGATGGAATGAGGTTGATGGAATTAAGAGTTTAGCTTATGGTCATTTTAAATTGTAAATTAGAGCGCGGGAAGTTAGCGGTAGGCCCGGGTTCGATTCCCGCCACTACCTAAACAGCCGCCGTGTTCAGGCGGAATACGATCACGTTAAACATGTGGGTCCGTAAGTCCTTCCGAGAGGTTGGTGGTAGGGGAAGGAGGGTACGGTCCCTGTGGATGCCTCCCCCACAGGGTTCCGGTCTAAATTGGGTGAATAAAAAAAAAGTTATGGAGATTGTCGCGGAGAACGCAGTAGCCCAGTGGGGGAATTGCACTCGGTAGGCCCGGGTTCCATTCCCGCCACTGCCAAAACTGCTGCCGTGTTCACGCGGAGTACGATCACGTTAAACATGTGCGTTCGTAAGTCCTTCCGAGAGGTTTGTTGTAGGGGAAGGACGGTACGGTCCCTGTCGATACCTCCCCCACTGGGTTCCGATCTAAATTGGGTGGCACTTCCTGGCCGTCCAAACAGTTACCTTACACCTTTCTGGTAGGTCGCGCCAGTGAGTTTGCCACGGTCAGAATTTTCAAGGGTAGCGAACAGGCTGGTCGCCAAAGGCGGCTAGTCTATAATATATGAAAATATATAAAAAGATTATTTGAAAATACTAAATTAGGAAATGTGGATTTCAAACGCTACTTAAATAATAGAGAAACCCATTTAATACGCCATAAATGAGCTCCTTTGATATGCCCTAAATACACGCAATTAAGAATAAGAAAGAACTGTTCGTTCAGCAAACAAACAGTTCGTTCTTAGTGGTTGTTAAGGACCTAAACTGTTCTACCTGTGCTTTTGGCCTGAAGAAGAAAGCTTATAACGCCTTCGAAATAATTGTCACCTAACTAACATGTCTGCCTTCTCCAAGAAAGTTTTGTAAGTCACTGCCTTACAAGCATTATAATTTTACGACCCTGTTATCTTTCCAATAAATATATTGTATTTTCTTTTCTACGGAATGTGTGTATCTTGTACTTTTTCCTACATTTGATTTCGAGAGTATTTTGTATTATTTAAAAAATATATTATATTCCCAGCCTTTCAACATTTGTTAAATATCATTTCTTTTTATGGAAATGACTCCCCTTAAAGGCATTTTAATTCCACATAATTACTTTCCTTAAGTACACAGTATAATGTATAAAGAAAGTATTGTGAAGGGGTAAAAAATTCGAATTCGCGTTTTCGACGAGAGATCACGTTTCAAGCATCCCTGAATACCAATCAAATGTTTTTGAGATGCTTTATGTTTATGTATGTGTCAATGAGTCTGTGGAGACGATATCTCAGGAACAAATGGAATGATTCGAATGTAATTTGGTACTAAAATTACAATCCGTGAATACTGGAAGCCTGTTGATTTTAAACGCAATCGAATGTTCAGAATCCCCTAAATTTTCGAGTGACATTTTGAAAAAATCATCAAAAAATCAAAAACTTTAATAAAGTTACGTAAATAATCATTTCTTATGTAATGCTTCCTTACAAAATGATTAACATAAACTTTAGAACGCTAGCTTGAACCGTTCTCGAGATATTGCACATTTTCAAATAAATGTATCAAAAAATTATATAAAATTAAAAAAATATTGTGAAATATGTTCACTTTTCATATATAATATCATGCGATAAATTTGGTGACATCATTCTCGTGGATCTAGCTCGTTCCATTCATAAGAAAAGATACTTTGGGTAATACTTTTATATTTGAACGCCAATAGGAGTTTATCTGTTAAATGAATAACTTAGTCCTCCATCCATAATACTTGGCGAGCTTTTGGCGACGAATTTGGCGAAATATCGCCACTTGGCGACTTTTTAAATGTTGCCAAATTAGCAAAAATGTCTCCAAATCGATAAAAATAACGCTAAATCAATGAAAATTACGACTAATTGGCGAAAATCCAATATCTTGGAAAGAATATAAGTAGCTACTATAAGAATAATCTTCTTTTTCGTCCGTAACGTATGACAAAACTTTGGGGACAAATTTGTCGGAATATCTCGAACTTGCTGACTTTTAAAATGTTGCCAAATTGACGAAAATATCACCCAATTGATAAAAATTCGCCAAATTGATGAAAGCAATGCTAAATCAATGAAATGGCGACTAATTGAGTTCAATATCTTGGATAGAACATAAGAGTAGACTATAAGAATAACCCTTTTCTCCGTTCGTCCATTCGTAACGCTTGGCAAGAAATTTAGCAGGGATTTCGCCAACTTGGCGAATAATTTAAATGTTGCCAAAGTGACAAAACTGCTCTAAACTGCAAGGTGAGCTGGACAGTTTGGAACGTGGAAGAGAAATCAGGTGTGGTAGGACAGCCCAGTGGTTAGCATGCGGGGACTGCACTCGGATGACCCGAGTTCGATTCCCGGCTCTGCTCAAACTGCTCCCGTGTTCACACGGAGTACGAGCAAGTTAACTATGTGGGTCCGTAAGTCCTTCCCAGAGGTTGATGGTAGGGGAAGGTGGGTACGGTCCCTGTGGATGCCGCCCCACTGGATTTAGGTCTAAATTAAGTGGCACTGTCCCGGCCGTCCAAACAGATATCTTACACCTCCGGTAGGTCGGACGGTCTGGGTCGAAGAAGAGGAGGTATCATGTAAGAGATGGACAGCTTAGTAGCTAACGCGTGGGGATTGCACACAGATGACCTGAGTTCGATTTCCGGCTCTACCCAAACTGTCCCCGTGTTCACGTGGAGTACGGGCACGTTAAATATGTAGGTCCGTAAGTCCTTCCTAGAGGTTGGTGGTAGGGATAAGAGGATACAGTCCCTGTAAATGCCACCCCACTGGTTTCAAGTCTAAATTGGGTGGCACTCTCCTGACCGGTCAAACGGATTCCTTACACCTTCGGGTAGGTCTTGGTCAAAGAAGAAGAGATGAAGAGATATTAAGCTCCTTACAGAAAAGTAAAACTTTTTATATCTCTAGTAAAGGCTCATGATAACTACTAAACAATTGCGTCCAGTCATTTGATAAAAAAATTAAAGTATTCCGTAAAAAATTCTGTTAAAAAATTAAATTTCAGTGAAAAAATTAAATTTCCTCATTTTAAATAAAAAAAAACCTGGGGGGTGGACGAATTCGAGAACCATGTGCCCATATAAGAATGATACTATAGACCTACAAGAATGCTGTGTGAATAGCCTAATATTGAAATTTAGGCAAAACATTTCATTCAGATAATCATCTTGTGGAAATTGAAATTTTATTAACCAAAATTTTGAACCGTCAATTATGTTGAATCAATTTCTTGCATTGTGAAAAAGAACGATGTTCGTGAAGTACACCTTTTTAGCGTTCGTGGCATCACACCTTGACAAAAGCTTCCAAGCATCCAGTAGTTCTAATAAATTAACCCGACATTTGTTTGATGTATTCATGGATTTTGAAAAAAAGCTGGCTGGATATCATAACGTGCTCACGCGTATTCATAACTGATGGTTTTTGTGCTTTTGGCGTCAAGCTTCATTTTATAAACACATTAAATTGTAGATCGTGGTTTTAACTTTGTTTTATTTCTATTTCTGGTTATTTTGGAAACCAAAACAAACACAATGAAAACCATATTTAAATTTCAAGAAATATGGCTTTATGCAACTTCAGGAAGTACACCAAAATAACAGTTCAACACCACTGTCAAAGTCGCCCATGACGTCCAGTCACAATTTTTCATCTGCTTCTGCAGCAACGATATTTAGCAGAACGTAGAATGACTTGTTATCCCCCCCCCCCCCAATTCTGTTTCCTAAATCCACAGATATATCTATGTTGTTATCCGGCACCAACATCAGACCATTAATTCATATTATACATTCAAAGAACATGCTTATATCATTTCTATACCGGTCGGCGATCTAGTCTACCTTTTACATCTATGTTTTTTAAAAGAATAATCGTTATCGTTCAATTAAAGTTGCATGACATGGATCTGTCTGTAGATCTGATATAGATCGTATACACAAAACTGCTTTATCCCGTTGTTAGGTGATTGCGTTATATATGTTGTAATATATGTGCATATTTTTATCAATGACATTTCGGGATCTTTTGTTTATATTCCTGCATAATAGGGCGCATTATTTCAACAAGTCGGATATGTAACACAGTGCTTATATTTTATATCATCTGTTTTTGCATGAACTTATAATATTTAAATTGCCTGTTGATTTTCGCAAAGGATTTTATCATGACGAATTCATTTTCTAAAATTGTGAATAAAATATCGGAGAAAACTACAATTCCTCCTGAAAAAGTGAGTTTATGTATGGTTAGTGCGGTTTGTTTACTGTATGCTACAAGAGTTGGTTTTCCTATGCTTTCAAAAACAATCAAAAGTTTGAAAAACAGAGCTTCAGAAGCACAGCATCAAATCTCTTCTACAAGTCCTCAAAAATGTGTCCATAATGCAGTTACAGATGATGTGGGCATAATAGCAACAAAGACAATTGAGAATGAAACTAAAGAAAGTGATCAGCACCCAAGAGGCAGCATATATGATCTCAAAAATTTCCCTGCTTTTAACAGAGAATTTCTCCAACAACTAGAAAAATTAATTAAAGTTATGATACCAAGTATTTGGAGCATTGAAGCAGGTTTATTAATGCTTCATACATTATCCTTGATTATGCGAACGTTTTTATCAGTATATGTTGCAAAATTAGAAGGATGTGTTGTGAAATTTATAGTACGAAAAGATATTCGTATGTTTACTGTACAGTTGTCAAAATGGCTACTAATTGCTCTGCCTGCTACATTCCTAAACAGTTTAATCAGATTTTTAGAAAGTCAACTTGCTCTTGCATTTAGAACAAGGTTAGTTCGATATGCATACTCTTTATATTTTAAAAACCAAACATATTATAGGGTAAGCAATTTAGATGGAAGATTGGAAAATGCTGATCACTGTTTAACTGAAGACATTACATCATTTGCTCAATCAATTGCACATTTATACTCTCATATTACTAAGCCCTTGCTTGATCTCATTATAATAAATTTTACTTTGTTTAAAATGGCCAGTAACATGGGTTCATATGGAATGTCTGGACAGGTGTTTGCAGCTGCAGTTGTTATTGTTACAGCTCATATACTAAGAAAAGTGACACCAAAGTTTGGAAAACTTGTCTCCGAAGAGGCAAAGCGCAAAGGATATTTAAGATTTGTACATTCTCGACTCATTACTAATGCTGAAGAAATTGCTTTTTATGATGGCCATACGGTATGTGTCTAAACTGAATTTCCTTATAATTTGCTTCATATTAGTTTTAATTGTAGAAAACAGGGTTGGCAAGTTTTTGACATATGATGGTTTTATTCAGTTTTAACCATGGTTTAAACCATCACGTCAAAAACTCCATGCCATAAACGTCAAAAACTGTCAGAAACCTAAATTTAATAAGTAGTGATTATAGAAATATAAATGCTTAATTATTTGTAATAATTTAACTAAGAGTAAATGCAAACAAAGTTTTTGTTTATTACTTCAAAAACCTGTTCTTATTTTTCTCATTACTGTCATTACTATTTCCTTCCTCATACTTTAGTCTTAGGAAGAGTAACACTGTGATATGCTGGAAAGGAATATCCAAATGTGAAGAATTTAAGGAAAATGACAGTGATTCGTTGAAATTTGTCAGCATGACTGTGACGCTTCTTTCTTGTCCAGCCAGTTCTGTATCAAATTAAAAAATATTTTCAAACTTTAGATATATACATTCTAAGATTCGAAATTGTCTAGGTCAGTTTTTTCTGTAGAACTCTGGAGTTCCATAACAAGATAGTTTTGTGCAATTTTTTTTAATTGAAAAAATTGAAATTTAAAATTTTTGTATGCATAGTTTGGACTATACTGGACTTTTCTTAATTTTGAGATTTTGTCATCAAATTGAGTTTCAAAAGGGTTGACCACTTTCAGTTTAAAAATTCTTATTTTGTTCATTTTTTAGGCAAATAATTTTCTTTAATTTATGCCAATTTTATGTGGAAAGAAGGAAAGGTAAATAACTCTTTTTTATTATTTTCTATTCTCTATTCAATGTTTGTCCGAAAAAAAAAAAATAATAATAATGTTAAGAGAAAATATTGTTAAATATTCCGTATCAAAAAGGTGAAGGTGTTAACACTAACATTTCGAACAAATTCAAATTTTTTAAAGGAAGTTAGAAGGCATGCACCAAATTATATTATTTATTATGTAATAAATTTGAAAAAAATTAGTAATGAACAACAACAAAAATATAATTTTAACTATATAAATGTTAAGGATAACTGTATTTTCCTTAATCAAATGCTACATGTTCCTACATTAATAACATTGTTTCAATTGTGCTTTCTATTTTATTTGTTCGAAGTTTACCATACACATAGAGGTTTTTGGTGGATTAATGCAGTTAATACATGGTTTAAACATATGTCATACCAAAAACTGGTTTTTGATGGATAAAACCCAACCCTGGTAGAAACATTGCAAGATTAACATTTACTGATTTGTGAACTTATAAAATATTCTGTTTTTAATAGTTCATCTAACTTTTTTTTTTTTTAGATTCAAATTTCAACTGTATAAAAATAATTGAAGTGATTGATGTATGAAAATATTTGAATAATTTAAAAGTTTTGTCTGATTATATTGGAATATTATATGTACATGGCAGAGGTTCTTTCTGCGCTCATTGAGATTTTGATTATACTGTGACTCGGGGCATTATTAATGGGACTTATTTACGCTGTGGTCATTCTACATAAAATCATTATTTCCTTTTTAGATTGATGAAAAACTACTGATAACTGAATTTTGAAAAAAGTTAGGACTTGTCCTTTTTGAAATCACCAATTCAGTTGTAGATTGAAGCAAAATTTTAATACTTCACATCAGTATCCCAATACTGATCCGGCTGTCAGGTGTACACCAGATTAATGCACATTACATCCTCACTGGGCTAAAGCCCTGCTTCCATTTTCAATTTGATCTTACTGCATCTCAAACATGTAAGTAATGGGACTTGTGCCCATTTTGCATAAAATAATTTCTCCACATTGGGAGAAATCATTGTTATCTCAATTTGAAAATGTTATGGCTCATGCTTTGTGTAAAATCGAAGATTCAATTGTAATTTCAAGGAAAGTTTTAATATACTTCAGATCAGCATCCCAGGATGTACCATCAACCAGGATAAGAATGAACCCCTTTTTTGTAGTTTTCATCAAATATCCTTCCAGTTGTATGTAAAAAATTATTTGGAAATATTTTTTATTAATATTTTTTACCTAAATTTTAATAATATCTTTCATTTTAATTTGTTAAATTCTTTAATTTTATAGATTACTCAGGATAAAAGTAAAAGAGGGGGGGGGGTCAAAGTTACCTGGTGTTTTGGGGGTAACTTTGACCCCTTGTTGTTTTTTACACTTAAGTCAATTTAGAACTCCATTAGGGTCAATGTTAATGTTTAGTAAGGTAGATGACTGTAAGGTAGAATAGGGGTCAATTTTATGAAATTTCCCCAATTTTTATGGAGTTACACGTTAAATTCATGTACATTTAATACAGACAAATGAAATTTTAATTTAAAACGATTAAGCTAATAGATTTCAAAACTTTTAAGAACTTTCTAAACCTTAAATAATGAAAGTGTTCGATATTACAAATTTTCTACAAAACAATGTAATGGTAAAATTCTTAATAGTGACAATGTCATCTACAAGCAGATTATCTGATATTGAAAAATCATTCTCATCTGACAACAGGTTGACATCTTTAAGATCAGATGAATCAGATGAGAAATCAAAACCTTTATTAGCTGCAACTTTACATGTCTTGGACTTTTGTTTGGATGTTCCACTTGATTCTCCTGCTTTTGATTTCTGTTAGAATTTTTTTTTTTTTTTTTTATCAATACTGCTATAGCCTTCTTTGTAGGTTTAACCTCTTCGCGACGGCGGCATTCCGGAACTGCCGTGGCCCAAAAGACGGAGCGCTTCGCTTCCGAACTGTTTCCAAAGAACGGCAAATTTTTTGCTCTAAGCCTAACTCTTGAAAAAAATTCACTAAAAATCACCTATTCAACACAGAAATCTACTTTTTTCAAGAATCAAAGAAATATTTATTTTCGATTTGATGTACATTTTTCATACAAATCTGAATACAAAATATTCGTTAGTTGCTCCCATTCTTTTATCCGAAATAAACAAATAATTTCACTGCCTCTGAAACCCAAACAAATAATACTCTCTTATATTCCTATGATTCACTAACGAAATCATTAAGCTGAAATCAAAACGAGAACCAGAACTCAATTATAAAATAACTGATGCCATGAGAAGTGCTCTATTTGTTTATATTACAAAACCATGTTTCACCACTCCAAATGGAGAAATGATTAATGGGATCCTTCCTGCCAAGGTCAAATATCTGCAAAATACAATGGAGGTGTTTGCACGGACATTTAACGCCATCTAGTAGACAAATAAAAATGTTCGACATAAAAATGCACGTACGTAGCACCCGTCTTTTAGGGTACAGTTTTCTCTGCCATGAATGCGTGGCGGCCGACCTTGAATGCAAGTTCGCAGCCGACACGCGGGCTTGGCAACCATCGCGAATGGGTTAAGAATCGATGACTTACTGGTACTTGGCATGTCAGCAGCAAGAATTATTTTGCCAGAGCTCATAACAATCTTCCATTTTTTGGGAACATGACCAATCAAATTTTTTAAGCAATTTAATAATTAACGGAAAAATCAACTCAAATAAAGTACGGAAGCCAGATATTGTAGATATCTCGCAGAATTTATGTGGCGAAGTGTTACCGGTAGTGATAAATTTAATGAAACTTTATCGGCAATAGCTGAGTTTGGGCTGCTACAAATTTCAATTTAACACAATATAAAGTTGATCAAACCCCATTATATATTAAATTTTAATCATCGTGTTTGTAGTGAATTTCTCGTATCAGATTATATCGCCAATATTTGTGTTGGCGACAACTCGGAAAAGCAGTCGCTAACCTATGGTCCCTATAACTGCTAAGTACCTATTTTTCTTCATAAAAAACAGCATAATATTGTTCTTTCACCAAGTTTTCCAAGCCAGTTTTGTTTCTTTCATTTTCAAAATTATTAGGTCATTTTCAAATTCAAAATCATCACCATCAGATGAATCATCATATTTAATGCTAGATGTTTCATGATCAGAATCTTCTTAATCTGTTTTCATGCATGCTTTTAATCTTTCTCTTATTTTTCTATCGTAAAACTTTTTGGTTAAGTTTTTCTTCATTTTTGGCAATTCTTAATTGGTTTCATTCATTTTTTAGTCTCTTTTTCTTTCTTATCATTTTCTTTTTTCTTGTAAAAGTATTGCTATTCTTTTCATGTGGCCACTGCTGGAATTCTTTCTTTTAATCCACTATTGATTTTTGGCTTCTTTTGTTTAGGTTCAGGCCAAAATAATGCTCATTTAAAAGGTGACTCCAAAGAATTGATGCCATCATGGCAATTTTCATCTATTCCACTTTCCGAATTACCATTACTTAAAGCTTGTTGAAGATGAAATTGGCCAGTTGAAGTACTTGGGGCATTACTAATTTCAGATTAATCTAATCCCAGTGCATCAGTTTTAGCATGTAACATAGAAATGTTTTCACAACATTGTGAATTCTCAATTTGTTTCTCAAAATTTTCAGATTTATTAGCAGCACTATCACTAATTGTTCATTTTTTGCCATACTTTATATAGTTCAGAAGCACATTCTTTTCCATTCCACTCACCAGATTCCTTTAAGCAATTATTAAATTGAAGAAGTAGACTTTCATCCACAAATATTTCAAAATCTTTCAATGAATTTATATATTGATTTTTGTTTTTATCCACATGATTTAAAACAAAATTATCAGATTGCTTTGCCGTCGAAAATGTACTTGAGCATTTATTAAAATCTATTGCATCAGGATTAAACACATATATGCCACATTTTCGAAAGTCGTTTGTTACGGCTTCAGTGCTAATGCTATTTACAGCACTTTCAAACATTTTGGCAAATGTAATTTTTGTAATAGCTTCATTTGGATTATTCACGCACCATTCATGTACTAATTGCTTCCACTTTTGCTTCATTCCTTTAAACACACTAACATCACATGACTGAATTATATGAGTTGCATTTAGAAGTGCCACCAAAATAATGCCATTTTCAGAGCAGAAATTGCTAACATGTAATGTAAGATAACTTTTATGTCCATCAATAAAAAGCAAAACAGGTAATTTCACTTTCTGCTGTTGCAGCCATGGATAAAATATATTAGTTATAAATTCATAAAATGTTTCTCCAGTCATCCAGCCACTCTCACTTTTACCAATTCCCCAGTGTTTTGAGCATTGCTCACAAGATCCGCTGGCAGTCTCACATATGGATAGACAATGAATCGAGGTGCAGATGCACCATCAGCTCGAATTGTAATTAGCACTGTTAGATATTCTTTCTCTGAACCTTGTATAACTTCATAATCATCTTTGCATCCTTTAAGAGCAAGAATCTTTCCTGTTCGGGGACAAAGTAAAAAGGCAGATTCATCACAATTAAATATACCTTGAGGATCGTGGAAAATATCTGCAAATAGTTCTTTACAAAGCCAATCTTTAACTTCAGCAAACCAAGATCTTAATTTTGCCTTTGTTGCTTATGCTCTAGATTGTATTAGAGCTTCGGGAACACACATCCTGATTTCAGGATGTCTGGCTAAAAATAATTGAAACCACTTTTTTCCTGTTTTATTATTTGTAAAGGGATTTCTTCGCTGTGAAAAAGTAAGAATTTTTTGCACAGTTGATAACAAATCTTTTTATCAAAGGAAAGCCAGCTTTAGCAATGTTAAAAATCCACTTCACTAAATTATCTTCTTTTGAAGGCAGAATAGATGAAGGACCCATTTTTTGTTCATGTGAGCTTTTACCAGAAACTTTGTTTATCAATTTACTACGGGGTACATCAAATGTTATGCTAGCCTTTAAAACACTCATATTTTAATTCTGTACTGCATTTATTGCTCCTAACATAGGCTCTTCAGAATAACGAAATTTAGGCTTAATCCCATGTTTTGTATATCAGCTAGTTTTGATTCAGAGACCATTTTGAAGTTAATCTAAAAAATAGAGAGAAGAATACTATATAAGTATTGAGCAAAAACATATAAAAGAAAAGAAAAACTTACAAAAACCAGTAATTGGCATGCCAGATTTGGTGATTGACATGTATATAAATTATGTTAATTACTGATAAATATTTTGAAATGAAATTGGTTGCAAAACAGAAATAAATTATAATTTTATAAATAAGGTGAAAATCCGCTGCATAAGTCAAACTAGTCTGTTTCTCTTAACTGTTCCTGTAGTAGTCTCTTAACTGTTTCTGTTTTTAATTAACATTTGAATGCATTTTAATTACATGAAAGGATGTTAGTTAAGTTATATAAATAATTTTTTATATACTTTTGTTTGCTTTTGAGTTATTCAGTGAGTGTCATTTAATGGTGTTCTGGTTTTAAAAGTATCTAGTAAATGACAGTTAGTGTCAATTACTTCTTAACTGTTCCTGTTGTTCTGTCAGGATAACCGTCAAAAATTACACTGATGTTTGAACCATACCTTTTATTTTAGATATATTTTATTATATACCATACCTTTTATTATATATACCATACCTTTTATTTTATTACAACCTCTGGGCCATAAGACTGAATGTAAAAAATTCATAATTGTTTTTTTCCACATTTCTCTCATTAAATACTTTCATTAAACATGATTTAGTACCTTTTCTTAAAGAAGTGCCGTCAAATAATGACAAGGAGAATGAAGCTAATTCAAACTCAAAATAAGTCCGAAGTTTCGTTGGATTATAACAGGTGCATACAATTCATTTAAATAAATATCTCTTGAGAATTTTACACTTCATTTGATCTTATTCTAGCATTTTTACCGATTGCCTGTATGATGACCATATCCTTCCTGTGCAGTTTTATTTCACTCAAATTCAGTCCTTTCATTTTTTTCATTGCTGCAAGATATATTTCAAATGCAGTGTCACGATTAACTGTATTATTGGATACTGAACCTGAAGACAAACAAAGTAGCTCACCTGCCATCTGAGCAATGGGATTGTTCTGGTTTAATCAGCTCACAAACTTCGTTAGATCACTGTCATCCCTTATTTTACGACTTTCTCGCAGTTCTCCATGCTGTCCGCTAGAGGTCATTGAAGCTTCTATTCTTTCTCCTTCATTTATATGTAAAAAAGTAGGTGCACCATGGATCAACATGAGTCAGTCCACCTACAGATTTCATCACCTGCATCCGTGAGTGATCGATACACATAAAGTACACATATGAAAAAATTGACTTTAAAGAAAAGGTGGGCCTTGACATCGGACTAGCATAAAAATTATGGAACAAAGTTGCATAAGAAAAGGTACAGAATTTTATGAAATCGATTAAAATTTTCAAAGGAATTAATTTTTAAGAAAAACAAAATTTTAATTTTTATACGGCTCCCATACAAAAACATTTCTAATGAGTAAAATGTGCCCCATACACTAATAAGGTGATGTGCAGAATTTATCACTTTATCATAAAAAGTCCCAGAGATATGAAAAGACAAAAATGCTGACTTAAATCAATTTTCAATGCATCGATATGGGTTCTCAGAGGGGAAAAATCATATCAGCAGATGGCGTTTCAGGGGTCATGCACAAATTACGACAGAAAACAATGATTACATAAATAAATAATAATTTTTCTTTTTATTAGTACAAAGGTATCTACACTGTATAGAAATAATAACTTTACACAAAGATTACAAAGCTTGTTCAAAATGTTTTCCATCCATGCCAATACAGAATTGCATTCACCCGATAACACTTCTATGCACTCGATCAAGTTCTTGTTCGGTGATGTCACGACAACCATCTTGAATGCGTTGTTGTCAACTCTGTCTTATTTAAGGGAGGTGACATATAAACAGTTGTGCATAAATGACCCCACAAATAAAAATCCATAGGCGTTAAATCAGACGATCTAGGGGGAAATTCGACTGGCCCATGCAAGTCAATCCACTTGTCTGGAAACTTGTTATTTAACCAGTGTTTCACAACTGTATTATGGTGAGCTGAAAATCCGTCCTGTTGAAACCATACATGTGGAAGTACTGTTAGGGGCAGTTCATCCATAAAATCAGGAATAACCACATTCAGAATCTCATTAACATATCTGTCACCTGTCAACAAACCATCATACAGTATAGGTCCAAGCAAACAGTTTCTGAAAATACTACACCATATATTCACAGAAAATTGCTCCTGATGATGAATATCACGTACCACAATGAATTTGTGTCAGACCAGAAGTGCTCATTTTGAGGATTTATGCTTCCATCTTGATTAAAACAACATTCGTCAGTCCAAATTATGTTTTTCAGGAAAGAGGGATTTGCATCCTCCTGATTTAGAGCCCAATTATAAAAATCTAGATGATGTTGATAATCTGTTGGCTCCTGTTCTTGCACACCATGAATGTTAAACGGATGCCATTTATTCCGTCTCAGTATTCTCCACACTGTTGCACATGGTATGTTCATTTCTGAAGCAGCTGTACGAACAATACTATGTGGATGACTGCAAAAGTAAGCCAAGATATCAATTTCTGCATCAGTTGAGTGAAGTCTGGGCCTACCTAGTCTACCTACACGATGTATGCTTCCTTTTTCACACACTTGTTGCACCAATTAGAAAATAAATCTCCCAGAAGGATGTCAAGATTTGGGAAAAGTATGTTGATATTCCCTTCAATTTCGTTAGCATTGCAATTGCATAAACTGTACAGCATAAGCATTTCAAAATGTTCTTCCTTGCTGTATTGCGACATCCTGTCGGTACAGACTAACTACACTGTCAAAATGTAGCAGAAATGTGAAATACTTAAAGGTCGCTCAGACTGCGGGCTGCATGCGCTATGCTTGCATAAGCGAGGCAATTGATCAATGGCAGAGCAAAAACAACTTTTCATGTGATGATGCGTCTGTTGTGATTGTGTGACGTACCGACCAGAGGCAGATATTTGCATATGCATACATTTCTAAGCTGTTTTAATGTTCATTTTAATTGTGCCATTTCAAATTTTTATTCTGTAATTAATCATGTAAAATTTTAAGGTATTTTTTAGGAAACATATTTTTGAAAAATTGTAAATAAATCTAAAGATAAGAGGCAGATATTATTTGCCTATGATGCATTTCTGCATTGCGTCATTTGCACTCTTGCTGTAAACATTTACATTTTAATTTGTGATTAATCCCTCACCAACTTTGTTTAAACATATCTCTGGGACTTTTATGGTAAAATGCTGAATTTTTGTAAATCACCTTCTTAGTGTATGGGACACATTTTACTCATTGCAAATGTTTTTCTACAGGGGCCGTATAAAAATTTAAATTATGTATTTCTTCAAATTTAATCTGCTGAAAATTTTTATCAATTTCATAAAATTCTGTACCTTTTTTACGCAACTTTGTAATTTAATATATATGTCTAAGATCAATATTTTAAGAATAAATGCCGAGGTCAATGTTTTTGGGACACCCTGTATATCAGGTATATAACTACAAATTTTTGGTAAAAACTCTCAAATTTTACATATTCTCTACTGGTTATAAAAAGATACATATTTAACAATGTTTAAAGAATATATACATATTCCATGAGGTATTTGAAATAGTTTGGTACCAACTGCATTATTCTCCAATATTTTGTTCATGAAATATAACTTTATTTCTGGGACACTTCTATTTCGAAGTTTAGGGGGCGTGGAGGAAAAACACATTTCTCAACATGTACTACTTGTGAACAAAAATTTAGCTTTCCTGGAATTTGTTGTGGGTTATAGTCTTTTTTTGCCTTTATTGACTGGTCTTCTAAGCAGACTCTCTTAACAGGATCATAATGCCTGCACATTATCTACCAGAGAAGCAAATGATTTTTGAAGGAAAATGTGTGAGTCTGAAGAAATTTTGCCATTTAATTGCAAATAATTAAAAATCTTAATTTTTTGAAAATTATATGCACACTTAAAGATCCATACCTTCCATTTAAGACAAGTCATGTTTTCTTTATGGTACAAATTCATGTTTAAAATCTTTGTCTTATGAAAGGTTATGAAATTCCTTCCTTCAACCTTTTTTCAATAATTTAAAATCTATTAATCTCTTTTTAATTTTTTAAATTTATATGTATACATTTATATGTAAGATTTGTATCCTCCATTTAAAACAAATCACATTTTTCTGCATCTGAAATTTGTAGTTATCCCTGGAATGACAACGTCGAGTGCATTTTATAGTGTAAATAATGTATGGTTAACCTATGGGCCAGATAACACTCTCGACTTCTTTTGATCTGGCCTCAAATCTGGCCTCGTGAAATCTTTTTTTCTGGCCCTCTAGGTGCTAATTATGATCCAAACATTGTTACCATTTTCTTACTCTAGAAACTCATAAAAATATCACATATAATTCTTATATGAAATGAAGTCACTGATAGAGCAATTTGATACAAAGTTTTCAGACTTCCACTACAATGACTCCATTTACTATATTTGCTCGTCCAATAAATGCTGATGTAAATAAAGTGCCAGAAATCTTACCGATGGAACATACTGAGCATCAGGGGAATTTAACTTCGAAATCACAATTTAACAACATTACTTTGATGAATTTTTATGAATTATATTTAGTGGAAGAAAATATACAAATTTATGCATTTTTTAGCAGTACATATATGTGTGAAAAGTTTTCTTTTTTTCAAGGATAAAACACAACACATTACAAACTCCGACAAGGATAACAAACAAAAATCTTGAAAGTTCTTTGCGATTATTCATAAGCAATATCAACCCCAATATTGAGAGTCTCACAGTCTAAGTACAAGGCCAATCCTCACAGTAAAGTTTCTAATAAAAGCATGTTTACTTATTTACTTACTATTATATTAATTGTAATTATACGATTATAAAATATACATAGAATATAAGTAAAAAAGTTGTTCAAGTAAAGTTGCACAAGTCGTTGATCTTGTACCTTGGAACTTTCGCTAATGTAGCATATGCCAAAATCTATTTAGCTTGGCCCTTCACTCTGAGAGAGAATAATTATTTGACCCCAGAACCAAGAAAGGTTGCCCATGCCTGGTGTATAGATCATAATTTCATGTTATTTTTTGACATTTTACAGTAATCAGCATCCAGTTTCTGTTCAGTTATATTATCAGTTACAAAGTAGAATGGAATGCAACTGTCACCCGGGTGCTCTGAAATGTAGGGAAAAGAAAGAAAATGGACACAGTTCAGAAAGACTGAGGGAATCCTTAAATCATAATATTACTTCCGCTGACAATTTGTACTCCAGTATCTTCATAACAGGTTCTCATAGGCCTTTTCAGCTGATTCTAGAGCAACTTAATCATATGGGAACATTTCCATAGGATTATAGGGAAACCATAGGGTCCTTATAGAGGTTGCGTAAGGGAACATTTCAGTTCCTCTATAGGTTCCATATTCTATAGTTTACAGGGGTATTGCCTAGGATGATTGATAGGTTCTATGCACAATGAGAATGAACAATTGACAGTACACCGAACTTTGATGGACCTTGACCCTTAGAAATTGAATTGCAGTCATAGTCCATGTGATGTTGATATCACTTCCTATATTCACTGTATCACTTCCTACATGCAAGTTTAAATAAAAAATGAGGTCGGATAATCTACCTTGACCCCTCTTTGTGATTATGGAGTTTTATTTTATTAATTTTTTTCCCCAAAATTTTTCATCCAGTTTTTGAATTCCTCTTTCACCCCCCACCCCCCACCCCTCTATGCATATATTGTAAGGAAGTAAAACTTCACAATTTATCTCCAATATTTGTCTTTTAATTCTAACTTTTAGATAGGTTGGAAGCTTTTTTAGAAAAAAGCTGAAATTGTAGCTCTTTGTACTTATTGTCATATTCATTACAAAATTTATTATTTGAAAGGACAAGAGATATCCTTTAAACTTACTTCTAAAAGCAAAAAAGCACAATTTTTACTATTGTTATTTATATGGGTTTCCATGTCAAATCAACCAATCATGAAACATCTTTGAGACAATTCTACAAGGGATTAAAATCACAAGTTTGCCAATTTTATAGATGGAGTTAGGATTCTTATTTTGGGAGTGCTTTTAGAGTTAAAATTCTAATGGATGTTAAAGCACTCTCAAGTTCCCTTCCACTATCTGTTGTGCACAGATAAGTTATCAACATTCAAAGAGAATTTTACTATTTCTACTAGACGAATTACATAGAATGTTTGATTGATGAAATTTATAACTAATTTTATTTTTCCAAGATAAAATTAAGCTATATATTGTGATCTATACTTGGTAGTATCCTATAGATTCACATGACTTCATCAGACATACTAAAATGCCTGTTTAAGCTCCAAACAGTTAAAATGCCTGTAAAAAACTTCAATAAGTCACAGCATATAAAGATTGAATACAAGTATCATCCAGTTTCAAAAGCAAACAATGAGCCTTCTTTGGCAAGATAAATTACACAGAGCCCCATTGCTAACAAAGGCCAGTGTGGCTCATTTATCCTGGTGAAGAAGGCTTTTTTTCAACTGGTTGATAGTTGATATCTTTATTCAACCTTTATATGCTGTGTGTAATCAATTTTTATTTTATAGAATTTTTCAGACAGCAGTCTGAGCGAACTTTCATATTAATATTAAAATGTCTATTACCCCAGACAGTTAACTTTGCTACTTCTTTAAATGGTAATTAAAAAATAATTCATGAATATTCTTTAAATTTTAATTTAAAAAATATATAAAATCAAAATGCTTGTGAAAAACAAAATATTAGCATCTTATCTTATTTCATATTTCCATCTGTCGTTTTTCATATTCTCATTTGTCACTTTATATTTTTGTCAGGAGATGTATATTTTATTTTAATTAATGATATTAAAACATAATTGCATGTCTGAATTTTACTTAAAATGCTCTTTTATTGTACATAACTACTAATTTTAAAGTATATATTAAATGAAATTCTAATGAAAACCTTGTAATACAATTTCAAGGTATTTTTCTAATCTTGTTCAATATTTTGGTTGATACCATTGTTTATAAATATATTAATTTCATTGCAACATTCTGATTTACTTCTATTAAATACATTGCTAATTGTTTCATAATTGAAAGGACATTGTAAAATTAAGTATTTCAATACTTTCACCAAAAAGCTCGGAGACTTTATCTTTTAAAATGATACCATATATCTTTTTAAATTCTTGCTCTACAATATTTACATTCATTTTAGGTTGAGCTTTCCTTACTTCAAAGAAGTTATAAAGCTCTTGCTTGGCAAATGAATCAAATATACAATAAAAAGCTGTGGTATGTTATGCTAGAACAATTTTTAATGAAATATTGCTGGAGTGCAGCTGGAATGATAATTATATCGCTTCCTATAATGACTGGTTATACAAAGACAGATGCAAGTGAGTTATTTTTAGATTTTTATATTTTGTAATTATTAAATAATTCAATTTTGTAATTATTGAATATTCAAATGCTTTAATAGCTTTTGATCATACATACATACGTGGTTTAAACTATAACAAAATTATGCATTACTTTGGTATAATATTAGCAGAGTAAGTGACTTTTAAAAATTTAATATACAAGTATTTCATGTTAAAATTTATAGCAAAGAACATATATTTTGTATTAATTTGTGTTATTTTATTTTATGGAATTGAAAATGGTCCTAACTTTATTTCAGATGACAATTACAGTGACGATGGTGTCAGCACCCGTACTCAATATATGACTACAGCAAAAAATATACTTATTGCTGGTGGTGATGCTACTGAAAGATTAATGTCATCATACAAAGAAGCAAGTTTTATCTTTTATTAATTTTAATTCATCTCTTTACATTATGCTGATAATCATAATGTTGCAGTATTTCTTAAAATTGCCTAAAAAAGATTCACCATAGACACAGAAACCATTCTCCTTCTATTTTTTGTACAATAGCTATGTATTGTATGTAAAATAGACTAATTTTGCAAAAACTACAATCTATTTTAGGGTAACTGTTTAAAAATGTCCTAAAATTTTTAATAATAATTTTCTCTTCTGATTAGTTTTTAAACCACTGTATTTAGATCATATATTTAAAATCCGCATGTGTATTAAATTATTTATGTATTTACCAAAACAAATTACCTGTGTCCAAAATAAACAAACACTACATAAATATTACAAATATCAGGACTCAATTTCTAAAACATCTGTTTTAAACAAAAATGCCATTCCCACACTCCATTTTCCATGTACCCAAAACATTGTACAATGCAATTTAACATTGATTGTATAAATAAATAATCACTGCGTGCTGAAAATCTTCTGCTGTACTTAAAGTATGACATTGATCTCCATAGCAATTAGCATGACCCCAGTTGTGACATCATGAACAAATGGGGAAAACTTCTTTCAAAGCAAGCAATCAAATAAAAAATTGTAACTTTTATAGAATCACATAAAAGTTCACAAAAAAAAGTTTAAAAATATAGTAATTAAAATATATATTATTTGAATGCAAAGATTGGAATTATATGAATCTTCAATTTACGGAATCCAGGTTCAGTTCAAAGCTTGTTGAAAAGAGTGTTCTTTGATCATTCTGATGGTGCTAATATGGAAACTCTGTAATAATATTTTTTATTCCTGAGGGACTAGAAAAATATTGCTCTAAAATAAAGTTTATTTCACTTTGGAAAAGTGTCATGTTCTTCGATTGATTAAATAAAAAGGTCTGCAATTATTACCTGACATATTAAAAACAGTAGACAATATTTTTGATTTATTTTTAAGGATATATTCATTCTACCAAACTGAAAAAAATTCTACTATTTCAATTTTTTAGTACGTTATCATTTTAAAATGTGTAAGACGTTTCAATCACCTTATATTTTTGCTTTCTGCTGCATATTGAAAAATGTTTTTATTGATCAAATTGAGTAAACCAAATGAAATATGGTGTAATTATTTACATCGATAAATAGGACCTATTGACTTTGTGAGAGCTCAGACTATGGTAGGCTCTCAACTTGTATAACATTTTTTCTCAAAAAGTGAAAAACTATATTCAAAATATTTTTGTTAAAATCTTTTACAAAATTAGCCATTTTATGTATAACTTTTTATGTAAAAGCAAATGACATTATAGAACATTGCCATGTGCTTCTCCATATACAGTACAGGAGTGTTAATCCAGTGTCCTGATATTTGGAATGCTAAAAAAACTGGAATTGGACAGAATGATACCAAACTTTGCACCAACAAACATTTTTTCTCCAAAAATTGATCAAATAGCATTCTTTCTGTTTGTGTTTTTTAATCTCGCCAAAAGATCAAGTGTCAGTTACTATAATATTTTTTTGTAGTTTCTACGGAAAACGTCCCCATACTACAAATTACAGAATTCCCATATTCTCCTATAGAAAATTGCCAGCAGCCACTGAAAATTTAGTCACGTGTGATATTAATCCATACAACAACAGGAATTTACAATCGGATAATTCATTAATTAATATCTTGTTTTTCTTGCACTTATTATATTATATGCTTCTTAAAAAGTTTCTAAATTTGGCATAAATCACTAAACGGGTTATCGAGATTGTTACCACCATATTGCATCTCCTAAATTATGGAGGACTTGCTCTTTCTGATTGGTTCCAAGAGATGTGTCTGATGTTTTCTTCACCAAAAGAAAATTGCAAAAAATTATTTTTTTCCAAAAATTTATTATGACATGCTTCATGTTTCCATACAACAGTGCATAATTTATGCAGATTTCTAAGTGTGTCAATCCCATGTTTGTTTAATGCATATTTGGTCCTATATTTTTTTTTATCGAACTTTTAAAAAGTGTTTTAGAATCCTAATATCTGAAATTAATTGGAGTTATCTTTGTTCAAAATGCTGAGAAAAAAATTAGCGGCTGTAAAACGTAATTTTAAACCGATCTTTTGACTTCTTCAGACAGAGCATTTTCTCTGGAGACCCCGATTTGTACATTTTCTGTCGATTTTCAGGCAAATATGCAACTCTCTTGGTGTTTGAAGAATTTAAGGGAAAATTCCTTATTTTTTTCTTTGTATATGAAAATAGCTAAAAAATTTTAGGCCAAATGTAAGCTATGGCTGCCAAAACCATAGCTTGTATTTGGCCCAAAATTTTTAAAATACATATGTTGATAAGATTTTAATTTGTTGTGTTTTATTTATTTGTTGGCAATTTGGAAAAGATTCTCTGGCAATATCAAGAAAATTTGCATTTGCATACAATCCTCATTATATTTCATTTTACTATAAATACATTTTCAATTTTTGCAATCTGTTTGTATCAACTAAGATTTTCTTAATAATTTTATATTTTATGTGGGAAAATTACTTTTCAAACATGTAGTTAATGGAATGAAGGGTTATTTTCTAGAAAGATGTATTAAAATAATGATTTAGACACTTAAAATACAGCCATTTTGACAGGATATATTAAAATTTGATGAATTAAAAATATGAAATTTGGACAAATCTATAAATAGTGTTATAATTTTATTAAAAATAAATAAATGTTATTATCATCTTTAGTGTAAATTTGGGTTCTATGGAGCCTCAATAGTCAACTTATTTTATGTTTTGACCTTTTTCATAATTTTTTCTTAAACACTAGATCTAATTCTAATTTAATTACATATCATATATTTTTAATCTATATAAATAAAATTAAAAATCTATCTGATGGAATTTATTGGGTAGGCTTGGAATAGCCCCACTTAAAATTTAGTCCATATTTCGAGTTTCTATGACCAAGGGTTGTCTAGATATTAATTAAAAATGCACAGTTAAACCTTCCTTAGACATAGCTTTATGCAGAAGATATTTTTTCCCATAAATTTATTTGAAGGAAATGATATCATGTCACTTACCAATGTGTTCATGCAGCAGATGATTTTTATTAAATTTTTTGCAATTTAAATAATAAAGAAATATATATGAAATAAATTTTATCTAAATTGCATTTTTGACTACTGGATTATATCAATTACAGCCTTCAGGTTTAAAAATTACTGGGATTATTGATATTTTCAATTTATTACGTCATCTGTTTTATTTTGGCATAAACAGTTGAAACTCATATATTGTAGTACAGTTAATTTTCTATTAGTACAGTAAATCTTCTAATCTATGAGATTGATACTACGATTATTGTAGTACAGTAAATCTTCTAATCTACGAGAATATAAGTAGTACGGTTATATCTTCCCATACAATTTTAGCACTTTCATTTTGGCATATATTGATTTAATTTCATATATTTTTTTAATTTGTTTACAAACAAGGCCAGGCTATTTTATTTTTCAGATCTACCTGTGAAGATAAATTTTGTATAGCAAGAACAGTGATTCTTAAACTTCTTTATAGAAGCATTAATTTAAATATTTTAATAGAATGTTTTGAATAAATAGTATAATACATGGGTATACTTTCTAATCTATGAGAATGTAAGTAGTACGGGTATATCTTTGCATACAATTTTAGCACTTTCATTTTGATATTGGCAGTTATTATGCTTTTTGTTTGGCATCAATTTCATATTTTTTGTAAATATGTTTACAATGGGGGCCAGGATGTTTTATTCTTCAGATTGTCCTGTGAAGGTAATTTTGTATAGCAGTATCAGATATTCTTAAACTTCTTTAAAGGAGCATTAATTTAAATATTTTAAAATAATGCTTTGAATAACAATGTCATTTAGAGTATAGTAATTTGCACGTGATTGTGAATTTTACATTTTTTATATTATATATTCTGTACGGAGAACAAGTATACTGCTAGTAATATATAATTTTATTTAATTAAGTATACCTTTTCATTGCAAAACAAATCTTTATGTAATATATTGTAGAAAATTAAAATTCAATGCTGAAAAATTGAATTTCAATTTTCTACAATAACATTGTAGAACATTCCAGAAGATTTTAGAAAAAGTTTTCTAAATTATGGGGAAAACCCTTATCCAAAAAGTGAACAGTCCAAAGCATTCCCTATAATAGATCTCATACTGTAGTATGTTTTTGATAAAAGATAGAAAAACATAAAAAAATAAATATTGTCACTAATATAAAAGAAGTGAATGATTTGTAAGTATTTTTAATTAGAAAAAAATTAACACCTTTGTGTACAAGTTATTGCATATTATTTGTGAAATATTAAAAACTTTACTTTCTCATAAAAAACGAGCATGATATCTCTCAAATGAATCAAGCAATTTCCATGAAAATGTGTATGCTTTTTTAATCAGTTACAACAAAAACCTATTCATTTTCAGCATTATTGAGTTATAAGAAAAATCTAACTTGCCTTATTGTTTTCTACAATGCAAAATTTGATAGTCTAGAGAAATTCATGTGTTGGATACATCTGATTTTTTGCAGATAAATCATAGTTATACCTTAAATACCATTATTGCTGATTATTTATTTCCTCACTCTTAAGAACATTAAAAGCTATATAAATTACTAAGTAAAGAAAAATATACCTATGGAATGGAATGCAAAAATTTTCATATTATTTTCTTTGTTATAACTAAAAGAAGATCCAATAAAAATTAAGTTTTGCAAGAAAAATCTGGAATTCTGATGTTTAAAAATGAATTTTGCATGTTCATTGTTTTATTTTAATTAAAGATTATTCCAAAAATTTTATGTATAAGAAAATTAATTTCACACTCTAGTTGCATCATTGTTTTGTTTTATTTAGTATTATTTTTTTAAAGTTTTTTATTTGTATAATTTTTTTTCATATTTTTTCTTATTTTAAGTACCTGTTTTAGATTACTGAATTAGCTGGCTATACTGCTCGTGTTTCCAGAATGCTTACTGTGTTTGAAGATGTTAGTGATGGAAAATACCAGCGCACACTTACAGAAATATCTACATCTTTTAAAAGAGCTACAGAATTGAAAGGACTAAAATTCAAAGATGGCATGCCTGAAGTTCTTGGTAATATATATATAATGCTTTTTGAATTTTTTTTACTACTTTAAACACATTATATGTAAAGATATATGGATGCAAATAATACCAATGTGAAGTATGAGATAAATTGCTTTTAATTCCATTTTCATTATGAATTTTTATTGCATACCAAATTTATTTATCCATTCATAATACTCTATTCAGGTATAAGACATTGCAGTTACCCTTCAAAAATAAAATGAAGTACAAGTGAGCATATGGATGATAGAATAAATATTTTAAATTTGAATAGAGAAGTGAAATGACATTAAACCAAAATAAAATATGCACATCTTTCCTCTTCATATTTTAATCGCATATTTAGCATATTATCGCATATTATTTTCATTAAATTGTTAAGATATTTATTTATCATTCTTTGTAAAATCTCATAAAATTTAGGATTGAATATGCCTTTGCATTTCAATTTTTTTTCCATATTTTATTCCTAAGTACCCACATCATAAGCTCATTTCATATAAAGCTTGTATAAGGTGTTTTTGTTATTCTTGATTTATAGTAATAAAATCAGTGTTTCATATGAAACTGAAAAATTTATTTCTTTAAAATCAAATACCTTGCTCATAATATAAAGTATACATGAATAAAGTTATAAATTTAATTTACATAGACAAAGAATTTTTTTTATATATAAAAATTTTTTGTCTATGTAGAATTTTTATATAACAAAAATTATTAATAACAAGTAGCAATTTATGCAAATTTTAAATTTATTATTGCTACACACAGAATATTGCTATTTGCATTTTCAGAATTAAATTGATTCATCCATTTCTTATTTTAAAAACAAACAGCTATATAAAATTGGGATTTTTAAGAATTTGATTTTTTTTTGGGGGGGGGGACACAAATTTGTTATGAAATACTTTTACTGTGAATGTAACAGTATCTTTAAACTCATCAAATGAATTCAATATTTACTTTGTCTGCAATACATGGTAATGTATAGGGAAAGTATTGGAATCATGCTAAAAATCGCAACTCAAATTTTCGACAGATCTACACATTTGGGGACCTTTAGAACTTGAAAAAATTATTTTTAGCATGACGCCTGTGTGTGTGTGTGTGTGTGTGTGTGTGTCTGTTTGTCTGTGCAATGTATGTATCCACTCTAACTCAAAAACTAATGGAACAAATTTTGTAAAATTTGGTAGGTAAGTCACTTGTGTTTGACCCTGGTGCTAATTAGTTTTTGGTACGATTCGGGATAAAAGAGCCAATCTTTTTTTTCAAAATGGCCTACAAAAATCTTATGTATCCACTCTACCTAAAAGTCTAATTGACCAAATTTCACAAAATTTGGTAGATAAGTCACTTCAGGAATACCCTGGTGCTGATTAGATTTTGGTATGATTGGGAAAAGGACAGCCTGTCTCTCTTTACGAAATGGCCTGCAAAAAGCGTTAAAATCTAAAAAAAAAGACTAGATATGCTCAAATATATCAATTTAATGCTTGTTTTATGTGTAATTTCTGACCAGGAAAAGAATAAGACCTACTCCATTATTCTAGGACTAACAACCGTTCTTGGGATATTTGAGTTTTTTTAATAGTTTTGTTGCACCGCCTTTGAAAAAATGTCCAATTACAAAATAAAAACAAAAATTCAATTAAAAGTGCAAATTCAATGTTCTGTAGTGCATTTAAACTCAATTTAATAAATTATTAAAGAAATAAAGAAAAAATGAATTTGAGCCTGCAGCAAAAGTCATATGCTGCCCACATCAGATTTTTTATAATATGAATGAAGCATCCTGCAATTCAGTGTTTACCATCAAAATAAATCACTACTCTGTATGAAAATGTTTTCTTTCATTGCTAACAAAATTTTAGAATATATTTTAATAATTAGCTTTATAGTTAATTTTTTTTCTTTAAGATTAATGATTTGAATCTTCAAATAGAATATTCAAATTTAAGACTTTTAATCTATGAAAAATTAAGCATAATATAGGCTAATATCTATTTAAAAATTTTATTCATGTAATAGATCAATCATATTGTTCAACAAATCTATGACTTTATTCAAGTATTTATCTAACCACTTTCTTAAAGGACAAAATCAGTCCTTAACAAGAAAGATCAATCATGCATAAAGCATTGATTATGAAACACTTTACAACTGCAATGCAATTTTATTTAAACATCTCTAAAATACGATACATTCAGCGGTGATATTTTAAAAATTATCAATACTACATTAATTTATTATATTTGAAGACTTAAAACTTTATTGAAAAAAATGAACTTTATTCAAATGACATCACTGAAATATAAATCATCTGGCTCTCTATGTAAAAGCTGTAAATATTTCATTCATACACTTTTATTCCATTCCTTTCATTCATTACAATACTACAATAATTTATTTTATTTAAAAACTTAAAGCCATGGAGGTAAACGTAATTTAACTCTATGCTTAAAGCTTCATCGAAAAACTCTGCTATTAAATCATCGGTTCTCTATGTAAAATCAATGAATGTTTCTTTCATATCAGCTATATTTCAGACTCAAAGAGCTAAATCATTTTGTGCTAAAGAAATTCAGCAATTCGTATACAACTCATCCTACATCTTTATGTGTTTACATTCTCCATAATTGAAAAATAGGCTTTGTTGTAGAAATAATCAAAGTTTGATGATCATTTAAACTCAAATATATTGTAATTGCGTTGTTTCATAATGTAGATGCACAGAAATTAAGCAAAAATAAAGTGGTTTTAGGACACATACAAATATAAATTAAAAAGAACTTTAAAAATCATGATTTTGGCACAAGATGGATGCCATATTTTATTTTGAAGTGGGTCACATGATCTCTTCATATAATATAGGTGTAATTATTATTTTAAGTTTTATTTAAAAACTACCGAATATATTTTGCTATTTTTTGTGGGATAATTTGAATATTTCCTAAAACTCTCGCAGCAATTTGTGAATTTTATAATTTTAAATTCGCTTAAAAAATGTTTGAAACATTAGGTCTTATAGGATTCATTGTATTTCATTTTTTCAACCCAGGTTCAGTCCAAAACTAATTGGGTGATATTATTCATTTATAGTCCCATATGTCCCACAGACCATCTGAAGAACATACTAAAATTTAATTTTGATAAAGTCATTTTTACGGCAGTTATCGTGCTAATGGACAGACAGAATGAAAAAATCATAAACACTTTTCAACTTTATTGTAAAGTGTTAAAACTCATTAAGAACTCCTTAAATTCACATTTATTTTTTAAGGGCAATGAAAACTCCTTAATTTTGCCAAATTCTCCTTAAAAACTCCTTAAAATTTTTACTGTTACAATTTCAAATTGGAAAAGGAAGCCGGACAAATGACTGGCGGTTCAAAATCGACACTGTGAGAAATATTATCAAAATAAAGATCACAATTGTTTTTATTATTTTATTTATTTATTTTGCCTTAAAATCCGAACTTTATTAGCGGATTTTTTAATTATTGCACAACAGGCAGACTAAACTTGCGAATTTTCATATTTTGGTTAATTTTAGAGAAGTATTGTGCATAAAAGGCCACGCATTTAGAGAAGTATTGTGCATGCCACGTTATAAGAGTTTTATGTAAGATAATTCTTATAGTTAATATTCTCATGCAATGTTTCGAATCTCAATTTATTTCAATCTTCTCTTTTTATTTTTTAAATATTTCAGGTTTTCAAATGGTTATTATGCTGAGTATATTTTAAAACTAGCCACTTCGCCCCCCCCCCCCCCCCCCCCCCCCCATCTTCGCCCATTCTTAATGACTAGTGGTCACTAAATGTGGCATCTACATACTTAATAGAAGTTCAGAATATCAAAAGGTTCCAATTTTAAACAAAAAAATGAATTTGCGCACATTTTAAAAGCCGAAAGGATACAAGTTTATAAAAATCCCTTTGTATCTGTTGACCTAGAAAATGATACCAAAACCAAGATGCTAACTAAAGTGGAAGCACTCAGTAATTAGGCTAAGAGGTTTTGAGTTTTTCTGTTGTTCCTTTGCACCACTACCACTAATTCAAACTTTTAGATTTATCCCTTAGTCTTAAAGCTGAGACGGATTTGAATGACATCCTAACCAATATTCTAGCTATAGTGAAAGTTCTTGATAATTTTGATACATCATCCACTCACTCAGGCAGTCAGTTCAGTGCATATTACAGGGATATATTTTTTTAATTAATAACATGTTAAACAAGAAATAAAAAGTAAAAATTTATTAATAAGAATGTTGTGAGCGTTTGTTTATTCTTGTGCAGAATTATTATATATGTAAATTCGTGATAACAACGACTTTGAATGAATTTCCACTGCTACAAATATAATTGTGCATTGGTCTGCTATCAAACTGACACTAAACTTAGATTTTCTTGCTGCAAAGTAGATGCAAATCTTAGTTTTACCTGATACTTATTTATGTTAGAATATATAGCATTTGATTGTATATTGGAATTATTTAATGAAATTTGTAATTTAAGCAGCTGCGCAAGTGTTATTTAATATTTTGGAGCATATTTATCTTTGCAAAGTAATTCTGGTATAAAGTAGAGGATTCGGGCGTGTAATCTACAAACTCCTTAAAAACTTTTGATATGCCTTTAAAAACTCCTTAATTTTTGTTTTCAAAATTGAGTACGAACCCTGTTACCTAATATCTTCTATTAAACTGTCAAGAAATATTTTGAATGTTATTTGGAATATTGACCTTTGTTTGATTAAATGTGCTACTTTACTTATTGATAAAATAGTCATAATGATACACGCACATAACTCTTTGATCTTCATTATTGAATTTTGTAATTCCTTTTAAGATTTTAGATTTTAACTAACACAGACTTTTGGGATATAATATTTGAACATAGTTTTTATATATTCAAAGGATAGATTTGATTTTCTACTAATTTATTAAATTTAATTTTATCAATGAGCCTGTAAAATAACATCTTATAGTATATTAGAAATAGAGTGTAAGAGGATGTTAACTGTATTACTTACACATTCACATGTACTCTTGGCATGACTAGGGGCATATAAATCTCATTTGTTGCCCTAATCCTTTTTATATAAAACATACTTGAGGATGTCCTACAAAGAAGACTTTATATTACTTAAATAATATAGTTTTCATCTGATATTCCTTTAAAGGTATATTTTAAAGCTGTTTTTAAATACGGAAATTTATTTCATGATTCAGTCAGTCAATATCTTGAAATATACAGACATTTATATCAGTTATTTCATTACCTAGAGCTTGAATATTTTGCTGCTGGAAACCATAAGCAGTATCTTGTAGAATATGCAATTCTCAGCAGAATCTGCTGTAATTAGATAGCAATCATCTCTGATTGTTTTGTAGCAAATATAGTGATATGTTCAATCAGATTATACATAAGAACCCAATAAATTCCTCGGCTTACTTAATTAATGCATTAAGGGAATGTTGGTTCATATGAATCCATATTTTTGTTTCATGTGTGCCACTTTTAGTTATTCTTTATCATTGCATTAATAAATCAAATTATTTAATCATTTGGGAAATTTACATTTTGTCATACATACTTTATACCAACTCCATTGAATTTCATCTTGCTGTCATATTTCCATTCCAAGTACAGAGATACTTCATAATATAATTTGTTGCCATGCAATAAAAAAATTTTGTCTTAAGATTAAATGTTCAATATAATTACCCCTGCTAATACTTCTTGTGTTGTGAACATCTGTTTATCTGCAAAGAAAATCCATGTAATGTTGTGTCCAGCTCAGTCACCTGACCTATATTTTATCAAATACCTTTGAATGCTTTAGATGAATATGTTTGTAAAAAGAATAGTTGAATTCTGGTGAGTTTTTCAATTTTTGAATAAAACATTTGGGGAAATCCTCTTGACTAGAACAAATAGTTTACACCCAGTAGCAGAATCTTTTCAACAGTCTGTAATGCAAATAGGACAATTTGAAAATAGTCTGCAAAGGCAGCGTGAATGTTGTTACTCAAAGTACAACAGGCACCATATTTTTTTTAATACAACAAAGTTTTGAAATTCAATGAAATATGAAGTTTTTAAAATAACTAAACAAATCAGTTAAAAACACTTTATCTTTCTTTTATGTTCTGTATAAAATATTAATAAGAGATATTAATTAGATAAATCTGTATAAAATATTCTTTATCTTCTAAAATACAGGAGATTACTTTTGATTTCATAGAATTTTGAAATGACATAGTTGTAGAAATACTTTCAAAATGATTGTAATATGCAGTACTATACATCTCAATTAAAGCAGCTTTTATCAATTTTCTAATATTTTTATAGCCTGCTAGCAGATTATTGCGTAAAATAAATACTGATTATTTATGCCAATTTCATCTATACTTCATATTAGCCCTTGGTTGGTTTTTTCAGGGCTTTTTTTTCATTCAAATATTAAATCTTAAGGAGACTCCCTACCAAAAAAAGGAAGGGATTGTAAATACTTTGTAGGGAACTATCTTAAATCATATTAACATATTTTGAAAATGAGAAAATTTTAACCTTGAATTCATGTATTAAAACTTGAATAATGAATTAAATGAACAAGAATTTTCCAGCTTTTTAATATGTGTAAACAGAGATCACACGGTCCTTAACCCTTTCGGGAGGACTGGCACGCACTCATGACGGAGGAAACTTTACTGTAAACGGCGAGTGGCACGCCTGCTTGCCTTCACATGGAACGTTTTAATTTGTCTACTAGATGGAGTTAAATGTCCATGGAACTAACTTCAACGTATTTTGCAGATACATGAACTTGGCATAAGGAGTTTCCAATGAATTATTTCTCCATTTGGAGCTGTGAAACATGATTTAGTAATATAAACAGACAGAGCAATCCTCGCAGCATCAACAATTTTATAATTGAGTTGCGGGTTTTGTTTTTATTTCAGCATTATGATATCGTTGGTGAATCATAGGAATATAAGAGAGTATTATTTTTTTGTTTGGGTTTTAGAAGCAGTGAAATTATTCGTTTATTTTGGATGAAAGAATGGGAGCAACTAACGAGTATTTTGTATTCAGATTTATATGAAAAATATACATCAAATAGAAAATAAATATTTCTTTTATTCCTGAAAAAAGCAGATTTCTGTGTTGAATAGGTGATTTTTAGTGAATTTTTTTTTTAGAGTTAGGCTTAGCGCAAAAAATTTGCCGTCCTTTGGGAATAGTTCAGAAGCGAAGCACTCCGTCTTTTGTGCCACGGCAGTTCCGGAATGCCGCTGTCACGAAAGGGTTAAAAACTCCTTAAGAACTCCAGGGGTGATTGTGTTCCGGAAATTTTACCTTGCCACTTCCGGGATTTTTTTATGCAATTGACATTTAATTCTTTTTTTTTTTACGGTTTTTTCTTCTAAAAGTGCATTTTTTTTTTACGAATTTTTTTCTAAAGTCGTTTTTTAAAACCTCAATGGATGTAAAATGTTTAGCTTCCCATCTTCCCTTCCTTTTACATGAAATTCCCCCCTCCCTTCCTAGATCAACGCTGAAGGAGGAGAAATCTTATTTTTAGGTACAAAGTCCGGTTCAGGAAGCGGTTTGCACGTCACGTGTATCGAAAAAACTGAATGAGCCAAAGCGACCATTGGCACCACCCCAGCATTCTTCTCAAACAACAGTGTTGCCAGTTCAGCAATTTTCTGGCCCGATTTGGCTACTTTTCTAAAATTGCAGGTTTTTGGTCTATTTTATTTATTTTTTTCTTGTTGAATATGTTTGTGAAATATTTTCCATTTTTTCTTTATTTGCCCGTTTTTATAAGTTTAACAATGCATTTTGTTTAAAATAGTCATTGGTGTAGGCGTGTAAAGAAATAAATGCCACTGAGCTATTTTTTGCAAGAATTAGGGCTAGTTTTCAGCAAGTGATCTGGAAACAAGGATCACATCACGATCACATGTTATGAGAAAGAGCAAGTTATTGTTTGCATTTATCGTGTTGTCTACAAAATAAGTTGGAGAGTTGGTGGGATTTTTTCTTCAAGCAAATGCTTTATTCATGCTTTTTTTGTAAAAGTTTTTATTGAAGTCTTAACGTGTGATTGTTTTGGTATCATTTAACAATGTGTTTTGAATTTAATGGAGTTTATTTGTAGGATTATTCTTTGTTCCTGCAATTTCAATCATAAGCATCCATCCATTTTCTTTGTGTAACCGGCACTTTGAAAGGAAATTTGTTTCAGTAGTGATAATTTTTTTGACAATGCCGGTTGCTTCGGCTGGTCAAGGACACCTCTGTAGAAATTTTAAGGAATGGATTTTAAATGTTTCTTCCTCACAAGCAAAATATTTCAAACAATTAGCCAAAGCCAGGAAGTTCTTTTTAGAACAAAGACCTATGTTTTGGCTGTGAAAATATTGCGTAACTTTTCAGGAAATTTCTTTGTATGTTCAGGAAATTAGACTTAGACTCAAAATCACCCCTGGAACTCCTTAAATTCACATTTCATTTTTAAAGGCCCTTAAAACTTCTTTACTTTTCCAAATTCCCCTTAAAAACTCCTTAAAATTTGTGCCATTCCAATTCCGAAATGCAAAAGTAAACCGAACAAATGACTGACGGTTCAAAATTGGCACTGTGAGCATATATTATCAAAATAAAGATTACGGTTGTTTTTGTTTCTTTTTTATTTATTTTGCCTCAATATCTGAACTTCATTAGCGGATCAAAGGTAGAAAACAAAGAAACGAAACAACCATTTCACCTCTCCTGAAAAAATAAAAATAAAGTAGAAAGAGACTGGAAGATTGTTGATTAGTGCAATATATAAATATAAATATTTTTTGAATTTATATAAATATTACTATCATTATATAAATATTTTTTGAATATAATGTTTATTTTTAAGCATTTGATTGATAATGTTTAAATTTTAATATACAACTTTCAATCACTATCTTTTTTCATCTATTTTAATTTTTCTCTAAGCATGTCAGAACCAATAAAAAATAGATACAAAAACAAGTCTAACTTTAAAGATACCGTATATACTCTTGTATAAGTCGAAAAATTCGTGACAAAGAAAAAGCTTCAAAGTGGGGGGGGGGGGATTTATACGTGGAGTCTAAAAAAAATTAAAAAATCATTAAGTCTAAAAGTACCTTTTTCTGCAAAACAATCCATCCGAAAACAATACGGTAGTAATCAAAAAATTTACATACAATTTCCTCGTTTTCGTTCAATGTTTATGTCTCACTTCTCCGATTATGGCTCGATTCAGGGTTAATGAAAAAAAATTGGCTCAAATAACGGGTGGAAACCAGATATTGTTTTGATTGTGTGGTGGGTCAAAGACACTTGGGACAAGGGTGTGATATGTGTGAGAAATGGTCGCAAAATTGTTCAAGAAATATTGCTTTAGTAATGAATTTGATGGCATAAATCATGAAGCTTGATGATAGGGTTTTTATAAATGATGGTGATTTTTGAAATGGGCATAGATAGGATTGCTGCTATTTTAATGAAGTGCCAATGGTTTTTTAAACTATTTGGCTCTGACTATATGTATTAGACTTGCTTGAAATCGAACTTTAAAGGATTCCAATGAAGTTCAGATGGGATCGCTGCTATTTAAATGATGTGCCAATGGTTTTTTAAACCGTTTGACTCGGACTGTATGTATTAGACTTGCTTGGAATCAGTCTTTAAAGGGTTCCAATGAAGTTTTTGTAATGAAAATTACATTTCATTATTATATATATATATATAAAAAAATTTCATTTTTAAGTGTTTTTGAATAATTTATTGAATTTTTTTTTTCTTTTTGGAATCGACTTATACATGAGTTTTGAATTTTCTCTGTAAGTAGGGATTGAATTATATGCAAGTATATATCTTAAGTATTTGTTTCATAAAATATCTGATATCGGCAGATGAGAAAATAAACAAAGTAATAAACGAGAGAGAAAGACCCTTTAAATCCCACATTCAATTTTAGAGAGTGACCATAAAGATTTGTTTACATCAGCGTTTCCCTTCATACCCACTTATCGAAATAAACCAAAATTAATGCCACTTTTCTAAAAGTCAACATCCCTAGCATGTGGCCTTTTTTATTTTTACGATAAAGTAATGCCATCTAGTGCCATTTAAAAATTCATTTAAAATGTTCCAATTTTTTGTAGCGAATACATCACATTGGTCCAACAGGCACATTTTCTATGCATTACGGGGAAAAAATGGTGGACTGATAAAAGGAAATTGTCCTCGCGCACACAATAAGCAGACTAAACTTGCTTATTTTCATATTTTTGGTTAATTTTGAGAAATATTATGCATAATTAACCAAATATTGTGAGAGTTATTAATATTGGAAGTAAGATGATTCTTATAGTTAAGATTCTCATGCAATACTTCGTTTTTATATTCGTTATTATACTTCTCTAGGCTTCGGTGGGTTTTTTTTTTTTCCTTTTTTTCTAATATTTTAGGTTTTCAATTGATTATTATGTTAAGTATATTTTAAAACTAACCACTTCACCCACAGTTCACCCATTCTTAATGGTTAGTGCCCACTAAATGTGACATTATACACTTAATATAAGTTCAGAATATCAAAAACTGTTTCAATTTTAAACAAAAAAATAATGCATTTGTGCACATTTTGAAAGCCGAAATAATACAAGATTTTTAAAAAAATCCCTTTGTATTGTCATCTAATTGGAAGTTTTTTATTTTTTCATTGATCTGGAAGCTGAGACAGATCGAATAAGACCAAAATCAAGATTATTGCTCATACTTGATTACTGCGAAAGTACTTGATCATTTTGAAAAGTTGTTTTGAATAGTTTAATTTTTCCCTTGCATCGTCGACCCTAATTCAAATTTTTTAAACATTAGATTCTTCCGTTGACCTAGAAGATGAGACCAAAACCAAGATTCTAATGAAAGTGAAAGCACTCGATAATTAGTCAAAGAGGCTTTGAGTTTTTCTGCTATTCCTTTGCACCACCACCCCTAATTCAAAATTTTATATTTATCCCTTAGTCTTAAAGCTGAGACGTATTTAAATATCAAAACCAATATTCTAGCTATAGTGGAAGTACTTAATAATTTTGATAAATCATCCACTCACTTAGTCAGTCATTAATTAATTATCATCAGTTAATTCAGTGCATATTATATAGATATATTGTTTTAATTGATAACATATTAAACAAGAAATGAAAACGTAAAAATTATTTAATAAAAATTTTGTGAGCATTTGTTTATTCTTGTGCAGAATTTTTATATATGTAAATTTGTTATAAAAAAAGTGTTTGAGTGAATTTCCACTGCTACAAATCATTCAAATTGTACTTTGGTCTGCTATCAAACTGACACTAAACTTGGATTTACCTGCTGCAAAATGGATATGAATCTTAGTTTTACCTGATACTTATTTATGTTATTAATATATAGCACTTGATTGTATATTGGAATTATTTAAAGAAATTTATAATTAAAGCAGAAAATTAATTCTGATATAGAGAATTTGAGCATGTAATCTATAAATTCTTTAAATGTAATTAATCTATAAACTCTTTAAACTTTTAAATGTTGTACATTGTATTTAAACTGTTTGAGACACTCAAAATTTAAGGTTTTATAAACTAAAATATATTGGGAGGTATGTGGAAAAGACTGTTGTACATACTATTGTCTAATTAGAGGAATATATAGAAGATTAAAGATAAATAATAGTTGCAGAATATAAAAGCATCAAGCATTTGCAAAATGAAACTGATATTCTGCTTCATATTAGTAGGCAAAAATATAAATTAAAAGTTGTTTGTGTATTCTATATTTTATCAGTAATTATACTTTCATTTGTTATGAAATCTGCTAAATTCTGAATTTGTATCTTTAAAATTTCCCCGATTTTAATTGTTTGTAATATATTTTGAATATAGGGCATGTGATTGAAAAAAATGGCATCATAAAGTTAGACGGAGTTCCAATTATCACACCAAATTGTGACATCGTTGTTCCTAGCTTATCATTTACGGTGAGTTGCAAATCTTTGACTTCAGTTTTGTCATTTTTAAAATTTCATTTTAAAAAAAATAAAAGAAAATATTGAATTTATTTTGAGGACATTTATATTGAATGCTATTGTCATATTTAAAATCATTATTTCTTATTTTCATATTTCCTTTCTTTGGGTCATGTTTTGTCAATGATACATGCAATAATAGATAGTTTTGAAATCTTGATAATCATAGTGTTATATTGTAAATTAAACAATAATTAATTCAAATCAAAAGTGATATTTTTCTGAAAAATGAGAATATATAGAAAACTGGAAATGGTCTTGAATACGTTGGCCAATAGTGTTATATTATAAATTAAACAGTAGTTAGTTCAAATCAAAGGTGATATTTTTCTTAAAATATGAGAATATAGTTATAGAAAACTGGAAATTGTCCTGAATATGTTGACCAATTCTTAATTATTTTCTTAATATCTTAGAATATTCATTTCTTTTTTACTATAATTTTATCAGATATTCAATGCAGCTATATAATGTAGACTCATTAGACATATGAAAACATTTCACATTATTTGATGACACCTAAGGAAAAAAATGATTTTGCCATTGGTAATTATTTTATAGTTTACTTCAATCCTGAAGCATATTGGATCTAATCAAATCTTCTAAAAGTTGATTGTTGAAAATACAGTTTTATTCCCCTTCCTTAAAAGTAAAAAGGACCTAGAGAACCAAGTGGACTAAACTGTGAATTATTTCTTTACAATTTATGGTAATGACTTGTGAAACTGCTTTAAAAATGGGAAAATTTAAACCAACCATGATTTTTTGGCAATGTTAAACATTTGGTTTGTTATTTATATAATCTAAAAATTAAACTGCTCTTTCAACTCTATAAGGATTATCAGAATTCCAGAATTAGGATCTTCAAAATAATAAACCTGTAAAATACCTTTGTTGGGTGAAACGGAAATTACTATTTAGTGAACATCATAGATTTACAGGATAACCAAGTGTTCTGGTTTTTCTGGTGTTTATCCAGAAATTTACACCAACTCCATTTAACTCACAATGTACTCAAAAAGAAAAATAAATACCAGTTTTCCTCAAACTTTTAACAACAACAAAAATTTGCCTTATGCAAATTATTCCCCACTCCAACAAAAAAGCATATTTGGTTTTTCATAACTTTTATTAACAGCGACAATGGTGAACTGAGAAATCAAGGTCATTGTTTATTGCTGTATTTAGTACTTGCAGGGCTAAATGAAGGGGATGGAGTTTTCCAGATCTTGCTACAGGATTGGGAATGCAATGTTGGGATGTATGCATAGATTGGGGGAAAACAAATTAGTCTTGCATGGTTTTAGAGATGAATTACATGCTGATGACATGTGAACTTAATTTTTGAGGTGTTAAATTTCATGATCTGTGGCCTGTATGAGAGTGAAGATGGAAATTACAATATATATATATATATACATATATATATATGTATATATATATATATATATATATATTTCTCCCTCTATCTTTTAACTATATATATATATAGTTAAAAGATAGAGGGAGAAAAATGCACTCTATAAAGTAGAACTGCTGAGAATTTGTATACAATTCTCATCAGTTTGATTATTTTGTTTATTATTGTACTTTATATTTATATATATATATATATATATTATATATATATATATTATATATATATCGCGGCTTGCCGGTTGCTTTAGTTTTCCAGATCTTGCTACAGGATTGGGAATGCAATGTTGGGATGTATGCATAGATTGGGGGAAAACAAATTAGTCTTGCATGGTTTTAGAGATGAATTACATGCTGATGACATGTGAACTTAATTTTTGAGGTGTTAAATTTCATGATCTGTGGCCTGTATGAGAGTGAAGATGGAAATTACAATATATATATATATACATATATATATATATATATATATATATATATATATATATATATATATATATATATATATATATATATATATATATATATATATATCTCCCTCTATCTTTTAACTATATATATATATAGTTAAAAGATAGAGGGAGAAAAATGCACTCTATAAAGTAGAACTGCTGAGAATTTGTATACAATTCTCATCAGTTTGATTATTTTGTTTATTATTGTACTTTATATTTATATATATATATATATATTATATATATATATATTATATATATATCGCGGCTTGCCGGTTGCTTTCTGACCCCACATTGTATTGATTGATTGAAGACCCTGACCACACGACCAACCCGAAGGTTTATGGTAGCTTAAGACCCCACATTGTATTGTGAAAGTTGTTTGTTTTGGTGAGTTCTGTAACCCCTTATACTTCTGAGCATCAGTTTATATGCACCCTGTATGTATATATATATATATCTATATAAATAAAATTGAAAATCTGTCTGTTTGTCCCATCATCACGGGAGAACGGCTGAACCGAATTTGCTGAAATTTTGTGGGTTGCCTAGAAATAGCCCTACTTAAAATTTAGTCTGTGTTTTGCGTTTCTGCGAGCAGTGGTTCTCGAGATATTAGTAAAAAACGAAATTTTCGTTTGTCTCATCATCACGGGAAAACGGCTGAACCGAATTTAATGAAAATTTGTGGATAGCCTTGAAATAGCCCCCCATAAATTTAGTGCAAGTTTCGAGTTTCTAAGACCAGGGGTTGTTGAGATATTAATGAAAAACGGAACTTTTTCCTAAGAGTTCTACTCTCTAACTCCGTGGTTTATCCAAACGGAAAGGATGAAAATCGTTTGTTTAAAACGTCAAAATGAAATTAAACTTTATTTCTGAGTCTGGTGCAGGATTGTTGCATTAATTAGTCACTATCGGAAAACATGAATTGTTTAAAACATGAATTTAAATGGGAAAATCTACCTCCATGGGTTATCTTTCACAAGCTTTTACTCAACGATGAAAAGTATAAAGAAATCAAAATGGCTATTTAATTTCGCATTTTATTAGAAAGATTTTATCTGATATCATGTTGCTCGGACAATGGAATGAAATTAAATGTGTTGTTAATATTTATTATTATTTTTTCTATTTGAATAATAAATAAATGGATGTAAAAATATATTTTATAAATGAACGGTTTGATTGTTCTTTTAATTATATAAATTGCGGTCTGCGTACATCACTTTAATTTATTTTAGCAAAGAGGTTTCAAGCTCATATATTGTGTTTAGCTAATAAACTCATATATTGTTTTTACCCAATAAATTCATTTAGCCGATTGTTGAAACAGGAAAAGAGTAGAACGGGTGTATCTTATACAATTTTAGTGTTTTAATTTTGTATATACAAACGGGATCAGGTTATTTTATTCCTCAGAACTGCAAATTCTGAGCTACGAATATTTGGCGGAATATTGCTAACTTGGTAACTTTTCTTAAACTTTACCAAATTAGCGGAAATGTCTCAATTGATAAAAATGACGCAAATCAATGAAATTAAATTAATTTTTTTAGAATGGAGTACTGAAATGATGTTTCGGTAGCATTTGTTGGTCAGTCTATCCATCCTACTTAGTAACACATTTAACGAATATTTTTAATATCACCAAATTGATAAAAATATTTGTAAATCCATAAAAATATCATGGAATTGATAAAATTGTGCTTGAAAAATGAAATTAATTGTGTTTTGTTTGGGGATAGTATTGTGATGATGTTTCATTAATTTGTCGCAAAATAGGACTATCTACAGTCCCCCTTGGTGATAAATTTGGCGATTTTTTAAGTTATCGCTAAATTGACGAAAATGTCGCCAAAACTTCCATGGAGATAGCATTATTCAGATGATATGATTTCCATCCATTTATTTGAAGCAAATGATATCATGTCGCTTAGCAACGGATCCAATGTGTTATGTGCCATACGATTTTTATTAAATCTTTTTCCGATTTGAATAATAAAGATATGTATAAAAAATAAATTTCATTGACATTGCATTTTTGACTGGATAATATCAATAACGGTCTTCAGGTTTAAACATTATTATCATTTATATTTTCGGGGACTGTTGATTCAGGGATTATTGATATTTTCAAATTATTATGCCATTGTCTATTTATGACGAAAATTGTTGAAACTCATATATAGTACGTTGTACGAGTAATCTACAAATGCACGGATATATCTTCTAATCTACGAGAATATAAGTAGTACAGGTATATTGGCATATATTTTGATATATATTGGCATATATTTTGATATATATTGGCATATATTGAAATCAATTACGATCTTCTGCTTTAAAGATTACGGGGATTATTGATATTTTCAATTACGTCATCTCTTTTATTTTGGCAAATATTTTTGAAACTCATATTGTAATAGGGGTAATCTTCTACTAACACACTGGCATATTTTCTAATCTGCGACAATGTAAGTAGTACGGGGTTGCATATATTGATTCAATTCCTTTTTTTTTTTGTAAATTTGCTTACAAAAGGGGCCAGGATGTTTTATTCTTCAGATCTGCCTGTGAAGATAATTTTGCATAGTGAGAACAGATATTCTTAAACTTCTCTTTAGGAGCAATAAATTTAATATTTTAACAGAATTTGCACATGATTGCGAATTATAAGTTTCTTTATAATATATATTCCATACGAAGAACGGGTATGCTGCTTGTATATAATATATATATTTATATATATATTTATATATATATATATATATATATATATATATATATTATATATATATAAGAAAGATGTAAGAAAGTAGAAAAGAACGGGAGTGACCATATGAATTACATAAGAATGGTAGGGGCAGGGGTGGAAAATCTGCGCCAATTGCGCCAAACTGCTACAATTTCCGTTCACTGCTACATCCTGCTACAAAAGCACCTAAAATCTCAATATCTGCGCCAAACTGCGCCAAAAACGCAATTTTTTTACACGTGCAAAAGCGAAAGTTCCGCACTGATCGGTCCGAAATACGAGAAGAAAAATCCGGTTATCTGCAGTTATTCTGCGCGATTTCAGACCGCATTTTCAGTAAAACAAGTTTGCGTATCACATGACCACATCACGAGTACTTTAGAGTACAACCTTGAAAATTCGGACTTTGCCGATTCCGAATTATAGAATTTTAATAAAATTCAGATTTAATATTAACTAAATGCACTATAAAGCACTATCTTTAGTAAAAATAATGACAAAAGTTAAGTTAATAAATTAAAACATATTATTTAATCTAAAAAATAGGGCAAAAGAAATTTCTAAGAAAAAATATATACACATTAGTAATTTAGAATGTGTGAACGAAACGAAATGATAAAATTACATTTTATCATTTCGTTTAAATATTTCAATTAACATTTGTTATTTCATTAATTTCAGTTTATGAGAAAGCAGTTTTCTTTATCCTGTAGATGGTCATTATATCTGTTCGGTTTTAAAGCTTCTTTATTCAAGACCTTTAATTACATGATCGATTGTTTGCATAAGATTATCAATTGGTATTTTTTCTTCTCCGCATTTATCATCCCTACTTTGATATTTTTTTATTTAATATCATATCACGAATTTCGTCATCACTCCATTTATTTACGATTGGTGCATCATCATCACAGTGCAGAACTTCCGTTTTATCGGCTTTGCCAGAAGAATTTAATGTAGCACCGAGATTTAGTAAAGCGCGAGGATTAGCACTTTTGCTGATATATTTAAAGGTGTAAATGCGTTTAAACCGTTTTCGCTATTAACGAACGAAAAGCAAAAAATAAGAATTTAAAAGTTTTATTTATTTTCTAGCATCTATATAATGTTATGTTTAATATAAGGCTGATGACTCTGAAAAAAGTAAAAACTTTATTAGTAATAGTCATATATGTAAAATATATCGCAGTAGATAAAATAAATGTCTTTCCTAAAAAAGAAAAATATCTCTCCTCTCAATGATTTTTCTAAATTACGATGAGTCATTACTAGGCTGCTGCAACACCGGGACGTGGTGGGGCAGAGAAAGGGAAGAAAGGAATTTGCTTATTTCCTAATCGTAAACACAGCTGACCCCTTTGAGAGGTCTGTATGTTAATGACCTTGGTGCTCGGTTCTGTGCGATACGATATTATTTAGTTATTTATTTGCTATTTATAGTATGTAAATATAGCTTTCTAAACAAAAAAGGCAAAATATACTGTCGATTTTAAGCTGACACGTTCGACGAAAACGAAAAAATCGTCAGATATTGGGAGGGAGAGGAAATTCTGAAGACAAAACAGAATTCGTTGAAGAATGGGATTCGTACTACGAAGTGAACAAAATAAATTTCCGTGAGCGTTAATATGAATTCTCGGGATTTTTAGATTTAATTGAACAATCTGTGATAAAATGTTACGATAACGTTTTAAACAGCTTAATATTAAAAATTACATTGTTTCAGAAAAATGTCTTTTTCAATAATGAGGAAAAGAAATTTTAATAATAAAAATTCAGTACTTAAATAACGATGTATATTTTACGCGAAATAATTCATCGGGAGTTGTGACTTGAATAAGGGGGAGGAGAGATTAACGCCAACAACGTAATTCACGCTCCAACCACGAGCCGATCTACGGCCATCCATCTAAACTTTCGTTTCATTTCGGGGTTCAGAAAGTCGACCGGAAAATACGGTATTTGTTTATAAAATATAATTCCATATAAATAATCTTACCCTGTTGTTTTAAATCCGCGACTTCGTCAGTCCGGGAAAAAAACGAAAATTTGGAAAACAACCGGATTTTCGAGGTTGTACTGTACTATTTTTTAATAGCTTCTTTTACAAGTTATTTTATGTTTGTTGTTTAAAAGTATAGAAATTCCGACTTTTACGAATTTTCTGCAGTTGTACCGATTTTTACTTCAGATAGATAGATCGTTAGATATAGTCGTTAAGTACCCTTTTGCATCTATTTAAATTTTCATCTTTTAATTATTCCATATTAGAGCAACAAAACTCTTATTTTAATAGTGCGGGTAAAAAAATAAATATTTTATTAAAATAAATAATTTTCACATAAATTTGCCGGAACATGTATCTATTTATGTTGAACAAGTCAAAATACAGGATGATAAGAAGGGAATGAAAAGTTGCGTTTAGAATAACGCGTTACACTAGCATTGCATGGATCTTCACTGGCTCTGGTGAAATACTGGAAAAATTATTTCCCTCATATTATTTAATTACGGAGTTCGGTGATCAGCCCTATAGTTCTTTGCAATAGATGTCGATCACTCACCACCGCTACGCATCTAAGTCACGGCTAACGGTGCAATTTAGGAAGCAGCTGTCGATCGCGGTGCAGTTTAGGAAACAGTTTTAGATCGCGTATCTCTGCTACGCATGCAAGTCACCGCGGGCTCTCGGCTAATGTTAAGAATACTTCAGAGGAGCATGCAATCCGCGTAAGTTATATACAATAACGATGACTCCACTTCATGCAATTCGCATCGCATTACAAAATGAATGAATCTTTTATTAGCGGATGCTGGCATGCAATAACGCTATGCACGCTGAGCGGGCACATACAATCTGCGTAGCATTGAAATGGCTGTCAATCGCGCACGCGCTCATTATGCGCGTTCAAGGCCGCTTATGTTTCGTGCACCATTTGTGCGGGAGCGTGGCACCGGTGTAGCGAATTCACAATATAAATTGCACTTTATTCGCGTATTTGCCTTTAACGCGCTACGCGGGTGCATCAATAACCAAACTCAATTCAATAAAGATTTACGCGGACTCACAACTGACAATGCTTTGCACAATAAATAAAATAGTATTAATAAATACTTTTATATGTCTTAAGCATTACTTATATTTGCATAGAAAAGTAAATTCTATAATAATTATAGGAAAAATTTCGTATTTATTCGAACTTAAAACTTTCCCCACCTTATAAAATAACATTAAATTTTTTTTTTTTTTTTTTTATTATTATTATTATTATTATAAGGTTAGCATAGATCGAAAATAAATTTTGATCATTCATAAATTTATTAAATATTTTTTATTTTACTTTTTGGAAACTGAAGCTATGAATTATTATTTCAAATTGTAGTTACGCTAGTACCTAAAAAATACATATGAACTTTTCTAAAATGGATATTCGGAAAGTGAAATTTATAAACTAACTTCAATATTTAAATGAGAAGGAATTTAACAAAACTAAAAAAGCAATTAAATTCAGATATTCTTGATAATAGTTTGACAGTGATTTTTTATCTTTTATTAAATTTCACATTTATTAGTATTCTGTAACTTAGTGTCTTTATGTAGTCCCCTTTTTCTGGCCCTTTTTTAGTCCTAGGGAAAAACTGGTTGTAATATAAAGTGATGCAAAAAATTTTTTTTATGTTTTAATAATAAAACTCCTGACTTTTTGAAGTTTTCCTCTTAAGATTTTGAAAATCTACTAAATGGAGATGTGAGCAATTTGTCAATAACTGAAGAACTTTTAAAATCTGTAAAAGAAGCAGGAGAAAAATATAGACAAAGAATGGAGAAAACAGCAGAAAAGGAGTTAAGCCAAAAGCTGAACACGAGAAAGATGTATTAAAGAGTTTGAAAATAGGTAGTGATGAATTAAAAAAAAAAGTTACAATCACAAAAAGTGCTTTCTACAGCAAAGAAGATGATTGAAGGCAGCATAAAAAAGAAAGATTTATCAGTGATTCAAAATGGCCAAGTTCTCTTAAAAGAGGCAAAATCAAATATTAAAAAAAATCTCACAAAATTAGAAGAGCACAGAAACTCGAATTAATTCAGTGTGTCCAAACTGTTAAAAAACAAGCATCTCGGACATAAACTATTTGTATTTTGGATAAAAAAAATTTAGTGTGTATTATTTAACTAGCAGGCAACTTCTGTTCTTTAAGTTTAGATAGTATCATTAAATCTTTTTCTCATTTTTCTAGCTTAACTTTAAAGATTTAATACTCTTCATGCTTTAATTAATGTAAAATGAAATTTTTATATGCCTAAAATAACTATCGAGTGTGCGCAACATCATTTTCTAGCTGCTACAAAACTGCTCTGCACTGCTACGAAACAACAATATTTCCTGCTACAAAGGTGCTACTAAACTCAGTTTTCAGTTTTCCACCCCTGTAGGGGTTGATTGCGACACCCCTTTCCCGCTTAAAGCAGCTTTTACTACCCGGGTAACGCTCACGGAACCAACATAATTCCATGGTCAGCCTCCCAAATGTGCGAAAATAAAAGCACCAGAACAGACTCAGGGACAAAGAAGTTAACGAATCCATGAAGGGAAAACATCCGCTAGTCCAACCCGATGGAACGTCTCTTTATATAAGTAAAGTTGCTCATGCGCAGAGAAATATCAGGATAATAGTTTTGCAGTCATGAATATTAAATCTCTATATCAACAATCAAATTACAAATTTTCTTTAAAAAACGATTTGTAATAATGTTGTACAAAATTGACTGGATAATTTCTTTTTATAGCTTCATCTGCAAATTTTTTACATTTGCAAATGCAGTCTTTCCTAAAAGTATTATAATTTTGGTTTCTTCTAAAATGTTCAATTATTATATTTCTGAAGACATACTTTGCAAGGTTTGAGTTCCAATCGATTATATGATTTACCTTGATCCTGTATGAATCTCTTTTGTCGTGTAACTCTGTGTATATTCCATATTTCTTGTGTTTTTTGATAGCTAAATCCAAGAATTTTACCGATCCGTCCTCACACGCTGGATTTTCAATAAGGTCCAATTCGCTTGGGTAGAATGAAAAGTCTAAACATGGGGTGTTTTCAAAGCCCCCAATTATCACATCATCGACATAACGGAAGTAGGGCATTTCCGATAGGATATGAGTGCCTCTTTCGTATTTAGATAGATATATATCTGCTAGTATTGACGAGCAACTCCCTCCCATAGGTATGCCCTTGATTTGTTTGTAAAAATTGCTTCCGTCGTGTAGTATGTTTTCTTTCAATACCAATTCCACCAAGTAATATATATATATATATATATATATATATATATATATATATATATATATATATATATATGATATATATATATAATATATATATGTAGATATAAAAGATAGATTTCTAAAGAAAAATATTGAAATGAATTTTAGTGTACTTGCGCACAGCAGCATAAAACACTAAAATATATAAAGGGTTAATATATAAAAATATAAATGGAAATAAAAATGAAGAAGGAAGGCAACGTAAAGTGCTTACACAATGGCGGTAAGGGGTAGTGACCTTACTCCCCAGTTATCAACATGCATGTCTTAAATGCTGCGGCACTGCACTCCTGGACGCCAGCACTGACTGGAGCCAACCTCCGGAGTGATAACCTCCGGAGTGACTTTTTATAAAGGAAAGTGATATTAAAAAGTATTGGTCCAAGCCTCAGAGACAGCTAAGTTCATGCTAAGTAATATATAGACAGCTAAGTAATATATATATATATATATATATATATATATATATATATATACTTAGGAATATTATGAATAAAGGGTCTAAATTTCGCATTCCATTCTGCTATCACCCCAAACTTCTTCAGTCTTTATCTTTTGATTTTGATAAATTCATATACCAACAAGCTTATTCACATTCCTTTCCTATTGAAGCATTCCATCTATGGAAGTATACTACCTTATATCTTCTTAAAAATGTCATTATAAACATTAAATTTACGAAGCCTAGTTATCCTAATAAACAACTCCTATCTGTTATTAAAGAACTACAACAACATTTTGTCATAACTTATGTAGATAAAGCTTCTAATAATTATGCCATTATTTGTAAAAAAATATTATGTTTCTCTGTTACAGAATTACTTAAAAAATAATCATATTTTTAAACCATTAATAATCAGTCTATCAAAATCAAAACTAAAATGCTAAAATTATATACACAATTAAATATTAATTGTAAGTTTTATAAATTTCCATATGTTACTTTGGTTCCTAAATTCCACAAATCACCTCTCAGTTTTAAAACACTTACTTGTGGACATAATACCTTTGCCACTACAGCCAGTAAGTATTTGCTAAACTGTTTAAATAGAATTAATGAATCTCTTAAATTTAAGAATGCAGAATATTTCATTTTGAACAATAGTTTTGATTTAGTTAATCACCTTAACAAGCTTCCACATATTATTGGTTTCCATACCTTTGATTTTAAAGACCTATTTAATAATATTGATATTAAAGATTTATATAAAGTTATTATCTCTCTTTATCATGATTATCTATCTTCCAATAATGTTCCATTTAATGTCAAAAACTTTCCTATACTATTGCACTTTGTGTTATACAACAATTATATTATCCAAGGTGATAACGTACATGTACAAACATCTGGTGTACCTCAAGGGGGGCTGTAGTAGTAGTATTCTAGCTAACTTATACCTTTATTATTACGAATGTCATTTTAACTCTAATTCATATATTATATATCGATATGTTGATGACTTAATTTGTATTATCATTGATGATTCCTATCCAATTAATATTGATTTTTACCCCCTCTAACCTAGAATTAATGCCTAATGAGCCTAGTGTTAATCAAACTGTAAATTATTTAGACCTAAATTTAGATACCCTCAATAATCATGTTATCACCAATCTAGATGTTAAAAAAGATTCTTATAACTTCACTATCATTAAGCTGCTATCATATCGATCTTGTAATTCTATTCAATTGTTTAGAAACATCATTTTAAATCAGCTATTTCGAATACATCGACTTTCTGATCCTCAGTGTCACTTTCTCCACATCAATAACCTTAAACGCATTTGTCAAAATTACCACTATCTGGAACTATTTGTAAATAATATTATTAATAATTTCAAATACACCACATAATAATTTGGCAAATGCATTATTTATCCTTGATTGGATGACTCATTTTTGTGAATTTCACCCATTCTTATCACATAAGTTACCACTAGGCCTGAGTCTGATACTTTTTACTATTTTTAAAAGACCACTTTTCACTTCTCCTGAGTCCTATACTGATTACTATTTTTGAAAGTCTTCATACAAATTATTTTTTGTTCAAGTGTATTTATTCCGGTTTCCACTCTCTTTGATGAAGAGATTTAAAATGCTCTGTCGAATGTTCCTCTGTGAACATGTCGACTCCCACGTGGTGGCTGTGTCTGTGAGTTAATATTTCTGTTTTTTTATATTTCTAGTTTATAATTCACTTGGTTTTTATTATTTCTCCTTTCACAAACCAGTAGACAGTTCCAATGGTGTCCATAGTTAAATACTATCGTCATTGTCAGAAATTGGCTATTCTATCGGTTTTAATTCGAATTGTATGGCTGTCCTTTACGAGAATGCAATTTTGAACTGAACCACCATTTTTTGTGTAGTTTCAATTGATTGTTCTCCATGTCTTGATCTTTAATCTTGTGCTAATTATTATTGCTTTTTCTCATTTTTACTGTGTTTGCTTTTTCCTTTTATATATATATATATATATATATATATATATATATATATATATATCTTTTTAATTGTGATTTATGTATACTAATATTTCCCTCATCCCCTTTCCATTATAGTGATAAGTTACCTTCTATTTTTATCCTTAGTCTTGGTCTATAGTTACTTATTTGTAACAGTTATGCTAGAGATGGTTTTTTTTGTACTTACCATAGTTTATGCATAGTTCCCGATTCAAAAATTTAATTTATATATATATATATATATATATATATATAATGTCATATTAGCTTTATATAATGCCTATATTACTAATCATTCTCACCTACCTAAATTTACCAATTTTCCTAAACTTCTCCATTTTGTTCTTTTCAATAATTATATTTTTCAAGGTAATAAATTATACTTACAAGTCTCAGGTGTTCCACAAGGTGGCTGTAGTAGCAGTATGTTAGCTAATTTATACCTATATCATTATGAAAAATTCTTTACTTCTGCAGATTATAAAATTTATAGATATGTAGATGATCCAATTTGTTTAGTATTTACTGATAATTATGTCATATAGATTTCTGCCTGGATAATTTGGAATTAATACCTAATGAAACTACTATTAGTAAAAATATTAATTATTTGGATTTAAATCTAATTATAGAACCTACTAATGAGATAGTTACTAATTTATATGATAAAAAAGATATTTTTAAATTCAATATTAATAAAATATTACCTTTTAATTCCTGCAACTCAATTCAATTGTTTAGAAATATTATACTTAATCAACTTTTTAGAATTTATAGATTATCAGATAAAAAATTTCATGCTTTGCACATAAATAACCTCATAATTACCAGTAAATTATATGAATATCCAGCATATTTAGTAAATGGTATAGTTAATAAATTTCGATTAGCCTAAAATTCTTAATATTCTCTCCTTAGTATCTTATTTTAGCCTTACTTCTACAGTCTCTTGTTTTTACATTACAATATTTTTTCATCTTTCTATTTTGCAGTTTTTACTGTAGAATATCACATTTTACTGCTATTACGCAGTACGGTTTTTATAACTCACTTTGGCAACAGTAAATCACTTCTTTACTCTTTATCGAATGGCAACATTAGTCTAGTCAATTTTTGCTCGTCACGATTGTACATTTGATGTGTATTTTAAGGTATTTATGTTTCTTTTCTATTTTTTCAATCTTTATGCTTGTCGTCCTAATAACACATGTTTATAGATAAAATCTATCTTGTGTTTCAGAAACAAGCATTTTTGTGTTCATTTCGTTTAAAATATTAGGACTTGATAAAAAAAAATTTCGAAATGAACTATACTTAAGCCTAGAGCTCTTCCACGTGCAAGCTTTAATGATTGATTATTTTGGTATTCCTTTTTTCGATTCCTCTCCATTGACATTTGTTGATTATCTTTAGCTTTCTGAACTTTAATATGTATTATAATTTCCTCTTTATTGTTGAATTTCATTTTATTTCATTGTATTCTGTAGGCAAAAAAAATTTTAAGATAGTGTATTATGAGTTACTTCTTCCATTCTACCATTGGATTTACTATTTTAATATTTTATATATATATAAATATATATATATATATATATATATATAGATTTTGCTCATTACTAGATCAAAATATTTAAAAATAAAACTTAATCAATTTCATCATAATAACTGTTCCAATTCTTATTGTGTAATATCATTTAAGCATCCTATTTATAATTCCATAAACTTTAAGAATTTATTTAATCAATTTCATCATTTATTGCCTGTAAAGGATTTGAATGTTACAAAAACTTTTAAATATAACAAGCCTATTGGAAGAACCATTTTTAATTACAATGCAATTTCAAAATCTCTCTCAGTCGACATAGATTCCTCAACAAGTTTAGATGGTGAATGTATTTGTAGTGCTGATAATTATGCTGAATTTATAAATCCACACTTGGGTCATATAGTTACTGGAGACTTAGCCATTGTAAAAGATAAATCTTTAAGAACTATAATGTCATTTGGCACTAAATTCAGGTTACCTTCATGTAATAATTCTAAACAAGTGTTAAAGTCAATCAATCTGGACCTTGATAAATTTATTTATGGATTAGCTTCTAAATATGCTCAGCCTTTAGAGGCATTTAATATGTGGAAATTTACTATTTTAAGATCTATTAAAAATACCATTTGTAGTATTAATTTATCTAGATCCATATATAATATGGATAATATAAAGCATTCTGTTAATGATTTACATAGATCTTTTGTTATTACTTATGTAGATAAAGCCTCTAATAATTATGCTATTATTTGTAAAAAATTCTATATTCAATATCTGCTAGATTATTTAAAAAATAATAGTCTATTTAAAATTGATTCACACTCTCTTAATAGTATCAAATTGAAAATTATCAATATGTATAGTGATTTAGATATTAATAATAAATTTTTGACATTTCCATATATTGTGCTTATACCTAAATTTCATAAAAATCCTATTAAATTTAGAACTGTTACTAGTGGTCATAATTCATACTCTACCACTGCTAGTAAATTATTACTAAATTATTTAAATGTACTAAATAGCAATTTACGAGATTCTGGTTATAGCTACATTATTCTAAATAACAGTAAGGAATTAAAAAATAAATTAAAAACGCATGGTAAAATAATAGGATTTCAAACTTTTGATTTTAAAGATCTATTTAATAATATTAAGATCACTGATCTATATGATGTCATTTTAGCTTTATATAATGCTTATATTACTAAACATTCTAATCTTACAAAATTTACCAATTTTCCTAAGCTTCTCCATTTTGTTCTTTTCAATAATTATATCTTTCAAGGTAATAAATTATACTTACAAGTCTCAGGTGTTCCACAAGGTGGCTGTAGTAGCAGTATGTTAGCTAATTTATACCTATATCATTATGAAAAATTCTTTACTTCAACTGATTATAAAATTTATAGATATGTAGATGATCTGATTTGTCTTGTATTTACTGATAACTATGTCATAGATATAGATTTCTATCCGGATAATTTGGAATTAATACCTAATGAAACTTCTATTAGTAATAATGTTTATTATTTGGATTTAAATCTAATTATAGAACCTGCTCATGGGATAGTTACTAAATTATATGATAAAAAAGATTTTTTTAAATTTAATATTAATAAATTATTACCTTTTAATTCCTGCAACTCGATTCAATTGTTTAGAAATATTATACTTAATCAACTTTTTAGAATTTATAGATTATCAGATAAAAAATTTCATGCTTTGCACATTAATAACCTCAAAATTACCAGTAAAATGTATCAATATCCTGCATATTTAGTCAATAGTATAGTTAATAAGTTTCGATTAGCCTAAAATTCTCATATTCTCCCCTTATTATCTTATTTTAGCCGTACTTCTTCATTCTCCTGCAATTATATTTTCATCTTTTTATCTCGAAGCTTTAACAGTTGAATAACTCATTTTATTGCTTTTGCGCAGTACTGTTTTTATTACTCTCTTTGGCAACAGCAAATCACATCTTTTCATTTTGGCATATGGCAACGATGATCCAGTCATATTTTGCTCGTCATGGTTGCGCTGAAGAGGTGCGTTTTGAGGTATTTATGTTTCCTTTATTGTTCCAATCTTTATGCTTGTCGTCCATATAACACAAGTTTATAGATAAAATCTATCTTGTGTTTCAGAAACAAGCATTTTTGTGTTCATTTCGAAAAGATATATGGACCCGATGAGAATTTTTTCGAAATGAACTTTTCGTAAGCCTAATCTCGTAAGCCTAAATCTCCTCCATGTGCAAGCTTTTTTGCTTGATTTTTTTGTTTTCTTATTTGCATTCCTCATTTTTGAAATTTGTTGATTGTCTTTGTCCTTATGACTTGCATTATGCTTTATTATTTCCTCTTTTTGTCTTAATTTCTTTGTATTTGTAGAAAATTTTGGAATAGTGTATTATGAGTTACTACATACAATCTAACTTTGGATTTAATAATTTATTTTTATATATATATATATATATATAATTAGTCTTCTCTAGGTGTTTTACAATATTTATTTAGTTCATTATATATATATACTTACACAAGGTCATAAAATAACTTTCCCCATTAATAAGCCTCTAGAGACCACAGTGATAGTAGCTAAAGCTACGGAGGTGAGATATAGGTACAATAAAGTGACTGTTGTTGTTGATACCCAGACCGTCCGACCTACCAGAATGGTGTAAGGTAACTGTTTGGACGGCCGGGAAGTGCCACCCAATTTAGACCGGAACCCAGTGGGGGAGGCATACACAGGGACCGTACCCTCCTTCCCCTACCACCAACCTCTCGGAAGGACTTACGGACCCACATGTTTAACGTGATCGTACTCCGCGTGAACACGGCGGCAGTTTTGGCAGTGGCTGGAATCGAACCCGGGCCTACCGAGTGCAACTCCAGTGCACTGACCACTGGGCTACCGCGCCCCAATAAAGTGACTGTGTACTACCAGAAAAGACTGACATCATGACCTATTGGCAAAATGTGGAAGTTAGCACTCTTATCAAAAGCTATGAGAAACACAAAAAAAAGTCAATTACAAATTTGTAGATGATTATTGAATTAGTTAAGGAATGGCAATTTTCGGAAAAGATTGTACCAAGCTATTTGCATGAAGATTATTGGGAAATGCTACTGCTGTATTGCAAATTCAGATTAAATGTAATAAAAGCTGCATAGCAGTATGCCGGACTATTTCCTACTGCTTCACATTCATCCCTAATGCAGGTGAATGTGCAACAGGTAGTTATTTCCTGCATACAAACATGTCTTGGGCTAAACAGTGGGCATATTAAACACACTTTACATTAAAATCTTCCATTTATGTAAAGATTGCTTTTGTATTAAATGAAATGTTTCCTTTTAATTTGGTTATGCTCTACAACTTTCTAATTAATTCTTTACTATATCTCTCATAGTTGCGAGATAGAAGTGCTGCCTTCTAAATTTTGCCACTAGAGGCACTGTCCTTAATCTCATTTGGTAACAGATAGTCTCTTTACTATACCGATACCTCACTTCCATAGCCCTAGCTAGCATTGTTGCAGTCTCCAGAGGCCCGCCAATAGGGGAAGTTATATATATATATATATATATATATATATATATATATATATATATATATATACATACCCAAAAAGGACAAGTAACTATGTACTCATAATAATGCTAGTAAAGTAACAGAATATATGGGTCGGGGGAGTTGCTACCCCCATCTCTCCAGTTAAAGCTTATTTCTGCCATGGCAAATGCTCTCGGTAGCTGATACTCCCCACACCATTTTCTTCATGACACTTTCAATGCCATAAATCATTTATTATTATTTACTTCAGAGCGAATGCATAAGAAACTTTAAACGAGAAAGCAACTTAACATCAATATGTAACGAACTGGTCCATAGGAAAAAGTAATGCGGAGAGTCTGAACTATTGTGTATTTTTGTGATTTTGTATTTATATGGCAATAAAATTACCAATAGGTCTTGAATCCAATTTTTTAAAAGTAACCACTTTGACTTGGATTTCAAACATTAGTTTTGAATATATTGATTTTAGTGTATTAAATAACCACAAGTGAAGTAATTTCAAGCATTAGTATTTTAAATTATTTGTTATTGATTTTAGAGTATTAAATAACCACGAGTGAAGTAATTTCAAACATTAGTATTTTAAATTAGTTGTTGTGGATTTTATATTGTTTCTTGGATTGTTTTAAGAGTATAGTAAAATTTTTCTATGGTTTTACATGTTATTAAAAATGTATATGTAACTAATTTTTATGGTATTGAAAGTGTCATGAAGAAAATGGTGTGGGGAGTATCGGCTACCGGGAGCATTTGCCGTGGCGGAAAAAAGCTTTAACCGAAGAAATGGCGGTCACAACTCCCTCCAGCTGTATATTCTGTTACTTTACTAGCATTATTACGAGTATATAGTTACCTGTCCTTTTGGGGAATTTATATAGTTATACACATGTAAATTGCAGCATGGCGCTTTACAAGTAGTATTTTAACTTATTAAATAATTCACTAAATTTTAACACATTTTTTTAAATTTTATAATATATATATATATATATATATATATATATATATATATACATGCACTACGTGACAGTGAAAATGAGACACCAAGGAGTGGGCAGGAAGTGATGAAATTCAGCAAACAGAGAGAGATAGCAACGAACAATAAGTTATGTTTATTTCAACATGATAAACCTATACACTGAACGATAACATCATCTGATCAGTAGGTTGTAGGACCACCATGGGCAGTGATACAGGCAGCAACATGTCTAGGTACAGCATCAAAGAGCATGCGGATGGTGTCCTGAGGGATGGCTGCCCATTCCCTGTCAACCATTTGCCAGAGTTTGTCTTCTAAATGTGGCGGTACAGTGCAGACAAGCGGCGTCCAATCAAGTCCCAAACATGCTCGATTGGTGAGAGATCAGGGAACACTGGTGGCCAGGGAAGCACCTGGGTACATTGAAGGGCATGTTGGCTGATGCACACCTTGTGTGGTAGGGAGTTATCCTACTGGTAAATGGCATGGGGCACCCCCTGAAGGAAGGGTAGTGTCACCGACTGTAGCACGTCATCCACATATCATTGGGCCATCATAATGCCCTCAATACGGACCAGAGAGGACCTGCTATCGTGGATGATGATGTCCCAAACCATGATGTCGTGTGGTGTGGCATTCCACAGATGCGGCCGAATTGGACCTGTCATTATTTTGGTGCCAGACTCGTACACGGTGACTGTAATTGCTAAAACAGAAGCGTGACTTATCTGAGAAAACGACCCTGAGCCATTCTGCCTTCCATATGGCTCTATCCAGACACCATTGCAAACGGAGGCATCTGTGCTGTTGGGTCACTGGCAGTCTTCTTAATGGATGCCATTAGTGCAAGTCACCGGGGACCAATCGTCGGATAATTATCCTAGTCAATATGAAAGCATCAAGGGTGTCCTGCACATACTGCAAAAGGTTGATGGAAGTGGCTTGCATGGTCCGATACTTACGCCGACCAACGCTTGCCGGCGGACGCATCGGTCCATGCGTACTGACGTCACTCTGGTCATACCGGCACCCCTCAAATGTGCCACATTCCCTTGTTCCAACCAGCTTCGTCACAGCTGGTGCATTGTGGATGCATGTAGGTGGCTATCCGCAGAGTTTTGACTTATGGACCAACCTATCCTTCTGAGTTCAATCACCATACCCCTCATGAAGTCGTCTGTCTGCTGGAACTGCCTCAGTTGGTGGCGGCCTGGCATTCTCTGCTACTACATGTTTCCTCAGAGACAAAACAAAAATTGCAAAATGATTTCCCTGGCAGACAGAGCGGCACGACTATTGCCCATTCTGGAGGTTCCTTCCCTTATATATCACTCAACGTGCGTGGGACAGCTGTGCATTTCGAATCAGTTATATAACTCTGTGAGCTGCATCTACCCTGCAAATTGCATACTTTTCTGCCCACTCCTTCTTGGTGTCTCATTTTCACTGTCACGTAGTGTGTATATATGCATATATATATATATATATATATATTATATATATATGTGTGTGTGTGTGTGTGTGTGTGTGTGTGTAATTTAGTGTAATTTTAATTTCAAGAGTATAAGTTCGGCATCTTAAAAATCTTTAAACATTGTGTAATACATTCAACTTCGTAAAGAATCTGAGAATTCTGTCAGATCCTTTGGGGGAAAGTTATATTAAGATATTGTAGACTTGTAATAAAATGCTTACTATAAGGAAACTTTGAAATTTTCTTTAATTAATTTTATATTTCAGATGACAACTGATATGCACTTGCTGATAACAGGTCCAAATGGATGTGGCAAAAGCTCTTTATTTCGAATTGTTCGAGGATTATGGCCTGTATATGTTGGTAAATTAGATAGGCCACCTGATAATCAAATGTTTTATATTCCCCAGAGGTTATTACATTTTTATTAATAATGTTTAACTTAAATTATGTTGTATTGTCTTATTCTAGTAATTAAAATTATGAATTATATCTGCATTATGACACTTCACTTAACTTTCAATGGCTTTCATCATTTTGAGCACAAAAAAGTGAGTATAATGCTCAAAATGATAAAATCATACCTGCCAACTTTTACTCATTATGCATAAAATTTACACATTTTAACTGCTCTTTATACTTTTACGCATATATTGCTATATTTTACACATTTCTGCATTTATTTGTATTTTTTAACATTACTAGGAAATCAATCTCCGACGAAATTCTCCGGCTTTTTTTGTTTGAAATTTATCAATCAGACAGGGTATAATTCCTCGGAAACACCAATTTTCTGCTTTTTTAGCACTGATTTCCACCATTCCCGGGATTGTAGCAACTTCATAATAAAATGCAGTTGTAATGCCAATCAAATTAACGGAGATTTATGGCCACGTGTAATTTAAATTAAGATCTCGATCACTTATTTTATGAAAGTAACAAATATACTTCTTCAAAGGTTATCTAATTCAACATAAATCGCTAAAATGTTATTTTGTTCATTAATTTCGCATAAACACTGAGATTGTGCCATTCAGTTTGTTCTCATGAATCGCCGAGAGTACAATAGTATATTTTTCCATCTATCTCAATCTTCTAAATATTACATTTTTGATTGACTAAACTAGCTTATTTTCATATTCTAATTAATTATTATGGTTAATTATTTTCATATAAACAGTGCGATTAAGCAATTCAGTTACTTCGCATGAATTGCCGAGAGTGTGTTAGTGTCTTTTCCCATCCATCTCCATCATTTAACCCTTTCGGGACGGAAACCGCTGTGGCCTAAAAGACGGAGCGCTTTGTTTCCAAACTTTTCCCAAAAGACGGCTAATTTTTTGCGCTAAGCCTAACTCTCGAAAAAAATTAACTAAAACTCACCCGTTCAACACAGCATTCTACTTTTTTCAGGAAGAAAGGAAATACTTATTTTCTATTTGATGTATATTTTTTATATAAATTTTCTTTTATCAAAATATTAAAAATTTTAGTGTATATATGTTTTAGGTACAGATGGATTATTCTTTGGCATGTCCTTCCGATTTTTAAAAACTGTACCACATATATACGTATTCTTAGACAACAAATACTTTGCAAGTACAGGAGAGGTAAAAAATATATCCAAATACAAAGTATATCCTTTTCCTGAAAGTTCATTTAGAAATGTTTTCATAACGCGTTCTCCATACCCACCATCAGAGCTTGATAATTCCGTGTCCTTTCCAGTATACACAAGGAAATTCCATTTATAGCCTGATTCCGATTCTGACAATTTATATATTTTTATTCCATATTTGGAACTTTTAGAGGGGATATATTGGCGAAATCCCAGCCTTCCTTTCCATGAGAACAAAGATTCATCAATGAACACATTTCTTCTAGGAGTGTATAAAGATTTAAATTTTGAAACTAATGCATCTAACACGGGTTTCAATTTATCTAGTTTTGGGGCATTACTATCAAGAGTAAAATGAAGGTAATGTAATATTCCTATAAATCGCGACTCATAACTGAATTAAAAAAAGGAGTACTGATAATTGGATTCTTAGAAAAATACATTTTAAGATTTGGTTTTCTGATAATGCTCGTCAAAATAACTAATGCGAGAAACACACTAAATTCGTTTCCTGTCACAGGTGAAAATACATTTCAGTTCCTGTCACAGGTGTAAATACATTTCCTGTCACAGGTGTAAATACATTTAGGTGGAGTCTTCGATGTGGAAGGAGAGAGGAGATTTTTCTCCCATTTTTTCTTTGCAAACTCATTAGTTGCTTTTACGAAAAATTCTACTAGTTCATCATCAAAAATATGCTAAAAAAATCAAGTTTCTTATCTAAATTAGGCGGCATGATATTGTGATTTATTCCAGGTATGTTAAAAAAACTCCAAAGAATTCAGATCTTTCAAATCACATGTCCAAACATCATTCGAAAAAACAGCAACTGAAGCTGGCGGCGTTGTAATAATAGTACGCTCAGAATCTGAAGAATCAATTGCATTTTCAGATTCATCATCAGAAATACCACTGTTCCACGAATTTTCCCTATCTGCTTTACTTTCATTACTGTCTGGTTCGTTTACCATACGCGTATATTCTTCCACAGAAAGAAAAAGTCTCAAACCGCCCATATTTTTATCCGAAATACCCTAATCATTTCACTGTCGCACATTCCTTTAACTCCCCCTCCCCCCCCCCCCCCCCAAAAAAAAATACTTTCTTATATTCCTGTAATTCACCAACGAAATCATTAAAAGCTAAAATTAAAAGGAAACCCGGAACTCAATTATAAAATTGTTGATGCTGCGAGAAGTGCTCTGTTTATTTACTTTACAGAACCATGTTTCCCTGCTCCGAATGGAGAAATAATTCATTGGATTCTCCTTGTGCCAAGGTCAAACATCTATAAAATACATTTAAGTTGCTTCCACGGGCGTTTAACGCCATCTAGTAGACAAATAAATTCAAATGAAAACATTCCTCCACGTAGAAACACCAATACATGCCACTCGGCGTTTAGGGTAAAGTTCTCTCCGGCACCAGTGAGTGCCAAACGTCCTTGAATGCAAGCTCGCAGCTGGCACGCGGGCGTGCCAACCGTCGCGAAAGGGTTAAATGTTGCATATTCGATCGACTAAACTCGCTTATTTTCATATTCTAATTAATTATTACGGTTCATTTCTTAATTATTTTTGCACAAACAGTGCGATTGTTCAATTCAGTTACTTCGCATGAATTGCCTGAGAGTACGTTAATATCTTTTTCCATCCATCTCCTTCATTTAAATGTTGCATATTAGATCAAATAAACTAGCTTATTTTCATATTATGCTTATGAAATGAAATAAGAAATGGGTGGCTCAAAAAGAGCCCAGCACATCGACCAGAGGTCTATTGTACTACCCCAAACAGAGCAGATCTCTACCAAAAGAGACCAGTAGCCGATGCAAAGATAAGCAGGCACTTGACAAGAATGGCATTCAGCTCCCAGAGTTCAATCACATGTCGGCCAATGTGCTCAAATCTGTGAGCAGAGTAAACCTCACATTCACAGAGAATGTGAGCAGCAGTTTCTTCGCTATAGTTGCAGCCCCTGCAGAGCGAATCTTTAGTGACACCCATAATATTTAGGTGTCTTTTAAGGGTGCAGTGCCCAGTAAGCAGCCCACCAGCCCTTCTGATGCCAGTTCTACTGAACGTGAATAACTCCTTATGATGTGTACTAGGGCAATTGCAGTTGAGTATTTTTTCCTGCCTTTGACCCTTAATATTGCGCCAGTTCTTGCATTGAAGCTTTCTGAAGATATCATAGACAATTCTTCTGATAAGTTAATTGGGAATACCCAAAGCCGGCTCAGGACCAACAAAAGGGAGTGCTTGAGCCTTTCCTAGCCAATTCATCAGCCAACTCATTTTCTGGAATGCCCGAATATCCAGGCACCCAGTAAAGAGTAACTTTGTTATTACTGGCAATTTCACAAAGTGTATTGTAGCACTTCCAGACAAGGGAAGACCTCATAGTGGATTTCCCAAGGGCCATTAGTGCAGCCTGACTATCAGAACAGATAAGTATTTGGTTGCTCCTGTACTTTCTGTCATAGCAAATTCTGCAACACACAAGAATGGCAAAAACCTCAGCCTGAAAGACAGTAGCGTAACTGCCAAGTGGATAAGACAACTTTGTGCCATCATCCGGGCAGAACACACCAACACCAGTACTGGTGCCTAGCTTCGAGCCATCCGTGTACCAGACAATGCAATTCTGTTTATTGTAGGTAGGAGTCCTCTTCCAGTCATCCTTTGAAGGGACCTAAATTTCATAAGGCTTGTCAAAGGTATATTTGACATGAATGCCATCAGATGACATACTGAAATAAGTATGACTCATAACATTACTGTTTAGATCACTCCAAGATAAATACTTTGAGTAATCCTTCCAGTGTTTCAGATATTTCAGTCTGTTCATGCAAATAAGTGCCTCAGCTTCAATACGCATGTAAAGCGGGTGCAATCCGAGTAAAAGTTCAAGAGTTGCAGTGGGAGTAGTTTTCATGCATCCAGAGATTGCAATACACACCATCCTTTGAAGCTTATTTAGTTCTAATTTAGCAGTTTCGAATCTAATTCTAGACCACCAAACAATGGAGCCATAGAAGATGATAGGACAGATTACCATCAAGTAAATCCAATGGATAGCCTTGGGATTCAAACCCCAGGTTTTCCTAATAGCGTTCCTACAAGACCAGAAGATTCTCCTGGCTTTAGTCATGCAGTAATCCAAGTGTCTCTTCCAGTTGAGTCCCTTGTCAAAATAAATTCCTAAGAATTTAACCTCCTTGGAGCAGGTTAGCTTCTGTCCAAAGAAGCGAATGTCTCCAAGATTAAGAATTTGTTTTCTAGTAAAAGCAACCATAACAGTCTTCTGTGGGTTAACAGAGAGGCCTGCATTATTACACCATGTCTCAACCCTCCGAAGAGCAGTGGACATCATGTCAGAGACAGTGTTGCCAAATTTGCCCCTGGCAATGATAACAATATCGTCTGTGTATCCAACACAGGAAACACCCGAAACAATGCTCTCCAAAAGAGAGTCCACAACTATACACCAAAGAATTAGCAAAAGCACACCTCCTTGCGGACAACCCGCAACAGCATGCAACGTCATACTATCACCAAGTAAGGATGCACATATATATCTATTAGATAACAGATTCTTGATCCAATGTGAGATCGTGATATCAACACCTTTCCTATCAAGAACCTGAAGGATGGTATCAATAGGTTCCTTATCAAAGGCACCTTCAATGTCAAGAAAGGTGGCAAGAGCAATTTCCTGGAATGTTTCTCTCCAAAATAAAGGAGAGACTATAGAGGGCAATGTCCGGGGATTTACCCGGTTGATAGGCATGCTGAGAGCTTGACATGGGCATAACAGCCAGAATTACTTCTCTTATATACCTGTCAATAAGCTTTTCAATAATCTTTAGAAGAAAAGACGTAAGGCTAATAGGCCTGAAGGATTTGGCCTCGTAATAGTTATCCTTGCCAATCTTTGGAATAAAGATTACCTTTGTATGCCTCCAGGCAGATGGTACATGACCAAAGACAATACAGGCTCTGTAAATATTGCAGAGAATGGAAGCAAGCACCTCAATCCCCTCCTAGAGAAGAATAGGAATGATGCCATCAATCCCCGGAGTTTTGTAGGGTTTATGGGAATTAATTGCCCATTTAACCCTATCCAAAGTAACTACACTCCTAGCAGTGGTCCAACTCCTGCTGTCGCAGGTAGCTGTAGTACAAGCATCAAGTATGTCAATATGACCGTACGGATCAGAAACCAGAAAATGAACCCTAAACAACTCAGCCAGAGTCTCTTCCCCAGTGACAGAAAAATCACCATTTGGCTTCTTGACAGTATTCAAATTGCAATTCCTGTCCCTTGCCATTAGCTTAACAAGTTTTGCCGAAGCAGGAACATCATTAACCCTTTCGGGACGAGTGGCACGCCTGCGTGTCGGCTGTGAACTTGCATTCAAGGACGGACGGCACACACTCGTGACGGAGGAAACTTGACCGTAAACGGCGAGTGGCACGCATGTGTGACTTCACGTGGAACATTTTAATTTGTCTTCTAGATGGCGTTAAATGTCCGTGGAACTAACTTCAATGTATTTTCCAGATACATGACCTTGGCATAAGGAGAATCCAATCAATTATTTCTCCATTTGGAGCTGTGAAACATGATTTTGTAATATAAACAGTCAGAGCAATTCTCGCAGCATCAACAATTTTATAATTGAGTTTCGGGTTTTGTTTTTATTTCAGCATTATGATTTCATTGGTGAATCATAGAAATATAAGGGAGTATTTTTTTTTGTTTGTTTGGGTTTTAGAGGCAGTGAAATTATTCGTTTATTTCAGATAAAAAAATGGGAGCAACTAACGAGTATTTTGTATTCAGATTTGTATGAAAAATATACATCAAATAGAAAATAAATATTTCTTTTATTCCTGAAAAAAGTACATTTCTGTGTTGAATAGGTGATTTTTAGTGAATTTTTTTCGAGAGTTAGGCTTAGCGCAAAAAATTTGCTGTCCTTCGGGAACAGTTCGGAAGCGAAGCGCTCCGTCTTTTGGGCCGCTGCAGTTCCGGAATGCCGCCTTCCCGAAAGGGTTAATGCTATCGCAGTAAGTTCTCTAAGAGTTTCTTTTGGAGTCTCTTACTGCTTTATTATAGGAAGTGAGAGCAGATTTGTAAACCTGCCATTCTCCAATTTTTTTAGCTCTGTTAAAAAGCTTCCTGCATTTACCATGCAAACGTCTGAGCTCATTCGACCACCAAGGAACCTTAGGGAGTCAGCATTTGTGGTCTTGCAGTTATTATAATACGAATGGATGATGGACTATTACACAGAGTCAACAGCTCGGACGCGGTAGCCCATTGGTTAGCGCGCTGGTGTTGCACTCGGTAGGCCCGGGTTCGATTCCAGCCACTGCCAAAACTGCCACCGTGTTCACGCGGAGTACGATCACGTTAAACATGTGGGTCCGTAAGTCCTTCCGAGAGGTTGGTGGTAGGGGAAGGAGGGTACGGTCCCTGTGGATGCCTCCCCCACTGGGTTCCGGCCTAAATTGGGTGGCACTTCCTGGCCGTCCAAACAGTTACCTTACACCTTTCTGGTAGGTCGGACGGTCTAGGTCTCAACAACAACAGAGTCAACAGCCAAATCCAGATTTACAATTGAAGAATACTCACCAGTATGACTAGCCATACTGGCAAGAAGATGTTCTTTGTAGGAACCCCAGTTTGTTCTTTTCGGGTTCCTACCCTTTACATTCAATGGTTTCAAAGGACCTTTAACAGAAAAAGTAATTAGTTGATGGGCAGACAAGGATATAATATCTTCTGAAACCTTCCAATTTAATACATTGTCATAGGCAGTACTATTGTTTATGCTTACATCTATAACATCACGACGATTTACTGTCATGAAGGTAGGTGAGTTTCCCTTAACCCTTTCGGGATGGCGGCATTCCGGAGCTGTCGCGGTCCAAAAGATGAAGCGCTTCGCTTCCGAACTGGTCGAAAAGGACGGCGCATTTTTTGCGCTAAGCCTAACTCTCGAAAAAAATTCACTAAAAATCACCTATTCAACACATAAATCTACTTTTTTCAGGAATAAAAGAAATATTTATGTTCTATTTGATGTATAATTTTCATACAAATCTGAATACAAAATACTCGTTAGTTGCTCCCATTCTTTTATCCGAAATAAACGAATAATTTCACTGCCTCTAAAACCCAGACAAAAAAAAAAATACTCTCTTATATTCCTATGATTCACCAACGAAATCATAACGCTGAAATAAAAATAGAAACCGAAACTCAATTATAAAATTGTTGATGCTACGAGAATTGCTCTGTTTGTTTATATTACAAAATGATTTTCACCGCTCCAAATGGAAAAATAATTCATTCGATCCTCTTCTGCCAAGGTCATGCCTCTGCAAAATACATTGAAGTTAGTTCCATGGACAAGTAACGCCATCTAGTACACAAATTAAAACGTTCCACGTGGTGGCACTTATAGGTGCCACTATCCGCTTGCGGTAAAATTTCCTCTTGCCCGAGTGAGTGCCGTTCGTCCTTGAATGCAAATTCACAGCTGGCACATGGGCATGCCGATCGTCGCGAAAATGTTATTTAGAATAAAGAGATTATAATGTATGATCTGTTCTAAAAGATCATCACCCCTACGATTGCAATCACTGCCGCCCCAAACAGTGTTATGGGCATTCGCGTCACAACCAATAATCATTCTTTTGTCACTACAGTACACAATTAGACTGGTTATGACATTGGAAAAGGTTTCCTTATCTTCATAAGGAAGATAGGCTGAAGCAAAGATGTATTCCATCTTATACTCGTTAGTTTTAAGAATCACACTGATGGCAACATTATCACCATCAAGGAATTTCACAAGATGAAAAGCATTGAGCTTGTTGCTGGCAACAATACAGGCTCTAGGTCTGATACAGGATGTATCATAAAAGACATGGAAGCCCTTGATCCCAAGACCCAAAATTTTTCCATTACAGGTCCAGGGCTCCTGGATTAGAGCAATATCAGCTCTACCATTTATCAGCCTTTTGCTAAGAATAGCAGAGGCAGATCGACTATGGTGCAGATTGACTTGCACAACATTGAGACAACCCATAAACAAGAGAAAAAGGGCAGCGAAAACCTAGGAGGGAGTAGACCTCCAGGTAACATGAGATTGATCAGTATCAGGCACAGTATCATTCTCAAAATCCTGCATGTGTCTTTCCAGCTCGTCATCAGAAAGCAGTAGATTAGCATACAGCGTGCTATCAGAGCTGGAAGTAATTTCCAGTTCAACAAGCTTAGGTATCATAGTATCAACATTAGTGATACTCATCTGAGAGGAGGTTGCCTGATCTTCTGGCTGTACCTCCATCTCCATCTTCCCTTTGGGCCTTTCATTTGGATCCCAAAGAATCTTGAAGACTCCACGGTCCAAACCAGTGTGAGCACCAAAGTCAGTTCTGCGAATTGCATCCGCAGCCTCCGAGTCCACCTCGAAGATCCATCTTACGGAGAGGGGTTCCACAAAGTTTTGCTGAACATGCCACTCCTCAGACTTCTCTGGTCTTGAAGGCCACATTAACAGGTTTGGGTAGATCATTGGCACTCAAGACTTTGAGTACCTCACATAAAACCTGTCTGTTATTGTGGAAGGTTTTCTTAATCCATTCCACAATAGTTGCATCATTGCACTGAAGAACCAAGGCTTCAGCATATAAGCCCGAACCATGGATTTTCGGAAGTTGCTCACCAGTGGGGATCTCATCTATTTTACCGAGAATCTCCATCTGGATGATGTCAACCTCTTCCTTGCTCATCTTACTTGAAGGGAAGGAATCCTTGATGACTGCCATCTTTATAACCTGGACTGCCTGAGCATATGATCCAGGTTGGATGTCAGTCCTTGATCTTTTCTTGTTAACCAGATCTCTTGGAGAAGGTGTGGCTCCATCCGACCTAATTTGTTTGGTGCCTCCGACCTTCTCTTTGACAGCACCAGCTTTTACAAGCTTCTGATCTAGCTGCCTAGGAATGTGCCTCCTCCTGCACCTCTGTGCCTTTGTGAGTTCTTCCTGCGTCTCAGCCATGGTTTCAGTGTGTCGGTCACCAAGGTTCGTGACTCCACTTCCTTCCACAGCTGGACTGCAGTTCTCCTTTTTACCAAGATTCAACCCCAGAGGGATTGTCTCAATGGCTGATTGGGAATCACCCGAAGGTGTAACCAATCCTTCAACACTTTCTCTATGGCGACATGGAGAACTAGGAAATGGTGCATCTAGATTCTCCATGCTGTATCCACTAATGAGAAAAAACCACAAATTACTTCCAGTTCGATCAGAGCCCCCACTAGGCCGTCTACCCACACTTTTCTAACGTGAAAAGTGTAACCGCTGGAGTCATTTGCAAAGCTGGATGATGAGAAGCGGGCCATAACGTGCAGCAGGTGCACAGGACCCAAAGATCAACAAGGATCCAAGGGAGATTTCTCGATATGAAACACTCCCATCCAACTAACGCAACTAAGGGACTCAGCCTCTGGAACCGTTTACTACAAACGTTTCTTAAAAGCAATACTACAGATGCACGCTGCTTTGCCCTTTTCACAACACAACCACATGGTCCCTTTCCCGAGCCCAAAACAGTATACCTTATAGCAGAGGCCGATGGGTGGTACTAAGGACAATAAAGCAGAAGTGATGTTTACTAGGGGCTCGGCATTGATGCAATCTGCAGCTAGGAGGAAAGGATTGCTTGGGTACCTCGGGATTGCAATACCCGTATCCACAAAAGAAGTGGACCCCTGAGGATTTTACAGGGTGAGGCAGTATACCTCACTCCCAACCCCCAACCTGGAGAACCAGGATACCTCGTTTTGTCGTAAACCTCACCTTAGACCTGTCCGGTATGGGAGACCCTACCAGTAGCAAAAGCTATCGCCGGCATAGCTCTTAGGATCATCGGAACACTCAAGCTCCACTACCACATCAAGGCGCAGGTGTCAGTTGGTGGAGATATTAGGGCTAATTTATTAAGGTTAATTTTTTAATTATATTTGCATAATACAAATTTTTCTGTTTTGAAAAATGGGTATGAACTCTGAAGGGATATTTTCCAAAAAGTAGTATTAAAGCAATGATTTAGGCAAATAAAAAGGAAACCATTTTGGCAGGAATCTAATTCAGTTCTATATACATATATATATATATATACATATATATATATATACATATATATATATATATATATATATATATATATATATATATATATATATATATATATATTTATTAAAGATCAATTTGTTACGCTCTTTAGTGAAAACCTGTGTTTTACCAAACATAAATATTTGTTTTCATTATAAATTAATTTTCACCAGATAAAACCTTTATATATTTTTTCCTTTATAATTTATTGTCCTGAAATTTGATAAAGTTGGTGTCCTGAATTTTCATATTCTACCAGTATTATGCCTGATATTTAATGTAGGTACTTATACATAGTTAAATTCATTAGAAATGTCGTTTGCACGTGTAGTTTAAAAAAAAATCATAAATGTCATTCACACAAAATTTTACACATTCCAATTTTCCCAAGTTGGCAGGTATGTAAAATCTGTGTTTGTAAAAGCAATGTAATAATAATTGTCTATTAGCAATGAACTATTAACAAAATTCCATTTGTTAATTATTTCAAATTGCTACCATCTATTGTTAAATTTATATCTGTATTTTCTTATTAATATATAGCATTTAAAAAGTCCTATTATATACATAATTTAGAGTTAAAATGCATGCATTATTTTTATTGTGATTACAAATGCTAAGAAGCCAAAAGTCATACTGTCCAAACAGGCTGCAGTGTATAAAATTTTATTGCATTAGATGGTGTTAGATTCATGAATCACAAGCATGTTTCTATTGTGTCTCATACATGCTTCAAGAAATTCATATTGGTAAACCATGAGTAGAAACCAGTAAATTTGGTAAACCAGTAGATTATCTGAAAAGAATCTTGCAACTGTTTTCTACTGATTTCAGGTTTAGCTTTGCCTGAGCATTAAGTTAATCAATTTGTATCTCAAATAACATAAAAGTTGAAAATTTGCTAATTAGTAATAATAAGCACAAACTTCTTTTTCAGATGAACATCTTATACTTGTTTCACATCTATATTAGAATAATTGGAGGATGGCACTTTGATTAAAGAAAATTGGAAAATTCTAAAAAAATTAGTAGAGATTTTAACTGAAATGCTAAATATATTTATTTGCCACCATGCATTGTATTATCTTGTTGGAATATCCATTTACCACCAAGATGCTTGCGAATCATGAAAAGATGCGAGTAATCTGTGATCATGTCCACTTATCTCATACCTATCAGTAGACACTCCAAAATGGACAAGAAAGCCCAAACCACATGAACATGCCCTATACCATCACACATATTCATATGATGGTTGGCTTCTCAATGTGTATCAATTACCAAAAATGTTGTTTAGTCTTTGCCTGAATTATATTCTTCCTTTCTGGGTCATTCCATGTAAAATCACCCAAAACAAGAATATTTGGTTACATGTCCATTTTTGAAAATTTTTATATTTTGCACAAATGTTCCTGCATATTTCAGCAGATAAAAAACTATTTTTAAAAAATTTTCATCTAGCTTGTTTATTTGGTACAGCCATTTTTTCAACATGGTAGACTTCAAGTTTGATGAATTTTGATATTCAAGCAAATTTAGATATCTTGGAATAGAAAAAAGTTAGATACTTGGAATAAAAACTATTTTACTGTCCATAAAGTTATCTACATTTCATGTTATTGTAAAGTTTGTGTAGCTGCAATCTGAGTGACTCAAATTTAGCATTGAAATTCAGCATCAGTTTAGCTAAAAATGCAGATTTATGGCTTTTTTTAAATTAATGAAGGGAACAATTTAAAATTTTCAATATCTTACCCTACTTCTATCGTCTTAGCCAGAAAAATTTCAAGACTGAGAACTTTCTTCTTTTTATTAAGTCCCAAACATGGCGACTTTTTCAAATTTACAAATATTTAAGCTTTAATATCTCTGGTGGGGGAACCGGGAAAAATTTGAAACTTACAGAGAATCAACTACTGCATAATAACTAATTGTGGTATAAATTTGGAGTTCTGGTTTTATAGATATGGAGTGATGAGCAAGTCCTAAAATCTTGCTTATTTATTTATCAAACATGCATAATGTTGTTACAAATTTTCTATTTATTCTCATTATTAATCCTCCAAATCATGAAAATTATGAATTAGAAATAATTGAAAATCATAAATTATTGTTATTAATGAAAATTTATTTAACATTTTTGCTTTAAAATTCAAAATTAAAAAATTTAGCCAATCATGATCAAAAATAGCCAAATTGGCTAAAAGTAGCCAAGCATGACAACCCTGGTTTGTATTTGAAAGAAGAAAGAAATAACATGCATATATATATAAAAGAGCGCCATTTTCAGATTGTTACTATTACTTGTTGCAGAATGTTATGACAATTCTAAATTGAGCATGAATTAGCTCATATCATTTCTCCCAGTTCTGCACAGTTTCTAGTGGTGAGTAGATGTATTTGATGTCTTATGCTGTTTAATTATATAAAAAAATTGATATTTAAAGTTCATAAAAATGTAATGTTCTATTGGTAAATTTATTAAAGAAGATTGCCATAAGCATACTTATGGTAAAGTCAGCAAGGATTTTACTAATTTTGGGAATTTTAGCGAAGTTGATAAAACACTGCTGAAGTTAAAATTAGGTACAGATCACATGAAAATAATCTAAATATCATGAGAAAAAGTTCATTAATAAGTATAATCATCTTTTTGGACAGATGTGATCCTTTTAGCTATCACACTGGATCAAAGAAAAAGGGCTACAAAGGTTGTCGTGAAATTACGTTAGAACATTTAAAGAAAAACAGACAGCATCAGGTACACCTTGTTCCAGGAAAATCTTTATGGCCTGCATGTTATAAAAATACATTTTTGGCTAATGAAAGTATAGACATTCATGAAAAAGCTGAATAAGTGTTTGTTCCAGAAGAGTTTTATTTAAGTGAAGTTGATGCAGTTTGTTCTGTACTGGATATTTCACCAGTATCAAAAATTAAACGATTAAGTTCAGAAAAAAAATCAAGAGCTTTAATATGCAAAACAAAGAAAATTTCAAAGGCGCTGTGTAAGAAATTAAAACATTCATTTACAGAAGACATGCAAGTAGATAATGAAGAGGGTTCATCTATTTTGTGTAATGAATATACTAATTTAATTGGCAAACTAAAAGAAAAATGCAAGATAGCCAGTAATAAACAAAAAGTGAAGATTATCACTTTAATGCCTAGCTGTTGGTCTAAATCAAAAATATGCAAAGAGCGATGAAATTGTAAGTTTAGCTATAGAATAATTTTATGAACATGACGATAACAGTAGGATATGTCTTGGTAAGAAAGATTGTCTCAGTCAATGTTAATGGTGTCAAAGAGCACAGGCAAAAACATTTAATTCTATGTAATTTAAGAGACCTGTATGTTCATTTTAAGAACATTTACCCATCTTTAAAAGTAGGTTTATCTAAATTTTGTGCACTCAGGCCAAAATGGTGTGTTTTAGCTGGTTCCTCAGGTACTCGCACAGTTTGTGTCTGTGTGCACCACCAGAATGTGAAACTAATGTTGGAGGGAGCAAATTTCAATATTAATTATAAATATCTATTAGAAATATTGACTTGTAGCATAGATAGATATGAGTGAATTCTGTATCTTTGGAATATGTAGATATCCCAGTAGTAACTTATGTTTATGATAAACAGTAGTGACATACTAAAATTTTAAAAATGTGTTTTGGAAATGAAGACCTTTATCTGCAATCTTTAAGCCACAAGGTCCAAGAATTTCTTTCCAAATGGCATCCAATGATAATGGGTTCCTTCATCAAAAGTACTGAGAAAACACATGCCTCTGAAACTTCATACACCTACAGAACAGAGCTACCAGATTATTGACAAACTCTGCAATGAAATATCACGACTGTACAAAGACTATTTTTAATAAAATGTATCAAACTTTATAGATAAGTGAAAATTAAAATTTGTTACTTTTAGGACTTACTCATTGTTCCATATTAGTAAAACCAGAAAAGTCTCAAACTCCAAATTTTTACTGCAATTAGTTATTATGTAGTACTTAATTCTCTGCAAGTTTCAGGTTTTTCCTGGTTCCCCCACCAGTGATATTAAGGCATAAATATTTTTAAATTTGAAAAGTCACCATGTTTGGGACTTAATAAAAAGAAGAAAGTTCTCAGTCTTGAAATTTCTCCAGCTAAGAAGTTAGGAGTAGGGTAAGATATGCTGAAAATTTGAAGATATGAAATTGTTCCCTTCATTATTTTTAAAAGGTCTAAAAGCTGAAGTTTTAGCTAAACTAATGTTGAATTTCTATGCTAAATTTCAGCCACCCAGGTTGCAGTTCCGCAAACTTTACAATAGCATGAAATGTAGACCACTTTAAAGCCAGTAAAATAGTTTTTATTTCAAGTATCTAACTCTTTTGAATTCCAAGATATTTAAATTTGCTTGAATATCAAAATTCATCAAATTGGAGTCTGTCATGTTGAAAACATGGCTGTACCAAATAAACGAGCTAAAAGAAAAGAAATTTTAAAAATTGTTTTTCATCTGCTAAAATATGTAGGAACATTTGTGCAAAATACAAAAATTTTTAAAAATGGTCAATCAACCACCACTGGGTGATTCTATATGGAATGACCCTTCCTTAAATATGATCAGGATCAAGTCAAAATGTTAAACAAAATTTTATAATAGGAATTATTTTCTGTTTTACTTTAAATTTTGGGTGCATAATTTGAAAAAATATTGTATAAGTTTGGTATTCTTTAATGATTTTAAAGCTAAGTGTAATATATAAATACCGAATGTGACTGCACACAAGCAATAAATAAATGGAATGAAATATAAACTACACAAATAAATTCTAGAATGTATATGATAATTTCAAAAACATGCGATTGGCTTCCTTCATCAGCATGAGCAGGTCAAAAAGTACCTACTAAATACATGTGGTAAATCCATTTGATAGATACCTTTTGACCTGCTTGTTTTGATGAAAGATACCCATCTCCTGTTTTTTCTAAATGATTGTATGCATTCTACAATTTATTTGTGCAGTCTTTTACATTGTGTTCTTTTTTATCTAAGAATAATATAGATGGTATTTCATGAAGTACTTGATAAAATTAAAAATATGTATTCCAAACTTTTAACATAATACCTTTAACTTTTTATTTGAAAATCATTTTTTGCTTCATTTATGCAGCTATTTATTGTAAAATTATTTGAAGCTTCTATATTGGACTTTTTAATGAAATAACTGATCTTGTGGAAACCTCATGTTTTGTAAAAGAAAGTGATTCGTGAGATTAATTTTATGTAATGAAATATATATATCTTAAAGACTTTATTTTGAGTATAAATTGTAATTTTTCAAAAATTCAACTTATTTAAATTTTGTGATGTTGAAATTAATATGAAAATGAGAGTAAAATATCTAAAATATTGATAAAGAGATCTTTATGTAAACACTAAAATTGTGTAATGATTATATAAGTATTTATCTAACTAAAACGTGTTTATTCTTCCCTTCAGGCCTTATATGTCTGTTGGAACACTCAGAGATCAAGTAATTTATCCTCAGACTGTAGATGCAATGAAAGCTGAAGGTGTTACTGATGATGATCTGCTTAAAGTTTTAAGTGTGGTTCATCTTCAACATATTGTCACAAGAGAAGGGGGCAAGTTTTATTAAACTGCATTTTTTCTTGTATATAGTTTTTTCATTTGATTCATATAATAAGTTAATAATAGTTGAAATGTGTCTGGTAGATTTTAGCTCTTGCGAACAAAATATATGATGATATTTTTCAAAATAAATACTATCAATTTTTGTATATTTCTAGTCATTCTTAATTGTGCTTCTCACTAGAATGACTAGCATGCAGACATTCCTTTTATCTGCATATGCTTCTATCACATCTCTGATCAGGAGCTCAAGCTTCCAGTCAGATGGTATTGGCGGGCTGCACATGTTTGATTTTCCTAGTTTTGCTAGTATATAATGTAAATATGGTGCAGTTTTCTTTTGAAATGCATCTATGAAAGTTCTCCTTTTTTGCAAAATGGCCATATGTGGTTCTTGTATACAGGCTACTTTTTTTTTCTTGCATCTCTAAAAATTGAATGATTTCAATTGAAGAATCTGAAATTGATTTTCCCACCATATTACTTATCAATGCTAGTAGAAGTATGAACTAACTCCTATACCATGTTCAGAATATTATTTCTCATTGGGTTACAAAAGTAATCAACTCTGGCCACTATTAGTACAGGGTCAATGAATACATGGTGAGGAGACCTTAACAAGAGCCAGCAGAGTTGTATGTAGCCCAAATTCGCAAAGCAAATAACCAAAAAGAATGAGCATGTGCTTGTTCAGCTGGAGTGTTAAGTTCTATCCACACTAATGATTATCCTCCAGCCCACTCAACTATGATAGGTTTCTGACCAACTATAATTAAGGCATATGCCTGTGAAGCATGTTTAGGCATTTATTTGGGACCTATTAGGCCCATGCAACAAGTTATTTATTTTTTGTTCAAAGTAGACATATTGTTAAAGCATTATTTGGTTTTCAAGAATTTATTTTATATTCCAATGTAGTTTTAGGCACAGATTTGCATCTTAAATCCCAGGCAATGTTGGGTATTTGTGTTAGTTTATAATAAAAAGGTTCTATTTAGCATTCATAGCATTCAACAATTTATCATTCTGGAGTTCTATAAATTTTTAATTTATTCTTGCTTGTGCATTCATTAAATGCAATGCATTTTATCTTTAAATAAAAGTAAAAGTTAATTTATAAATAAGATTTAGAAAATAAGTTATGGATATTTTATTTTCTGTAGTGTCTTGTGCTTATTTGAATGATATTTAGAGATTTGAAAATACCTTTTACTTAACATAATTATACTTAACAACATAAACTATTTATTAACATGAAACAAAAGACCTTACTTAGATTACATAAGAACATAAAATAAAAAACATGTCATACGATGCAGGAACTATTATAGGATACTATCGTAATCATCCTCTACTCATCATAGATACATCTATGTCTCTTTTATGCCCAGATATGCCTCACAGTGTATGTTACAATTTACATAAGCAACATTATTTCCCAGCACGGTCACCTATAATTCTACTTCAGTTACCATCTTCACAAATGTAGAACCATTAAATTACATTTAGTGTTCATTTAAATCTTAACAATTTGTCTGTAAGTCTTAGTTAACATATCTATTAAATTATCCTTATTTAGTACATAAATAAGTTCAAAATTTTGAGATTTTAAATTTTCATTTGCAGAACTTACTTTATGAATTATGTGGTCTGATCTACTAGAAGTTACATTGCTTTCACAAGTGAAAATAGAGGATTCTTTCACGATAGTTTTTTACATTTGCAAGAATCTTAAGTAAAAATACATCAAAAAATAGTTGTAGAGAAAGTCCTTTTTTCATACAACGTACTGATGTGGATACTTCAACATCACAAGTAAATAGCAATACAGTGTCCTATGACTTAGGCATCAAACTAATGACATTTGTACCAAATTTATAAAGAAAACCTGTTGTGGGTTTTTGTTTTGATTTGTTGCATTTCCAACTAACATCTGCATATCCTGAAAGAGTAAAATCACATAATCTTTAGATCGCTAATCATATCTAAGTTCCATCTTTAGTTCCCTAATCATATCTAAGAATTCTCATTAACAGCAGTCATATGTATAATGCTCGGATCCTTATTGTACTTTGATAATGTTGCTACAGCATATGTGATGTCCAGTCTTGACTTCATTCTGAGCAGTGTTAGAAATTAAAAATTTGAACTAGGCCTCATTTGGTGCCTATAGTTTTGACTCTAGGTGCTAAATAGACACGGCTAGTTGCCATTTTTACATCTCTAACAATAACAACTATTTTTTAAATGTCCATTTTTGTTAAAGATATAAACAAAGAATAATACAGATTTTTGTATTAAAAATTTTAAATTTTCTTAAAATTTAAAATAAACTAATAAAGAAACCCAAGAGAAAATAAATAGAAAAAATTGCTAATTTGTTGGCAAAAAATTGCTTGGCAAAAAGGACATAAAAAACAACAAATTAAAAAAAAAACTCCTATTTAACAAATTTCAATTATGGTCATCTTGTACAATCATTGCCCCAATACCCCTTCATTTCATGCTTGAAAATTAATTTTCTTGAGTTAAAATAGCAGTTAATATAAAAGTTTTAGTTGATGAAAACAAATTGCAAAAATGGAAAATACATGATAATAAAATGGGATAAACCGATAATCACGTATAAATGCACATTTTAGTGACATTTCCATATAATCTCTCTCATATTACTTACAAATATAAGAATTAAACACATTTCAAATTGAAATATTATAAGGGAATCTTGAACGAAATTTAGTCACTTTTTGTAGCTAATTTCGTCAAAGTATGGAATTTCATTTTAAAATCTGTTTACTATATTATTTGTCTTAAAAGTTTAAAAAACAGGGGGGGGGGGGGAATTTGCATATTTGTCCGGAGATCGGCAGTCAATGCAAGTATCGGAGCTTCACGAAGAAATGCAGAGTTGGCAGCTAGGGTTCAGTATTTGCAAGTCAATAATAAGTTTTTGTTTTATAGTTGTTACTCTTTTTCTTGTCGCTTTGACAAAATATAAATCATAACCTTGAAACTCGTCTACACCCTTTGAGTGAGCTAGACAGCCTGGGTAATAATAATAAAAAGTATGAATCACATTAATTTCAGGGATTGATATAAAAAATGCATAGATGCCAACCTACCAGAAAGAAAGATAGTAACATATTGCACGAGGAAAAATCGCTCACTAATGCCGTTTTTCCCAATACTGCTGTAAAATAGCCTTCTATTTCATTAATAATACGTTTGAAAAATAGTTTTGCTATATAATATACAAAATAATTATAAACATTTTAAACGATGCAAATAAATTTTAACAGTGGAAAAATACCTTCAAAATAAAACGAAATATAGAGGATTGGGCACAAGTGCCATTTATCACGATGCTGCTGCATAATAGCCTTTCATGTCATTAAAAATATGCTTAAAAAATAGTTTTTCTGTATAATATAGTATATACGAAATAATTACAAGCGTTTTAGACGATGCAAACAGATTGCAGAAGTGGAAAAGTATCTTCACAATAAAACCAAATATAAAGAAGATTGCGGGCAAATGCCATTTATCGCGGTACCCGTGCAATAAAAATCTTCATTTCTTTAATAATACGTCTGAAAAATAGCTTTCTGGTATATAACACAAAATAATTATAAAAATTTTAGTCGATGCAAATGTGCTTCTCTCACATTAATTAGAAACAGATGCAATCACATGGAAACAGATATTTAGATGAAAAAATGGGTTCCTGGCTTTGTTTCTCATTTCATGACCTACTTCCGATTTCATGACTTGTAGATACTCTTATGCAGATTTGCATACAGTAAAATATAAATCTTACAGAAAAGAAAAATTGGACTACTGTGGATCCAAATCGGATTCCCGGAACAAGACTGAAAAAACGGAACAAGTACATAACAATCAGAACACTTGACAGCTATAAAAATATCATTTTCAAAGTCTGATAACAAAATATTAGCTAACCGAATTTGCAAAATGCTGGAACGATTTAATCTGGATTGCAGTATGTTCTATAATAGTAAGGAATTAGAATGTAAAGACTCTGCAGGATCACTCCCTTTTCTTCCAAGTGGGATACTTAGATGTACGAGGGAATAAAGGGGAGGGGGGGCCATAGAAACTCGTTAAATACCCGGAGTCTCGGACATCGGAATGTCTGAGGATAAAGCAAACAAGTAAATTCTTCAGAAGTGCAATTTCAGGATGGAGGTGAGATGAAGTACAATAAAGATCCCAATGTTTCCTTCCCTGAATGGACAGAGGGGGATTTTACTGTCTGTGTACCATCTGCAGATTTATCACTGTGGGCGTGTATAAAATGCCGCTTTTTTTTGGACCGCTGTCCAGTCTTCTACCAGGGATCGTATTTTAGTCAAAGGGAAGACTGGTATTTAAAAATAGCATTGTTAGGCATCAAATTTGATGACCAGATTGAAGAATCTGGTCGTCAAATTGAATCTAGTCGCAAATTATGACTAACGACTGCTAATTTCGAACACTGATTCCGAGATGCTAACCAATAATTTCCTGATATTTGTGGATTCTTAATAATTCCCTCATTTTTTAAAGTTTTACAGTTGATTTAAATCCACATTTGTATCTATTGGTGTTGTAACACTGCATTTTAAAACACTGTCTTCTTGCATTTTAAATCTTTTTCAATATTTCATCCACATATAAGCATCTTGTTTGATAATCAATTAATTTTCTTCAATTGAAATTTCTAATCTTTTTAAATTTTTATATTTGCATTTTTCGTTTAATTTAAATATTAATTGAAATAAATATTTTTGTTTAATTCTTTAAATTTTTTAATTACATAATCTAAAGTTTCATCATCAGAACTTATAGTGATCAATTTGTCTACATAAATTCCAATAATTTATCAAGAATTTTATTTCTTATAGTTGAAAATACACTTACCTGATTTAAAGACTTTAGTAATAATCCACATTTTAGTAAGTAATCAGATAAATTCTCATACCACACTTTGCCAGACTATTTTAACCCATGGATATCTTGGTTTAATTTACATGCAATATTTTGCACTCACATATTTTATCACTTTCATAAATTATTCATTATAGGTTATAATTTTAGTACAGGGTCTTAAACTACAAGTTATACCATCAGCAGAACATCAGCCATTTTCAGGTTGATTGGTTTCCATACTTATTGATTCATCATCATCTGCCTCAGAATTATTAACAAATTCTCACCTAAATCTAAGATTTTTGTTTGTAATCTGAATATAGATGATTTTGTTATGGTAGTTCATTCCTCTTGATGGAAATCTAACATTTCAGAATTTCACTTTACGATTCCAAAAATTCCACATTCTATATGCCTTTTTCAAATCAAAATATCCCACGAATAATCCCATGTCTGTAATTTAGTCAAACTTGTCTCCTTTGTGCTTTAAATTCCAATAATGAGCCTGACATCCAAATATTTGAAAGTATGAAACATTTGGTTTTTGACATCAAAAAGTTTCTCTGATGTGTACTTATTTCTTGATTTGAAAAGAGTTCTGTGCTTTATATAAGTAAATGTGTTCCTGGCCTCTGCCTAAAATTTGATAGATTAATTAGCTATTAATAAAACTCACATACTCTGCATTAAAGTTCTATTTGCCCTTTCACTTCTACCATTTTGACTTGGTGTGATATATGTTGTTTTTTGATGATCAATACCTTTACTTTTATAAAAATCTTATGTGGGCAACACATGACTTTCCTTATATAATGCAATGAATGTACTACTTTTACAGTTAAACAAAATGTTATTCTTATAGTAGATACTTATATTCTTTCCAAGATATTGAATTTTCTTCAATTAGTCGTCATTTTCATTGATTTATCATTATTTTTATCAATTTGGCGAGATTTTTGTTAATTTGGCAACAATTAAAAATGTTGTCGAGTTGACTGCATTCTGCCAAACTCGTCTCCAAAATCTCGCCAAACGTTATGGACGAAGAAATAAGTTATTATTACAGCAGATAAATGACTATTGGCATTCAAATACAAAAGTATTACTCAAAGTATCTTTTTTCATAAATGGAACGAGCTAGATCCATGAGAATGATGTCACCAAATTTATCACATGGTATTACATATGAAAAGTGAACATGTTTCTCAATAGGAAATTTTTTTTTTTCATTTTATATAACTTTTTGATCATTTTTTTTAGAAATGTGCAATATCTCGAGAACGATTCATGTTAGCATTATAAAATTTATGTCAATCGTTTTCTAATGAAAAATTACATAAGAAATGTCTATTTACGTAACTTTATTAGCGGTTTTGTTTTTTTGATGATTTTTTCAAAATTTCACTCGAAAATTTAGGGGGGGTTCTGAACATTCGATTGCGTATAAAAATAATAGACTTCCAGTGTTTACGGATTGTAATTTTTGTACCAAATTTCGTTCGAATCGGTCCATTCGTTCATCAGTTATCGTCTTCACAGACTCACTGACACACACACACAGACATCACTTCAAAAATGTTTGATTCATGATCAGGGATGCTTGAAACGTGCTCTTCCGTCGAAAACTCGAATTCGAATTGGTTTTTTGACGATTTTTTCAAAATTTCACTCGAAAATTTAGGGGGGTTCTGAACATTCGATTGCGTATAAAAACAACAGGCTTTCAGTGTTTACAGATTGTGACTTTTGTACCAAATTTCTTTCGAATCGGTCCATTCGTTCGTCAGTTAACGTCTCCACAGACTCACTGACACACACACGCACACACACACATACTTTCACACACACACAGACATCACTTCAAAAATGTTTGATTCGTGATCAGGGATGCTTGAAACGTGCTCTCCCGTCGAAAACTCGAATTCGAATTTTCGACCCCATCACAATATTTTCCTTATACATTATGTATATAAGGAAAGTAAAAATGGTTCATTTCTTCATTTCAATATTCTGTTCCATTATCACTCCTGATTTTTTTAACCTTTTCCTCAGTACTATTTTCCAATTTGGTTATCAGATATTTGAATATTTCGAAAAATGTCCTCTTTTGACTTTAGAAATTTTATAAATACTTTCCTTGGAAAATCATCCACTTAATATGCATGTAATAATCATTCTTGCTTGAGAATATTTTTTCTTCCAATCAGCTAGATCTGATTACCTTACTAGCAGATTATGTATTAGATACAAGCCTAATCCTTTTCCTTCTAGTATACTTTTAATGCAATATCTCCAGCTGTTGCAGTTTTCCCTGTCAAATCTAGGAATTTCTTGCTCTGCCATTTTTTACGCAGTAGTGCTTACTACACACATTTAATTTAGGATAGAGACTAGACCCATGACTTTTTGTAACATCTTGTAGCACTTATTTGGCAACATTAAGAGAGCCATGCTTAATCCTTTCGGGACAATTGGCACGCCCACATGTCTGCTGCGAGCTTGCATTCAAGGACGGACGGCACGCGAAACTTTACCGTAAACGGCGAGTGGCATGCATACATGCCTTCGCGTGGAACGTTTTAATTTGTCTACTAGATGGCATTAAATGTCCGTGGAACTAACTTCAATGTATTTTGCAGATACATGACCTTGGCATAAGGAGGATCCAATGAATTATTTCTCCATTTCGAGCGGTGAAACATGATTTTATAATTCAGTTTCGAGTTTTGTTTTTATTTCAGTGTTATGATTTTGTTGGTGAGTCATAGGAATATAAGAGTATTTTTTTTTTGGGGGGGGGGGTTAGAGGCAGTGAAATTATTCGTTTATTTCAGATAAAAGAATGGGAGCAACTAACGAGTATTTTGTATTCAGATTTGTATGAAAAATATACATCAAATAGAAAATAAATATTTCTTTTATTCCTGAAGAAGGTAGATTTCTGTGTTGAATAGGTAATTTGGTACTTACGTATTATCGCAACCATGACAAAACGTAATTGATGTATCGTCCAATAAAGGTCCCGATCGATTCCAAGGACAACATGCAACAAAGTGATCTGTATGAGGACCCACGTTCGAGCGGGCTCGAACTGATTGGGGGACGTACGCACCGCTGGGACTGTGTCGTCAGACAGGCCGGCTTCGCCGGACCAAGTCACAGAGCATACTAGACTCGCTTCTGGGACCGTCGCACGGCGCAAGGACCGTGACAACATGCAGCCAAGTGATCTGTATGAGGACCCACGTTCGAGCGGGCTCGAACTGGTTGAGAAAAACCCAGAAGCGAGTCTAGTATGCTCTGTGACTTGGTCCGGCGAAGCCGGCCTGTCTGACGACACAGTCGCAGCGGTGCGTACGTCCCCCAACCAGTTCGAGCCCGCTCGAACGTGGGTCCTCATACAGATCACTTTGTTGCATGTTGTCCTTGGAATCGATCGGGACCTTTATTGGACGATACATCAATTACGTTTTGTCATGGTTGCGATAATACGTAAGTACCGGTAATTTTTAGTGAATTTTTTTCGAGAGTTAGGCTTAGCACAAAAAATTTGCTGTCCTTTGGGAACAGTTCGGAAGCGAAGCACTCCGTCTTTTGGGCTGTGGCAGTTCCGGAATGCCGCCGTCCGGAAAGGGTTAACAACATAAACTATTTATTAACAAAAATCGAAACATTTAACTTAAGTTACATAAGAACATAAAATATAAGGCATTATGTCATATGTGATGCAAAATCTGTTATAGCATACTATTAGAATTATCTTCCATAGTTGTCAACGCTCCCAAATTTTCTGGGATACTCCTAAATTTTTACACTTTCTCTCGATTTCTTGAAAAATATGAAAATCTCCCAAATTTTAGATGATTTCGACCAATATCCCTCATTTAGGAAGTTTAGAAAAAAATTCTTACAACTTGTAAGAAAATCATTGCAAGTGAAATATTTTTGAAGAAAGCCAAGTCATCAACTTATCAACAGGCATGAAATTCTTCAATGGATCCACGAATTTCTGCATTTTTGTTTTACCGAGTACTTCTGCTTTTTTCCAAAGGAATTTTTTTTTCTTCAGGTGAAAATATTTTGAGATTGGAATTTTCCCATTCTTTCACTGCACTTGAAAGTAGCAACCTTTTACAGCAGCATCGCAAAACAACTGCATTTGTATGCAATCCTCAGTATATTTCATTTAATTATGAAATATTTTGCACTTTTGCAATCTGTTTGCATCAACTAAAAATTTTGTAATTGTTTTGTGTTTTATACATAAAAACTATTTTTCAAACATTATAATTAGTAAAACGAAGAACAATTTTTCTGCAGCATCGTAAGAAATTGCATTTGTATGCAGTCTTCTGTATATTTCATTTAATTGTGAAAATATTTTCCATGCTGGCAATCTGTTTACATCAACTAAAATTTTTGTAATTGTTTCATGTGTTATATGTAAAAATTATTCTACAAATGTATAATTAGTGAAATGAAGGGCTATTTTGCTGCAGCATCGTTAAATACACTGCATTTGTATGTGATTCTTGGTATATATCTTTTAATTATAAAATATCCCGTGGTATATATTTTTAATTATAAATTTCTACTTTGAATGAGACTCCAGGTTCTGCAAAATACAGATACCCCAACAAAGAAACAGAAGACAAATACTGTTAATGAACATCCTGTAACCAATAAATAAACTTTTATAATTGAATAAATGTTAGCAAGATGTAATACAAGTAAAGGAGGTTATAAATAATTTTTTTATATTAGAAATATCAGAATAAACAAGACAAGAAGAGTAAATTTTAAATATCAAGTATTTTTTTTTCCTTTGTTATCAGTCCCTGATAAATTTAATTTAATCTTTTATATTAAAAAGTTAAGGTCTGTAATTTATCTAGATCTTAGTATTTATGTAAATGCTGAAAATGAGATATTTTAAATTCCATATAGTAGAATAATTGAAATTTCATAAAATATATATTTCAATTTTGGTTTTTCAATTTTGATAGATTAATTATTATGTTCCTAATAGAGCATATGCATTTTTAATTCTATTTTCTAATTTTAAATTTAGTGTTTACAAACAAGATTTGAAGTAAACAGGTGTTCATCACACACTTTTTTAAATAAATTCCAAATTTTCTCTTTTCTGATCTTTCTACAATTATCACTAAAATATTAAAACTTCTTAAAAATGCCACTATTACTATTAATAAGGTATTTATCATTTAGTTAATTTTTAATTTACTTTCTATATTAATTTTTGTTTAATTGTACAGATTAGATTTGAGATTATCCCTGTGTCTACTTACCATATTTTATTATTAGGAAAATGTAAAAATCCCTACTCAAAGTAAAAGATCCCTTTCTCCCTTCAGCTCTTACAAAATTTTAGATGCACTATAAGGATTTTGGCATGACACGAAAATCTCCCTAATTTCTATTCTATAAGGTTAGCAGCTATTATCTTCTACCTATCATAGATTTCTTGTATTTGGTCTTCTGGTGAATTTCATAATATAATACCTCTAAAAGTTGTCTGCAGATCATAGAAATTTAAAATTACTTTTCTGTTATAAATATGCATTAACATAGAATAGAATTCTTTCAATCTGTCCTTCCCCCCCCCCCTTTTCAGTCCGAATTTAAAATTTTAAAAAATTCGATAGCCCCTCCTAAACATCTGAGAAAATCTGATAAAGAATAAAAAATTTCATTATCGGATAAAACATTGATGAAATTTATTTTGTTTCTTTTAGTGAGAAATTCCTCAAGTAGGCTTTTTCTCATCTACATACTGTATGATTCTCAGTTGCAGTTGAGGGGGCAGATCTTCAGAATTCTACTTGTTTCGTTTACCAGAAAATTCCCCTACATTTTCTTCAATTTTCAGCTTCATATGAGGGGACGAATCAATGGAATTCTATAGTAGTTTGAATATTCTTGTGCATATATTTATGACATTTTATTAAGTTTTCATTTTCTACTTGTATAAATTTTAATATTTTCAATAATTATTTACTAATATTTCATCAATATTTTAGGATGGAATGCAAAGGGTGACTGGAAGGATGTTTTATCTGGAGGTGAAAAACAAAGAATGGGGATGGCTAGATTGTTTTATCACAAGTAATATTCTATTATTCTCATGTATTTTTCACATGTAATAGCAACATTTTATGTTTTGGTTTATTGTTTTCTTTAGTATTGTCCTTAATAACAATGCATTCTTACCAAAGACAAAACAATCAAAACATACCTTATTATAGAAACTTGTCATAAAATCTTTTACTATAAATTTATTATGATTAACTTTTTGCAGATGAATGTTGCCAGGTAAGCAGCTTCTATTTGCCGTTACTATGACTGCAAACAAATATCTCATTATATTAAATATTTGTATTATGTATACAATTGTAAAACTAGCAATTGCTTCCTTTTCATTTCTTATAAATCATACAAATTATTTTTGGAAAGTATATGCAGGGTTGTAAAATGTGAACTTATATGCATATACAGCATGCAGATATTTTTTAGACAGACTATTAAACTATCTTATTTATTATTATATATAATATAATTGTAAGCTTATTGTATCATATTTAACTATATAATGCTCAAATAAATTTTTACAGTGTTGTATTTTTTGTTGTTGTTGTTAATTATTGTTCTTTATTATTGTTCTTTATTGTTATCATTCATTCAACATGTTTAAGGCAAATTTAGTTTAGCAATTATGTATAGAGATACTTTGCATTTTTGTTTTCTTTTGGAAACGAAAAAGAAATTAAATAGTATGCTCTGATATAAAATCCAGTAGGGAGAAGAAAAACAAAAATCCCACATTTTAAAAAATATCACAGTTTTAAATACTGCAATAATTTGTCTACCTCTTTATATTTCCTTTTTATTGTGCTTGATTACTATCAATAAAAGTTTAATAAAACTGCTCATATTCCCTATTATCCCTTTCTTATCCCTTTATTCCCTTTCTCTAAAGTCTTTAATGTATAATCTAGTTTCATATGAAAAATATCTTTGATATGCAGGTAAATACATATAAAAGTGCTGGTATAGAATAGATTAATATGGGATAAAAGGGATGGGGCACAAATTTAATGATCATTCAAGTAATACTTATATATAATTCATCTTACCTATAACTATAGATTAAAAAATGAATGAGCATTTAAGTTCAGTTCTAATCACTTATTTAGGTTTGCATTTTTCCATATAATGTTTGATTTTATTTTCCTTTTTATCTTTATAAACTATAAGTTTTTTTTATTACTTCAGGCCTCAGTTTGCTTTATTAGATGAATGCACAAGTGCTGTTTCTATTGATGTTGAGAGTCAAATATATCAAGCAGCAAAAGATGCTGGAATTTCTCTTCTGACCATTACCCATCGTCCATCTTTATGGTAAGACAAGAACTGCAATGCAATTAAATCCATTTATGCCACATGACTCACTGTGTACATTTTTTTTGTTACTCCCACTTTAATAATTAGCTGTAATTTTGGGGTGCTTGCACAGACAGTGACTTGTGCCTACAATAATTATAGGGAAAAGTAACCATAGAAGTTGCTTTAAATAAAAAACAATTTTTTGTATTTTAGTTTTATCTGCACTTATACACTCCTTTCCAAAAAGTAATTATACTGCAGTAAATTTGACATAATTAAAGAAAATATATTTATGCATATTTATCACCCTGTAAATATACTTACTTCACACTTAATATATTCAGAAAAAGGTTTGCATACTATAAAAATAAAACAAGTTTTAATATAAGATATGACCTCTCTTGACTTTGACGCAAGCTTCACATCGATATTTCATCCCTTCAATCAGGTGAACTGAGGAAAATAACTGTCATTCTTGCAGAAGGTAGTTTTCAGCTCTTGGAAAGTAGTTAGAGAGGGATAGACTGGCAGAGACAGCTCTTTTCTAAGGACATCCCCCAAAGATTTTTGATGGAATTCAGATCCAGAGAATATGCTAGCCACTTCATACGAGCAATACCTTCACTCTTGAGGTACTCATCCACCAGCCCTGCTCTGTGTGAATGAACTTTCAAGTCCAACAAAAGGAAATCTGGACCCACTGCTGCAGTTTAAAATCTCTTGCATGGCTCAAGGACTTTATCCTTATATCTTTCCACTGTCACAATACCTCCTATAAACATATGAAGTTGGTGTGATATCCTAAAGAAAATTTCAGCCCGTAAAATCACACTACCATGACTAACGGTGTAATGTTCAATGATGCTCATGGGCTTGTTACTTATCAATATAAAGACGTTGAATATCAATTATGCATTCACTGTAAAATATATGTATTAAACTCAACTGACAAATATTAAGTTTAAGCGTACTTATTTGTGTTACAGCTTCTTAAATTTATCTTAACATGAAAGAGAACCTTTACCTTTGATCCTTTACCTTAATGAATCATACCTTTTTCAAAGTTTAAACATTACTCTCTGTTGTTATAATAGTCAGATAAATTGAGTTGGAACATCCTCTCACCTTTTGAATTGCACAGTCTAACATAATCAATCCAAAATTTAAATGTTCATAATGCAGCACATCACAAATTCAGTTTCTTTGGGGACAGCCATCACAAGTCATCTTTGGTTGTCTTTGGTAATCTAATCTAAATCAACCCTAATACTCGTCGAAAAATTTTCTTTAAGCATTGAAACTCTTGAGTACAAAAATGTCATATTCACCCCACACCTAATTTTCATATTGTTTGAGGAGCAAATGCTATTGGACACATCATTTGATATTTGCATATTTCTATCAATGACAACAATAAATTACCTAAAAAATCCATGAATGCATTCACTATTCGAATTTCCATCACATGTTCAACTTTTGTTAAGAAGTGTATATAAAAATGATTACACATGAAACTTGCATATGAAATTTCTACTTATGAATTGCATGCATTGCAATTTCTAAATTTTATTGCATGTTTATTGTTTTGCATGCATAATCCAATACAAAAATTGTTATACCTTGAAAATGGTTCATAACTCCACGATAGGTGTTACTATCATGAGCCATGCAGGTACTGAATTCTAATTCTGGATATAAAGAGGAAGGTCTAAGTACTCATGAATGTTTGTAGGCATCCACAATAGACTGTAAATATATGTCAAATCAGCTCTTAATCAGCTCTTGTCAAATCAGTGTGCATAAAATGGCTGTAGAATACCTAGATAACCCAATCCTTAAATGGTACATTCTTTAATGTACATTGTATATGAAAGAAATAAATTGTAAACATTTTTGCAGAATTTTTATTCATCCTCAGAAAAATGATACCTAGAAAATGTTTCAGTCATTTAAATATATTTCTCACAATTATTAAAATTATTTACTTATCTACTTAGAAAAAGTGGCAAATGTAAAAAAATTGTCACTCTAGTTTATAACCTACACCACCTTGTGATAAATATGACACTAATACAGAAAAAGCAACTCCAGTGTAACTATAGTATTATGTTACAATGAACTCTCCTCTGTAATTATATTGCTATGAATGCACTGAATTGTAAATTTAAAATATAACCATTTCATCATTTGCATGGAATAAAAAGAATTATGAAAACTTTGCAATATTTTTAATGAAATATTTCCTTGTGTTACAAAAAAAAATATATCAAGCAATAATGTATCATATTGCCATGAAGCATTATTTTTTAAATATATGAAAATATTTAATCATTTTTATATTTACTGTATTTTTTTTTACATAAGACAGTGCTAGTTATATTCAGATATCAATCAAGTTTCTATTTTGATTGTAATGCAGCCTTTAACTTTCAATTTTCAATATCGTTCAGTTTTTAGCGCAAAGTAGTTTTAATGATATTTTTTAATGTGATAAAGTTCTACAATATTCTTTTTAATTTTAGTTTCTGAATTTTCATACTGTTCATTTAAAAGTCTATATTGTGCTGATAATAATATTGTATATACAGTTATATATCCCTCATTATTCATATTAAATATTCATATCACATTCATAAGACTTTTACCTTCTTGTAAGCTAAAATACTAGAATAAAATCATGATATTAAGTAGCAATAAAATTTGTAGTTGAAAGTGTCCTTACACTTTATAAATGGGAGCATTTTTAGGACTTATTTCCTACCCATGCTTGAGTATTTAGTACACTGACTGTTGGAAATCATTGAGTTTATGTGTGAACACTCAAAATCAAGCCTTACAAAAATGAAACCTGGATATGTGAGAAAATTGAGTTTGCTAGGTGTCCTAGGTTGTAACATGCATACAACTATTCTTTTAGAAAGTTTTCCAAGACAGTATTCTGTGACAGATTAACCATTTAACTCATTTTAAAATTCTTTCCTTCTAGGAATTTATTCAATATTTTTATAACAATTTTATGAATTACAAGGAAATAAATTTTGCTTTACATATAAATATTATCTTATCTGTAATGTGTATGTGTTTATCTACAAATTTTAATCCTTTAGTATCAGTTATGCATTTTGAACTTAGATTTAAAAAGTATATATTTCATTTCCAGTTTCACATATGTATATGTAGTACTTTTGGAATTTTTTATGCAGTTTGTATGTGTGGGATGGGTTATCCTTTTCTATACAGAAGGATTGATGAGTGCATTCTTAAATCTCTGAAAACTAATCTCTTCTATTTGATTTTAGAATCTAAAATTAAGATTTAAACATATATATATTTCTCACTTTATTAAATTGATATGTGTAATACTTTGTAATTACTATTTAAGGTTAGAGAATATACATATATTTCTTACTTTCTAGGAAGTTTCATACTCATCTCTTACAATTTGATGGTGAAGGAGGCTGGAGTCTTGAGCCTTTAGATACTAACACTAGACTTTCACTTAGAGATGAAAAGGAAAAACTTGAAGCATCTTTAACTGGTGTGCCTCAAATGGAACGTAGATTAAGAGAATTATGTACTCTTTTGGGAGAAGATTCTGTCGTCTTGACAGATTCAGGAACAGATCAACCCTCGTCCTCCAAAGGTGTTCCATCTGAAGCTAGTGATACCTCATATGAGTCTCCTGTTTTAATTGAAAGCTTATCAGACTGATTGATGAAAATATTAACAATTAATAAACCATTTTGAGGTGATTCAACCTGCAAAATATCACCAAATACTGAAGTTAAACAGGGTATTTTGTGAAGCAATTTTATGTTACCATTCTTGAATTTAACATAATGCCTAATACTTGTTATTTTAAAGTAAAAATATAATGCTGGAAATAGTTATTCTTGCCAGAAATATGGTATAATAACATTAAGAATTATGTAATAAATTGTTAATACACAATTTTCAAATATTGGATATGTCTGCTTATTGTGGAATATGTATTTTTTTTTAACTTAGCACCAATAAAAGATTTACTAACTATTAAACTAATTGGTGATTAAGCCCTGGAATCTGACGATGTCTCCCAAAACTTTTTCAGTACAACATGCAGACTTCTAATTTTGCTACCTCTAAGTACGAAAAGGTATACCTACTTAAGACACTTATATTTTCACCCCCTAGTCAGTATTATATTTGTTATATCTATACACTGGCTTCCCTTTCAACAAACTTTGAATGACAGCTTATATGACAAACTGAGAATACTACTTTAAATTCAGTTATATATATATATATTTCTAAACTTTCAATATTATATTTTCCTGTATGTTAAAATCATATTTCATAATATGCTGTGCTTATAAAGTTTAGACTACTTATTTTATTTCTCTTATATTTATTATAAGTATTTTCTCATTTCTAGTGAAACTAAATTTATATTTTCTGTATTTTCATTTTATATCATGAAATTTGCAATCCATTAATATTATTGCTCTAGGCTAGAAATTTGTCACTGACAACGAAATAAAAATGGAATACCATTTTAATACCTTTAAGACTGTAAATCCACTGCTGATTAGTGGTATCAAACTCTCTTCCAAATTTATATTCTGCAAACTATCCTCACAGTAGCCATCATTTATAAAAATCACATATATTTTGCTCGTTTTGATTCTAAGCAAGTGATTCTTAAATACGAAAAAATTTTAAATGTTGCCCTTCTGTAGTTCACCAGATATGCATAGTTTTATGGGATTTAAATGATATGTATGTAAGTCAAGTACTATTCATAAATTTATGAATTTACTTTTGCTTTCAAAAATATATTTTTACAAACTAAATATTACAACTTCAAAATATTATCTATATATTTAAATAAGAATAAAATTTAAAGCCAAAGATCATTTCAGTTGCAAGCAAATCATTTTTTCCTAGTCTTTCAACAAAATATTCAGCTTTAATAGAAATTTTGCTCTACTAATAGGAATGTTTTGGCATTAGAAAACAGTCTGGTATTCGAAAATACTGTAAAAGTGCTTTTTTAACATCGTATGCCTTTCCTTCTCTTTTTGGTTTTCGTTGAAGAGTACAGTTAGCCATCAAAATGTCATTTCAAAATTTTACATAATGTTGACTGCATAATTTATAATGCAGAGAAAGCTTTTCTTTGGCTGTGCAGAGGAAGAAAATCATACTTTTTAAAGCACGATTTTCTTTTCCAGCAAACTAGGTTTTTTTTTCTCTTTTATATATATATATATATGATGTTTCCACTAGCAAAACGGGAAATGACTAACTAAATCTGTACAAAAATTATCAGAGCACATTACCAAAGACACTTCTGCTTATCAGTCAGTTTGCTTAACAAAAGACTAACTTGCTTCTACTGGTTTTGTAACTCCCAACTCCTTTTACCTAGAAATTGCCTGATTAATGTAGGGAAACTAATAGATCTTTCAAAAAAGTCTATGGGCCCACCTTGTCGTATAGCAACCACCCGAGTTGTATATCCCAAAAAAAGTTACATTAACTAGTTCTTTAGATAATCTTGAATAAAGCAAATTTTTATTCCCTATTTCCCTTTCTACTACGAATCAAACAAATTTTAGCTAGAAAACTAAAACTGTTTCTTAAAAGCGGCGATCATGATTCCTTAAAACTGAAATCTTAGTATATTAAAACAGTTTGTGTTTATTTCTATTATTTTGATCCTTATATATGGCTAATTCTTAAAACCGGTTACCACTGTATATCATACAAATTTATTATACTTGAAACAAGCTTCTTCTGAATTACTCATCTTGCTTAGCATGTAACAAAAATACATGTTTTAAAACATGAAAATCCTAACTATTTATATATTCATTCTCAATGTCTCTATCTAGGTATTTCTTGTTTAAAATGTATGCAAAATTACTTGGATCTTAATAGTATGTTAATATATTTGCAGAGTACAACTTAATTAATGGTTTTACTCAATGTATGGATCAGAATAACTGGAGAATTTCACAGTTTTAAAGTTTTACTGTTGCAAAGAAATTAGTTACATATGTTTACTCTATTTCAGCAGAAATGATATATAAATAAGATAATAAATTTCCAAAGAAAATTTATTTTCTCTTGTAGGTTTATTCATAAGTAACCTACAAAAAGAAATATATTTTCTTTGACTTTAAACATTAATTAATAAGGATTGAGTATGTTTATAAACATAAAGTTAGATCTTTTATGTATCAGAACATACACCTTAAATTATTTATTGTGCACTAAAGTTCTAATATGCTTGAAATTTAATATACTTTTTACACATGAAAGAATTTCAAAGTTTTACTTGTTTATTTTATCCTTGAAATGTGCTTGTTGATCTTTGTACACATATTTTAGTTATCTATTTAAATAGATTTAATTATTGCACTTTTGTTATCTATTAACATTTACTTTATTTTATCAAATCCAATGTAGTATTTTTAAATTTTATTTGTAAAAAAAAATAAAAAAAATAAAAAAAAAATCTGAATTATTACATATTTAACTAATCATTTTTATTGTAAATTTAACCAATTATTGCTTAAAAATGTATGTTCACTCTCTCTATAAAATTTATATATTGATAGAATGGATATTAGTTTTGAAAAATTATATAAAATATAGTAATGTTAATTAATATACTTTTGTTATCTATTTGAATACATTTAATTAATTTTATCAAATTAAGTGAGAGTATTTTTAAATTTTGTTTGTAAGAAAAATCAGTCATTAATTATTTAACTAATAATTTTTATTGTACGTTTAACATATAATTGTTTAAAAAATGTGTTCAACCCCCTTCCCTGTAAAGATTATAGATAGTAATATGAGTGAATCATTGTTTTGAAAAATTACATAAAATATAGTTATGTTGAGAAGTTTTTATTAGTTTAAGTTATTTTTGTTGCATATAACATAATTTTAATCATTATCGAGTGCTTCCACAAGGTGTTTTTTTTTTTGTTTTATATCCACTTATTTATTCTGTTGTCTGTAAAAATTTTAGTTGTATATGATGAAACAATTCATAAATAAACCTATCTATGCAATGCATAAAAATTGTATGTTTTCTATCACTGTTGAAATATTAAATAAAATATCAAAACACAACATGGAATAAAAATATTTTGATGTTAGTAGGTACTTTTGTAGAACAGATCTAGCTATATATATCTATTTATGTTTCTAAATTTTAGCACTATTAAATATAGAAACATACATATATAAGGTGAGCCTTATGTGGCCTTATTATTATTTTTTTTTAATTTCTTTCCTCCCAATCCATAAATCTGTTCAATATATCAAAAAAATAATTTGCTGAATTTTTTATGAATATCAAGATATTTTTATTAGTCACTGCCACATTTACAGTATCAGTTGGACACAAGATGCAGTTAGTATGTATCTTGGTTAATAATATACAATTAGCTTATAATGCAAAACTGCTGCATTAATGACACAAACCCCAAAAAACAACAGTACCTCATTACTTTAATTCATTAAAGCAATTGTACCGAACTAATGAAATCTGAAGAAATGTTTTAAGACATTTTACTTCTTTAGAGTTTTCTTGTTACAGTTTGAGTACGCCTTTCTAAAATCTTTTACAGCCTGGGGCAAATATTGCTTTTGGTCTTCATTGTTTTTGAGTAGTCTGTTATAATCAATGATTAAGGCAATTCCTCTTACAGCTATATCATTTATAACTCTTTTACAAGAAGCTGCATTTTTCACTTTGACGTATCATCATTAGTCCATATCTCCATATTTTTTTTTCTTTTTTAAGAAAATCAAAATTTCAAAAATTTCAAAAACCTTTTAAAGAAACCAAAAATGGTGCCTTTAGCTCTGCTTTCTTTGGAGGTCTTCCATTTCTTTCAGTTTTCATAACTTTACCCATTTTTACTTGATTTTCATCAGAAACTTTATCACACACAAAAAAAAAGACAATACGTTCTGACAAATAACCATAAATGCCTTAGTAAATTTTTAAGGCAATATTTTATATGATTTGTTTATAGCATTACATTTGTCAATATCCATTAATAACTGTAGATCATTATATGGCTGATGTATATTTAAACCAGGCTTTAACATAATTGCAAACTAAAAAAACACAAATGTCTGTGATTCCCCTGTCTTCGGAAACCGTTAATTTGAACTGAACCTGAAACATCCAGATCTTGAAAAAGTAAATAACTTTTGCCATCCATACGGCCTGATGTAATCAAACTGGAGCTTTAAATAATATTCCTTTTAATTTCACTTCAAAAAACTGTTATATCTATTTTCCTTAATTTTTCAGCCCTTTCCATTATTTAAAAGAAATTTCAACTTTCTCAACAATATGATCTTTTTTGTTTAGTGGGAATTCGAACCTTTGCCCACATCTCTAAAATATCACATGCATTTAATTTCAATGATTTCCTAATAGTTTATTTTAAATCAAGTTTATAATAAAAAAAATAATGCCATTACCTCTTTAATAGATGGAAGCTTTGAATGATGAAGCAATTATGAAATTAACCATTCTTCTGTACTTTTTCTAGTACAAATTGATCTTTCATATGCTTAACATGTGTTTGATGCCATTTATTACTATGTTGTAAATTGCTGGAGTTAGAAAAACGTTCCTAGTACAGCTCTGAAAAATACATCCACTCTGTGCAATATTCAGAACTGACGCAATCAGATATTGCTACAGCACCACCCTTATGCTTTGACTGCAGTGCCACCTTAAAATAATGCAATAAAATTATCACACAGATTCATGTAATCAAATTTCCATTTTGTTGTCTTTTGTAGTATATTTTAATTCCTTGGATTTTGAACAATACCAGTCCAACCCATACTGGGTCTATCATAAGAAGGTACACATAGTAAGAAAACTCAAATTTGCCATACTGTAATTTCCTGGTATATTTTGTTTTGGATTTTGAACCAAATACAGATAAGTAGCAAACAAACAAAAAAAAGTTTTAGGATCCACACCTTTATTTTAAAATGCACAAAAAAAAAGAAAATTTTCTCACATTTTCATCACGTACAATTAAAAAATAAGTCGGTGATTAGAAATTTCATAAAATTAATATTTCATTATAAATTAATACTATAAAATATCACCATTAAATGAATGGAATTAATTAAATGCATGGAATCACCAGCAATGCAGTATACCTGTCCTTGGTATGGAATATATAATGTAAAAAAAATGTAAAATACACATTTATGTGTAAATTCCTATAGTATTCAAAATGACATTATTATTTAAAACATTCTATTGGAATATTTAATTTAGCCGAATACCCATTGGAAATCAACGGTCTTGCAATAAGCAACCCCTGAATAATGTAAATTTTTTTATAATTCACGTTTCACATTTATTCGACAAATCGAATATTTTGGTGTGCAGAACCCCCTAAAGAAGAAAATATTGAGAAAATTAATTTGCGCAGTTATTCCTTTCAAATAAATCGAATTCCTTTCTACTCGTACACCACATTAAAGTCTATCTCATCCCGAGGCACCCCTATTTTATTATTTCTCCTTTGGAACATTTTTCTGTGAAGCACACCCATAAATGAACGTTTTTGAAAAACTCTGTCTTTGGTTTTTTATTAGATGATTGGCCTATGTACCAAATATCAAGCCTCTATCACATTTAAAAGGAAGCGTGTCTCATTTATTTGGAAAATCGAACATATTAGTGTTCGACACCCTTTAAAGTAGCAAATATTGGCAACCTGAAATTTCACACTTTCTTCCTTTCAAACTATCTACTCGTACACCAAATTTGAAGTCTCTATCCTATCAAGAAGCATGTTTTTTCCAGCACTTCACCTTTTGAAAGTTTTTCTGTGTAACACCCTGTTAATGAACATTTTTGTCAAACCGTATTCATCTTTGGTTTTTTTGTCAAATGATTATCCCATATACTAAATTTCAAGCCTCTATCACATTGTAAAGGAGGCGTTTTTCATTTGTTCGGCAAATCAAACATTTAGTGAGCGGCACCCCTACAATAGCAAATGTTGGAAAACTGAAATTGCACACTTTCTTCCTTTCAAACTTTTTACCCATAAACCAAATTTGAAGTCTCTAGTGAAGCATGCTTTTCTAGCATTTCACCTTTCGAATACTTTAGTGCGGAGTATCCACCCCCTTAAATACACATTTTTGAAAAACTCTATTCTTTTTGTGATTTCTATCAAATGATTCGCCCATATACCAAATATTAAGCCTCTATTGCGTTTTAAAAGAGTATTTCTCCTTTATTCCGAAAATCGAACATTTTGGTGTGCGGCATGCACCCCTTAAAGTAGAAAATATTGGTAAACTGAAATTCTACACTTTCTTCCTTCCAAACTATCTACCCTTACACCAAATTTAATATCTCTATATCATTCCGAAACATGGTTTTTTATCAATTCACTTTTCGAACGTTTTACTCTGGAGCACCCCCTTAAACGAACATTTTTGAAAAACTATATTCGTCTTGGGTGTTTTCGTCAAATGATCAACCCATATATCAAATTTCAAGCCTCTATCGAATTTTAAAGGAGCCTTTTCTCATTTATTCGGTAAATCGGAACATTTTGGTGTGCGGCATCCCCTTAAGTAGAAAATATTGGAAATCTGAAATTGCACATTTTCTTCCATTCGAATGGTTTACCCATACACCGACTTTGAAGTCTGTATCTCATCGCAAAGCATGCTTTCCTATTATTTTACTTTTCGAACGTTTTGGTGTGTAGCACCCCCTCTAAAGAACATTTTCGAAAAATTCGATTTTTCCAGGGGGTTTTATCAAACATCCGAGCCGTGTACCAAATTGCAAGTCTCTATCTATACGGGAAGTGCCTGAAAAAAGCGTGACGGACAGACAGACACTTGGCAATTAGTATATATAGATTTTTCAAAACAGAAGTATAAGAATCTCTGTTCTCACTTCCTGTTTGTAAACAAATTTACAAAAAAGATGAAATTGGATCAATGTATACCAAAATGAAAGCTCTAAAATTGTATTAGAAATTAAACCCGTACTACTTATATTCTGTTTCAACCATTTGTTGAACACAATATATGAGTTAATTGGCTGAACACAATAGATGCATATCTGCCTTACAATATGTGAGCTGGAAAAATATTGTCCAAAATAAAACAGATGGCTTTAGAAATTGAAAATATCTATCATTCCCATAATCTTAAAACCCAAAGGCCATAATTGATATAACCCAATCAAAAATGCAATACTGTTCATTTATAAAATTTATTTTTATATCCATTTCTTTATTATTTACATCTAATAAAAATTATCTGCTATATAAACACATTTGGTTTTATTGTGTTGCGGAGAAAATATCATCTGCATAATGCTATCTATCTCTATGGATGAACCGTTTCTTATTAATATCTCAACAACCCCTGATCCTAGAAACTCGAAACATGAATTACATTTTAAGTGGGACTATTTCAAGGTTACTCTCAAAATTTCATGAAATTCTGTGCAGCTGTTCTCCTGTGAAAATGAGACAAACACACACACACAGACATATTTTTAATTTTATTTATAGACCCAGCAGTATACCCGTTCTTTGTACAGAATATATAATATAAAGAAATTGAAAATTCTCAATTATGTACAAATTCCTACAGTGTTTTAAATTACATTGTTATTAAAAACATTCTATTAACATTTCTCCTAAAAAGAAGTAAATGGATCTCTGTTCTCGCTATACAAAATTATCTTCACAGGCAGATCTGAAGAATAAAACATCTTGGTCCTGTTTGAAAACAAATTTTAAAAAATGTTTTTTAATTCCTACAAAACAGAAATTATTGCAGACAGACAGACCATATCGAAACATCATTACAATACTATCCCCTACCAAAGCACAGTGTAATTAATTTAGCATAATTTTATCAATTTGGTGACATTTTTATCCATTTGGCGACACTTTAAAAAGTTGCGAAGTAGGATGGTTGAATTGACAGACAAACGCTACCAAAACATCATTACAGTACTATCTCCTAACAAAACAAATAATTTTATTGATTTAGCAGCATTTTTATTGATTTGGTGATATTTTAGTCAATTTGGCAAGATTTAGAAAAAATTGCTAAGTAGGTGATATCCCACCAAATTCATAGATCAGAATTCACAGATCTGAAGAATAAAACATCATATCCCCTTTTATAAAATAAAAACACTAAAATGGTATTAGAAGATATACCCATACTACACTCTTATTTTGTTTTTCAGCAATTTACTAAATACAATACATGAGTTTATTGGCTGAATGCAATATATAAGATTCTTGGCTAAATACAATATATGAGTTTAAAAACTCTTTGACAAAATAAACCAGATGATGTAAGAAATTGATCATATTAACAATTCCTGTAATATTTAAACACCAAGTACGTAATTAATATAATTTAGTCAAAAATACAATACTGTTCATTTATAAGATGTATTTTTATATTCATTTCTTTATTATTTAAATCAAAATAAAAAATCTGATGTGAGCAGCACATGACTTTCCCTGCAGACTCATATTCACATTCTCTTTATTTCTTCAATAATTCATTAAATAGAGTTTAATTGCACAAAATAACACCCATAATTATTTTAAATTACACTGAATTTGCTCTTTTAATTCTAATTTCTTATTTTCAAAGGTGGCATAGCAAAAATGCGAAAAAACTAAAATATCTTAAGAATGGCTAATCCTAAAGTAATGGGGTTGGTCTTATTCTTTTCATCGTCAAAAATTACGTATAAAACAAACATTTAATTTATATATTTGAGCATATGTAATATTTTATTATACATTTTGACGATTTTTGTGGGCTATTTCACAAAAAAAGGCAGGTTCCTTTTTCCCGAGTCATACTAAAATTTAATCAGCACCAGGAAACCCACAAGTGTAATCCACCAAATTTTACGAAATCTGGTCTATTAGTTCTTTAGATGAAATGGATACAAATATTTTTTGTGGTCCATTTCACAAAAAAAGGCATCTTCTTTTATTCTGATTATACCAAAATCTAATCAGCACCAGGGTAACCCACATGTGACTTACCTATAAAATTTTATAAAATTCAGTCAATTAGTTCTTGAATTAGAGTGGATACAAAATCTGCACAGACAGACATGCAGACACACACACACACACAGACGTCACGCTAAAAATAATATTTTCCTGTTCTAAAGGTTTCAAAACATGTAGATCCCTCGAGAACTGGAGTTGCAATTTTTGACATGATTCCTATACTTTCCCTAAACATTACCATACATTGGAGGGAAAGTAAACATCTGATGTGGGTAGCACATGACTTTCCCTGCAGATTCAAATTCATTTTGTCACTATGCATGAAATTGAGTTTAATTGCAGAAAATTACATGGATATTTTTCTGATATTATGTCGAATTTACATTTTTATTGCATCTTCGATTCATTTGGCAACTTAATTCACTTTAAATTCTTCAGGTCCTCAAAATCCTAAAATAAAATATTTCAAGAACGGCTCATCCTACTACAGTCATGGGGTCAGTCTTATTAGCTTTGTTGTCAAAATTTACCTGACCAACATGTACTTAATTAATATATATCAACAATTTTAGTCATTTATTTCAGATTTTCACTATCTTTGCAGGCCATTTCGCAAAAGAGAGTCTGTTTTACTTTTCCCAATCATATCACAATCAAATCAGTATCAGGATAGCCATGCATTGGCTTAACTACTAAGTTAGAAGAAATTGCATTAAATAGTTTTTAACTACAATGTAAAACATCTTATGTTCCTCAAAATTAAAAATTTTAATATCTCGAGAATGGTCCATAATTAGAATAATAGGGTTGATCGAAATCCTTTTCTCGCCAAAAAGTGTATATGAAACAAGCATTTAATTGATTCATATCAGCATATGTAGTATTTTAATTCAAATCAGATATTTTAGATTTCCGGGCAATTTCGCAAAAAAAAAAAAAGTAAAATCCTTTTTTTTCAAATCATACTAAAATCTAACTAGCACCACAATATCTCACAAGTGAGTTATCTACCAAACTTTGTATAATTTGGTTAATTAGTTTGTCAGCTAAAGTGGATACATACGATTTTTGCTGGCCATTTCGCAAAAAAAAAGGCAGGTTCCTTTTCCCTGCAATTGTACCAAAATCTAATCAGCACCAAGGTAACCCACAAGTGACTTATTTATCAAATTTTGTGAAATTTAGCCTATTAGTTTTTAACTAGAGTGGATACATACAATTTTTACAGGCCATTTCACAAAAAAAGCAGGTTTATTTATGCCGAATCATACTAAAATCTAATCAGCACCAGGGTCACCCACAAGAGATTTCTCCATAAAATTTTATGAAATTTGGTCCATTAGATTTTGAGTTACAGTGGATACATACATTGCATTGACACACATACAAACGTTATGCTAAAAATAATCTGATATGAGCAGCACATGACTTTCCCTGTAGATTCAAATTCATTTTGTACCTTTTTATTTCATTATGCATTAAATTGAGTTTAATTGTAGAAAATAGCATGGATATTTTTCTGATTTTATATCCAATTTGCCTTTTTATTACATCTTCGTTTCATTTGGCAATTTAATTCACTTTAAATTCTTCAGGTCCTCAAAATTTCAATATATATATATATATACATATATATATCGAGAACAGTTCATCCTACAGTTATGGGATAAGTCTTACTTGCTTAGTTGTAAATATGTACTTGAAGAACACGTACTTAATTAATATATTTTAGCAATTTTAGTTATTTATTTCAGATTTTCACTATCTTTGCAGGCCATTTCGCATAAAAAGTCAGCTATACTTTTTCGAATCGTATCAAAATCTAATCAGCCTCAAAATAACCATCAAGAGACTTAACTACTAAATTTTAAGAAATTTTATTGAGTAGTTTTTTAACTACATTGAAAATAGTCTTCATTTCTTCAAAATAAAAATTTAAATATCTCTAAAATGGTTCATTTTAAAGTAATGGAGTGGATCTTATTCCTTTTGTTGCCATAAATTACATATAAAGCAAGCATTTAATTGATACAGTTGAACATATGTCATATTTTATTTTAGATCAGATATTTTAGATTTGCGGGCCATTTCGCTAACAGGCAGATTATTTTTTCCGTATTATACCAAAATCTAACCAGCACCACAGTATCCCACTGGCGACTTATCTACTAAATTTTGAGTAATTCAGTCAATTAGTTTGTCAGCTAGAGTGGACACATACAATTTTTGAGGGCCATTTTGCTAAAAAAGACAGGTTATACTTTTCCCAAATCATACCAAAATCTAATCAGCACCAGGGTAGCCTACAAGTGACTTATCTACCAAAATTTTGTGAAATTTAGTAAATTAGTTTTTCAGCTAGAGAGTATACATATGCTGGCTTTTGCGGGCCATTTCGCAAAAAAAGACGGGATCTTTTATCCCAAATTGTGCCAAAATCTAATCAGCACCAGGGTCACTCACAAGTGACTTACCTATAAAATTTTATGAAATTTGGTCAATTGGTTTTTGAGTTAGAGTGGATACATGCAATTTTTGCGGGCCATTTTGCAAAAATAATTCAGGCTCTTTTTTCCGAATCTTACCAAAATTTAATCAGCTCTAAGGTAACCCACGTGTGACTTTTCTACCAAATTTTATGAAATTTGGTGAATTAGTTTTTGAATTAGAGTGGATACATATATTGCACAGACAGACACACACACACACAGACGGCACGCTTAAAATAGATTTTTCGTGTTCCAGAGGTCCCAAAACGTGTAGATCCGTCGAAAACTCGAGTTGCGATTTTCGATACGATTCCAATACTTTCCCTATACTTTACCATATATTGTAGGGAAAGTAGAAAATGATAAAAATCGTCTGCCGTATAAACACGCATTTGATTTAACTGCGTTATTGAGCAACATGATATAAAAATCTGATGTAAGCAGCACATGAATTTCCCTGCAGACTCAAATTCATTTTCTCTTTATTTCATTAATAATTCATTACATTGAATTTAATTGCACTAAATAACACGCATAATTAATTGAATTTGTACTGAATTTACACTTTTAATTCGGCTTTCGATTTCATTTGTTAACTGGACTTCTTATTCTTAACATTCGCTTAGCAAATATGCGACAAAACTAAAATATCTCGAGAACGGCTAGTCCTAAAGTAATGGGATTGATCTTATTCTTTTCATCGTTAAAAATTACATATAAAACAGACATTTAATTAATGCATTTGAGAATACATTGTCTTTCATTTTAGATTTTGACAATTTCTGAAGGCTATTTCGCATGTAAAAGCAGGGTCTTATTTTCCTAATCAATCATACCAAAATCTAATCAGCACCAGGATCATCGACAAGTGACTAATATACTAAATTTTATGAAATTTATTCAATTAGGTTTCGAGTTAGAGTGGATACATACATTGCACAGATAGACAGACACACACATAGATGTCACCCTAAAAAAAGTTCTTCGTGTTCTGGAGGTCCCAAACCGTGTAGATCCGTCGAAAACTCCAGTTGCGATTTTCGACATGATTCCAATACTTTACGTTATATACCATGTATTGCAGGGAAAGTAAAAAATCTGATGTGAGCAGTACATGAATTTCTCTGCAGACTCAAATTCATTATCTCCTTATTTCATTATTAATTCATTAAATTGAGTTTAATTGCACTAAATAACAAGCATAATTAATTGAAATTGCACAGAATTTACACTTTTAATTCAGCTTTCGTTTTCATTTTGTAACTGAACATATTCTGAAAACCGGCGTAGCAAAAATGTGAAAAACTAAAATGTCTCGAGAACGGCTAGTTCTAGGGTAATGGAGTTGGTGTTATTCTCTTCATCGTCAAAAATTACATGTAAAACAAGTATTTGATTAATGCATTTCACCATACGTAGTCTTTAATTTTAGATTTTAACGATTTTTGCAAACCATTTCAAATTAAAAAAAACAGGTTCTTTTTTTCCGAATCGCACCAGAATCTAATCAGCACCAGGGTCACCCACAAGTGACTTATCTACCAAATTTTGTGAAATTTGGTCTATTAGTTTTTCAGCTAGAGTGAATACAGGCAATTTTTGTGGGCCATTTCACAAAAAAAGCAGGTTCATTTATCCCGAGCCGTACCAAAATCTTATCAGCACCAGGGTCACCCACATGGAACCCACCAAATTTTATGAAATTGTTCCATTAGTTTTTCAGTTAAAGTGGATACATACATTGCACAAACAGACACACACACAGACGTCTCGCTCCCTATACATTACGATGTATTGCAGGGAAAGTAAAAAACATTCTTCCTTATAAAAAGCTCATAATCACTCATCACTAACCATTCTGATGTCATATTTTTCATTGTTGAGCATGTGGAAAATAAATCAAGGTAATAGTGTTTCCATTTACCTTCATGTTTTAATTGTATAGGGAATGCCCTACAATTCATTTCGGTAAAATAGACTGATTTTTCACTGGAAATTTTAGCAATTTTCAAAATAAAAACTCCGGAATTATTCCAATCACTAGTGATCAAAGTAACCCTCATCCTCTGTGGTCTTTGGGGAGGATGATACAAAACGAGTCTCCATCGAAAGCGGAGCTATATTCCTGGGACAACCTGTTATTAATCAATCAATGTCAAACTTTGTGATTGCGCTATCATGCAGAGATTGGACATTTTCATTTTGCCATTATTCAATGGCAATTGATTCCAATTTTTGAACCTAAAAATTTGGAATCAACATATCTCAGATTTTCTTTTTGCATAAAAAAGTAGAATCTTCAATCTTTGAAAGGGCGTTCTCAACATTTTTTAATTTAATTCAAATGTTTTTTTACCGTTGTAAAGGTTGGAAAAACCAATTTTCGCACATTCGTCTTAATTTTAAAATTACTTCTAATTAATTTAAAAATAATTTGAGATCGTGCACATATGCTTATATTCCAGTTCTACGTTTTGTAAAAAATTCTAGGAAAAAAATCTTAAAATCCAACGCTATATTTAGTTAGTACCTATAGTTTCCCTTTTGAGTAAAATGAAATTCTCAAGCTAGCTTCAGTCGGGGAAGTTTCCTCTTAACTTCAGAAAATATCAGATGTTAAAAAATATTAAAATCTGCTCGATTGATCCTCAGAAATTAAGTGCTGAAGAATTGCTTTTGTTTTAAAAATATATGGAAGATGAGTCAAATCTAAAATCTTTAGCAAATTTACTTCAAGCGAGTTCCGAACCGGGAACCTTCTGTTACTAAGCTGATGCTTTTCCGATTGTGCAACAGAGACCATTCTGGAAATGTATTCCACAACGATTGAAGAATGTACTTACCACCCCATTTAAAAATCTGGGGCTTTGAAGGTAATTCTATAAATTCTGTTCATACGGAAAGTATCGGGTATCAAACAAAAAATTAATTTTGAAAATCAGTTATAGCTTCTCAGAAATTGTATAATAAAACAAGAAAGATCAATCATGCATAAGCATTGATTATGAAACACTTTCATAATCAATGCAATGCATGAAATCAATGCAATGCATGAAATTTAAATGAAATGCAATTTCATTTAAAATTTCTCAAAAATGTGATACATTCTGTGGTGATATCTTTTATATTATCACAGTACTACAGTAATTTATTATACTTAAAACTCTATCGCAATATAAATCATCTGATTCTCTATGCAAAATCAATGAATATTTCATTCATTAAACTTGTATTCCAGACTCCAGAGCTAAATAATTTTGTGTGAAAAAAATTCAGCAATTCTTATGTAACTCACCTTACAATCGCTTGAGATATTTGCATTCTGCATAAGTTAAAATTAGGCTTCGTTGAAGAAATAATAAAAGTTTAGGGATTATTTAAAATCACAACTATTGTAATTGCGAAGGCACGGAATTTAGATACACAGATAATACACAGATAATATGTGTGTGTGTGTGTGTATTCAAAGTATTGGAATCGTGCCGAAGATCGAAACTCGAATTTTCGAAGGATCTACACGTTTTGGGACTTCTAGAACACGAAAAAACTATTTTTAGGAAGACGTCTGTGTGTGTAACGGTGTATCTGTATGTTTTTCTGTGTGTCTGTGAGGATATTGCATCCACTCTAACTGAAAAACTAGTAGACCGAATTTCATACAATTTGGTAGGTAAGATTTTTGTGGGAAACCCTGATGCTCATTAGGTTATAGTACAAATTCTTAATAAAAGAATCTGCCTTCTTTGCGAAATGGCCGGCAGAAATTGTCTTTATCCATTCTAGCTAAAAACTAATGGACCAAATTTAACAAAATTTAGTGTATAATATTGCAATAACCTACAAGTGATTTATATACCAAATTTAACAAAATTTGGTATATAAATCACTTGTAGGTTATTCTAGTACGATTCGGGAAAAAGGAACGGGCTGTTTTTGTAAAATGGCCCGCAAAAATCGTTAAATATAAAAATAAAAGACTACGTGTGTTCAATTATATCAATTAAATTCCCATTTTATACGTGATTTTTGACAACAAAAAGAATAAGACTAACCCCATTACTCTAGAACTAGCCGTTCTTTAGATATTTTTTTTTTTTTTTCGCGTTTTCGCTACGCTACTTTTGACAATAAGTCCAGCTATCAAATGAGAACCAAATTTAAGTTTAACGTGCAAATTCAATGTCATTTAAAATACTTATGGCTGTTTGGCTTTACTTAAAATACTTATGGCTTTTGTGCAGATAAACTGAAATTATTATTGAAGAAATAAAGAGAACGTGAATATGAGTCTGTAGGGAAAGACGTGTGCTGCCCACATCAGAATTTTTAACAACATTGCAACAATGATTTATAGAAGTGAACGGGGATTATTTGAAGGCCATTTCGAAAAAAATGTAGGATCTATATTTAAAGATCCACCAAATTTTTGTAAAATAAAATGTTCTACAAATTTAAGATGTGTACCGAATTTTAACTCTGTAGGACGTAGGAAAGTGCATTAAAAATGCCATCAAATAAGTATATCATGAAGAGTTATATAAAATTAAAATTTAAAAAAAATTGAAAAATTGTTATCTACCAAATTTATTTTAAAATGTGAAGCCTCTCTCATATACAAAACAGTTAAACTCTTGGAAAGATATTTATTATATAATATATCTCTCTTTTCTTTCTGGAGGATATCCCAAAAGTCAGAATTTAATTTAATTTGTTTTTCTCCCTATATTAAATAATTTTTAATTAAAAAACTACCTAACATATTTTACTGAAATTTATTTTATATATTTTAGGGGACAATGTGAATATTTCCTAAAGATTTCGAAGCAATTTGTGAATTTTAAATTTGCTTAAAAAATGTTTGAAAAATTAGGTCTTATAGGGTTCAATGTATTTCATATTTTCAACCCGGGTTCAATAAAAAACTAATTGGGTGATATTATTTATTTATATTCCCATAAGTCCTACAGACCGTCTGAAAAACATACTAAAATTTCATTTTGATAAAGTCATTTTTACGGCAGTTATTGTGCTAATGAACAGACAGACAGACAGAATGAACAAAGTCATAAACACTTTTCAACTATGTTGTAAAGTGTTAAAAAGTCTTGTGCTTCAAATATATAGATTTTAGTTTTGGTTCAAACCAGATGATAATTGAGTTTTTCCCGTACGGATATTGGTCATCATTAAAAAAGGAAAAGAAGTGAGACAGGAAGTCCTTTAATGTTACATTTCAATTTAGAATTTTATATGTAAGAGGTCAAAATCTAATGTAATCTTTGCAATTTTCTATTATATATAATAACAAGAAAGATCAATCATGCATAAAGCATTGATTATAAAACACTTTCCAACTGAAATGCAATTTTATTTAAACATCAATAAAATGCGATACATTCATTCATCGGTGATAGTTTTAAAATTATCATAATACTACAATAATTAATTATACTTGAAAGCGTCATCGGAAACAAATGAACTTTATTCAAATAACGTCATCGAAATATAAATCGCCTGGCTCTCTATATAAAAGCAGTGAATATTTCATTCATAAACTTTTTTTAAATTCATTTAATTCAGTGGCGATATTTTTAAAATGATCACAGTACTACAATAATTTATTTTACTTAAATACTTAGAAAAATTACTTTCTAACTCCATGCTTAAAACTTCACCGAAAAATCAATACTATAGAATTGTCTGCTTCTTTATATAAAATCAATGAATTTTTCATTCATATCAGCTATATTGCAGACTCCAGAGCTAAATAATTTGGCTTTAAAGAAATTCAGCAATTCTTATACAACTCATCTTACAGCTTCATGTGTTCGCATTTTTCATAGGTGAAAATTAGGCTTCGTTGTAGACATAATCAAAGTTTGATGATCATTTAAACTCCAAAATATTATAATTGCGTTGGTGCAGTATATAGATGCACAGAAAAAATAAAAAATAAAGCGGTTTTAGGACGGATGCAACACTAAATATAAATTAAAAGGAACTTTAAAAATTACGATTTTGACACAAGATGGATGCCATATTTTATTTTGAAGTGGGTCAAGTGATTTCTGTATACAGTATGGGTACAATTGTTATTTTAATTTTTATTTAAAAACTACTGAATATATTTTACTGACATTTTTTTATATATTTTATTGGATAATTTGAATTTTTCCTAAAATTGTCGAAGCAATTTGTAAATTTTAAATTTACTTAAAAAATGTTTGATAAATTAGGTCCCATAGGGTTCAAAGTATTTCATTCTTCCAACCCGGGTTCATTCCAAAACTAATTGGGTGATGTTATTCATTTACATTTTCATATGTTTACTGCAGTTTACGCATTTTTACGGCAGTTATCGTGTGAACGGACAGACAGACAGATAGACAGACAGACGCAATGAACAAAGTCATAAACACTTTTCAACTATGTTGTAAAGTGTTAAAAAAAGTAGCCGCCGCTGTCAATCGATAACGATCTTAAATTATTCTAGAAAAGTTTCTCTCTTCTCTTGGAAGTGCTATATTTGTATTTAAAAATTCCCAGTGCTGGTTATCTACATAAGTTGCATATTTGTGAAAATAATTAGCTGCTCTCTATTTTCTTTGCAATGTTCTAGAGAAAGAACACTAATCTATATATACTAATTGCCAAGTGTCCGTCTGTCTGTCTGTCAAGCCTTTTTTAGGTATTTCCCAAGTAGACAGAGACTTGTAATTTAGTAAGTGGGTCGATTGTTCCATAAACCCCGCTGGAAAAATCGAATTTTTCAAAAATGTTCGTACGGTGGGTGCTCCACACTAAAACGCTCGAAAAGGGAAATGATAGGAAGGCATACTTTGAGCTGAGATAGAGACTTCAAATTTGGTGTATCGGTAAATCGTTCGAAAGGAAGAAAGCGTGTAATTTCAGATTTTCAATCTTTGCTAATTTAGGGGGTGCCCCACATCAAAATGTTCGATTTGCCGATTACATGAGAAACGCCTACTTTAAAATTTGATAAAGGCTTGAAATTTGGTATATGGGATATCATTTGATGAAAAAACACAAGACAAATGAGTTTTTCAAAAATGTTCGTTTAAGAGGGTGCTCCAGAGAAAAACGTTCGAAAGGCAAAATGGCGAAAAACTATGCTTCGGAATGGGATAGAGGCTTCAAATTTGATGTACGGGTATATAGTACGAAAGGAAGAGTATGTGCAATTTGAGTTTTCTCATATTTTCTACTTTAGGGGGTGCCGCAAACCCAAATGTTCGATTTTCAGAATAAATTTGAAACGGCCTTTTTAAAATGTGATAGAGGCCTGATATTTGATATATGAGCCGATCATCTGATAGAAAACCCAAGAAGAATAGAATTTTTTAAAAAATGTTCATTTAAGGGGGTGGGTACTACACACAAAAACATTCGAAAGGTGAAATTACAGAAAAAGCACCCTTCGCGATAAGATAGAGACTTCAAATTTGATGCACGGGTAGATGGTTGGAAAGGAAGAAAGTGTGCAATTTCAGTTTCCCAAGATTTGCTATTGTAAGGAGCGCCGTACTAAAAGTGTTCGATTTGACGAACAAATGAGAAACACCTCCTTTACAATTTGAGAGAGGCTCGAAATTTGCTATATGGGCTAATTATTTGATAAAAACCCGAAGATTAATACAGTTTTCCGAAAATGTTCATTGAAGTGGGTGCTACACAGAAAAGTGTGCGGAAGTTGAAATGATAGAAAAAGCATGTTTCGCGATAGGTTAGGGACTTCAAATTTAGTGTATGGGTAGATAGCTCGAAAGGAAGAAAGTGTGCAATTTCAAATTTCTAATATTTGCTAGTTTAATGGGTGCAGCATTCCAAAATGTTCGATTTTCCGAATAAATGAGACACGCATCCTTTTAAATGTGATAGAGGCTTGATATATATGGGTCAATCATCTGATAAAAAGCTCAAGAGAAATTGAGTTTTTCAAAAATGTTCATTTAGGGGATGCTCCATAGAAAAACGTTCGAAAGGTGAAATGATAAAATAGCATACATGGGGATGGAGATAAGAGAATTTAATTTGGTGTACATGTAGATAGTTCGAAAGGAAGAAGCGCGCAACGTAAGTTTTCCAATATTTCCTTCTTTAAGGGGAGGGGGGGGGGGTCTGCACACCAAAGTATTCGATTTGCCGATTAAACGTGAAACGCGAATTATTCAAAAATTTACATTATGCAATGGTTGCTTATTGCGAGACCGTTGATTTTCAACGGGTATTCATCAGCTTGTAATATTCCTATTAGTACAGATTAATAAAATTTTTCGATAACATATTTTTATATTTCACTATACAAAATTGTTTAACGTATTTTTGTTTTTTCAGGCTCTCCAGAAGTTTCCCGGTGATCTAAAAACTGCATCTTTGCACACTTACAGCATCGACTACGGTACAAGCCCAAACGAAGCCGAATTTTTGATTTAACCACAGGAGGCGTTCCGGTTCAACCCCAGAAAATTTTGGAAAGTCTTTCCAGACCCTCCGGAAGCTCTCTGATCTAGAAGGCTGAATCTTTTCTTCTATAGTATCGACTGTCCGACAGAACTGAACGTAGTCGAATTTTCCATCTCCCTCCTTCGGGTCGGAGAATATGGGCTTTTTAAACGCCTTTTACCCCTTCAAGCAGTCCTCTGGTGATTTAGAAGGCTGAATGATTGACCATGTATAGTTACGGCCACTGGACCGAACCTAACCGTCACCCCCGGTAGAAAAGGCCGAACTACTTTCCCCCCCTGTACCTCGTGACGTATTAGCTGTAGGCCCAATTCTGGCCTTCGAATTCGAATTCCTCCGTCTCAACTTTTCTGGAAAGTTCTCCCCTAGTAGAGTAGCCCACACAAAGAAGTATCGTATGTGCAGTGCAGTACGTGGGCTCGCGCGTGTGGATGCATAACGGTCTTTTTATCGTATTTTTGAATGTCTTATATGTTAGTTCATCATTTAATAAACATTTTGACCAGCATACCTTCGACTACATACCTTATAACATTGGATTACTAATTACCTTATTTCTGTAATGTGAAAAACGAAAAATGCTATTTAGAAGTAAGTGCTTACCATTTTTTGCTTATTATCATGTCATTTAAAATTATATAGAATTTTAAATATATGGCAATCAAATTATTGCTATTCAATTAACGCTAACTGGATTCTAAATTGTTTTGTTGCTAATTATAACGTCAACAAACCTTTTAGAGTTTTCTTAGTTTGTTTTAAAATTTTATTGTTGTCATATTAATTAAGAACTGCCCAGGTACTTGTAAAATTAAGCTTTGCTAAGTAATTGTAAAGTATTTAAAATCATTCAATGTTTAAAATGTATATTTTATCAAGTTAGCTTGTGTCATTATACAGCTATTATACATGTGTCATTATACATAAATTATACAGTCTCCTGCAAATATTTTAAAATTACTTTAATAATGTTGTTAGTTGTGTAATATTTTATAATAGACTAGCAGCATGTCCGTTCTTCATACTGACCATATAATACAAGAAACCTAAAATTCAGAATTTGATGTGAAGTTTTAATATTTAGAGTCTCAATTTTTGAAATTTTATAATAATTCTAATGAAATGAAAATAGGTGATCTCTACCGTGCTGAGATAATAAACAGACAGATAGATGTACAACATACAATTTTATGTATACTGTTAATAGCAGATATACCCGACATTGCCCATGATTTAATATATGTGCAAATTCCTGCAGTATTCTAAATGACATTCTTACTCAAAACATTCTATTAAAATATTTCATTTAATTCTCCTTTCTGTGTTTTCTATACAAAATTATCTTCAAGCAGATCTGAATAAAACATTCTCGTTTGAAAACAAATTATAAAATATATATGAAATTGGATCAATATAAACTAAAATAAAAGCGCTAAAATTGTATAAAAATGGTTATAAAATTTTGTTTTATATTGATTTCTTTATTATTTAAATCTTAAAAAATTTAATAATCGTCTGCCTAATAAACACATTTGATTTAATTGCGTTGCTAAGCATCATGATATAATTTTCTTAATAAATTTGTGGAAAATATATCATCTGCATAATTCTATTTTTATGGAAGGTTTAATTGTGGGATTTTTATTCATATCTCGACAATCCCTGGTCCTAGAAACACGAAACATGGACTAAATTTTAAGTAGGGCTATTTCAAAGCTACCCACAGAATGTTCATGAAATTCGATGCAGCAGTTCTACCGTGATGATGAGATAGATAAACACACAAACAGGTACATGTATTTTCAATTTTATTTATATAGATAAAAAAATGTCATTCTCTTTTTAAGATATTGTCAATAGTAAGAAATCGTAGCAATAAAAATGCTACACTAAAGTTATGAAAGTAAAATAATGTAAAATGGAATATTTCACACATCAAATAACATATTTTAACTGTTTGATAAGTAAGTAATTGCATATAAAAGATATAGTATCTTAATATATTGCACGTATATTTTTTATTATTTGTTATGGCATGCTGAAATTTTAGAAGAATAGGTTAGGAAGTCATTTGTGTTTAGGTTGGGCACATTTTATTTTTTATGTAGCGAGTTATTAATTATGTTATTGAAAATTGTTAAAATAACTTGGAAAAAAGCAAAGTAACTAACTTACAATTTCAAGTTACCATTGTATATTTCATTATATTATAGTTAATGTTATTTTAATAATACAAAGCTAATTTAATCTTTCTTACATTTTCACTTCAATGGAATTGTAAATGAAATATTAATACCAAAAAGTTTTATTATACAGCTTTATTAAATTTTCAAAGCCCCTGAGGTATTTCAAACTCTATAATTAAGCAAAATTGTTTACAATTTGTTAATGTCTGGTAGTAAAAAAGGGAATATAAGATGTGCTATATTAGAAAACCTGAACTTCTACAATTTATAGTGCATAGGTTAATGAATGACATTCAACTAGTATTTTATCTTAATTCTAAATCATTTTACAATTTATAACAACAAAAAATGAATAAAATAAAATGAAATAAAAATAAATAAACACGTAAGCATATTAAAAGTTAAATTCTGAGTTTCTTTTTAATGATTATCTTATGATATTTAAAGATATAGTATTCAGTAATCATTTTAGTTTCTGCATACTTTATCTGTAAGTACGCATACTTTAGCTGAATGTACTGAAGAATTATTCAAATAAAATGCCTGATTAAGCAATAAATATACAGGGTTCTTTTTCAAACTTTTATTAAAACACTGACTGAATGGAATCCTTTCATCTTTGCTCCTACAGTGAATGAGTCATTATAAATATTTTATTTTAAGGAAATGTACAGCAATATTAAGATTTTAAATCACCCATTTTAATGAACATTATCGAAAATACTTCCAAATTTCATGAATATTATTTTCTTTACTGATAAATTATGATTCCTTTACATCGAACAGAGAATTAAAAGGGAAACAAATAGCAAAAGCTTCGATCGCGATCTGGAAGACCTACTCGCAGTGGGCCTACAAGCCAAGACGTCAAAAATTAGTGCTCCGGCCTCTGCTTTCGGAGGTGACGACCTAACGGAGCTCGATTTTTGATTTTTCTCCCGGAGTTGGCGAAACATAGACTTTCGAAAGATCAATTGGACAAAATGGAGGAGTGATTAAGTCTTTCAGAATACTACCGAAGTTCCTCACTGGGGACATGAAAGGCTGAAACTTAACCATACCGCATGACCAATGGGCCAATTTCCATCTGATACAACTTTTTTTCAACGTTAAGCACCATACATTGCAAAATAAATAAATAAATATAAACAAAACTTATTAAAATGTTTCAGTTTAATTTTTTAGAGTGTTAGTTTCCCTACCTTTGATGGGTTTACATGCTACTTTCTACATGCTCGTAATGTTTGCAAAACTTTCCTTTTATTTTAACGCATAATATATGAAAAGTGCAAATATTGTGATGATGTTTAAGTTTTACATAATGTATGCATATGTTTGTGGCCTGAAAAGACTGGTATCATTTCAATAAAACTTTTGTTTGAATCTATGAATGCTTGAACAGGATTGATTTTGACATAGACCATACATTCGAAACCTCATCCCCCTTTTATGAATATTTAAAAAAAAAACAATAAAAAATAAGCACTGTTGACTGTGTGTTAAGAAAATGATTGCATATTAAACAAGTAATCGTTTCTATATGCAACTATTCGTTCGAAAACGAATGGCAGTCATTTTGGTGCCGACAAATAGTGAGAAATTGTGAATAAAGTCATATTAATTTAAATATTCATTGCATTTAGTTTACAGAAGAAGGTTAGAAAACGTTGGCTGCGAAACAAATCAATAAACATAATTCTGTTGCATTCTGTTTGTTCTCAGGAAAAAACATGCGAGTATTTTGTAAATTTTTGTGTTTCGTCGCCAACTTGTTTTCCCAAATTTCATTTGTATTTTTTATATATATATATTTTTGTCGCCAGAGAGTTGAACAGGTCACCCAGAAACAACGACGTTGCAAAAGAGAAAAAAATATGAAATGTAAAATTATTTATACTTTTATATTTAGAAAAATTTGTTTTTATAAGGCGGTGTTTTTCCATTTTAACCACTCTCCTGTGAACTGCAATCTTAGGCGTCTTTAATGAACCTAATCTCATAAATACTGTCGAAAGTCATCTTACCATCAGTTCTGTGTTATTTATCTCCCCTTTTTACTCGGGAATCATTTCAGACCTGTAGCTATCTTTCTGCATTCCATTTGACGGGTGAAATTAGAAGAAATATATTGCAGGCAAGAAATAACTCTTCTGAAAATTTTGTTCTCTTTAATCGTGGTGACTTTTCCTCTTCAATGAAACTGAGTGAAGTGCACAGTGTTCATTTATTAATGATTTACACTGTAGTCCCTTGTAATCTAACTTTTATTTGGCGTATGGCTTTCTCCGACATTATGAAGAGTTAGAACGTTTATCAAAAAATTACTGAAATAATTTCTGTTTTAACAGGATTTTGACAATGAAATAAACTATTTTAGTTTACAGAGTCCACTTTCACATTAAGATTTTGCAAATCCGTCCCAGCAGCTCAATGGCAGAGCATCGGCTGGCCAGTTCGTAGATCCAGGAGATCGATTCCCGGTTGGGGCAGCACGGTTGATTACAATGGTGCTCGAATAAATCAATCCTGTAGATTAGTCCAAAGATGTCTGAGGCCTGAAAATGATATTAGTATGACTAGCACGGATTCAGTGGATGCTGGGATATGGAGAACCTATTTCAAATTAAGAGGATGATGACTCCGCAGGAAGATAACCTGGAGAATAAAAATAGCATCAAGAGGACATCCTGGGAGGGAAAACAGTAGCAGAAAGTGGTTAGTCAGAGCGTTAATTGCACTCCATTTTGACATTAGAGTATGGAGAATGCAGAGTCCAATTCGGCAATAAGAACTTGCAATTCCGTTCTAGTAGCTCAACAGTAGAGCGTCGGCTAGCTAGTTCGAAGATTCAGGGTTCGACTCCCGGTTGGGGCAGTAAGAGTTTTTATAAGCCTGTCTTTTAATATAATGCATAAGTAAAGGAAAAGCGCTGCAATGGCGGTCATAAATACCAGTCTTGTATTTTGATAGATTAATATGCTTTGAACATTCTTGATTACGAATCAATAATTTTTTCCCACGATATTTAAGTACCTGACCTCTTTAATTTCTTGTTATTGTTGGCTAATTTTTAAATTTATTGCCTGGTGCAAAGTATTTACAGTTGCATAATATCTACTTCTATTTTTAAAAATTCATCTTTTGACGTTTTATGTCATATCACTGCATTTAATAAAAATCTGATGTGGACAACACATGACTTTCCTTATATAATGCAATGAATTTACTACTTTTACAGTTAAAAAAATGTTATTCTTATAGTAGATACTTACATTCTTTCAAAGATATTGAATTTTCTTGAATTAGTCGTCATTTTCATTGATTTAGCGTCATTTTTATCCATTTGGCGAGATTTTCGTTAATTTGGCAACATTTGAAAATGTCGCCAAATTGACGACATTCCGCTAAATCCGTCGCAAAATCTCGCCAAGCGTTATGGACGTAGAAATAAGTTATTCTTGCAGCAGATAAATGACTATTGACGTTCAAATACAAAAGTATTACTCAAAGTATCTTTTCTCGTGAATGGAACAAGTCATGAGATCATCAACGAGAATGATGTCACCAAATTTTTCGCATGATATTACATATGAAAAGTGAACATGTTTCCTAATAGTTAATTTTTTTTTTTAATTTATGGGACTTTTTGATAAATTTATTTGAAAAATGTGCAATATCTCGAGAACGGTTCTTGCTAGCGTTCTAAAATTTATGCCAATCGTTTTCTAAGGGAAAATTACATAAGAAATGTCTATTTGCGTAACTTTATTAAAGGTTTTGATTTTTTGATGATTTTTTCAGAATTTCCCTCGAAAATTTAGGAGGGTTCTGAACATTCGATTGCGTTTTAAAACAATAAGCTTCCACTATTCATGGATTGTGATTTTTGTATCAAATTTTATTCGAATCGCTCCATTCGTTCGTGAGATATCGTCTCCACAGACTCACTGATACACACACACACACACATACTTTCACACACACACACACACACACACACACACATACGTTCACACACACACACACACACACACACACACAGACATCATCTCAAAAATGTTCGATTCGTGATCAGGGATGCTTGAAATGTGCTCTCCAGTCCAAAACTCGAATGCGAATTTTCGACCCCGTCACAATACTTTCCTTATACATTATGTATATAAGGAAAGTAAAAATCGTGTCATCATAAGAATGAGAACTAGTTGTGAATTGAACCCAACTTGTTATAAATGTAATATTTTTAAAGTATTGCTTCTTATGAAAAACAATGATCATTTATGAAATAATGGTAGTAGTTAAAAGGTTGTAAATGCTGTATTAATAAAGAATTATGGACATTTTTAACACTACAACATGCAATCGAAATTCATAAAAGAAGCATATTTTCTCAGTCTGATACCAATCCCGGTACAAAAGGACATAAAAAATAAAATGAAAGCATAATAATGTTGAGGAGAGGTTCATCTGGAGTATATTTTTATTGCGTATTTTTTACAGAAATAATAAAAAAAAAAATTTATACAGAAAAGTAAAATTATAAGTTTGTGAAAATCCAATTTGCTCTAAGATAGTAAACATTTGAATTATCAGCACTTTTTTCACAATGAAGTAAAATTTGATAAGGCGTTGTGTTCGGTAATAAAATAAGATTGAATTATTTCAATGGTTTAATGTGCGAATTTTACTTCGACGATAAGAGCTTGTAATTAAGTTCCAGTAGCTTAACGGTAGAGCGTCGGCTGGCCAGTGCGGAGATCGGTGGTTGATTCCCGGTTGGGGCAGCAAGGTTCATACATTGGTGCCCGAACAAATCAACCCTGTAGGTTAGTGTAAAGATTTTGGGGGTGTGAAAGTGGCTTTAGTGCGACTAACACGGATTCAGTGAACTGAGGGATATTAAACGCCGATTTCACAATCAGGAGGCAGACGATCACATAGGAAGCTTTCAGGGTGGATAAAATAGCATCAGCTGACTAACCTGAGGTAAAAATAGCAGAAGGTCAGTCAAATTATCAGTTGTATGTTAATCTGATATCAGAGAAAGAAGTATGCGAAGTTCACTTCGGCGATGGTAAATGAATAAAGAGATTGCAATTGTTGTCCTAATAGCTCAACAGTGGAACATCGGTTGGCTAGTAGGGTTGGGCGTGGTTCGATCCTCAGTTGGGGCAGCAAGGTTCTTTATAAATGCTGAAATAAGTTTTGAATGTTACAAAAATATATTGTAGGAGGTGGGACATCTCATTGGTTAGCACACGGGGATTGCAGTCGGATGACCCGAGTTCGATTCCCACCTCTGCCGAAACTGTTCGCCTGTTCACGCGGAGTTCGGGCACTTTAAATATGCGGATCCGTAAGTCTGTCCGAAAGGCTGGTGGTAGGGGAATGAGGGTACGGTCCCTGTGGATGCTTCCCCCCCACTGGGTTTTGGTCTTAATTGGGTGGCACTTTCCGGCTGGCCAAACAGATATACCTTACACCTTTGGGTAAGGGGTGGGTTGAAGAAGAAAAATATATTGTCATTCATTTAAAACTACTGAGTTCTATGAAACTATCTCTTTTCTAACTCTTAATCACTCCTCTTTGAATTGCAATCTACGGTCTAAAGAGAACAAAATCTTCCAACATTCTACCGAAATTTATGTTCATTCCATCGAAGCACTCACTTTTTCTCCTCTTTTTTTCACGGGCTTCGCTGTAGTGCTGCAAATCAGTCGTAGCATGCAATTTGACAGGCGGAATTAAAAGAAATATACTGAGGGCAATAACGCTTCTGTAAATTTTGCTCTCGCCATTTTTCCCCCTCTCAATTTCGTTCCTTCTGGTCGGAATTGAGTGAATTGCTCCGTGTTCATTTAGCAGTGATTTATACGCTATAAGTCGTTTGCAATGTTAGTATCGTTCGACTTACATTTATTTTACTGTTTAGTGGGGGGGAAAAGGTGGAAAGTCTAAGAATTTGTTTATTTCAGTTTTTACAGGCGTTTGAAGGGATGTATTTGTTACGGTGATTTTTAAATATTTTTACTTTTACATACGTAGTATTCAGAAAATATTGTTTGCACGAAAGTTTTCGATTTCCAGATGTCGATGCCAATATGTTTTAAGACCTCCCTGAATCGTTTTGACTAATTTTGGAGGGATGTCCATCCGTCTGTATTATTGTGGTTGATTTCTTATGTGGACGATAGCAGAGAGTAACTCAAGAGCTGGCCCCGCCACATGGATAACATCCACAGGGACTGTACCTTCCTTCCTTTGCCACCAACTTCTCATAAGGATTTTAGGACGAACATATTTAACTTGCCCGTGCTCCATGTAAACACAGGAATAGTTTGAGCAGAGCCTGGAATCGAAATCGGGTCCACCGAGTGCAATCCCGTGCCTTAACCACTGGGATATCCCGTTCCGGTTACGAACAGATTGGGTCTGATGTGTATTACATGTATTTGTATCATTTAAGAAATTATATAACAGCAGTTTTTCAAAGATAAAAATTTTTCGCAGTATGCCTATTTCTCGGTCTGGCTATATCATTGAGAAGTTCAGTTCATTTAGCAGTAACTAAAACTAACTGAGCGAGAGTTTGGATAACATATGTCCATTTAAATATGGCAAATACAGGATCATAATTAATTGGGATGTGGTTCAACTCGACATTCTCATACCACAGAATCCATTTTTCTTTCAAATTTTATAAGAAAACATTTGAAAAATCTGTAACGTTGGTTCAAATGATTACACCTATAGCGTGTTACTCGACACGTTAATGGTCTTAAAAAAATCTTTTGATTGATACCATACTTAACAATGTACTCCCAGGAGGTAACTTACCCTCAATGGGGACTAATGGCGTTTCGAACAAAAACAATTTGTGTTGCGGCTAATTTCCACAACAATGATTGAAACTGTTAAATCTCAGAGCCATAAATATAAAACCTTTTATGCATGATTATACTAAATTTTGCGACTATATTGACATGTTAAAACAATATAAAATGTTGCTATTTTTGCGAAAATTTAAAGAAAAATTCTATCTAGTTCTAGATTTTTCGATAACAAAATCGGATATAAAGTTTCCTGAAAATCCAATAATATTTGTAGCAGCTATAGTGCACACAAGAAATCGACCACAGGTATCAGACAGACAGACGGGCATCACTCCAAAAATAGTCAAAACGTGTTCAAGGGGCCTTAAAAATATATTGGTATCAAAAACTCAAATTCGAAAATTTTCGTGACAACAATACTTTCTCGATACTATGTATCAGTAAGTAAAAATAGATCGAGTAGGTTTAGTAAACACATTGGGGACAGATGGTTTCAATGCCATAAGACTGTTGTAAATTGAAATGTCAAGCAAAAATATTGGTCCAATCTGATTGTGGAGACTAATATGCATGTATAATAAGCATTTAATTGATTTATTTGAGCATAAGTAGTCTTTTATTTTAGATTTTGACGATTTTCGCAGGTCATTTCACAAAAAAGACAGGTTTTTTTTTTTCAGAATCGTACCAAAATTTAATCAGCACCAGGGTAACCCAGAAGTGACTTTTCCAGCAAATTTTGTTAAATTTGGTTTATTAGGTTTCCAGCTAGATTGCATGAAAGCAATTTTTGCTGGTCATTGCGCAAAAGAAGGCGGGTTCTTTTATCTCGAATCGTACCAAAATCTAATCAGCACCACAAGGAACTTACCTACTACATTTTATGAAATTCGGTAAATTATTTTTCAGATAGAGTAGATGCAAAATCTGCAGGGAGAATGACACACACATGTCACGCTAAAATTAGTTTTCCGTGTTCTAGAGGTCAGGAAACGTGTAGCTCCTTCGAAAGCTCAAGTTACGATTTTCGACATGAGCCATAAAAGAGCCAGAAAGTTCTTGAATGCTACATTTCAATTTAGAATTTTATATGTAAGGGTTCAAATCTTACGTAATATTTGCGATTTTCTATTATAAATTATTATGAAAATTGTATATAACATCTCATTTTATCCTCTTCATATAATTCTAAACAAATATATATCAGGGGCTCCCTGGTTCATTTTATTTATTTTTTTTTCATAATGAAAACTTAAATAGTTCTTAATTTCGGAATTCCTCGTGCTTCGAACGGTTTAGTGCTTAAAGAGTTGTGCAGAGAACGCGTGGATCTGTTGGCCGCGAGTTCTGTCCTCACCTCCAACGCAACGCGTTTACTGTTTTAAATAATGAATTCGCAATGCTGTCAGGGTAATAGTTTTTGTAGGCTCTGCCCCATATTTATTCTAATCTTCAATCCAGTGAAAGCTTTATATATTTAAAATGAAATAAAATTGCAACGCCGTTCCTGTCGCAGCGGTATGGTGCAGCGGTAACAGTAAATGTTTTTGTCGAGGGTTCTGTCCCGAGTAAAATTTTAGCCTTTTTTCAGATTATTTAAGCGGAAATGTTAAAATGTTAAACTTAAATACACCGAAATTGAAACTTAGGTCGTCGCCCTCTTGGCCGAGAGGCTTGGGGCGTCAAACCGCGGGGCTGTAGGCGCGGGGTTCTAGTCCCACCTTGGTAGAAAGGGTAAGGTTGTAGGGTCAGAGCATTCCAGTGGGGTTGTAGATGGACAGAGAGAAATAGGAGATAGGTGGTTTGTGATTAGGTAGGTCTTTATGTTCTTTTCCTTCTAATCTTATATTTCTTACTAAATTATCTGCACGAGATGGAGGACGAGCGGTGGTTGAGCTCCACCGTTGCCGGTGGGGTTTCTCTTCGGGCCTACCGGCTTCGGTGTCGCGCTCACCACCCTCCCTCGTCCAAAGTTCGTGCAGGGCTTGTTTTGCACCAAGTGACTCCCGTTAACGAAGTCCCAAAATTTTATGCATTTTCGAAATCAGTTCATCTCTTTTTTTAACACGTTTAGAGCATTAAACAGGAAGTGACGACATTTCCGGTATGTCACTTCCAGTATGTCATTTCCGTTACGTCACTTCCGGTATGTCATTTCCGGTCAGATAATATTAATAACAAAATTAAGAAAAAACGCTTCGTCTCAATGCATATGGATGCACTCGAACCCACGGCCTTTGGAACTGGAAACAGACAACATAACCACTGAGCCAACCAGCTCACATACCGAAGATCCTGATTAATTTATTTAAACTTAGTATTGGAGATACTCATCAGAAAAACGACTCAATAGCTATACTGGATGGACTCGAACCCACAGTCTCTGAAACTTGAAACAGACAACATAACCATGGAACCAACCAGCTCTCACGCTGAAAATCCTAATTAATATATTTAAACTTAATGGAGAGACTGGTCAGAAAAGAAAAACAGAACAATACGTTATTACAAAGACGAGTGGATGGACACGAAATTTTAGCCCTGGAATTTGAAACAGGCAACATGTCCACTGAGCCAGTTACTTCCCAGGCCAAAGATGCTAATTAATATATTTAAAATTAAGAGAGACTGATCAGAAAAGGACAGAAATCAAAAATACTGAATGGCCTACACTTAACGCATAGGGTGGACGCGAACCCACAGCCTCTGGATTTGTAAGAAAGCATCATAACCGCTGAACCAGTCAGCTCACACGCCAAATATACTAATTAATATATTTAAAATTAACGGAGAGACTGATCAGAAAAGCACAGAAATCAAAAAGACTGAACAGCCTACGCTTAATGGAAATGGATGAACTCGAAGTCTCTGACACCGGAAACTAACAAGATGACCACTGAGCTAGCCAGCTCACATGGCGAAGTTCCTAATTAATCTATTTACATTTATCGGAGTTACTGATTAGAAGAAGCAGATACCAAAACGACCCAACTCCACAGCCTATGAACTTGGAAGAAAACGATATGACCATTGAGCCAATCAGATCACATGCCGAGATCCTAATTAGTCTATTCAATCTTAATGGAGAAACTGATCAGAAAAAAAACACAGAAACTACTCTGAACTCTCTATACTCATTACAGATGGACTCGAACCCACAGCCTATAGAACCAGAACATGACTACTGAGCCAGCCTGCTTATGTATCGAAGATACTAATTAATCAAATAACTTAACGGACAGTGTTTAGAAAAAGCACAGAAACCAAAATGACTGAACTTCATATAATTAATGAAAATGGATGAACTTACAGAATATCGAATTAGAAGCAGAAAGCATGACCGCTGACCCAGTCAGCTCATATACCGCCGATTTAATTAATCTATTTAAAATTAATGAAAGGACTAATAAAAAGAAAGCACAGAAACCAAACCGACTCATCACGCTATACTCAATGCGTGTGAATTGACTCGAACTCACGGCATACAGAATCGGAAACAGACAACATGACCACTAAGCCAGGCAGCTCACATACGTTAGATACTAATTAATCTATTTAATCTTAAAGGTGACAAATTATAAATAACACTTAAACCAAAATGACTGAGCTTCATGTAATTAATGCGAGTGGATGGACTCAAACTCACAAAATATCGAATTGGAAACAGACAACATGATCACTGACCCTGCTAGCTCTTATACCGCAGATTTAATTAATCTATTTGAAATTAATGGAAGGACTGATAAAAAAACACACAGAAACCAAATCGACATATCACGCTATACTCAATGCGGACGAATTGACCCGAACTCACGGCATATAGAACCGGAAGCAAGCAACATGACCACAAAGCCAGGACGCGCACATACCTTAGACACTAATTAATGTATTTAATCTTAACGGTGACAGATTATAAATAACACATAGACCAAAATGATTGAGCTTTGTAATTAGTGCGAGTGGATGGACTCGAACTCACAGAATATCGAATTGGAAACAGACAACAGGACCACTGACCCTGCTAGCTCTTATACCGCAGATTTAATTAATCTATTTAAAATTAATGGAAGGACTGATAAAAAAAAACACAGAAACCAAATCGACATATCACGCTATACTCAATGCGGACGAATTGACCCGAACTCACGGCATATAGAACCGGAAACAGACAACATGACCACTAAACTAGGCAGCGCACATACCTCAGACACTAATTAATGTATTCAATCTTAACGGTGACAGATTATAAATAACATATAGACTAAAATGACTGAGCTTCATGTAATTAATGCGAGTGGATGGACTCAACTCACAGAATACCGAATTGGAAACAGACAACATGACCACTGACCCAGCCAGCTCATATACCGCCGATTTAATTAATCTATTTAAAATTAATGGAAGAACTGATAAAAAAAAACCACACATACAGAAACCGAAGCGACTCTCATCACGCTATACTCAATGCGGAGGAAACATGATCATTAAGCCAGCTAGCTCACATACCTCAGATACTAATTAATCTATTTAATCTTAACGATGACAGATTATAAATAACACAGGAGCCAAAATGACTGAACGTCGGTATGGAGAGAATGATGAGGTAAAACACAGAAATCAAAACGACCCAGCTCAAAGCCAGTGGATGGAATTGAACGTACAGTCTTTGGAAATAGACAGCACGACCACTTAGCCAGTCAGTTCACGTAATGGGCATTCTAATTAATATATTTCAATTTAAGGGAGAGGTTGATCAGAAAAAGCTCAGATACCAAAAGGACTCAATGGCTCGAACGCACAGTCTCTGGAATTGGAGAAAAACAAAATTAGAGGACCCCAAATTGGGCTAGACCACTTCCACAACGAATATCCTAATTAATTTATTTAAATGAAAGAACAGACTGGCCAAGAAAAGCACGCATGCTCTTAGCAAAAAATTCATAGAATGCCGTTCTCAAATTAGCATTTCGTGAGTCGTGAGGACAGTATTGGTTATTAACAAAACCACGTGGTCGCTGCCCAACACGTTAACCATTAGGCTGTCCGAGTTACGAATAAAACTGAAATTGGGAACTATTTAGCTTTTTGTAATTAAAATTAAAAAAAAAGCAAGGCTTCTTGGATGCTATATTTTAGTTTAGAATTATATATAAAAAGGATAAAATCAAATGTAATATATATTTCAGATTTTATTATAATAGAAAATTGAAAATATTTCATTCTATTTTCTTCTCTCTTATATTATAAAACTCTGAACTGAAATGTAGCATTTTAGGACTTCATTGCTGTTTCTTTCTCGTTTTAATGATGCTAATCAATAGCAGTCGGGCTGTGAAACCCTTAAAATTGTTTCTGCTTACACTCCAAGGAGTAGTAGGCAAAGTACATGTTATTAACCTTTAACTCCTCCAGAAAATATCAGTTTTTTAACAAAAAGAACATTAATATCTGTTCGAGAAATCCTCAGAAATTGAGTGCTAAATACAACAGTTTTTGTTTTACAAATAGATAAAAGATGAATTAAATCTAAAATCTTTATGAATTTTTAATTGAAAAAATGTAAATTTTCTTCAAATACCTTCTTGCGAATAGCGAGTTCCAAACAAGGGGATCTTCTGTGAAAATATTTGGGCCTAGCGAGCGGTGATCTGCCGTTACTAACTTGACGCTTTTCCGACTGTACCACAGAGACCATACCGACAAAACCCATTTCATAATGATAAAATAATTTTAAGAATGTACTTACAGCCCCATTTAAAGATCTGGGGGTTTGGAGGTAATTCTGTATCTTCTGCTCATCCAGACAGTATCAGATCAAACAGAAAATTAATTTTGAAAATCGGTTCGATAGATTCTCAGAAATAGAAAAACAAAAAAGATTTGTACTTTAAATATATAGATTTAATTTTTGCTTTAAATCTATAATAACAAGAAAGATCAATCATGCATAAACATTGATTATCAAGCACTTTCCAACTGAAATGCAATTTCATTTAAAAATTTCTAAAATGTGATACATTCAGTGGTGATATCTTTTGCATTATCACAGTAACACAGTCATTTATTATACTTAAATGTTTAAAACTGTATCGAAATATAAATCATCTGATTCTCTATGCAAAATCAAGGAATATTTCATTCATATAACTTGTATTCCAGACTCCTGAGTTAAATAATTTTGTGTGAAAAAAATTCAGCAATTCTTATGTAACTCACCGTATAATCGCTTGAGATATTTACATTCTGCATAAGTTAAAATTAGGCTTCGTTGAAGAAATAATAAAAGTTTAGGGATCATTTAAAATCACAACTATTGTAATTGCATAGGCACGGAATTTAGATACACAGATACACAGGATAATACACAGATAATATATGTGTGTGTGTGTGTGTGTATTCAAAGTATTGGAATCGTGCCGAAGATCGGAACTCGAATTTTCGAAGGATCTACACGTTTTGGCACTTCTAGAACACGAAAAAACTATTTTTAGGAAGACATCTGTGTGTGTAAGGGTGCATCTGTGTATATTTCTGTGTGTCTGTGAGGATATTACATCCACTCTATTTGAAAAACTAATGGACCGAATTTCATAAAATTTGGTAGGTATGTTTCTTCTGGGAAATCCTGATGTTCATTAGATTATAGTACGATTCGTAATAAAAGAATCTGCCTTTTTTGCGAAATGGCCGGCAGAAATTGCCTTTATCCACTCTAGCTTAGCTAATGGAACAAATTTAACAAAATTTGGTGTATAATATTTCAATAACCTACAAGTGATTTATATACCAAATTTAACAAAATTTGGTATATAAATCATTTGTAGATTATTCTAATACGATTGGAGAAAAGGAACGGGCTATTTTTGCGAAATGGCCAGCAAAAATCGTTAAATATAAAAATAAGACAACGTGTGCTCAATTATATCAATTAAATTCCTATTTTATACATGAGTTTTGACAACAAAAAGAATAAGACTAACCCCATTACTCTAGGACTAGCCGTTCTTGAGATATTCTAGTTTTTTCGAGTTTATGCTACGCCACCTTTGACAATAAGTCCCGCTATCAAATGAGAACCAAATTTAAGTTTAACGTGCAAATTCAATGTCATTTAAAATACTTATGGCTGTTATTTTGTGCAGATAAACTTAAATTATTATTGAAGAAATAAAGAGAACGTGAATATGAGTCTGCAGGGAAAGACATGTGCTGCCCACATCAGAATTTTTAACAATATTACAACAATGATTTATAGAAGTGAACGGGGATTATTTGCAGGTCATTTCGAAAAAAATGTATGATCTATATTTAAAGATAAACCAAATTTTTGTAGAATAAAATGTTCAACAAATTTAAGCTGTGTACCAAATTTTAACTCTCTAGGACGTAGGAAAGTGCAGTAAAAATGCCATCATATTAGTATATCATGAAGAGTTACATACAATTAAAATAAAAATTGAAAAGTTGTTATCTACCAAATTTATTTTAAAATGTGAAGCCTCTCTCTTATAAAAAATGATTAAAATCTTGGAAAGATATTTATTATATAATATATCTCTTTTTTCTTTCTGGAAGATATCCCAAAAGTCAGAATTTAATTGAATTTGTTTTTTTCCCTATATTAAATAATTTTTAATTAAAAAACTACTTAATATATTTTACTGAAATTTTTTTTATATATTTTATGGGATAATGTGAATATTTCGCAAAAATTTCGAAGCAATTTGTGAATTTTAAATTTGCTTAAAAAATGTTTGAAAAATTAGGTCCCATATGGTTCAATGTATTTCATTTTTTCAATCCGGGTTCAATAAAAATCTAATTGGGTGATATTATTTATTTATATTCCCATAGGTCCCACAGACCGTCTGAACTACATACTAAAATTTCATTTTGATCAAGTCATCTTTACGGCAGTTATCGTGCTAACGGACAGACAGACAGACAGACAGACAGACAGAATGAACAAAGTCATAAACACTTTTCAACTATGCTGTAAAGTGTTAAAAATTGAATATAACATCTGATATTAGCCTCTTTATATAATTCTAAACCAAAATATGGCATTCAAGGACTTCCTGGCTCTTTTTAACACTTTACAACATAGTTGAAAAATGTTTATGACTTTGTTCATTCTGTCTGTCTATCTGTCTGTCTGTCTGTCCGTTAGCACGATAACTGCCGTAAAAATGACTTAATCAAAATGAAATTTTAGTATGTTGTTCAGACGGTCGGTAGAACCTATGGGAATATAAATGAATAATATCACCCAATTGACCCAATTAGTTTTGGATTGAACCCGGGTCGAAAAAATGAAATACATTGAGCCCTATGGGACCTAATTTTTCAAACATTTTTTAAGCGGATTTAAAATTCACAAATTGCTTCGAAAATTTTAGGTAATATTCAAATTGTTCCATAAAATATATAAAAGAAATTCAGCGAAATATATTCAGTAGTTTTTTAAATAAAAATTAAAATAATAATTACACCTCTTATATGAAGATATCACGTGACCACGATATGAAACGATCACATGACCCACTTCAAAATGATATATGGCATCCATCTTGTTTCAAAATCGTGATTTTTTTAAGTTCTTTTTAATTCATATTGAGTGTTGTATCCGTCCTAAAACTACTTTATTTTTGCTTAAATTCTGTGCATCTACATACTGATACAACGCAATGACAATATATTTGAGTTTAAATGCTCATCTAAATTTGATTATTTCTACAACTAAGCCTATTTTTCACCTATGTAAAATGTAAACAGCAAAATATATAGAATGAGTTGTATTAGAATTCCTGTATTTTTTTAACACAAAATAATTTAGTCCATGGAGTCTGCATGGCTGATATGAATGAAATATTAATTGATTTCATAAAGAGAAGGACGATTTTTTTCGATGAAGTTTCAAGCATAGAGTTTAATTTTTTGTAGCTCCATGGTCTTAAACAAAATGTTTAAATAAAATAAATTATTATAGTATTGTGATGAATGAAATGAATGGGAGAAAGTTATGAATGAAATCCTTATTATTATGTGTTATTTTTTCTATGACGTCATTTGAATTAATTTCAGTTGTTTTCGATGAAGTTTTCAAATATAATAAATTATCGTAGTATTGATAGTTTTAAAAATATTACCGTGGAATGTATCGCATGTTAGAGATATTTAAACCAGGCAATTTATATTTCAATGCCGTCATTTGAATGAAGTTCATTTTTTTCGATGAAGGTTTAAGTTTTCAAATATAATAAATTAATGTAGTATTGTGATAAGTTTTAAAATATTACCGAGGAATGTATTGCATTTTAGACTTTTTTAAATAAAATTGCATTGAAGTTGGAAAGTGCCTCATAATCAATGCTTTAAGCATGATTGATCTTTCTTGTTTTTTATTGAACCCGGGTTGAAAAAATGAAATACATTGAACCCTATGGGACCTAATTTTTCAAACATTTTATAAGCAAATTTAAAATTCACAAATTGCTTCGAAATGTTTAGGAAATATTCACATTATCCCATAAAATATATAAAAAAAAAATTCAGTAAAATATATTAAGTAGTTTTTTAATTAAAAATTATTTAATATAGGGAAAAAATAGGGAATTCAATTAAATTCTGACTTTTGTGATATCCTCCAGAAGGAAAAAAGAGATATATTATGTAATAAATATCCTTCCAAGACTTTAATTATTTTGTATATGAGAGAGGCTTCATATTTTAAAATAAATTTGGTAGATAACAATTTTTCAAATTTTTTTTCAATTTTATATAACTCTTCATGATATACTTATTTGATGGCATTTTTAATGCACTTTCCTACGACCTAGAGAGTTAATATTTGGTACACAGCTTAAATTTGTTGAACATTTTATTCTACAAAAATTTGGTGGATCTTTAAATATAGATCATACATTTTCTCGAAATGGCCTGCAAATAATCCCCGTTCACTTCTATAAATCATTGTTGTAATATTGTTAAAAATTCTGATGTGGGCAGCACATGTCTTTCCCTGCAGACTCATATTCACGTTTTCTTTATTTCTTCAATAATAATTTGAGTTTATCTGCACAAAATGCCAGCCATAAGCATTTTAAATGACATTGAATTTGCACGTTAAACTTGAATTTGGTTCTCATTTGATAGATGGACTTATTGTCAAAAGTGGCGTAGCGAAAACACAAAAAAAAAACTAAAATATCTCAAGAACGGCTAGTCCTAGAGTAATGGGGTTAGTCTTATTCTTTTAATTGTCAAAAATCACGTATAAAATAGGAATTTAGTTGATGTAATTGAGCACACGTAGTCTTTTATTTTTATATTTAACGATTTTTGCTGGCCATTTCGCAAAAATAGCCCGTTCCTTTTTCCCGAATCGTATTAGAATAACCTACAAATGATTTATATACCAAATTTTGTTAAATTTGGTATATAAATCACTTGTAGGTTATTGAAATATTATACACCAAATTTTGTTAAATTTGTTCCATTGGTTTTTAGCTAGAGTGGATAAAGGCAATTTCTGCCGGGCATTTTGCAAAGAAGGCAGATTCTTTTATTACGAATCGTACTATGATCTAATGAACATCAGGATTTCCTACAAAAAACATACCTACCAAATTTCATGAAATTCGGTCCATTAGTTTTCCAATTAGAGTGGATGTAATATCCTCACAAACACACAGAAACATACACAGATACACCCTTACACACACAGACGTCTTCCTAAAAATAGTTTTTTCGTGTTCCAGAAGTCCCAAAACGTGTAGTTCCTTCGAAAATTCGAGTTCTGATCTTCGGCAAGATTCCAATACTTTGAATACATACACACAGACACACATATATTATCTGTGTATTATATGTGTATCTAAATTCCGCTCCTATGCAATTACAATAGTTGTGATTTTAAATGATCATTAACCTTTATTATTTCTTCAACGAACCCTAATTTTAACTTATGCAGAATACAAATATCTCAAGCGATTGTAATGTGAGTTACATAAGAATTGCTGAATTTTTTTCACACAAAATTATTTAGCTCTGGAGTCTGGAATACAAGTTATATGAATGAAATTTTCATTGATTTTGCATAGAGAAACAGATGATTTATATTTCGATACAGTTTTAAATATTTAAGTATAATAAATTACTGTAGTACTGTGATAATGTAAAAGATATCACAACTGAATGTATCACATTTTAGAAATTTTTAAATGGAATTGCATTTCAGTTGGAAAATGTTTCATAATCAATGCTTATGCATGATTGATCTTTCTTGTATATACATATCTTTATTATTCAAATCGGAAAAGATTTGATAAAAATCGTATGCCGCATACGTACATTGGATTTACATTCTTTACTAAACGATATGATATCATTTGCTTCAAATAAATTGATGCAAATCATATCGTCTGAATGCTATCTCCCTGGAAGGTTTGGTGACATTTTCGTGAATTTAGCGATAATTTAAAAAATCGACAAATTTATCGCCAAGTAGGACTGTAGAACTAACTGATAGTCCCATTTTGCGACAAATTGACGAAACATCATCACAATATTATCCGCTAACAAAACACAATTAATTTAATTTATTAAGCACAATTTTATCAAATTCGTGATATTTTTGTGGATTTACCAACATTTTTATCAATTTGGTGATATTTTGAAAATTCACAAAATGTGTTACTAAGTAGGATGGATGGACTGACCGACAAATGCTACTGAAACATCATTTCAGTACACTCTAGGGAAGATATACCAGTTCTACTCCTTTTCGGTTTCAACAATCGAATAAATGGAATCATTGGATTAACACAGTATAAAACTTAAAAACTCTGATGACTTTGTTCATTCTGTCTGTCTGTCTGTACGTTAGCGCGATAACTGCCGTAAAATTGACTTTATCACAATGAAATTTTAGCATGTTTTTCAGACGGTCTGTGGGATCTATGGGAATATAATTGAATTATATCACCCAATTACTTTTGGATTGAACCCTGGTTGAAGAAATTAAATACATTGAACCCTATGGGACCTAATTTTTCAAACATTTTTAAGCAGATTTAAAATTCACGAATTACTTCGAAAATTTTAGGAAATATTCAAATTATTCCTTAAAATATATAAAAAAAATTTCAGCAAAATATATTCAGTAGTTTTTTAAATAAAAATTAAAATAATAATTACACCTCTTATATGAAGCGATCACGTGACCATTACATGAAGAGATCACGTGACCCACTTCAAAATAAACTATGGCATCCATCTTGTGTTAAAATCGTGATTTTTTAAGTTCTTTTTAATTCATATTGAGTGTTGTATCCGTCTTAAAACCACTTTAATTTTGCTTAAATTATGTGCATTTATATACTGAAACAACTCAATTACAACATATTTGAGTTTAAATGATCATCCGAATTTGATTATTTCTGCAACGAAGTCTATTTTTCACTTATGGAAAATGTAAACAGCAAAATATGTAGAATGAGTTGTATAAGAATTGCTGCAGCCCTTTAACGCAAAATTATTTAGCTCATGGAGTCTGCATAACTGATATGAATGAAATATTTATTGATTTTACAGAGAGAAGGACGATTTTTTCGATGAAGTTTTAAGCATAGAGTTTAATTACTTGTACCTCTATGGTCTTAAGTTTTTAAATAAAATAAATTATTATAGTATTGTGATGAATGAAATGAATGGAAAAAATGTTTCTTAATGAAATGCTGCTTTTATAGAGAGAGCCAGACGTGTTATATTTCGATTGTGTCATTTGAATGAATTTCAGTTGTTTTCGATGAAGTTTCCAAATATAACAAATTATTGTAGTGTTATGATAATTTTAAATACATTACCGAGGAATGTAGCGCATTTCAGAGATGTTATGCAATTTACATTTCAATACCGTCATTTGAATGAAGTTCATTTGAATGAAGTTCATTCGTTTTCAAATATAATAAATTAATGTAGTATTGTGATAATTTTTAAAATATAACTGAGGAATGTATCGCATTTTAGAGATGTTTAAATGAAGTTGCATTGAAGCTGGAATGTGTTTCATAATCAATGCTTTATGCATGATTGATCTTGCTTGTTTATTTTTTCATCATGAAAACTTAATTAGTTCTTAGTTTTCATCTTTCTCGTGATTTAAACGGTCTAGTGGTTATAACGTTTTAGACAGCGAACGCGCTGATCCTTTCGTTGGTAGCGAGTTCTGGCCTCGTTCTGTACAGTTTTAAATAATAAACAATGCTATCAAGATAATATATTTTATGGGTTCTACCCCACATTTATTCTGAATCTCCTCTAATCCATCTTACTCTAATCGTCCATCCAGTGAAAGCTGTATATAGATAAAATAAAATTGCAACGCCGTTCGTAGCGCAGCCGTACGGTTCCGCGGTAACAGCGTGAAGCGAACATTTTGTTGAAGGTTCTGTCACCGGCAATTTTAGCCGTGTTTTTTCAGATCATTTAAACATATATGTTAAAATGTGAAACTTAAATACACCGAAATCGAAATTTCAGTCGTCGCCCGTTTGGCCGAGAGGCTTCGGGCGTCGATTCCAGCGGGGTAAAAAGAGTGCTAGAGTGTAGCGGGTGTTATCGCGTTCCGGCGGAGTCAAAGTTGGGTTAGGTGCAGGGCCGATCCTAGGGTGTCGGCCGCCCGCGTGCAAAGACCTAATGTGCCGCCCCTCTAGAGAATTTTTCATATTTTGACTAATACTTAACGTTGACTTTATAAATTCATCTACCTGTATAAGAGTAAAAAGTAAAACATTAATAAAAATGCAAATAAAATTTGAAGTGCAAAACTTTATTTTTTGGCCAGCTAATAGGTTATAATAGCGACAAAATACTTTAACAAAATAATAAACAAACAAAAATATTACCTTTGAAATAAAAATAGACATTCTATAATTAGAAATGCAAAACAACAGTATTTACTCAGAAAATATAATCTAATAAAAAAAAGTACTAAAGCATAAATCTCGTGAAACGAAAAGTATATAAATCAGTCCTTCTACAAAGACTACCTAATAATTAACTATAAAATAACTTTTCTGGCTTTCTGAGAAGCAAATTTGTGAATAATTTCGGTGAAATCAATTTTTTCAGAGATTTCGGATTCAATAGAGATGATGCCCAAATTTGAAAGCCTTTCTTCTGTCATATTAATTCTCAAGTAATTTTTAATGATTTTTAATTTACTGAAACTTCTTTCACCTGAAGCCACAGAAACAGGTAAGGTTAAAAAATTTCTTATTGCTAGAGCAAAATTTGGAAAACAGGGAATGAGTTCATTTTTGACTATAATTTCTAATATCTCAATTGGCTGTTTTTTATCTGGAAAAATATCTTTGAATGAAGTTATTTCATTAAAAAGTTGTATACCGTCTATATTGTTCACAATACTTCCTTCCTCCTGTACCTGTATCTAAGTCCATGCAGGCTTTCATGAGATCATCATTAGAAATGTTGTGAAACTCATACGGAAAGCAGAATATTGAATGGCACTCAGATAATAAGGTAAATCTTTTATTTACCGAAGAGAATGCGTGATCAAGAATTGAAAAATAGAAAGCAGTCTTGAATTGCTGGAAGGGATTTGAAACTGGTTCATCACTGCCCTCGTAATCAAATAAACGGACCTTTTTCCTGAGCTTCGACATGGGAAATTCGGGATCAATACCTAAATCTTTAGCAAGTGTTGTTGCTGAATCAACAAATATTTTAAAATTATCGTCAGATCTTTGGGAAACTAAATATTTTTTAAGATTATCTAAGCCTTCAATGCATTTCGAATTGTTTAATTTAGGATTTTGAAGCATTTTACTCAATACATCAATTCTTGATAATAAATCATCCCAAATTAAAATTGAACACAAAAATTTAAATGTTTCAAGACTTTTAATTATTGATTCAGCACCCATTTTTGTTTTCATGTCTTTGATGGTATCTTCAATTAAGGCATTTAATGCGGTAATAATGTTTTTTAGGTCTTATTTTAGAGGTCTAATAGCATTGATACGACTTTCCCACCTTGTTTCACTTAATGGTTTTAAAGTTAGACTTTTCACGTGTTTTTTTAGTAAATCCCATTGATATGAGGACGCAGAAAAGTAATTATATACCTCTTGTTCCATATAAAAAAACCCAGAAATTTCACCACTGGAGCTGGCAGCGTCATTAACGACGAGATTTAATGTATGAGCCGCACACGGCACGTATAATGCTCTAGGATTGATATCGAGAATCCGTTTCTGAAGCCCTATATTTTCCCCCTTCATGTTCGATCCATTGTCGTAGCCCCGACCCCGTATATCTTTAACTTCGAGCTGCAGACTAGGTAATAGCTTCTCTAATAGAAAATTGCACAGACCTTCTCCAGTGGTATTAGTTACTGGAAAAAATCCTAGAAAAAATTATAAAATATCTACCTTACCATCAGTAGTGTTCACACATCTAATTACAAACATTATTTGTTCTGTGTAACTAACATCTGGTGTAGAGTCGAGAATTATAGTGTAATATTTGGCTTTTTTGACAATGCGTGTTATCTCATTACGAATAGATTCGGCTAAAATATTAATTATTTCATTTTGAAAATGCTGCCCTAAGTAGTGTGGAATACGTGTTTCGTTATCTTTGTATTTACTGACATTATTAAGGTGTTCTGAAATAACTGGATCAAATTTGGCCAACATCTCCACTGCCTTTAAAAAATTACCATTATCTCTATGATACAACTTCGTACTAGTTCCTCTGAATGCCAAATTTTGACTGGCTAAAAATTGTACTACAGCAATCATTCTTTCAATGATGGCGAGCCATCGCTTTTTCTCTCAATTTTAAACATCTTGTTGTTCCGCGTCAATAGTACAATTTTTTTCCAGCCTCGTCTTTATTTCGCACCACGATCTTATAGAATTTACGTGTTTTAGAGTGTTTTCATGCTTATTAAGGTAATCCGAACAATGACGCCAATCAGAAAAGCCAGTACTTACAAGTTGTGTTGAACTATCTTTACCAAACAATTTACATGCAAAACAAAAAATACGATTTAGTTTTATGGAATATCAGAGCTACGCGCGATTTATTTTCTCCCCGTTCACTAAAGCTTTGTTATAATATGAACAGCTAAATTTTCTGCCACTCTCATCGACCGGAAATTTAAAATTTGCTACTTGTTTGGGACCATGTTCTACCAATAAATCAATATTTTTTTCGTTAAAATGTTAGGCCAAGAATATTACGTTACCTTCATTTTACTCTTGATAGTAATGCCCAAAAACTAGATAAATTGAAACCCGTTTTAGATGCATTAGCTTCAAAATTTAAATCTGTATACACTCCTGATAACTGATTTAAATCTATATACACTACTGATTAACTGATAACTATTTTATTCAAGGTAAGTTATTTTTAATACGCTAAAATTTTTAATATTTTGATAAAAGAAAATTTGAAAAAAAAATATACATCAAATAGAAAACAAGAATTTCCTTTATTCCTGAAAATAGTAGAATGCTGTGTTGAACGGGTGATTTTTAGTGAATTTTTTTCGAGAGTTAGGCTTAGCGCAATAAAATTGCCGTCTCCTGGGAACAGTTCGAAAAAGAAGCGCTCCGTCCTTTGGGCCGCCGCAGTTCCGCAATGCCGCCGTCGCGAAAGGGTTAACTTTGCCGAAATAATTCAGTTCAAATTTACAAAGGACACCGCTAAAATAAAGTTTCTTTTGACCATTGATCTGCGAGCCGCGTGCCGACCGTGGTATACATAAATAAGCCGCCGCACAGTGGAACGAAACATCCTTAGGCGTCTCAAAAATATGCCCCTTGGTTATTTTTTTAGATAAAAATTTAAAATTTGGTATTCTTTTCTATGCCGTATTTCCGGCTCTGCCACGAATTTTGCTATCAAATGAAGGATGTGTGTAAAGAGTAGACATTAATGGACAATGAACCAACACACTGTGCACTAACATTCTATTTTTCTTAAACTATGGGACTTATTTTGATTTTTCAATAACTATTTAAAATTCAGCATATTTATTCGACTTATTATAAGTTTTAAAAAATTTTGCTTGATTGATAGAACTATATGCGGCCTGCGGCCGCCCCTTGTTTTGGCCGCCCGCGTGCGGTGCACGCGCTGCACACCTGCTAGGATCGGCCCTGGTTAGGTGGAGGAAGTACTGTGGATTAGGGGATTCTTAAATAGATCGCACGTCTTAAGCCCGCCACACACCGGGAGTATTTTTACCAGACAGCGGAATTTATCAAAGGACGAGCTTTAAGTTTCCCTGTATGTGGTGGTGAACGCAGGGAAACATTTTCCGTCGTTTTGCTTGATATTTGGATGGTCTGCGGGGGGCCTTGCGGTTGAAGGGTTGTATGTTTAATGACCGTTTGGCACAAACTTATTTTTCTTTGGCGTATTTTCTTCTTTCAGAATCCTTTGGCGTCTTTTTTCGTCGGGGTTAAAAAAATACTCATTTAACTAAAATATTTTTGCTTCGGTAAACAGCAGCGAAAATATGTACAGTTCTTAAGTAATTCTAGTAGAGTGAAACTTTGCACAGGTATCGTGGACATAACCGAATTGAACTCCCCCCCCCCCCATTTTCCGAATGAAATTTTGAAAAAATATTACTTATTATTTTATGAGCTATTGATTAAGATGAAAAATAAATTGTAAAGGAATGCATATCATTTCAATCCGACCTGATTTAATTTCTATACAGTTATTTTGGGCATTATTTTTTACTCAACTTTTTCGAAAAATCATACATTAACCATCGAATTTTGAAAATCCACTTTTTCAAGGCGCTCCTTAAAAACTGCATTTTTACACGGAAAAGGAAGGGAGGGGTTATTAGGTGTTTCACTCTCTCTCATTATGAAAAAATTACATTAGTTATCCAAAGGAGTCCATATTAACAAACCCTTTTTACCAGATGATAGGTGTGTGTGTGTCAGTGAGTCTGTGGAGACGATATCTCACAAACGAATGGTGCGATTTCAACGAAATTTGATACAAAAGCTACAATCAGTGATTACTATAAGTCGCTTGATTTTAAAAACGTAATCAAATGTTAGGAGGACTCCCCCCCCCCCCCAATTTTCGAATGAAAAAAATTATAAAAAAATCGGAACCTTCAATAGTATTTATTACATGAATAATCATTTCTTATGTCATTTTTAATTAGAAAACGATTGACACAAACTTTAAAACGCTAGCACAAACCTGTCTTGAATTACTGTGCTTTTTCTTAAATAAATGTATTAAAAAATCACATTAAAAAAAAGTATTAAATATTACGAAATACGTTCACTTTTCATATGTAATATCATGCAATAAATTTGTGAACATCATATATATATATATATATTACACAAATGTTATGCAATTTAGTATACTACTAAATAAAGAATAGTATATTTTGTTATACTGTGTACTACTATTTGTTATACTACTAAATAAAGAATAGCGCTAAGCTGCCGACTTCGATCAAATCGAATACAAACATAGCTAACGCAACGTAGCCACGAGTCTCTCATGCGGAGATATCGCTTGCCGTCAGTGGCGGTTCCAGAAAACCATTCTGGGGGGGGGGGGCACAATATAGTCCAGTGGCATACGCAAAGATGAATTTGTGGGGTGCCCGGCAATGCCAAATCCACGAATTCCGGTCATTTATACAGTTAATGACGCCGAAAATAATTCGATATTTCCGTAATTTCGCTTAAAAAATTTTCTGTAATGCTGTAAAGCCTAGAGAGGGCCTAATATCTTTTTTTCGTTGAAACCGTAATTACGTTGTTTCCGATTTCGTTATACACGGGTTTGACTGGCTATGTGATGTGTATAAGAAAATAAAGAAAATAGAGTAAAAATTATTCAGATTTACTGTATAAACAAATTCACTTTACATGTACTTTAAATTTAACTTCATTTTAAATTTGCGCGAAAAAAATTCCTGAAACCTCTTCTGTAAACGATACATTTCTGTTGATGTTCATTAATGCTAAACCATTAAGCCGGCTCTCCGAAATGGTATTGGGTAGGTAAGTTTTAATTCGGAGTAGTGTTGAGAAAGATCTTTCTGCTATGCTTGTTATCATAGGATGGATTGCAAGAATTTGCAAAATAACTTTAATGTTCGGTAAATTTGTGGCACTTTTATATGCTTTTATGAGACATCTGAATTCTTCGTTTCCTTTCTCGCAGATTTGCTTCCAGATAATAGTTCTCCATCTAATGCTGGAAAACATGACAAATCCTCCTTGTAAACGTCTGCGCTTTTATAATATCTTTGATGGAAGATTCCGAAAAATATTGCGGAATTAACTGCTGCAAATTAGTAATGACCTCAAAACTGGCCTTCGGAAACCTATCTGTAATTTCGCTTATAAGATTATCCAAAAATGACAACCGCAATGTCACGCGAAAATGTTCCTCAATTACTTCAGTAGGAGCATTTGAAGCCGAAGAGAGGATATATAATTTTGAAAAATATAAAAATATAATTTTAAAAAATATAAAAATATAATTTTGAAAAATATAAATATATAATTTTAAAAAATATAATTTTGAAAATAATTATAAAAAATATAATTTTGAAAAATATCGACCTTTCCTAGTCTTTACTTAGCTCGTCTGAGGGGGGGGGGGCACATGCCCCCCTCTGGATCCGCCCTTGCTTGCCGTAATACTGTATTGTTTTTTACAATTAAAGGTGTGACAGCAGACAACAGTTCTTTATATATGTCCACATCCATTCTGACAAAATTTAAAAAATCAGTGGGGAAATTCTCCAATTCCCTCATCAAGTTGATATGAGAAAAGTTTTCTCTTTTTAATAACAAACCCTTCACCCATTTTGTCCTTTTACGAGGCGGATCGTCTTCCAGTGCAACAGCAATGGCAATTTCACCATCAAGCGACATTTTGCAAATAAATGACAGTCACATATATATGAGTGCGATCGAAACTCACCACAAAAAGCAACAACCAAAGTTATTATATATTTATCACTCTTTGGCGATAACCCGCCAAATCAACACACTTCCACTCTGTCACTTTCTCGGACCTTTCAAGATTGATGACTTCGGGAGTCTACGTAGGGCGACAGACCCCCTGTAGTTCCCGTATCGTCTGGAAATAAAACTCGTCTCTTTATTCTGCAATGTATTGGGGGCTTTAGGTCTTTCCTCTCTATAACTTTCTTGTATTTATTTCTTACTAATTTATCTGCACGAGATGGAGGACGAGCGGTGGTTGAGCTCCACCGTTGCTGGTGCGGTTTCTCTTCGGGCCTGCTGGCATCGGTGTCGCGCTCCCACTCTTCCTCGCCCAAAAGTCGTTCAGGGCTTGTTTTGAACCACGTGATTCCTGCTAAGGAAGTCCCAAAATTTTATGCATTTTTGAAACCAGCGCATCTCTTTTTTTTTACATGATTTCAGTGGCCGAACGGGAAATGACGTTCCGAAAGGGATGTCATTTCAGGTACGTTACTTCCTGTGACGTCATTTCCGGTCAAGTAAAACTTCTAATGAAATACAGAAAAAGGTGGATGGACTCGAACCCACAGCCTCTGAAATTAGAGACAGACAGCATGACCACGGAGCCAGCCCGCTTACACACCGAAGATCCTAATTAATGTATTTACATTTAACGGAAAGCCTAATCAGAACCAAAACGATACCAGATACCTAAACGACTCAACTTACTATAGATTCGAACCCACAGCCTATCGAATTGGAGACTGATTACATGATCACTAAGCCACACAGTTCACGAACGGAAGGTCCTAATTATTCTATTTAAATTTAACTGATAAACTTTTAAGGAAAAGAAAAGTAACCAACGCGATTCAATGAACTTCATCTTATAGCCTCTGTAATTGGAGGAAGACAACATGACCACTGGTCCAGCCAGCTCACACGGAAATGATCATCATTAATCTATTTAAACTTAATCAATTTAAACTTAAAGCAAAGAAACCGAAATGACGTAACTTGCCATACTCAATGCACGTGTATTGACTCCAACCCACAGCCTCTGGAATTGGAAACAGACAACTCAACCACTGACCCAGCCAGTTCACATGCCGTAGGTCCTCATTAATGTATTTAAACTTAAAGAATAGATTGATCGAAAAAAGCACAGAAACCAAAACGACTCTAGGCCTTAATCTAATTCCCTATGCTAGCAGCTGGATTCGAACTCAAGTCTCTAGAATTGGAAACATACGCCATGACTATTGAACTAGCCAGTTCCCATACCAAAGAACCTATTTAAACTATTTAAATTTAACGGAGAACCTAATAAAAAAAAGTACAGATTCTAAAATGACTCAAAGTAAATGACTCACTTACAGTCTCTGGAAATAGAGGAAAACGACATGACCACTAAGCTAGCCAATTTACAGGCCGAAAGTCCTAATGGTGAGACTGATAAGAAAAAGTACAGATGCCAAAATTGATTACTGGCTTATTTTTTTCATTATGAGCAATACCCACTCAAAGCTCAATTATCTGGAGTAGAACCCATAAAATATGTTACCCTGACAATGTTTATTTACTATTTAAAACTTTAATTGGAAAGCCATTGCGTTTTAAGCGCGAACAGAACCCACGATCAACGGATCGGCATGCTCACTACCCAACTCGCTAACTACTAGACCGCTTGAATCATGCGATAACCGGAAAGTGGAAACTATTTAAGTTTTCCTTATAAAAAAAATAAAACAAAGGGCCAGGAAGTACTTGAATGCTATATTTTAGTTTAGAATTGTATAAAAAGGATAAAATCAGATGCTATGTCAAATTTCCATTATACTTTATAATTGAAAATTGCAAAGATTACATCAGATTTTAACCTCTTACATATAAAATTTTTAATTGAAATGTAGCATTCAAAGACTTTCTGGCTCCGCTTTCATGATGAGCAATATCTGATCGGGAAAACTCAATTATCTGTGGCAGAATCCATGAAGTATATTACCATGACAACAATGTTTATTTAAATCTTTAATCGTAAAACCATTGAGTTTGAGATGAGGACAGAACTCGCTATTAACAAATCTGCGTTGCGCATTCGCTGCCTATCACTTTAACCAATAGGTCGCTCGGCCCACGAGTAAAACTGAAATGAAGAACTATTTAATTTGTTATTATAAAAATTTTTTAAAAAAACCAAGAAGTCCTTGGATGCTATATTTTAGTTTAGAATTATATATAAAGAAGATAAAATTCGATATAATATTTCAAATGTTTATTATGTTTTATTGCAGAAATTTTGTAATATTACACTAGATATTTTCCTCTTATATATAAAACTCTAAATTGAAATGTAGCATTTAAGGACTTCTTTGCTGTACCTTTTTCTTTTTTAATGATGCGCAATATGGGCACTGGAATGGGGGAAAAAATATATTTTCCTCCGATATACATCCAAATTTAAAAAATTCGCGAGTTATTTTATTTACGAATATAAATAACGTTGGAGCTAATGTTACTGGATGTTTTAGAAAAAGTGAACACGCGCATTTGTCTAAATATTTAATTTTTCAAATTTGTACCCAATTTAGTAGATAGAGGTAATTTTACTAGAGGCATTCGAATATGAAGTTCGATTGAATTTCATCGCGTGGGTGTACTTTGACCAAAATGGAATTCTAATCAATTTTGAAAACCGTACCGTGAAAACTTTTTTTACGACATTTTAATTTCGGGTAATACGCAGAATAGTAGTTAAAGTCGAAGTTTTTATCGAAACACAGTGATTTTTTCTGGAAATGCTTGTAATAACGTAACAGTTTGATATTTAAAAAAATCAAATCTCTATCTGTTAAACTCGTAAATTTAGATTTCTGAATTTTTAACTTTCCCTACCGAGCCGTCTGCTGCTTGTAAAGAAAAAGGCAGATGTTTTCGCATTCGCAGTTCGCCGAGCAAGACTCGTTCTCACTTTGTTCTCAATGCATTTTATGGTGTTTTTCATTTTGAAAAATCTTTTAAAAAAACATATCGACTTTATCAAAATTCCGGCTTCTAAAGGGACTTCAAAAGTTATCTGTTTCCGGTTCAAACCAAAAACCGAGATTCTAACATTATTTTTGTAGTAGGAGATTGCTTTTTCCCAGACTCCTCTTTTCATCCTCAGTTTGGAGGTTTTTTATACAAATATATAAAAATCCACCGAATTTTTCGAATTCTTGAAAATTTTGGGCTCATCTCCGATCAATAGCTACTCTTTAAAAAACATGGACTTCTAGGCCAAGTAAGGGCTTCGAAATAGCGGTTACACAGTATACGCAGACACGTTTTAATAGTATAGTTTGTAAGTTGCAAATAATTGTGAATTTTAAGTTTCTTTATATTGCATATTCTGTACGAAGAACGAGTATACTGCAAGTATTTAATACGTGCTAGTATGTGATAGTGTCAAGAATTTAACTTTGGTACATTCATAAATTTACACGTTTTGAGGATCCCAGAATACGTATCAGTCATGTTTCATTGATGCATGTGTTACGACTTATCATCTGAAATGTACTACTCTCAGGATACAAAAAATGAGTCCAAAAAATTCTGGATAAATAATACGTTTATTTTCAAGCACAGCGTAAACAGGAACAATATACAGCAAATAGCTCGATAACTATCTGACAGGATTACTAAACAACTGTCAGGTACAGTAAAACAGTAATAAAATGCTCAGCTAATTTCACAAACTATTCTGAAATTATTGATGTATCTCACAACTCAATGTAGCTCGTATCACGTCAACTGCGTTCTAACTGAGCGATATCTCCTTCTATATACTGTCCGTAGAAACTTCCAGAAGGGGTTCGCGTTTCGAGTGATATTCATTATTTCGAAAAGGTTCTCGAACTTTTGATAAGTCGCCAAACTGGCGATGAATCGACAAATATGGCAACCCCGCTGCGAACCTCCACACATGGCAACCCTAAATTCACGTCATAAGAGTGGCTGCCTGAAAGATGTTTTCTTATTTTGGTTCTCCAAAGAGCATCCAGTGACGGCATTGTGGTCACGGCATTCATCAAGTAAACTGCCTGAAATTTTGCATGCTTTATTCAATTTACGAACGTCATATGCCTTTTGATTTTCAATAAACAAGCCGAGAAAAGGTCCTCCAATTTTTAACACTTTACAACAAAGTTGAAAAGTGTTTATGACTTTGTTCATTCTGTCTGTCTGTCTGTCTGTCTGTCTGTCCGTTATCATGATAACTGCCGTAAAAATGACTTAATCAAAATGAAATTTTAGTATGTTGTTCAGACGGTCTGTAGGAACTATAGGAATATAAATGAATAGTATCACCCAATTAGTTTTAGATTGAACCGGGGTTGAAAAAATGAAATACACTACCTAATTTTCCAAACATTTTTAAACGGATTTAAAATTCACAAATTGCTTCGAAAATTTTAGGTAATATTCAAATTATTCCATAAAATATCTAAAAAAAATTTCAGCAAAATATATTCAGTAGTTTTTATATATTTTATGGGATAATGTGAATATTTCGTAAAAATTTTGAAGCAATTTGTGAATTTTAAATTTGCTTAAAAAATGTTTGAAAAATTAGGTCCCATAGGGTTCAATGTATTTCATTTTTTTAACCCGGGTTCAATCCAAAACTAATTGGGTGATATTATTCATTTATATTCCCATAGGTCCTACAGACCGTCTGAACAACATACTAAAATTTCATTTTGATTAAGTCATTTTTACGGCAGTTATCGTGCTAACGGACAGACAGACAGAATGAACAAAGTAATAAACACTTTTCAACTTTGTTGTGAAGTGTTAACAACGCAATTACAATATATTTGAGTTTTAATGATCATCCAAATTTGATTATTTCTACAACGAAGCCTATTTTTCACTTATGTAAAATGTAAACAGCAAAATATATAGGACGAGTTGTATAAGAATTGCTGTATTTCTTTAACGCAAAATTATTTAGCTCATGGAGTCTGCATAGCTGATATGAATGAAATATTCATTGATTTTACAGAGAGAAGGACGATTTTTTTTCGATGAAGTTTTAAGCGTAGAGTTTAATTACTTGTAGCTCCATGGTCTTAAGTTTTTAAATAAAATAAATTATTTTAGTACTGTGATGAATGAAATGAATGGGAAAATGTTATGAATGAAATGCTGCTTTTATAGAGAGAGCGTGTTATTTTTTCTATGAAGTCATTTGAATGAATGTCAGTTGTTTTCGATGAAATTTTCAAATATAATAAATTACTGTGGTATTATGATAACTTTAAAAGTTTTACCGAGGAATGTATCGCATTTTAGAGATGTTTAAACCAGGCAATTTATATTTCAATGCCGTCATTTGAATGAAGTTAATTTTTTTCGATGAAGGTTTAAGTTTTCAAATATAATAAATTAATGTAGTATTGTGATAAGTTTTAAAATATTACCGAGAAATGCATTGCATTTTAGAGATGTTTAAATAAAATTGCATTGAAGTTGGAAAGTGTTTCATAATCAATGCTTTAAGCATGATTGATCTTTCTTGTTTTACTTTCTTTTATAAAAAATAATAATTGTGCATTAAAATATGACAGAAATAATTGATTTTAAAGTTATTTTTTATTTAAAATCGTTTGATATCTTTTATAGGATGCAGTCAACTAAAAATTGAAAATTTTAAAAATTTAAATTTGATGTAAAATACAAATCTTATTCTATTTGCCGAATTTGATCAAGAGCGCTGCAAAGTGGAAAAAATAAAATTTCCAATATCTTAAGAACGGCTCATTCTAACTTCCAAATAATGGTTTTTATTCATGCCGGGTTAAATTAAATTGACCTAAAATACAAAACATTACCTAATTTAAAACTAGTGAGTTTATTTTATTTTCTTTATAATTTTTTCTATTTTAGAACAAAAACATGAAATATCTCGAGTTAGCTTTTTAAAAAATCTGATGTGGGCAACACATGACTTTCCTTATATAATGTAATGAATTTACTACTTTTACAGTAAAAAAATAGGTTTTTCTTATAGTAGTTACTAATATTCTTTCCAAGATATTGAATTTTCGACAATGAGTCGTCATTTTCATTGATTTAGCATCATTTTTATCCATTTAGCGAGATTTTCATTAATTTGGCAACATTTCAAAAAAGTCGCCAAGTTGGCGACATTTCGCCACATTCGTCGCCAAAATCTCGCCAAGCGTTATGCACTAAGAAAAAAGTTATTCTTACAGCAGATAAATGACTATTGGCGTTCAAATACAAAAGTATTATTCAAAGTATATTTTTTCATGAATGGAACGAGCTAGGTCCACGAGAATGATGTCACTCAATTTATCGCATGGTATTACATATGAAAAGTGGACATGTTTCTCAATAGGAATTTTTTTTTTATGCGACTTTTTCATAATTTTTTTTAATAATGTACAATATCTCGAGAACGGTTCATGTTAGCGTTCTAAAATTTATGCCAATCGTTTTCTAATGAAAAATTACATAAGAAATGTCTATTTGCGTAACTTTATTAGTGGTTTTGATTTTTTGACGATTTTTTCAAAATTTCATTCGAAAATTTAGGAAGGTTCTGAACATTCGATTACGTATAAAAGCAATAGGCTTCCAGTGTTTACGGATTGTGATTTTTGTACCAAATTCGGTTCTAATTCGTCCATTCGTTCGTCAGTTATCGTCTCCACAGACTCACTGACACACACACACACACACACACACATACTTTCACACACACACACACACACACACACATACACACACACAGACATCACTTCAAAAATGTTTGATTCGTGATCAGGGATGCTTGAAACGTGCTCTCCCGTCGAAAACTCGAATTCGAATTTTCGACCCCGTCACAATACTTTCCTTATACATTATGTATATAAGGAAAGTAAAAAGGCTGGCATTCGCTTTTAATTAACAAGAAAGATCAATCATGCTTAAAGCATTGATTATGAAACACTTTCCAACTTCAATGCAATTTTATTTAAACAAGCCTAAAATACAATACATTCCTCGGTAATATTTTGAAACTTATCACAATACTGCATTAATTTATTATATTTGAAAACTTAAACCTTCATCGAAAAAAATGAACTTCATTCAAATGACGGCATTGAAATATAAATTGCCTGATTTAAACATCTCTAAAATGTTATACATTCCTCGGTAATAGTTTTAGAATTATCATAATACTACGATAATTTATTATATTTGAAAACTTCATCGAAAACAACTGAAATTAATTCAAATGACTTCATAGAAAAAAAAATCTGATGTGGGCAACACATGACTTTCCTTATATAACGTAATGAATTTACCACTTTTACAGTAAAATAAATAGGATTTTCTTATAGTAGATACTAATATTCTTTCCAAGATATTGAATTTTCGACAATTAGTCGTCATTTTCATTGATTTAGCATCATTTTTATCCATTTGGCGAGATTTTCATTAATTTGGCAACATTTCAAAAAAGTCGCCAAGTTGGCGACATTCCGCCAAATTCGTCGCCAAAATCTCGCCAAGCGTTATGCACTAAGGGAAAAGTTATTCTTACAGCAGATAAATGACTATTGGCGTTCTAATACAAAAGTATTATTCAAAGTATATTTTTTCATGAATGGAACGAGCTAGATCCACGAGAATGATGTCACTCAATTTATCGCATGGTATTACATATGAAAAGTGAACATGTTTCTCAATAGGAATTTTTTTTTTATGTGACTTTCTCATAATTTTTTTGAAAAATGTACAATATCTCGAGAACGGTTCATGTTAGCTGTCTAAAATTTATGCCAATCGTTTTCTAATGAAAAATTACATAAGAAATGTCTATTTGCGTAACTTTATTAGCGGTTTTGATTTTTTAACGATTTTTTCAAAATTTCATTCGAAAATTTAGGGGGGTTCTGAACATTCGATCACGTATAAAAACAATAGACTTCCAGTGTTTACGGATTGTGATTTTTGTACCAAATTTGGTTCGAATCGGTCCATTCGTTCGTCAGTTATCGTCTCCACAGACTCACTGACACACACACATACTTTCACACACACACACACACACACACACACACACATACACACACACATACACACACACAGACATCACTTCAAAAATGTTTGATTCGTGATCAGGGATGCTTGAAACGTGCTCTCCCGTCGAAAACTCGAATTCGAATTTTCGACCCCGTCACAATACTTTCCTTATACATTATGTATATAAGGAAAGTAATAACACGCTCTCTCTATAAAAGCAGCATTTCATTCATAACATTTTCCCATTCATTTCATTCATCACAGTACTAAAATAATTTATTTTATTTAAAAACTTAAGACCATGGAGCTACAAAAAATTAAACTCTATGCTTGAAACTTCATCGAAAAAAATCGTCCTTCTCTTTATGAAATCAATTAATATTTCATTCATATCAGCCATGCAGACTCCATGGACTAAATTATTTTGTGTTAAAAAAATACAGGAATTCTAATACAACTCATTCTATATATTTTGCTGTTTACATTTTATATAGGTGAAAAATAGGCTTAGTTGTAGAAATAATCAAATTTAGATGAGCATTTAAACTCAAATATATTGTCATTGCGTTGTTACTTTCCTTATATACATAATGTATAAGGAAAGTATTGTGACGGGGTCGAAAATTCGAATTCGAGTTTTCGACGGGAGAGTACGTTTCAAGCATCCCTGATCACGAATCAAACATTTTTGAAGTGATGTCTGTGTGTGTGTATGTGTGTGTGTGTGTGTGTGTGTGTGTGTGTGAAAGTATGTGTGTGTGTGTGTGTGTGTGTCAGTGAGTCTGTGGAGACGATAACTGACGAACGAATGGACCGATTCGAACCACATTTGGTACAAAAATCACAATCCGTAAACACTGGAAGCCTATTGTTTTTATACGTAATCGAATGTTCAGAACCCCCCTAAATTTTCGAATAAAATTTTGAAAAAATCGTCAAAAAATCAAAACCGCTAATAAAGTTACGCAAATAGACATTTCTTATGTAATTTTTCATTAGAAAACGATTGGCATAAGTTTTAGAACGCTAACATGAGCCGTTCTCGAGATATTGTACATTTTTCAAAAAAATTATGAAAAAGTCACATAAAAAAAAAATTCCTATTGAGAAACATGTTCACTTTTCATATGTAATACCATGCGATAAATTGAGTGACATCATTCTCGTGGATCTAGCTTGTTCCATTCATGAAAAAATATACTTTGAATAATACTTTTGTATTTAAACGCCAATAGTCATTTACCTGCTGTAAGAATAACTTTTTTCTTAGTGCATAACGCTTGGCGAGATTTTGGCGACGAATTTGGCGGAATGTCGCCAACTTGGCGACTTTTTTGAAATGTTGCCAAATTAATGAAAATCTCGCCAAATGGATAAAAATGATGCTAAATCAATGAAAATGACGACTAATTGTCGAAAATTCAATATCTTGGAAAGAATATTAGTATCTACTATAAGAAAAACCTATTTTTTTACTGTAAAAGTACTAAATTCATTACATTATATAAGGAAAGTCATGTGTTGCCCACATCAGATTTTTTCAGTATGTAGATGCACAGAATTTAAACAAAAATAAAGTAGTTTTAGGACGGATACAACACTCAATATGAATTAAAAAGAACTTAAAAAAATCACGATTTTGAAACAAGATGGATGCCTTATATCATTTTGAAGTGGGTCATGTGATCGTTTCATATCATGGTCACGTGATCGTTTTATATAAGAGGTGTAATTATTATTTTAATTTTTATTTAAAAACTACTGAATATATTTCGCTGAATTTTTTTTTATATATTTTATGGAACAATTTGAATATTACCTAAAATTTTGGAAGCAATTTGTGAATTTTAAATCCGCTTAAAAAATGTTTGAAAAATTAGGCCCCATAGGGCTCAATGTATTTCATTTTTTCGACCCGGGTTCAATCCAAAACTAATTGGGTGATATTATTCATTAATATTCCCATAGGTTCTACAGACCGTCTGAACAACATACTAAAATTTCATTTTGATTAAGTCATTTTTACGGCAGTTATCGTGCTAACGGACAGACAGACAGGCAGGCAGACAGACAGACAGACAGAATGAATGAACAATGTCATAAACACTTTTCAACTTTGTTGTAAAGTGTTAAAAATCACACATTAAATAGCTAATTGCGTAACCCTTTTATATGTCATGTTTTTATAACATATTTTTTTAAACGAAAATGTTAGAAAATTTAAAGTCCTACCCTTGGTTCGTATTCCACGAAAACAAATAGCTTTCAACGTCCATTGACTGAAATAATCATACCCAATTTCATTTGATTTGCATAATTTGTTTGAGACATACCGTATCCACAGGCAGACACATTGAAAAATAGGTTTGTATTCCGGGAATGCTCAAAATGTTCAGATCTATCAAAATCCGAAAGTCGGAATTTTGGCACAAATTAATAAGCTTCTGGCTTTCCCTTTTACATATACTATTCATAGGACATTTTATCGCGGGAAGGAAAGGCAAAATTCACGGAGTAAACCGCAAAATTTCCCAGATTTACACCAACATTCCTAAAATTGTCTAAGCAGTGATACAAATAAATACTTTGGAAATCAATAACTATTATATTATAATTTTTAAAACTAAAATCATTTACGTTTAGGAACTGTCTGTTGTCCTGTAACACGTTTTTAAATTTAGAAAAGGATCGTTTGGCATTGACACTGTTTGTGAGTATTGACAGACAACGAATTGCGTTTTTATAGCTACAAAAACGATTTTTTTTTCTTTTTCGTATTCCTGAAATCTATCAAACCCTTGCGGACACGAAATTCTTTTACAGTGATTGTTCTTTTACAGCTTTATATGAGCGAAAAAGCAAAGAAATCTTCTTCGCCGTCTAAAATTTGATATTCGCAAAATTTCAGAAAAATATCCTAAAATTCGCGATAAAAAAATTTGGAAATTCGCTCCTCGAAACAAATATTTAAAAATTATAACAGAAATTAGACATTATAGGAAAAAAAATCTAAAAATCGTGAAAATATTTGATATTCGTTAAATTTTAGAGCACCCACCCCCCTTAAATTCGCAGAAATTCGTTTCCGAAATCTCAACATTTTCCAAAATAAATTCTCACAATTATCTGTGACCAAAACACCTGATGACTCCAGGTCTTTGGGGAAGACTGTTAAGGGGAAGAAGAGAGGAGCCAAATTCCTGGAGAAAATCCGCTACTAATCCATCACTATCAAACCACTATCAGGCCGGGATTGAAAATGTTCACTTTACCACTATTCAATGTTTGACTTATTATAAAATCTTTAATCAACACAGCTCAGATTTTCTTTATAAAGAAAAAAGTAGAATCTTCAATCCTGACACGGACGTTTTAAAAAAAAATTAACTTAATTCAAACGTCTTTTATTGTTGAGCAAAGTTGGAAAAACCAATTTTTGCAATGTTACAACATTGTTAAAAATATTTCCATTTGATTTCAGAATACTTTAAGAACGTATCAGTATGCTTATAGTCCAGATTTACGTTTTGCAAAAAATTACAGAATTTTTTTTTAAATTCAACGTTATATTTAGCAGTTTTTGTCCCCCCCCCCCCCATTGATTAACATAGAATTTCAAGTTAGCTTCCGGCGAGAAAGTTTCGCTAATTGGGCCAATTCGACCCAATTAAGGTACATGCCGAAAAGGGATTAATTTACATCATCAATACAACAGTAAATCTTTATGCAGCTTTGTCTTTATTCAATAAGCTCCTTCCCTGATTCAGTGAAAACAGGAATAATAAGATAATGGCAGGATTTTTGACCAGTGCAAATGAACTTGCTGCTAAATTGGATATAACACCCGAATTCTCAACAAAACGATTGCCAAAAAGACATAAAATTTCGATTATGCTAATAAAATTCACGATGACCCGCCCCCCCCCCCACACCTCCCCCATACACAGACACGAAAAAAAAATGCAGAATAAATTGTTTCAATCAACTGGACAAAGCCAGATTATCTTTAGAAGAACGATTTGGTCAGATGAAAAATTATGCAAATAATTTTGGGTTGACGGGGGGATTTCTAGAAGATTGATAAAGAAATGTTAGAGGAGCACGTTGCTGATTAAGAAATGTCATTGCCCGGTGTCGAAATCGTTGTATGCATCCTAAATATACAGGATGGCGCAATAGCAGGCATCTTGACTACCAGTCGCAACGATGGCTGTACATGGTGAAAAGAGGGTTGCTCTTTCGTCCTTAACTCGGGATCTCGTTAAAATCAAAACATTCTAGGCTATTTTCTTAAATGATTGGTAAAATTTTTTGAAAGCAGAAGCACCTATTTTACAGCTAAATTTCGTATTAAATATCAACCATGTGACATATGAGAATCTTTGAAATATCACAAGCAGACGATAACTGACTAGATCGGTTGGGTCAGCTTGTATATTTAGAAGCCTTAAATGCACTCTGTTGCAAAGTAATATATGCACCCATAAGAAATTGAGCTATGGCCGCGAAACTCGACATGCGTGTATCATTTAAGTAAATATGCAAATGATTAAAATTTGGAAGAAAAAAAACGTTTTATTAAGAAATGGTGGCAACAAGAAGATGACATTTTAGTAAGTGGTAAATTCTCTCCTGGAAGCTATACAAGCCGATATTCTGTGTTGCAACTTGTCAGCTAATTCAGTGGTATTCTGAGAATGCTGCAATTGCCTTTCCAGCATGTCCCACACGTGTTCTATTGGTGATATGGCTGGGGACTTAGATGGCCATGGAAGGGTATTAAAACCTCGAAGACATTGAGAAAGTCGTTCAGTATGTGGTCGAGCGTTATCTTGTTGGTAAATGAAACCTGACAGGCTTGACAACATGGGAAGAAGTTGCTTATGTCTCTCTGAGGAAGATTCTACCACAAATATTGCAACTTATCAGCTAATTCAGTGGTATTCTGAGAAGGCTGCAATTTCCGTATTAGCATGTCCCAAACATGTTCGATTGGTGATAGGTTTGGGGACCTGGATGGCCATGGGAGGGTATTAAATCCTCGAAGACATTGTTGAGAAAGTCGTGAAGTATGTGGTTCAGCGTTGTCTTGTTGGTAAATGAAACCTGGGCGGATTAACAGTATAGACAAAACAATCAACTGCAGAATATCGTCGGCGTACAAGCGACTTGCAGCACAACTAGAGGAGTTCGGCTGTACCACGAGATGACTCCCTAGACTGTCACACCACGTGTGATGGCCGTATGCGCTTAACAATAAATGCGGGATTAGAACGATGGCCAGTCATCTTCTACAAACGTATGCAGCGGCACTGAGAGAGAACTAAAGACAACTTGCTTCCAATTGGACACTGTCCAGGCTGACCGAGCTTAGCACCAATCCAGACGGCTCTGCCTATGTTGAGGGGTCAGTGGTAGGCGACTTCTGGACGTCGACACCTATCCCCCTTCTTCTAATCGTCTCCGAATAGTACTCCTTGATATAGGATGCATAGAGGATGGCAAAAGCCTTTGAATGGCTAATAACGACGCTATTGATGTGAACGTGGCTCCTCTCCTGACTGCACTATCATCTTGAACAGTTATATGTCTGGGGCGTCCTGAACCTGTGAGACGGTTACATGTGTCTTTTCTGATCCATTGTTTCAAACTCCGAGCAATTGCCATGTCGCTCCGACCAAGATGGTGACTGATACGTCAGGTAAACCAATCAGTTTCCCTTAGGCTTGTGATTCAACCTCTGTATAATTCGATAATTGTTTCGTCGAGTACGTCTCAAAGGCATCTTTGTACACAACTTACAGTATCAAAGTAGAAAATCCAGTTCCAATTGCCCGTAAGTGAGAACACCTGTCGTTTTAAATGGTGCACAATGCGTCGTTTTAAATATTGTACGATGCACCGCTTTAAATGTTGCACGATGCGTCGTTCTGATGCACGTTGCATGAGTCATTGGTGCTGACATTGGTGCCGTCATTGTTGCTGACAGTTTGATCATTTGCATCACTCTTTAAACGACATGTGCATGCCGAGTTTCGCGGCTATAGCTCAATATTTTATGGGTGCACGCATATTTTTGCAACAGAATGTATATGGATAAAATCGAACCTTGTGGCGCAATTTGTAAGTAGCCATTATTCGTTTTGCCCGGGCTTCCCATACCTATCATTTTTGCACGGAATATACCACTTACATTTGTAAATTCATTTCAAGCATAATTGAACAATAGCAAATTAAATACGCTAAGTTACTTACCAACTGTTAAACACTGAATAAAAGAACATATGTAAACTAAAAAGGAAAATTTCATAATCTTACATTCTAGTTGCTAAAGTGAATATTATTCTACAACAAAACAACTACTGCCTAATATAGCAAATGTCCTCGTTCATAGAGAAATCAGCAAGGATTTATTGGATCAAATGTTCAGAATAAACATTAATATGTATTTGTAATACAACGTGACATTCCAACATTTTAGGGACGCGAGAGCGTACCGCCCTGTCGAGTTGCCATGTCCGAATCCGTTGACGAGACAAAACTCTGATTTTTATGGTTATGTTATGTAGCTCAGCCCCAAGATAGCTAAAGATCTTTTTTTACTGCAATATGACCATCAAACGGAGAAAAACAAAAAAAATTCAATTTGAGTTTTTGCACTCGAAAAAAACAACTTAAAAATAGCACTTTTTACAATGACGGACCTATACAGGCCTTCACTATTGAACCAATTTAACAAATGAGGGCCATTCTTGTGTGTGTTGGTGGGATATCAGCAATGATTTTCGCCCCCACACTAAGGTAGACGATAACAATGAGACGTCATTGCTGCAGCAACTCTGGACGCCAGAACTGCGCCCGTCCCAGCGATCAATGGCCGAAGCCACCTCTCCCGGTCATGGTCGAACGCCCTCACGACCGGCCTCCGTGGCGACACCATCCGCGCTCCACACGCTTCAAACAGAATCACAGAGCAGGGGGGGGGGGGGGGGGGTAAAATAACCACAGCCTGCCATCTATCGAAGCCCATTATCTAACCACTTTATTGAACACACTTAAAATAAATACAACTTAAATACATAATCAACATAATGACTTAGTTACATCAACTTTGTTACTTCAAATCAGAAAACATAATTTTTTCCATAGCAACTTTGAACATAACTTGTTGTCTACTCTTCCATCAGGGAGGGATTGCTTGGATAACACCACTTGAAGCCTTCGTTCTAGCCGGATAATAGACCTGTAAGTTCCGTAGACATCTGCTTATAGTATAACTAAACATGCTTAATGCATTTACGAACTGAAAAATAGTACACTACAAAGATCTTGACTTAGTATGAGCCATAACTAAAATACTGAAAATTCCATAAAAACACAAAATACAGAGCATGCGTCAAGATTAAGACTCATAATAATAATAATAAGAGAATAAGAGTACAATCGGAACTTGGTGAAAACACGTTTAACGTTTTTTTCACTATTTATACTTTAACAAACTTCAATAAATCAAATGTGAATCTTATGCATTTCAAGCAGAATATAAACAATGATAATCGAATATTTAACATAAAAAATAAGTGCTTCTACTTAGTGCCGATGATATACAATGAATGCACTTCTCACTTTATGGTTCATTTTCGATCCGTCAGTATATACTTTGTATTCTGCATCTGCATCTTGTCTATGAGACATGTACGGAGCTGGTCTTGCCAAGGCTTTTCGTTTACAATGTACGATAATTAAATACCTTCAAGCTTGATTAAGTAATTGTCAACATTAACACTTTGTTTCCAATGGAATAACCCAGATCATTTGTCCTCTAAGCCTCATTGCAGGAATATGTATTATTTTCTTTTCTGCACTGAATATAATAAATTTAATTTTTCTTCAGTTAAATACAAGGTTGAACGTGTCTGACCAGACCAGCAACTCATTCATTGCCTTCGTCCCAACGTCTGCAAGTAGATAAGAGGCTGTATACTTGATTAAAATCACAATATCGTCAGCAAAAGCTTGTATGGTGGTAGCACTATTGAAAAAAATCTGTCCATAAGATTTAATCGGCGATAACAAGCCATAGGATCGATGTAATACTTGATCCCTGTGGAATCTTTATATTGTATCTGAGATAATTTTTATCTTCATCCCCAACGCTCCTGCAATAAATTCTTAATAAGTCTAAACACTTTTTGTGGTATCTTGAACTTAATGAGTTATGCTACCACATCCTTCCACTGCACTATATTAAAATCGTTACTGATATCCATATATATCGCGCAAGTTGTCAGGTGTTCCGTTTTATTTCATTCCACTTGTTTCACTATTGATCTAAGAGCATCCATTGTGTTATGGTTCCTTCTAAACTCATATTGCTTATGATCAAGCCTTCCTTCAATATAAAAAGTGAGCCGTTGATAATAAGCTTATCTAAAATTCCCCCCTAGATCAGCAGTAGACATTTAGGCCTATAAACTTTGGGTTTTCCTGGACACTTGCTGCCTTTTAAGTATTAGGCCCACTCTGGCCCTTTTCCAGACTTCAGAAAAAATACCGTGGTTTAAACAATTGTTCATGTTCTTAAGAAACCATTCCTTATCCACATGAACATCTCTATGATTATTTCCATTATTAGACCATTAATACCTGGAGCTTTATTGTCGTCGATTTCCTGTAATACTTTATTTCATATATGGTAAAAAGTTCGGTTTCTTCATCTTGATATGTTTCAATAGAGAAAAGCTCATAAGCAATTTCCAGGAAATGATACTTTAGAATTTCTACATAGAAACATGCAATATTCGTTGTTTGACTGCTATTTGGTTTGTGCACACACGAGGTTACTGAACATTTCTTGCTTTGGTTTTTGGCTAATTTATAATGTGATTCAAATGAATTGGTAACTACTACTTTGTTCAAGTAATCTTTGAGGTTTTTTCTTGTATAATGAATTTCTTATAACTAGTGAATTGTAGTCAGTATCACACTTTCTTTCGGATTCTCGTGTCCTCTTCTATTTCTCTTTGAAACTGTCTGTTCACGGCTTTCAGTTTGCTTCGTTTTATCAGTGACTCGTTGGTTCACCATATGGCATTGATTCGATTCTTCTTCCGTTTTTTAGTATTATTCGCATATATAGTAAATAGACGATTTTCTATTTCTTCAATATATTCATATAAATTTGTTTCATTTACCTCCTCGTGGGGGTATATATTTTTTTCTTTTAAAACTTGAATAATTTAATAGGATTTCAAAAACTGAAAAACATATAAATGGTGTTCTGTGGTAAAGTAAAATTTGCGATGCCTGCTATGTCATTGTTGCGCAATCATGTTGATAAATGTTTCTACAAAAAGTATTGAAATCTCACAAAAACACCACTTCAAGGTAAAAAAAAATCCCCGTCAAGTAAAAAAACAAAAACTTGCTTCCAAAAAAGTTATGAAATTTCAAAATGGTTTGCACCAACTTCCCGCAAAACCGGATCTGTACTTTCATATTTAAGGTTCCCTGCTGGAGGATCCTAACCCTCCTTCAAATCATATGTAGCTTTTTCAATCTTTGTCAATTACAATAATTGACTACGAGTAGCGAAGAGTGAAAAGGAAATCTGGAGAGACAGTGCACGACTATGACTGCGACTAAAAAGAGTACTACGACTACGACTAAAGGGGGCTACGTGTGATTACATGGAGGGTTGGGATTCTTCAGTAGGCTACCTTAGACCTGAAAGTACATCTCCGGTCCTGCGAGAACTTAGCGGAAACCATTTTGAGATTTTATAAGTTTTTTGAAAGGATGTTTTATTTTTTGTACCTGGTAGAGAGTTTTTTACCATGAAGAATATGAGTATACTTCATGAAAGGAGGATTCTTAGCTCAGGATTCTATATACCACAAAATTGTAAAATTGTTGCAAGATGAATAAGTGCATAAATTAACAAATTTGGTATTTTTAGTTTTTAAAAACTAAAGTCGATGTCCGGTAGCAGGATGCAGCTAAGAAAATACAGTATTTTGCTGAAGTAAAATTTTCATGAATGAAATATATATTCCATATTTGTATGATTAAATGAAACACCATAATGTCAGGTTTTTAGAGGTACCTACTGCAAATGTTAAAACATTCGATAACTAATAATTTTTCATAACATCTATTTATTATCCAGTCATCCAGGACTTTCTAAACTAAACTATCAATATGTTAAAAGAAGTATGTTATAAGTTAAAAGAACTGATTTTCATATTCAAACCACACATCTAAAGGGTCTGTCTCTTGTCTACAACAAACCCACATAATATACCCAGTAGGAAATATTTAATATCACAAAACTCAAAGGAAAAAATACTCTCGATGCTCTGTCTATCATAATGGCTCTTCTTCGTCGTCGTTGAGCTGCTGATAGACCGGGAAGCTTCGGCTGTAGATTGAAGATTCTCATATTGTCCTGAAATTGAACATATTATATATAAATAGATAAATAAGACAATACAATCATCAATTATTAAAAGCATCAAATATTTACTAAAGTACAAGCTCTTGAAAACATCCATTCTATAAAAAAGATATAAAATACTCTGTTCATGAAGAGAAAACAAAAGACAACGCAAGAGAAATTAGTGAAAATGCAAATAAAATTAATGCCGACAGAATGTAAAAGTGTCTTTTCCGCTATACAAGAAAGAAGATGAAACCGCGGAGATATAAAAACGATCTTGCAATTTCATTGAGGGCTTGGAATGTGGTCATGCTGTCAGGATAAGCATAATCTCAAAATGAATCTCAAATTGAATCTCAGACAAAAACATAAAATGAACAAATGAAACTGTATATAAGACTTTCTGGAGGAAACTGCATATTTACATTACTTGGTGAAACTATGATAACCTAACACGTGTAGTATCTTTAGAGCATTTAATCGTACATAGTAATTTCTCCTAGAACATTCGATGTGTCTGGGGTTTCTTCTGAATGTGACAAAAACAAAATTTGGTGTCCACATTGCTTTGACAATACTTTCAGAGCTCTGGGGTGGACTATAACTCCCGTGCACCCCTGTGTGTACGCCACTGTTGTCTTTTGCTTTTAGGCTTTTCTAACTGTATAAATTCGTGAAAACTAAAATCTCTCTCTCTCTCACCGTTTGTAGGTTGTTCCTACCTCAAATGTGTATAAGTACTATACATTGATAAGCAACAAATGAAACTGTATAGCCTTAAGACGATGTCAACATCGCTAGGCTTAGTTGGTATGGCTTTTAAAACGCTAGTGTGCGTTTCTAAAAGCTTTAGATATTTTATTTTTGCCTATATTCCTAGTTTCATACACCCACAAATGTACGATGCCTTCAATTACTTAAAAAAGTTCATACACATGTTATTCATTCATTTGTAGCTGTCTGGTTATCTTGTGCAGGGGGTACAGTTTAGAAAAGAATTCCAAACCAACTTAATGAATGACTGTAAGCTTGATAATTTTATAACAATTTATGTTACACGTTACAAATACTGAGGGTGTCTCGGAAAGTCCTTATATGTCCATTATTTCCTAGACCGTTCATCGTTGATATATCTTAATTACAAAATGTTTCAATTAAGGTAACAATTTATCTAATGACAGTCTTAAATCGAGAAAAGTATTTGCTTGCAAAATAAGTAATCTTTCTTTTATACAGTCCCTCAATCCAAAATGTTTCTATTACAGTGACCGCCGCTTATAAGAAACACGTTCGTTTCGCTCGTTTTGTTTCTTATAAGCAGTTGTTTCTTAAATCCGGAAATTTTTTAAATATCGTTCTTCCATTGTAAATACTAACTATTGAACACAGTTCTACAGAATTTTAAAGATAAATGTATATAAGTAAAATATTAGTACGTGCATTATACATTTGTAAATTAAGTTTTGCATTCAAAAATATTTCTTATTTTACAAATTAAGCCTTACAACTTAAAATATTATCTATATGCATATAGTATGCAGTTAAATAAGAATAAAAAGTAAAACTCATAGGTCGTTCATTTATGTATAAGAGCATAGTACATTTTCATACATATCGTAATCTATTACTGAGGAATAGCAAAAAAATTATCCAGTGTTGTTTGTGCTAACGAGTCTGTGATTAGTTTACGTACATCGATTTCTAAATCATAAAATAGTCCATAAACTTTTTCTGATGCCCCTCTGTGTTCAAAAGTTTTTCTAATTATAGTTAGGGCTTCTGGCGACTGTTTGGCTGTAGGAAAATTTTCTTCTTGTGGAACTTCGTCTTCATTTTCTTCTTCATTGCAAACATTCTGAATTTCCGCACTATGTCATCATCACTGTTTTCTTCAGATGTTTGTAAATTTTCGTCGATGTGAATCCATTCTTCGAAAGGTGCTTCTAATTCTTCTTCATCTTCTGTTGGTATGTCAACATTATTTTTCAAAAATCCTGCTTTACGGAAGCAATTAAAAATGCATATGTCAGAAACCTTTTTCCATGCGCCTGCGATCATATGGATAGCATCAAGCAAGGTTATTTTCTTGCTTATTGACTACACGGAGGTAGAGAATCATACTTTTCAAGTAAACTTTGCTTTTCAAGCAAAGTAAGGGTTTTCTCTTTTGCGACATGCTTCCACTAGCAAAACATAAAATGACTAACAAAAGCTGTACGAATCTTATTTGAGTGCATAAGCAAAGATGCCCTTCCTTATCAGTACGTTTCCTTAACTGCCAAAAGATTAAAACTCGTTTCTTACTGGTTTGGGGTTGTTCCCCCCAAGCCTTTCTACGGAGAAATTCTCTGTCATCCTTTGTTACATAGCAAACTTCCACCCCCTTTCCGTACGCCCAGAGACAAGAGATATAACAACTCGTCCTTCAGTTAACCTTAAACAAATCGATTTTTTTTTACACCCGCGTCAAGGAAATCAACAAATTTTCTGTAGAAAACTGTTTCTTATAAGCGGAATCGTGTTTCTTATAAGCGACACAATTTTAATGTTAAAACGAAGTTTGTATTTGTTTCTGTCGTTTTGGGTCTTATAAACGGCTGTTTCTTATAACCACTGAATCTTATAACCGGCAGTCACTGTACTAAAACTTCTCTATTAACATATGGTAAACTCAAAAAAGTTTGATCTGTTTTCGAGCAAAATTTATCAAGATATAGTAGTTTAAATTTGGAGCAGTTTTTACTGACAAGGGAACCTGAACTTTTGTTCCGGCTAGTTTCAGCTGGAATTGGGTGGAAACGGTAGGTACTAGTGAGAAACTAATGTCCCTGAAATATCTCTTGAATTGAGCGTGGAGATCCGTAGAAAAAAATTCCCAAAGTTTACATGGATTATCATGGGAAAAATTTCTTCTTCTCTTTTTACTACTCTGAACACATTTGAATGTACGAAAAATATCATTATTGCGAAGAATATGTTGAATAATTTAATTTCATCATACAGTAATTTGTATTCGTAATAAAATATTTGGTTTCCATTTCAAAAATAATGTACAATCATGAATATAATATTGCGTCATTTTTACATAAACATACCACATGTACGTTTGTTTCTGCTTAATCACACACACTATGTTGTTGTTGTTGAGACCCAGGCCGTCCGATCTACCAGAAAGGTGTAAGATAAATCACACACTATGTGAAAACGGTAGCTCTTATTTGAAATATACATATTATACTTCAAATAAGAGCTACCAAGCATTCTAATCCATGTAAACTTTGGGATTTTTTTTCTACAGATCTCCATGCTTAATTCAAGAGACATTTCAGGGACATTAGCTTCTCGCTAGTACATTGTTTACGTTCCTGGATTTGAAAATCATAAAATAAACTGTTACCTTATTTGAATTGAAACAATTTTTGTACATATCTACGACTAAAGGTTGAAGAAACAAAGGCCATGTAAGGACTTTCCCGGACACCCTGTATGTATATAAACACACACACACACACACACACACACATCTATATAAATAAAAATGAAAATCTGTCTGTCTGTCTGTCTGTTTGTCACACCATCACGGGAGAACGGCTGAACCGAATTTATTGAAATTTTGTGGGTAGCCCAGAAATAGCCCCACTTAAAATTATATCCGTGTTTTGAGTTTCTACGACCAGTGGTTCTCGAGATATTAGTAAAAAACGAAATTTTCGTTTGTCTCATCATCACGGAAAAACGGCTGAACCGAATTTAATGAAATTTGGTGAATAGCCTTGAAATATCCCGCCATAAATTTTGTCCAAGTTTCGAGTTTCTAAGACCTGGGGTTGTCGAGATATTAATGAAAAACGGAACTTTTCCCTAGGAGTTCTACTTCCTAACTCCGTGGTTTATCCAAACGAAAAGCTTGAAAATCGTTTGAAAGTGAATTAAAATTTAATCTCTGAGTTTGATGGGAGATTTTTTGCGTTAATTAGTCACTTTCTGAAAACATGAATTGTTTGAAACATGATTTAAAGGGGAAATCTATCTCCATGGTTCATGGTTTTTTTAAAACAAGCTTTTACGGAACAATGAGAAGTATAGAGAAATCAAAATCGTTATTTAATTTCACAGTTTATGTTATAAGACATGACATATTTAACATGTTATAAGATTCTATCTTATATCATGTTACTCAGAAACGCAATTAAATTAAATCTGTCTGTTAATTTTAATAATTATTTTTTCGATTTGAATAATAAATAAATGGATATAAAAATATATTTTAGAAAAGAACGATTTGATTTTTCTTATAGCATTTTTGACTGGATAATATCAATTACGGTCTTCAGGTTTAAAATTTATTTATATTTTCGGGGATTATTGATTCAAGGATTATTGATATTTTCAAGTTATTATGCAATTATTTAATTATGACAAAAATTGTTTAAACTCATATATTGTATGTTGTACGAATCTTCTACAAATACACGTGTATATCTTTTAATCTACGAGAATATAAGTAGTACAGGTATATTGACATATGTTTTGATATATATTGGCATATATTGGAATCAATTACGACCTTCTGGTTATAAAGAGTACGGATATTATTGATGTTTTCAATTTATTACGTCATCTCTTTTATTTTGGCAAATATTTTTGAGACGCATATTGTAATACGGGTAATCTTCTACTAACACATTGGCATATTTTCTGATCTGCGACAATATAATTAGTACGGGGTTGCATATATTCATTCAATTCCTATTTTTTCTTCTGTAAATTTGCTTACAAAAGGGGGCAGGATGTTTTATTCTTCAGATCTGATCGTGAAGATAATTTTGCATAGTGAGAACATATATTCTTAAACTTCTCTTTAGGAGCAATAAATTTAATATTTTAACAGAATTTGCACATGATTGCGAACTTTAAGTTTCTTTAAATTATACACTCCGTACGAATAACGGGTGTGCTGTTAGTGGTTAATAAATTTTAACATTTTAGGAGGATATATCATGTTGCTCGGCATCGCAATTAAATTAAATGTGTTTGTTAATGTTTTTATTATTTTTTTTCGATTTAAATAATAAATAAATGGATAAATGGATATAAAAGTATATCTTATGAATGGACGGTTTGATTTTTCTTTTAATTATATTAATTGCTGACTGCGTACATCAATTTCATTTATTTTGGCAAAGAGTTTTCAAGCTTATATCGTATTTAGCTACTAAACTCATATATTGTGTTTAGCCAATAAATTCATATAGCCGATTGTTGAAACAGAAAAAGAGTAGAGCGGGTATATCTTCTAATACAATTGTAGTGTTTTCATTTAGTATATTGAAACGGGATAAGAATGTTTCATTCAGATCTGCAAATTCAAAGCTACGAATTTGGAGGGATATCGCTAATTTGACAACTTTTCTTAAACTTTGCCAAATTGACGGAAATGTCGCCAAATTGATATAAACGACACACAAACAGCTGCCATAAACCTTCGGGTTGGTCGTGTGGCTTGGGTCTTCTACATATCAATGAAATTTTTTTTTGTTTTGTTAGAAGAGAGTACTGAAATGATGTTTGGTTAGCATTTCTCTGTCAGACCAACCATCCTACTTAGTAATACATTTAGCGAATTTTTAAAATGTCACCAAATTGATAAAAATGTTTTCAAATCTATAAAAATATCTTGAAATTGATAAAATTGCGCTACATAAATGATATTAATTGTTTTTTGTTACGGGATAGTATTGTGATGATATTTCGTCAATTTGTCGCAAAGTGGAACTGTCAGTTCTACAGTCCCACTTGGCGATAAATTTGGCGATTTTTTAAAATGTCGCTAATTTGACGAAACTGTCGCCAAATGTTCCATAGAAATATAACTATTTAGACGATATTTTTTCTACCAATTTATTTGAAGCAAATGATATCATGTCGCTTAGCAACGGATTTAAATCCAATGTGTTTATGCGGCAGACGATTTTTATTAAATCCTTTCCAATTTGAATAATGAAGATATGTATATAAAATAAATTTCATTGCCATTTCATTTTGGACTGGATAATATCAATTATACTCTTCAGGTTTAAACATTATTATTATTGATATTTTCCGGAATTATTGATTCAGGGATTATTGATATTTTTAAGTTATTACGAGATTGTTTTATTGCGGCAAAAATTGCTGACACACGCATATTGTACGTTGTACGAGTAATCTTCTAGGAATGCACGGGTATATCTTCTAACCTACGAGAATATAAGTAGTACAGTTATATTGGCATATATTTTGACATATATTGGCATATATATTGGAATCAAGTACAGTCTTCTGGTATGAAGATTAAGGGGATTAATTATATATTCAATTTATTACGTCGTCTGTTGTATTTTACCAAAAAATATTTGTGACTCATATTGCAAAACGGGTAATCTTCTACTAATAATCGGACATTATAAGTAGTACGTGTATATCTTCCCATATAATTTTAGCACTTTGATTTTGACATATATTGGAATAAATGACTGTCTTCAGATTTAAAGATTACGGGTTTATTGGTATTTTCAATTTATACATGTAATCTACTAATACAGGTTATATTTTCTAATATTCGCGTATATAATTAGTACGGGTCCCATACAATTTTAACGCTTTTATTTTGCATATATTGATTCAATTCCATATTTTTTTTTATATTTGCTTACATAAGGGGTCCAAGATGTTTTATTCTTCAGATATGTCCATGAAAATAATTTTATATAGCGAAAACAGAGATTCTTAAACTTCTTTTTAGGAGCATTATATTAAATATTTTAACAGAATATTTTGATTAAACATGTCATTTAGTATACTATAAGAATTTGGGCATGATTATGAATTTCAAGTTTATTTATATTATATACTCCGTACGAAGAACGGGTATGCTGCTAGTTTATATAAATAAAAATGAAAATCTGTCTGTCTGTCTGTCTGTCTGTCTGTCTGTTTGTCCCGTCATCACGGGAGAACGGCTGAACCGAATTTGATGAAATTTTGTGGGTAGCCTAGAAATAGCCCCACTTAAAAATTTAGTCTATAGTTGGAATTTCTACGACCAGTGGTTCTTGAGATATTAGTAAAAACGAAACTTTCGTTTGTCTCATCATCACGAGAGAACGGCTGAACCGAATTTAATGAAATTTTGTGGGTGGCCTTGAAATATCCCCCCATAAATTTTGCCCAAGTTTCGAGTTTCTAAGACCAGGGGTTGTCGAGATATTAATGAAAAACGGAACTTTTTTTATAGGAGTTCTACTCTCCAACTCCGTGGTTTATCCAAACGGAAAGGATAAAAATCGTTTGTTTAAAACGTCAAAGGGAATTAAAACTTTATTTTTGAGTTTGATGCAGGTTTTTGCATTAAATAGTCACTATCTGAAAGCATAAATTGTATGACACATGAATTTAAATGAAAAAATCTACCTCCATGTTTTATATTTCACACGCTTTTACTCAACGATTAGAAGTATAAAGAAATTAAAGTGGTTATTTAATTTCGCATTTTATGAGGAAGATTCTATCTTATATAATGTTGCTCGACAAAGGAATGGAATTAAATGTGTTTGTTAATGATTATTATTATTTTTTCGATTTGAATAATAAATAAATGGATATTAAAATATATCTTATAAATGATCGGTTTGATTTTTTTTAATTATATTAATTGCGAACTGCATACATCACTTTCATGTATTTTAGCAAAGAGGTTTTAAGCTTATATATTGTGTTTAGCTAATAAACTTATATACTGTTTACCCAATAAATTCATTTATCCAATTGTTTAAACAGAAAAAGAGTAGAATCGGTATATCTTCTAATAATATTTTTGCGTTTTCATTTAGTATATACAAACTGGATCACGATATTTTATTCAGATCTGCGAATTTAGAGCTACGAATTCGGCTGAATATCGCTAACTTAGTAACTTTTCTTAAACTTTACCAAATTAGTGGAAATGTCTCCAAATTGATAAAAGTGACGCAAATCAATGAAATTAAATTTGTTTTGTTAAAAGTACTGAAATGGTGTTTCGTTAGCATTTGTCTGTCAGTCCAACCGCCCTACTTAGTAACCCATTTAGCGAATTTTTAAAATGTCACCAAATTGATAAAAATATTTATAAATCCATAAAAATATTTTGAAATTGATAAATTGCCCTAAATAAACGAAATTGTGTTTTTTTTAGGGGATAATATTTTGATGATGGTTCGTCAATTTATCGCCAAGTGGGACTGTCAGTTCTACAGTCCCACTTGGCGATAAATTTGGCGATTTTTTAAAATGTCGCCAAACCTTCATTAGAGATATTCAGACGATATTTTGACCACCAATTTATTTGAAGCAAATCATAACATGTCGCTTAACAACGGATTTAAATTTAACGTGTTTATGAGGAAGAAGATTTTTATTAAATCTTTTCCGATTTTAATGATGAAGATATGTATATAAAATATATTTCATTGCCATCGTATTTTTGACTGGATAATATCAATTACGATCTTCATGTTTAAACATTATTATTATTGATGTTTTCGGGGATTATTGATTCAGAGATTATTGATATTTTCAATTTCTTATGGCATTGTTTTATTGCGGCAAAAATTGTTGAAACTCATATATTGTACGTTGTACGAGTAATCTTCTACAAATGCACGGGTATATCTTCTAATGTAAGAGAATATAAGTAGTACATGTATATTGGCATATATTGGAATCAAGCCTTCCGGTGTGAAGATCACGGGGATTATTGATATTTTTAATTTATTAAGTAATCTGTTATATATTGGCAAACATTTTTCAAACTAAATATTATAATACGGGTAATCTTTTACTAACACTAGGACATATCTTCTAATCTATGACATTATAAGTAGTACGGGTTTATCTTTCCATATAATTTTAGCACTTTCACTTGGGCACATATTGGAATTAATTACTGCCTACTGGTTTAAAGATTACGGATTTATTGATATTTTCAATGTATGCATGTAATGTCATAATACAGGTTATATCTTCTAATATTCGCGTATATAAGTAGTACGGGTCCCATACAATACGCTATTATTTTGCATACATTGATTCAATTCCATACTTTTTATAAATTTGCTTGCAAAAAAGGCCAGGATATTTTATTCTTCAGATCTACCCGTGAAGATAATTTTGTATAGTGAGAACAGAGATCCTGAGGTTTCTTTTTAGGAGCATTGTATTAAATATTTTAACAGAATATTTTGATTAAGCATGTCATTTAGTATACTATAGGAATTTGCACATGATTATGAATTTTAAGTTTATTTATATTATATACTCCGTACGAAGAACGGGTATGCTGCTAGTATATAATAATAATAATAGTTTGAAAATCCAATAATAGAATAGACAGAAGTTGCAACTCAAAAAATCCTAACTTTAAAATATGCCTGCATAATAAAAAGAAGTATTAAATAGAGAATCATCACAGGTTTCGTTTCTTACATTGTTCGGTTTCTTCGAGATACTTTCTTCCTCTTCCAATACCACATTAACCACTGCGTACTCCATAAGGGAAAGGAACACGAATACTGTGCAACTGGACATGAAGATGTCGATAGCTTTTATGTATGAAACGGGAGGTAAGGAAGCTTGGCTCTTGGCATGCTGCGTTGATAGAGTTAGCAAACTAGTTACTCCCAAAGTGACTCGAGCCGGAACTGCTTCGGGCTAGAAAAAACAGCAAACAAATATACATTGAAGGATTTCCTTTAGAGAATTTTAGATATTTTGTTGCTTTATTGACAAAGCACTAAAACAGATAAATGTTTCAACAGTGGCGAAGCGTCAGACAAGGTAGACAGTGTCTACCCAAATAATTTACGACCAAATAACTTTTATTTTAATTATATATTATTCAAAATGAATGTATAAAATGTTTTCTGTGTAAATAAATAAAGGGACGTGTAGACAGATTTTCGCTCCGATTGGTGCCTACTTTAGCACCACATTATTCAGAAGACCTTGAACAATTCGCGTCAGGCAATTTTCCATTGGAAAATAGAAATAAATAGTGATGCGCGTGTACCTTCTGCGCGAAATGTAAATAAATTAAGTGTAAATAAATAAAGGGACGTGTAGACAGACTTTTGCTCCGATTGGTGCCTACTTCAGCACTACATTATTCAGGAGACCTTGAACAATTCGCGTCAGGCAATTTTCCATTGGAAAATAGAAATAAATAGTGATGCGCGTGTACCTTCTGCGCGAAATGTAAATAAATTAAGTGTAAATAAATAAAGGGACGTGTAGACAGACTTTTGCTCCGATTGGTGCCTACTTCAGCACTTCATTATTCAGGAGACCTTGAACAATTCGCGTCAGGCAATTTTCCATTGGAAAATAGAAATAAATAGTGATGCGCGTGTACCTTCTGCTCGAAATACTACAGTTATCTGATAGACCTGTCTATCTAAGCTCAGGGACGCGACGCCATTTAAGGGAGGGTCAGGGGCGTTTCCCCTCCAAGCTCTGGAAAACTGTTTCGATTTGTGACTGCAGAAAATAAATCTCTAACATTTGTTGCGATAACATTGTATCACAATCCCTGCTACGAAAAAAAATTACATCACCTCAGTACAGTGCTAATTTAGTGCCCTTTTCCAATAAAAACAAATAACTTATAACCATATCAACCAAAAAGGCTTTGAGCTAGCTACTTTAGAATATCATAGAAGGGCCAACTTCAGGTGTGTATTTCTCAATCCGTGCATAAGGTAATCATTTTGTCAAGAATGCATAATAGTTGTATGAGTGAAAGAAAAGTGACAACCGTTCCTTTTGTGGATTTCTAGTATCCCCCAACTTTAATCCACTCACTCCAGAGGGCAATAATAAAGGAAGATCCACCTTTGCTGGATTAAAACTTTAGAGAAGGTTGACAGTTGAGTAATCCTATAAACAGAAATGTCCAAAGAGAAAAAATATGAATTGTAAATAATATCGAATCTGTCTACCTCTACCACATGTGTGGACTGCATTCCAGTACCCGAATCAGAACTAATTCTACACTCTTGGCTCTCTACACGCTTTGTGCTACAGCCATCAGATGGTATACAGACGACAGATGTGCTCAGAAAGAAGAGGATCAAATTTTCTATGAAAAGTGCTTACGTAATTTCTGAACACCTTGCACATTAGAATCTGCATTTTGAAATTAGGGGCCAGTAAATTCTTCTTATCAGAGGCAATGCACCCATTGATGATCAATCTTTTTTGCCATCTTTCTGTTCCCACTCGATACATGTAATTTAACTATGGACAAATATACCTGCCCAGATGATCAAGATTTTTTGAATAAGACCTTCCAACATGTAAGTATTGCTAATATTGTTAATTGAGGATATATTTCATAAGTAATTATTTATGGGAAGCTGTTAAAAGCAGTCTCAACTCTATTTTGGAAATTGAATGGATTAATAAGCTTAAAAAACTACATTTATGTAGATTTAAATATTTTTTATCTCCAATCGCTTTATAACGTGAAAAATCTTCGATCGCTTTAAAAATGAAAAGGATTGTTCAAATTCTATATAAAGTAAAATTATTTTAGCATTTAAATTTAAATTCTTTAGCGATTTAGGAAAAAAATAATCAAAACAAGGCATTTTGATTATTGTTAGGATTGCATCAGTAATAACCGGAACCCTATTAATGTTTGCAGGTCTATCTAATTTTGTCTGTTACTACCCCCATCCCACTTCATCTAAAATTTGCTCGTCCATCTGAGAGTCTTCAAATTTGGCATGGAGACGCAGATCACTGACTTAATTAGTGAAAAATTCTATAAATTAGCAAATTTGAAATCCCTGGGGTGGTGGTATGGGGGGGGGGGGGAGATAGATCATTGAAATATAAAACGCATTCAAAACAATCGAGAGAGGAGGGGTTGAAAGAAAGTTCCCATCAAGACTAAAAAGCCCCCCCTTTTTTTTTGCATATATTGGTGGTGGTAGATGGGTGTAAAAACCTTAATAATTTTCGTTTTTGCTAGTTTTTCAAAACATGAACAAAAATATCTGAAACGATTTTTCCAGATGTATCAGCCCAATCCCATTATAGGAAAAATAACCCTGATATACCAAATTGATTAGAAAAATAGAGAGTAATTAAATGTGGGGTTGAAAATTAAAAATCTATCACCATATTCAAGTTGAATATCAGCTGTCAGGAAAAGTACCAAGTACCACAATTTTAAGTTTTGCGTTCATGGAAGGCTTGCATAAATACCATCATGTCTTTGTTTATTTCTCGTTTAAAAAAGACAATGGATAAAAAAACCTGAAACATTTTCCAGAGATTCATCAACTCAATTTAATATATAGATATTTATTAACCAAAAGCAAGCAGAAATTTTAGGCCTCTTAGTATTCATGCATTCATTAAATTTAAATTAGAAAGAAAATTAATATATATATATATATATATATCAAACATAAGTTTGAGTGTGAGTAATTTACTCACGTTATTATCATTTGCTGAATGGTCCAAGCATATGCACATGTTCGGCGATTTGGGCTTGTTTACATTATTTACTCTTAATAAATTAAGAAATTACATTATTTTAAAATACCTTTTTGCAATTATAACACTTTATACACAATATTTTTGTCTTATTTTATAACTTTCAGCTGATTAATTAAATCTTAACCACCTTTATTTCCCGGTAAATTGAGAAAGGGGATGTCAAAACCGATTTAATGAGATAATTTTGAGTAGTTTTACTAAGGTACATAATACTATATAAAATGTATACTAAAATATTCTTTCTGAAAATATCTTTGACACAAAAAACTGAACTTTATTAACTTAAACAAATTTAAAGATCTTCTACATTTAATAACGTTCAGTGGATAAAAAATTGCCCCGTAATTTTTCACGGTTACTTACTAGTTATTTAAATAATTATAATTTTATTTATATATCAGTAAAATTCACGCACTACGCCCATCCAAGTATACCACGGCCATGCATGGGAAACAGGAACCGGTGAGTATCAACTCCCGCCAACCCTCCCATCCGCTTTTAATATCCACAGTCACATGCAAGGCATACACCCCTCCTAAGGCTCCCCTCCTATTCAATATTACTATTTCTTACACGACTCCCTATCAAAACATAATACTATACCAACCCCTAACATAACTAAATTTATTTACGCTCCTTCTAGACCTTCTAACAAACCAATTTATCAAGCTTAATACCTCAAACATTTTATCTCAAGTTATCAATTTTTAGTCATACCATGGAAGGGAAGGGACTCCCTATAACTTTATAGGTCATAAAATTTAGCTCCAACCAATCTATCTATAAACAAAGTTTGTATTAAAACGTGTTTAAAACGTGAATTTGAAGTTAAAGCAGGAAATAAGTCTCTCTAACGCCATGGTTTAAATATTCATATTCTGGATTTTTAAATTGGGATGACCTCTCAATATCAACTTTCCTATTCAGCTGAATCATGGAGGTGGTCTCATCTCTAACCCTATGAGCTAAACAGTTTTCCTTTGCATCACGCTGTTGCAATGCCTTCCGCCTGAGATGGTAAACACAAAAATCGCAAAACAGATTATAGACTACTTTTCCAGACCAGGGGTTAATATGAAAAACTGATTTCAGATTTGGATTCAGCGTGACAGAATTAGTATACAAGAGTTTTTCAAGCACTGTACCTCGGGGTTGCATTGAGAGCTCTGACATACCGATACTGCGCTTTTAGAGAAGTGATTCATTTTATCCTTCGCGTAAGTCCTGAATTCATAAATAATTTAAAAAGCAAACATAAATCTAATATTTATTATTTATGTTTTTAATCGAAGTAATTTTTATATACACTTGAATAATTAGAAAAGAAACTGTATATTTATTTATTTATTTTTACTTTAACATAGGCTTTTAGGAGCATAAGTTTAACACAACACATAAAACTGGTGTGTCAATGTGAAAAATTATTCATTATATTCTTGAAATAATTTAGTAGTTCAATGCCGTTAAATGGTTACGAGTGTTAAAAATAGTCATATCTACAAGCCACAACAAAAACTTATGATTGGATTTTGCACCCCCCCCCCCCCCCCCCCTCTTCAGAATATGGTGAAATGAAGCCAGTGTCTAAGCTGCGACTAAAAGGAACTGACTGTATACATTACACAAATTTCTAGCATTTCACATATTTGAGGTTCTAATTAACCAGGTTCCACTGTTCATAGCGCATTGGAATTAGGCATGTCGTTGTCTTTTGCGGTGCATATTTTAATTTTTGGCTTTTAAACCATACCGGTCCGGTCCGTCCCTGGCCCGCTATATGAAGATACACATTTTTTGGAAATAACTTCAGAACCGAGGTAGCTAAAAAGCTAAATTGTTAAGCAAAGCAATTGCTTAACAATTGTTAAGCACTTGTTAAGCTAATTATAAAGCATATCGTTGCTTTTCGCAGTATATTTGAATTCTTTGCATTTTAAACTTTACCGGTCCAGCCCGTCCTGGGCAAGCAATAGGGAGATGCATGTTTACTGGAAATAACTCGAGCAAGCAGCTAGAAAGCTCAAATTTGGCACTTGTTTTCGTTCGTGGTATATTTTAATGCTTTGAATTTTGAACTTTATCGGTCCAGCCCTCCATAGGAAAGCACACGTTCTTAGGAAGTTCAAGCATTAGACAAAAACAAGTTTTAAGTATTCACACACGCACATTTAATTTAAAATACACAAAAAAGAAGAAAACATAGTAGAAACTTTTTGTTAATTTTAGCCCTTAGTTTTATGTCTGCCCAAATTATTTTATCACGCTTCGCCACCGCATTTTAGAAAAATAAAGAACAAGGAAATTTTTTTATTCATAAAATATTATTGAACACATTCTCGTCTGACATCATTAAGAGCATACCCATTCAGTGTTACAATCTCTATATCTATAGTAAGATTAATTGCATTGTAATAATTATTCTGCAATCGAATAATAATAATTTTACATTTTATTTGAATTTATTGACTTTTAGCAATAAAGCTCTTAACAGTAGAACAACAAAAAATTCTTTAGCCATAAAAAAGAATACAATTGGGTCGAATTAACTAACTCCGTGACTTTAGTGTTAAAATTTAACGGAAGTAAACTTTGGTACATGCTGGGCAAAAATATTTATGTTTTGAGATAAATGAGAACTGCAAATACAATATGGTGTTGCACGGTTCATTCACACCAGTTAAAGCTAATATGTGAAGTGCATAAATTTATTTTATGATTCCTTTATAACTGATCATGCATTTTAGTTCTTTACTAGCATACCATTTGTACGAACGAATTATCCGTTGGCGTCGGATATATGGGGTATCAATGGTGTTTTTAAACATTGTTATTTTAGTTATATTTAATTTTTATATATATATTTTACAATGTATAATATTGATATAGAAAACATAAACATGCAAAAATTATTGTGAAATTGATGTCAAATCGCATATTTCTTTTCTTTTATAGCGCTCTGTAAGTAAATTAGAAAGAGCTTGAATTCGTTAATATTGAAAATGTCCCATTCAGAAAGTAGCTATTTCAGGTGCGTTTTATTTAAGAAAATTTATTGAACAAGATTACAACGCCTTCATACTGTAACAAATATTTAGAAAAGTAAGATTAAATACACACTAAGTAATTAATAACTAAGTCAATAATTGTATCTGGCAATTTGTAGTCGATTAAAACAATACTATACCTTTATCCAGAAAGAAACCCATGACATGATTACGATGAGACAAGTTGGAATGTAAGTATGAAACAGATAATAGCCCAATCTTCTTTTTAACGTAAAAATCACTTGAAGACATGTAAAGTTTCCTATAAAATAAAAATACATGTATGTTAATAATTTAATGCAAACTCAATTAATAGCAAATCAAATTTTAGTATCTACAGCAATTTTACACTTTGTTCTTCTTTATGTCAAAGTTCTTGCTTTTATGCTCTAATATTTAGAAAAGAAAAAAGAAGAGTGCTAAAATAATATTCTAAAGATTTGAAGTACACTCATTGACGTATTTAAAGGTGGTGGTGATTGTTCGGGAGTTCAACAGTAAAATTTCAGGAAGATCTTCATTGATAAATCTTCATATTTAGTTACTTTTAGACGAATAAATTCTCTCCCAAATATCTGTTTAAAATACTCCACTGAGCCGTCATACAAGTGCTGTACTATCAACCAAAGAAACACCCCGCTAATCCGTTACCCTTTAATTCATCACTTCTTCTAATCCGTCGCCCCCTGCTGGACGCGCGAATTTAAGTTTGCGCTGCTCCAATCAGTCAATCACAGTCATCCACCAGATGTTGCTTGACATATGAAATGAACTTTTAAATGACGGGGAACTAATCGAAAGTGTAATGAAGGATGGTGAATGTCAAACAAAGCAAGCAGTCTGCTGTAACTCATAGAGAAGCTGCAGAAATGTTTTCTAAATGTATAGATTGATGCGAGTGTTGAAGCGAAACGGGCACAACACAATTTTCCTGCTGAGAAAAATACGCACTATAGCGTCAGAAAAGAAAAAGCATATTTATATAGATATATTTCGATTTTGTAATTATCAATACATTCCACTCTAACCTGTTGAATATACTTGTGTACAATCTCCTCTTTCTGTCTTCACCAAATCAAGCTGAGGAAGCTCAATATTGTCATCAACAGCCAAGGGAACACTCTTCTCCCAATCAAAAACCAAATCGTCGATTGTGTAAGACACTAAAAGAAAGAGAGAGTAGTGTTACAGAGAGAGTATTGTTAGAATTTCAATCCAGTATAAAAACGTATTTTTTAATTATGCATTCTTATAATTTTGAAATAGATAGAACTACAATAAATCTGCAATAAAAAGGTGTGGAAGTTACTTTTTGTAAATAATAAAAGTATAATAGATATTGAGCACCGGATTTGGCGTTTTGTATCAGTTATGGTGGCATAGGGAAATCATTAAATTGATGCTGTAAGCTAGCGTTTTGGCTCAGGTAAATCACAAAATTGGCGCAGTAAACTAATTTTTTGGCGCAGGTAAATCGAAAAATTGCCGCATTAACATATTTTGGAACAGGTAAATCGCAAAATTGGGGCAGTAAACTAACGTTTTAGCGCAGGTAAATTGAAAAATTGCCGCATTAAACTAGCGTTTTGGCGCAGGTAAATCACAAAATTGGCGCAGTAAACTAGCATTTTGGCGCATGTAAGTCACAAAATTGCCGCATTACACTAGCGTTTCAAAGCAGGGAAATCGCTAAATTGCCGCAGTGAACTGGCGTTCTGGAGCGAAGATATCGTATTATGCGATGCTGGTAAAGCGTTGTAACGTGTCAAATACCAGGAAAACGGATGCAAAAAATTTTGAAGAACACGTCCTGTGGGACGCGCAAAAATATTCCTGGTTTTCGTGAAAACATTTCAGGGAATCCTAACAAGCTCGGAGCTGCAGATACACAAAGGAAATGTAGGCACTTATCAAGGATTCTAGCGATTGAGGAGTAATTAGGATAGGAGCATTTTGATTATAACGGGATCCGCCTCGCCATCGCCCCTGTAGAAAAATTTAAGCAACAAAGATCAAATCTTCACATTTTAAACAACCAAATAAAATTCCACAAAACTTCAGCAAAATATAAAAAATTAAATGAAATAATACCATATAAAATTTTAAAGACCCGAGATTAAAACATAGTAGAGCCCAAATATCAAAAGTCTAGCTGGTAAAAGAAGTTGTTTAAATAAATAATATACAAGACAAATAAGTTCTCTAGTATCTCATCAAAGCCAGCTGAGATCGCTAATCCAAACACAACTTTTTCCCTCCCCATCAATCCCCATCCTGTCTTTCGAGTGACTCAAAATAAATACCTGTTCCTGCAAAAATAAATACCTGTTCCTGTTAGAGCAAGTGCAAAAATAACCTAGTCCTGAAAGCTATATCCATGGGCGTATGCAGGATTTTTTCCAAAGGGGTGCTAAAATCCATTGCATTTAAAATTTTGAGATGACTATTAACCTTTCCTTTTCAGTTTTGAAAGTAAAAAACAGGTATCCTGTTTACAGATGCCTGTATTACTCTGTAATCTCCCCATCGTTTAAATCTGACCTATTCATTTAACAACCTTGAAAATTGGCATAAAAAAATCGAAACATTTAAACTTCGGGGGGGGGGGAGTAAAAATCGGACAAAAATAAAACATTTATAGTAGGATATTAAAGAAAAGGCTATATGAAAAGTTGAAAAAAAATGCCGAATTTTCCTTTTTTGACTACACGGGGGGGGGGGGGGGGGGCTACAAAAACATAAAATTAGTATTGGAAGAAGCAATGAACGAAAAATTCTGAAACAGCTTTTAGGAATTCTAATCTAAATATGAAAAATAACAGGCACGAAAAATAACAGGTCGATTAGAAACAGAAGTCGACCAAAAAAAGAAAAGAATAAGAGAATATGGGGGTTTAAAAATAAAAGATATAATAAAAAATATCGACTTGAGTAGGGTATAAAAAAATCGGACATCGAGACTAAGAGAAAAATGACATTTTTTTCCCTCAGTCACTGGAGAAAAATGGGGAGGGAGAAAAATTAATTTTTTATTTATTTTGGAAAGTAATGGACGAAAAATATCGGAAAATTTGTTTCGAGACAAACCCAAACCTTAACCCAAATACAGGAAAAATATCACAGACACTTCAAGTTAATTATAAAGAGAGAGAGAGAGAGAGAGAGAGTAATAAAATGAGATGGAGCGAAAAAGAGCAAAAATATTCAAGTGGGGTATCAAGAAACCGGACACATTGAGATTGAGAGAAAATTATCACATTTTTAAGTTTTTGAGGAGGAGAAGTAAAAGGACAAGTTTTCTTTTTTTTTCTTCGTCGTAATAAAAATAATAAACATACACATCTGAAAATTTTTTCAGAGGTATACAAATCCAAATACGGGCATTTATGGTTGATTAGGAAACGACGGGGAGGTAAAAATATAAGGGGATGGGAATATGGGAATTAAAATATATTTTAAAATATAGGGATCGCTTTAAACAAAGGAATAATATGATTTTTTTTTCATTTATTCAGTCATTGAAATTGAACAAACTCATCTGAAACAATAGTAAAACGATTTCTGAACATTGCCGTTTCGACAAATAAAACTTAATGAAAATAATTTGTCCAATATCATTCCCTACGTGATGATATAAATTTTATGAGTTAAACGATTACGAACATGGTGAACGGAACTAGCGACTTTTGGTTCAGATATATATACCAGCTGGGTGGAATATGAATGATAGCAAAACAATTTTGGCGACTGGATTAAACATGTGGAAACTTTACTTTTTCAGCCACATGGAATAATATATAATTCGTTAATAAACTTGAAAATATGACATCCAATCTATCGACGGATGAATAAAGGCCGAGTTGTTAAAGGTGGAAATTTAATTTCTTAGTAATATAAAATAGTATATTATTCATTAATAAACTTGAAAATGTCTGAACCTATTTTGTGTTGAAATACATGATACTTTTTATCTGCAACTAAAATACTAAACCTTCTACTTGAGAAAGACGTAAATGATTGATTGTTACAAAGAGAAATAGTTCGTGAGATAATCAATAGATCGCGCTGTCTTTCCATGAATTTGTCTATAGCCAGCGTCATCTATTGCGCATCCAGCGAACTATTTCTCTTAGAAGGAAATCAATCATTTATATCTTCAAGTAGGATAAATTTTAATATTTTATTTGCAAGCCATAAAATTGATACTTGTACCATTTGCAATGTTTGGCTGTACACCGAGCTAATCCTAAATCTGGAAATAAGAAAGCTATGCGTGGTAAACATGTATACAAGCTGTTTTTTAAAGTTTATTTTTTACACAGATGATGAAAAAAATCGGTTTTAAAACTGTTTCTAGTCCATAAAACGTTCTATATCTACTCTACCTATTTGGTATAAACCTGTTAGTACTGCTCTTTGCGTTCAAAGTCTTTTCATTTTTCGTAACGCTCAGATTTCAGCTGGAGATACCCTAATCATAGATACGATTTACATTGAAAACATGTTTTCTTAAATCTATTTTTAAACATTGCCATTTCGGTAAATAAAATCTGGTGAAAATAATTCCTAGTGGGGACGGCATCCTAAGGGATTGTATCTTCCTTTCCCTACTACCAACCTCTCGGAAGGACTTGCGGACATTGGGTGTACTTCGAAAGGGTTACCTCAATGGTATTTCGGGAAAATTTGATTTTCAAGTACTTAAAATATAGCTAAATTTTCAAAATTCAGGTGTAATGTATATAAAAGAATGATAAATTATATGGTTGTGAGGACTTGGGTAAATAGTTGTAATTATGTCAGAAATATTGAAATATTGATTTTGTGATAAAATTGAACTCTGAACAAATATTCAAATAAAAAAATAACTATAGAGTATTGTCACTATCGGTTTCTCCAGCGTCGTGAAAACGATTTTGTGCTTGGTTAAATAAAAATTAGAAGTGTATAAATTGTTTTCTTCTATTTTTAAAGCTAAATGTTCAATATAATTTAAAATTTTCATATTTTTTTAGATTTGTTATTTCTATTTTTCGAATACAGGTGTCACTGCTAGTCATTTTTGGACTTTTTAAAGCAGGGGATTGTTTCAGAGGCTGCTTCTTTTCTGATTGACAGTTGTTAATCACCTTTCTAGGGAAAAGGGTGTTGTGGTTAACTTAAAACTGGTTTCCGCATTCGAGACTGGTCAAAATACCCCTTGGGTGTTTGGGACACCTCCCGTTTGGGATATGTTTTAGGTTTGGGATCGTCAGCTTCGAGATCTTATTCACGATGGTGACGATCTACAGCTCAAGAATTTTCGATTTATCAAAAAGGCTGCCCTCAGTTTTGCTTTTTACGCATGCGCGTGAACTTCCGATGATGTGGATTTCACGGGACTCTATATGTTTGTTCTTCTTGCAGTTTCTCTTTCTACGCCGGTTTATAAAGTAAATTTCTCGATTTAAAGGAATAAATTACACGATCTACGATTTCATGTAGGAATGAGGGCTCGATTGACAAAGATCGTAGATAATTTTTTTACCAGTTTGTAACGAAAGTAGCTTAAATTCATTTTTTGAAATTAAAATTAAATTCAACCCACATCTTATAGAATTGGGGATGAAATTTATTTTTAACTTTGCAACATGTTTAAAAATCAAATATCTGTTATTTTCATTTTACTCATGAAAATTCTAATGCTAAATAATGTTTTCAATATTTTTACATCAGCACACATATTTTAATATACTAGAGAGAGCTCCCCCCCCCCCCCCGTATCAAAATGGAAATGTGTAGCTTTACTATTAGTATGTGTACACGGATCAGTTCAAATAAAAAATAATAGTTGTAGATGTAACTGAAATATAAAATGAATTTTAAATCATCAGTTCAGATAAAAAAAATATATTGTTTCTCGACAAAGGGAAAGTGAAGATTTTTTCTGGATGCTGATGTGATTTTTTGAAATTTTTTTTATATATAAAACATATTCATTTTAACCCAGGGCACCTCTTCCTGAAAAACCATGGTTCAAACCACAGAATACTATATTCAGAAGGTTCACTCCCATAGGACCCTATGGCAACATTTTTAACATGGGATGTCGCATAGACACTAGAGCTCGTGAGTTGGACCAACTGAACTACGATGCGTCTGCCAGATTTGGCGCGCTATCGCTCGCTTGGCGATTTCTTTTAAACGGGAGGGAAACAAAATGTTGAGGACTGTACTTTTATAATTTTTGAAACTATAGAAAGGATCAGGATTTAAAAATACATTAATCTGCAACATAAATATATTCATTAGTTTAAGAATATTTAAATAAACATAGTTATATATTTAATTCAAATAATCATAAAATAGATTAAAAAATACACACATTGCATTGTCTCACTATAAAACATAATGCATAAAAAATTACAAGCTAACATACTCAAAAGACTGAAATATTATATAATATTTTCAGTCTAAAAAGTATACTAGCGTGTTGATCGTTAATTACTTGATCCTTAATTTATTCTGGGATACTGATAATAGACTTTTTTTTTTAAATATAAAAATATTCATATAGTAAATATCAAATTTACATAAATGCACTATCGAAGTTGTGGAACTCAATCATTAATTACCCGAGGGGGGGGGGGGAATTTTCCACCATAAGGCACTTAATAAAAATTTTACATAAATATATACACATACTATATCACATTCAACTAAGAAAAAGCTATCCAAATATCAATTATTTCACATTTTATAAAAATACGGAAAATATTTTTTAACTAATTATACCACTACCTCTTAAAATTTAGTCTAATCCGGCAGTAATAACACAGCACTAATATACTTATATGAACACGTGTATACTTATGAACACGTGTATACTTATAATGAACACGTATGTAGAATGGTGATAACTAAAATTATTTCAATTTTAATAAACATAAATTACATACCCTGTAACGCAACCAGTTTTCTTTTATCAATCCATTTCTATGAAATGATCTAAACACTTAACAAATAATCCTTTTTCACGTTACTCAAACCACGCTAGTCTGTTGTTCTAAGTTTTCGCCGAGCGAAATAGGGTTATAACATTGAAAATCGTCTTGGAACCAAACCAGACTATCGCCAAGCGCTCGGAACAAACCAGACCATCGCCAAGAGCGCGCCAACCCAATGTTTGGTCTATCTCTAATGGCCGCCGCGAAAACGAAACTATCGAGAGTGACAGGTCTGTATAGTAGTCTGTGGTTCAAACCAACCAGCTCTGTTTTTAACTGCATGAAGTGTACTATTCCCGGTCTGAACTCACATATAATGAAACTATTGAAAGCAAAATATGTGCAAGTTACTTAATTATCTTAACTGTCCAATACTCCAAGATAAGTATCTTTATCATATTTTGTGACCATTCATACAAGTGATGTTATGAATTGATACGGACCCCTTTCTTGATGGTTTGAATTCCCTTTCTATAAAAATAACCCTTGGTGACATTTTAATATATATACATATATACACACACGCATACACATTGAGCAGATGAGAAAAGAGTTTTGCGGGGGGAAATTATCTAGACTGAATTAAAATGCAAGTTTACAATATCATCATGGAGAGATTTGCCAAAAATGTTTCAGTGGTTGGTGTGAACACCCAATCCCTTATATATATATATATATATATATATATATATATATATATATATATATGTATGTATATGTGTGTGTGTGTGTGTGTGTATTGAGAAGATAAAGTTAGTTTGACTGTGAAATAAAAATTTAGCTTTATAACAGCTTAGATGTAGCTTCGCTAGTGTTTCATATCCTTTAGAAGGCGATGTTTAAAATTCAACCAGAAATTGAGAAAATTTTGAACCTCTGTGTGTGAAAAATTGAGCGTCTATGTGAGAAAAATTAAGCGTCTGTGTGAGAAATAATGTTCAAATGTAAAGTTTAAACTTAAAATTATTTTTTTAATGAAATTTAACGACTAGTATCTCAAGAACGGCTCATGATAGCTCCTAAACAATACTGTTTATTAATTTCTTAATAAAAGTGAGTTACTTGTACTTACATACGATTAATTCATTGGATAAATATAAGATCAATTACTTTATGATTTTTTTATATTTTATATACAAAACATACAACATCTTGAGAAAAACGCATGTTAGCGTCCTATAAATGATGTCATTCGCCTATAAAAATCTTATGTAAAATAGCTCCGTAACATTTTTCTAACACAATCATATTTTTATATCGTTTCGCATTTAAAAAAAAGAAATAATTGCGTCTTTCTCTAGTCCGTTCATCTTGAAAATCAATCCTGCTTTTCTAATTCTCTAAGTATGTGCTTACTGCCAAGAATGTACTTTGTGTGCCTATTGATAGTACTGTATTTGTCGGCAGTACTGTATTTGTCAAGACCTCTAAATTTATTGGTACGCCTTTAGATGTTTTATAGTGAGGATAGGGTTGGAATGATAACATATGTACTAGTTGCGATGCCTTGAGCGATCCATTGTGCGAAAATATTTTTACAAATAAAATGTTTTAGTTTCTTGTGTGAATTTTTTGCGCAGCTTCTTCAAAAGTCAAACATATTGCTCGGCATATTCCTCAGATCTATTATTTTGCAACAGGCAAAGTTCAAGTTTATGATTTTTTTGCGCATTGACTGTTACTTATGACGAATAGTATAATAATATGGGCTGAAAATATGGTCTTCAAAGGGAAAAAAGGGGCGATTTGCCGCCATAGTATTAATTTTTTCACATGTCACTATCAACATTTCTACAATTTGCATGGAAGTAGCATCAGCAATTTTTGCACATGTAATTATGGTCTTATGAATGTAATTACGTAAAAAACGCTAAAGACTCTTCTTCAGTTTGCATCTCAAATTTGAAAATTAAATGAAATACATAATTACATTTCGCGTTTATTAAACTCGTTATTTATACATCTACTAAATCCCTCTGTTATTCAATTAATACTTCTAATGAAATTGGCATAACAAGTTTATACAGACTTCATTCATTTGTATGACGTTGTGCACTTAAAATATATTATTGTTATAATGAAAACCGAATGGACCGGATAAATTAGCTTAATTTAATTTCTGATAATTTCAAATTGGGTAAGCACATTCTTATATGAGACGCATAAAATTTCATCTGTGAAGCACTTTAAACTCTTTATTGATACTTTTAATCTATTTCAATTGAATTTAATTTTATAATGTTAAATTAACATTGATTGTACATTTTATGTAGTACATTTATATTGTACATTTAAAACAGCCACGAAGATTTTTTTTTGTTTGTTCGTGGCGTCATTAGTCTCTTGGGAGGGGGGGGGGGGCATTGTCAATTAAGGTATCAATCCAAATATTTTTTTCAAGCCCTTTAAAGTGAAGGATAACAATCTAGAGTCGTAATCAATTGGACACACGATAGCGATTTTTAAATAATTTTCTTGTAAAATTTGAAAAAAAAAAAAGGATTCTTGTATGAGAAAGTCGAGTTGAACCACAAGCCAGTTAATTTGCCTAGTATTATTGAAGATTCTGATTTTTTGGTGATTTTTCCAAAATTATATTTTTAAATCTGGGGATCTTTCGAACATTCGATTGTGATTAAAATTAATAGGCTTCTTGTATTCATAAATTGTAATTTGTGTACCAAATACATTCGAAACGCTCCATTCCAGACTTACACAGACATTATCTCATCTTTCTGGTAAGTCGAACGGTCTGAGTCTCAATAACAGTAACAACAAAAACAGACATTATCTAAAAAATGATCGATTCGAGTTCAGGGATGCTTGAAACGTGCTCTACCGTTGAAAAATCAAATCCAAATTTTCGACACCGTCGCAATACTTTCCCTATGCATTATAGTATGTATATAGGGACAATAATTGATATTCTCCCATTTAGCATATTCCGGTTATTTATTTATTTTTTATTTTTATTTTTAATGAAAATAGAGCGAAGGATAAGATAAGTTTGTTCAGGCATAGATTTTAATTTTATATTTTGCGAAGTGTTTTGTATTTTTGACAATGTCTTTAATTTTAAGACAGGGCGGAATTATTACAGAAAAGATGACATCAGAAAAGATTATTATTGGTTTGCATATTTGTACATACTACGGACAGAAAATAACTTTCAAATAATGATTCTCACAGAATAAAAAAACATTTACGAAGAATCAGAAGCAAAACAAAATAGTTCATTTAAACTACAATCAAATTATATATTGTCATAAAAATTTGAATGCATAACAAGAGATTGAAATACACAAATTTGAAGCATGTGTAAGCTATTAGACAAAAGGGAAAAGTTTATATATCAGAGGTACAAAACTAAATTGCTCTTTTAGTGTTCAGCATGCAGCAGAGGACAATTAACTGTTTACAAAATTATTATTCTAATGACATTGATAAGTAAACAGTTTGTTATGAAATGGTAGTACATATTGCTATAAGTAAATATTATATACTCCAAGAAATCGGAATCTAAGAAAATCGCGTAAATTATAAGACATGCGGAATTATGTATTGCAGAACAATTGACATCAATACAAACTCATTTCGTTCATTAACTTTTGAACCTCTATGGGCAGAGACGTTTAGAGCATCCTTGAATAGGAATCTAATTATATACTCAATATCTAGTTATATACACTTATAGTGCTTTCAAAGAGCTACAAATTCTTGGCTATTGTTTATAACTAGCACTTTTAGTTGTAGAGATATAAACATTACAAACTTGGAAAAAGGAAAATTTTCAATCTTCAACTTGACAAGCCGATTACTCAAAAACTATATGAGCTTTTTAAATGCAAACTGTAGATCTAGAAACTAGATTTTCCAATACACAGTTTTGTCCTTTACTATTTATATCAATCTTTTACACGATATTTTGAATGTAAATTTAATAATAATAAAAAAAAATCGCTTGGACCCCCCCCCCCCCCAAAAAAAAAAAGAAAAAATAATAATTTTTTTATATATATTCATAATTTGTACCCTAATTCCGACTAAACAAGAAAAAATTGCTTATATTTATATCTATTAGGTTCGGAGATATAAGCGTTTGAAGTGTTTACATTTTTCGTAACGCTCCGATTTCAACCAAAGATACCCCAATCATAAATGTGATTCACATAAAATTAACTAGAGCTCACCTTGACTTTTCCATACCAGAATCTATTTTTAAGCAGCTTATGGGTTTATTTATTTATTTATTTCAAATTTCACAAGAAAAAATTTGAAAAATCGGTATTGTTGGTCCATGTGATTACAATTATAACGTGTTACCTTTCACTTTAAAGTGCTTGAAAAATAATATTCTGATTAATATTATACTTGACAACATATCCTCCTAAAGTAGCTCCCCCCCCCCCCCCCGAGGGAGGCTAATGACGTCGCGAACACAAAAATTGCATCATGACTATTTTTCATGACAATGATTGCCATACTATTGTTTTTTTTTTACTAATAATTCTTCTTTTAAACATTTGTTTCTCAAGATCTGATAGAACTTGAGAAACAGGTGATTATGACTGATATGAATTTAGCATCAAATTCTGAAAGAGATAGGGGGAATGGGTATTAAAAACGTTCTTTCCGGTTCGTTTCCTATTTTCGGTTTTAAAAGTTTTATTTTCCTTGAAATATTCATTTCTCTGATTTTCTATAAATAGAGGTTAGATAATATGTGATATAGATTCAGCATCAAATTTTGGAAGAGGTACGCCCCTAAAGACTTTCTCTTTTGGTTCCTTCTCCACTTCCGATTCAAAAATTTGTCTAGAAACACCTATTTCTCAAGATCTACTATAAATAGAGCTTAGACGATGACTGATATGGATTCAATATCAAATTCCCTAAGGAGTTTGAGGTTCCCTAAGGATTTTCACTTCCAGTTCGGCAGAGGTAACTTTCGATTAAAAAATTTCCATTTTACAAATTTGTCTCCATCTGTTTGTTTCCATTTTACAAATTTGTCAAAATCTATATTTAATAGTATCAGCGACAAATATAACTGAAATTATGATTGATATGGATTCAGCTTCGAACTTCGAAAGGGCTAGGATGGTTTTCTACGGATTTTCTCTTTCATCCCCCCCCCCCCCCCCCACGCACACACACACACACACTTCTGGTTCAAAACTTTCCTTTCTTGAAACATTAACGTCTTATAGTATTCAACATAGCTTAAATAATGGCTGATATGGATTCAGCATGGAATTCCAGAGGTTAGACTATATACAGATAGAACGACTAAATATGGATATAAGATAAAATTCAGCCTTTCCTTTTGAACTTTATTTAGTGAATGATCATTATAAGATTTCTGTTATTAACTAAAAAGAACAGCATAAAATGAAATGGATTATCTCAAACTTTTTCTTGACTTTCTTACTACAAGAGCAGAGATTTTAAAATGAAAGCAAAATTTAATTTGTAATAAAAATGCATAGGTATTTAAAAGTTCATTATAAAAACTGGAGTTCGTAGAGATGATATTCGGGGAATTAAAATGTATGAAATATTTCGTTGTTGTCCCACACCCTCGCAAAAGTATTTTACAGGCAACGTCTTTGCATCCAATATATCTTTTCATACAATAGCGTCATATATTTTCATATAACTCATACAAATATCAAAATATCCATAGATGTTTAAATATTTTGGCATAATGAGAATAACACAAGCTGAGAGAAGAGTTAAAATTCCCGCGAATACTTTGATTGGTTGAAATGACACCTGTCTCAGCCCCCTTTGTAAATTGAAGGAGACACCCCCAAAGAGTTTGGGCATACCTTCCCCGTGATTTTCTGCGCCATCTATGTTTTTTAAATCGAACCTATACTGGTCTCGTTTTATGAGCGTCAGTAAATTTTCTGCCCTATCCGCTCTTTGTTAACTTTCGCGGCACACATATTTCGCCGAAATTCTGCTCAAACAGTTGCAAAATATTTTCTGAAAGATAAAATGCAATTCTTAGATTAGATTATATTAAAACTAAATTTAATGCCCCAAAAAACATAGAATATATTTTTTATTTTAATCCAAAATATTTTTGGTGCTGCCATCTGTTGTCGTAATTTAATTCATACCGATTATTTTTATTGTTTAATGAACATTTTTAAATATCTATTCCTTCTAATACAGTGTTAAATACAACAACAGATCATATATAATAATGCCACAATCACGGAAAGGTAATGTATCATTCTATAAATTTGATAAGGGATCTGAATGTACATCACTGAGGACTGCAGTTTTGTCTTCAAGTTCCTTTGTCTCTTCACGTCCAAGTTCAATTACGTATCCGTGATTATGGCATTATATATGATCTGTTGTTGTATTTAATAGCGTATTAGAAGGAATAGACATTTAAAAATGTTCATTAAAAAATAAAAATAGTCGGTATGAATGAAATTACGACAACAGATGGCAGCACCAAAAATATTTTAAATTAAAATAAAACATATGTTCTATGTTTTATTGGGTATTAAATTTAGTTTTTAATATAATCTAAGCATAGCATTTTATCTATAAAACAATATTTCGTAACTGTTTGAGCAGAATTTCGGCGAAATATGTGTGCCGCGAAAGTTAACAAAGCGCGGATAGGGCAGAAAATTTACTGACGCTCACCCGTACTCCGAGTGATCACGGGGACAGTTTGGGCAGCACCAGCAATCGAAATCGTATCATCCAAGTGCAATTCCTGTGCTCTAACTAGTTCCACCCCTTTTCCACATGCTTTGTCCCGCAAAACTCTATTTTAGAAATAATTTGACCACTGAGCCTCAACCACTTTTATACCCATACGTGTGTTGGTAATAATGAACTAATTTTTGTGAAAGTGTCCTTTAGTTTTCTATGCTTCTGCGGAGTCCTTGGGCTCTAAGAAGCACAGATACAGATTTAGATTCTGTTTGTCCTAGAAAGAGAAATCGTACATATCTTGGGAATTGTGCAGAGTTTTCTATGACAAAAAATATTAAAATATTCCCTAACTAAAAGGCTCTTCTTTAAATTTGAAGACTTTCTATAAGAAATCTGCTTATAACCCTCCCCCACCTATTTCATGGAACTTCTCTGTACCCATACTTTTTACATAAGATTTTTTTTTCATTTTAATAGTTAATAAATTAATTGTAAACTGGTTGCATAGATATATAATTAATTAATTACTTAAAATAAATTGATTGTAACCGTCACGTAAAATTCCACTGCATTTCTTTTTTTTTTATTTTCAAAAATTCTATTTTATCCCCCTATCTGTATGTTTCTTGATTTTTTTTTTCTAAATACTAGAAAGCTGGGGATCAATAGAATCCTACGATAGAATACTACTTTTATCTTTCGACTACTCAAAATATTCGAAAGGCATACATAATTGCACTTACTCAATGTTTTTGTGCACATAGAGATACATAACGCCTTTTGCAGAAACGAAAGTTCTATTGGACGAAAAAAAAAAAACAATTTCAAAAGTTATCCGAAACATTGGTGGTGTTAGAGAAATGAGCACATTAAAATCTCTGGGCTCCAGCATTTGCCTAATTTTCTTATGGTAAAAGATTGCCAGGTATCTTCTTGGACAATATTTTATAAACAATCACAAATCACAAGCCATTTATTATAATTCTATGCTAAAACTGCAGTTAAAAATTTACTGTGGGTAAAACCTTTATCAGCAAAAATGTAAGGGTATTAACTGATTTATTTCTTTTAATCTTGGAGGCAAAACGAACCTTCTACAGGATAAAAGAGACAGGCAGGGCTGGCAGCGAAGTACAAACAGGTGCACTTCTACAATATTTTATCTGGAAATTTTGATAATAATTATGAAAAAGTTACAATGATTTGATTAATAAATTGATTAAAAATTTTACAATAAAACAATTGATTAAAAACTAAAAATAAGACGATTAAATTAAGAGGAAAACAAAAGCTAATTAAAAATTAAGACATTTTAAAGTTACATCTATGAAAACTAAACGAGTAGTAAACCATACCGTCTGAGTGGGCGATCGAGTATTTTGGGGTGATTATATGCATTGCTACAAAGTAAATATGAATAGATGGTGTGAACATCACATTTTAAAAATTAGTGTGCATCACTTTTAAAAAATTAGTGTGCACCACCTTTAAAATCCCCTCCCCCCCCCCCCCTGATAATATTCTGCCTGCGCTTCTGGAGACAGAACAGCTAAACTAACAAATTAAACATTCATAAACATAACAAATGCAATAATACTTCTATGTTTTCCAGTTAGGCATAAGTTTAAATTGTTTCTATTAATATACAAGTACATGTGGGAGAAAACACACAATTGTGTCAGAATGTTCCAATTTCAAAATTGTTTGTATTTTTTTCTCTCATATTGCATGACATTTATATCAGATTTTTGTGATCATATTATTTTAACATCGCAAAAATTTATTGATTTTGTCGAAATTATGTTCAAACCCTAATCACTTGCAATGGTATTAACATGTTCTGTAAATAATGACTTCTAATTAAATTAACAATTTTCCAGGAGGTGCTTTGGCACCCGCCTGACCCCACCTAAATACGCCCATGGCTATATCTATAAATATTGATTTAAGAGCAAAAATACTTATAGATTTCATATTTTCAGAACTTTTTACCCCGGCCCTAATAATGCCGAGGTGCACTTATGTACGTTGAGTACTTGTGCACCAAATTTCATGATCGTACGACATTTAGATTTTGTGATACGGACTGCACATACAGACAGACACACACACGCATCTTCCTTTATTAAGTAAGAAAATTACTAATATAAATATATCTTATTCTCGTGTTATTTAGATAAACTATTTTAATAAATTAATAATAATTGTTATTATTATTTTTAACTGCTGTTTAGTTGAGAAAATCATTAAAAAGGAGAGAGGAATTGGAAAAAAGAGACTTACAGCTTTCCATCTGCAGAGAGCAAGTTTGTGTATCATGTGGATAACTGGCAAAGTTCATCGCACAAGAAAGGGTAAGAGTAAGCCTAAAATTCATTAAAAGATTATAAGTTATAATGCATAGAAAAAGAAACATTAGAATGGAAAATTAAAATGCTGTAAAAATATATTTCTTTTTTCAGTATCTGCCTCTTTCTGCCTAACATTGATCTTTTGAAACTTTTTAATTTTTCTCGTTATTCCTAAATATCAATATATACTAATTTTGTTTCGAAAAAGAAGAGAGGAAGAGTTATAAATAGTTTTATACCTTCATTTTATTCCCAATTCAAATTTACAGGTTACTTAATTGTCTTCCAAATAAGGAATTAAAATAAATTGAGATATTGGTTTCGGTAATGCAGTTGGCACCAGCTCTGAGGATTCAAGAGCGCAACACCCCATAAGGACACCTCAGAAGCAGGGCGAAAACTTTAAATAATACAAAGGCAGGGAATCAAACAAACAAGGGAAAAAAAGACAAAAACTCCTACGAGAGAGACTACATTAGCCATACACTAAATATTTTTAAATGAACCACGGAAAGACATTGTAACTGATAGACCACCCAACAGCACTGTAACCGAAACGGAAAAGCCACACGAGAATAGAAACCTATCATGCAAACATACTACACCAGAAACTTAAAAATACCACAAATTGCTTAAAAATACTTCGAGGATGAAATCCGCGCTTAACATTAATGAAAAGAAGAAGTGTTGAATATAGATAAGGGACAAGTCCAATTCATTACAGAAATCTGTGTGATATGCCCCATATTTTCTAAGTAAAAATAAAATTACATATAGTTTCATTAACATGAAAAACATCACACAGTAATGGATTTTCTAAATGCATTTTAAACAGAAGATAGTTATTGATCAAAATATTTGTAAGAAGTTGTCGATCTATAACATCAGTCAGTCCTTGATACCCGGTTAGAGTACCTGGCACATTTAGTTAGTCGTTATTGCAAAAGTACTTAGTTATTGAAAAGTACTTAAGAATCCTTGATTGCATCGTGAGCCTACGCGGAATTCGCAAAAATGTCTCCTATGTATTATCATCCAGTTTTATCTTTTTTGTGATAGGTCACAAATTTACATTTCTAATTTGATATATGGTCCCATTCACAATGTTCAATTTTCAATTAAATATAACTCGCTCAATTTTAAAGATACAGATATGCGGTTTTTTTTTAATGATCTTGTTGCATTAAAAATACACATTTTCTGATTGATCAAATTTGTCTAAGGGGATCGTATAAAAATTAAAAAAATGGAACTTTTTGAAAATTAATGGGAGGACTATTTCAGTAACGTAGTCTTATTTCCTACCTTACTTTCAACATTTTTGCAATTTACATTTCCCGCTTATCTCCAACAGGTAAAGAATTAAAGCAGGTTTCATTCTTTTTGGGACACTTTGTATAATCTTAAGAATGTAAAACCCTCTAATTATCTTATGGGATTTTAAAATGGTCAAATTAATGGACGAATTGCGCGAATGATGGAATCAGCACACTGTAATAACATTCGAATATGTCAACGTCATGAGATTAGTTCATCGAATAAATAATTTAATGACGTCTAAAGGTGCTTGGGTTGTTGTAATAACTATCATACTAAACTGTAAATATGCAAATTAATCTTTTGACGTGAAGCTACGTCTTATAGTAATTAACATTAAATAATTTTATTATTTATTATGTTTTTATTATACATTTTTCTATTGTTATTAATTTTTTAATAAATATTTTATTATAAATTATCACATAATTTTATGACCGATTTCAAATCGCATTAACTCCGGGACTATAATTCATAGAGTAATTAATAATACATCATTAGATGGTTTATAGAATCCCATTTACAACAGTACAAATTTCAACTCTCCACCTCTTCTTTAGCCCTTCGATACTTAACATAACTTTACATACTCAGTTGCAATAACTTTACATACTTTACAATAACTTTACATACTGAGTTGCAGAAGTTGATTAGGTTGCATCTATGTTACACTTTTATACAAAGTTTTATTAAAATTGGATAAAAAGAAATGTCCGCTATATTAAATAAATATTAAAATAAAATTAATATAACTTTTTTAATTAGTCATTTGTTTTTCAATTAATATACGATTCTTAAAATCACCGAGATGATGAATATTTAAACATAACGAAACAACTACATACAGGGAGGAAACTGCTGAAGTTTTGCATACTCAAAAAAAAAGTTTTTGTGAATCAATTTCCATCAAAATATGTCCATGCTCCTATTCTTTTTTTTCCGAATATTAATTTCATAATTCATATTTCATTCAAAATGTATTTAAAAAATTAAAAACCACGTAATTGTGTTTGGGTTGCTTAGTAGTAACGTAGCTCAAAAACTCAGCGTAAGAAGATAATTATTGCAGAAGATATAAATAAAAGTCTGGGAAACTAATTTAACATTAGGATCTCAAAACTTTACATACTCATAACTCGGAAAATATCCATCCAAATGATTGGACATTTGGTATCGGAGGTTGAATTTTGCTCTAGATTCGAAATATGTTGTTAAACTTGGATGTTGCCATTGGAAATTTCGATGTTTGTGAGCATTTTATATGAAGACGACCCCTTATACAAGTTTTACGCACAAGAATTTGTAGAGGACGTTATTCCTAATCGAATGGTATCGAATGGTATAGATTGCTCTACTATGAACGATGCTCAAATAAACAAGGAGGTGGGGAGTTTTTTCCCCACATACATATAGAATCTTTATTGACAGCATAAGCCACGCAACTTCGTGACTGTGGCGTCACGTCCATATTATCTATAGTGATGTAATAGCTTTACCGAAATATTTACATAAAATAAATTTGAATAAGTAGTAAAAATTAGTAAATATTTGCAACAGTAACTGATTTGTGGATGCCCTCTTATTACCCACTAAGAATTTTAATCAATAATAGCAATGTCAAATTTGATCAGTTATTTATTTTTATTCTTTACAAAAATATTGCACATTATTTAAATTATTATTTCATAACTTCTTTATTTAAAGCACTTTTGCAATTGAAACTATATGTCTATAACCAACGGTTCAAACAAAAAAATAAATAAATAAAGTCCGCTGTTCACTTTTCTGAAATACCTTGTATAATGAATGTTGGCATCGAACTCTCTAATCTGAAAAACAGAATAATGGAAAACAGACTTACTTGACCATATATAGAATGTCTTTGTTGTGATAAAGCCATACATAATGATTGGGAATTGTCATTGTTTGGAAAGTAACTGCCTTGGCGTTTTTGAAATAGGAATCTGGCCTCCACATATTCTGCAGCCACTGAACTTCTAATAACCGATATTCGGACGTCATATTTTCCGGCAATCGTAAACGATGATCTTTCCATGTTTGAGCAAAAAATATGTCGGCTGCATACGTCTGAAAATTTTTGGAAAAAATTAAATTTCAGTTTGGTGCAAGCTCATGCGACAAAATAATATATATGCACTATATGATCAAAAGTATCCGGACACTTTGAATGTTTTACGAATTTCTAAACAAATACTTGGCGAAGTGTTCTGCAACTTTGGCGATATGAAGAACATGCTTGAAAGAACACTTTCCAGTAAAGTCTCGGTGACTTATGCAATTTGGGGACCACCAAGATATTGAAAATGGGGTAAATCATATTTGATCACCCTGTATCATAAAAAGTTGGAAATGATTTATAACTTTCACAAAATAGTTAACTAGCTTTGTTCAATGTATGTAAGCATTTTCGTAAAACAAAAACGTATATTCATGACGATATAAGCGTTCCTTTAAAAAAACAAAACAAATTTTCTTATATGTTTTTTGTTTACAGTATCCATAGGTTCCAATCAAATTTCACGAAACTTACAGAACATTTGCCAACGTCCAAGAAAAACATTATACTTCAATTGAAAATTAAAGCATTGAATATACGATGAGATATAAGCATTTGAAGAAACTATGTTTTTACTGCGCAGGCGCGAAACATAGCAATAGTTTTCTTTCATGATTTTGTTGTTAATATTGTAGGGCAACTTCTATAAAAAAATCCACTGGAATATCATGAAAATTCACAAAGATATCGACGATATAGTGATCAGTTTTTCTCTGACTCTCTGAAAGTACCTAGATGATAAGGGGTTTTCCACAAATTGACATTTTACAAATTCATCTTACACCCCTGTTCTGAAAATGAACTAGTCCAATTTTATGCAAATAATGATCAACAGTCTCCGCCCACTCGTGTACGTGGCGATATTAGTCACAGGATATTAGTCTGTGAACGGAACTACCAGGTACGTGAGAGACCCTCACAATATTCTCCTAATTTGAGGCCGAAGCTTTTATGTCTGGCTCCCTCTAACGGCTCCCTCTTTTGTTTATACACCACCCCATGTTTTGACTTATTTAATTATTATTTCATACTTTAGGGTCGATAGCATCGTTTAATCGCCAATATGAAATATTTGTCAAAGAATAACATGAACCTCCGACCTCTTCAACTAGAAACAAACTCTCAAATAAATGTGCTATGCGGGATACTATGGAACCTCATAACACTTAAAGTCAAATACAATGCAGAGTCTTCAAATCATGTTTTTCTGTGAATAGTCTAGTATAAGAACAAAACAAAAAAAAATCGACCCTGTAAAAAAAGTTATCTGCAAGACACGTTATTCAAATATTAATAACATTAAATATTATTTTCACCAAATGATTACATTTCATCCAAAACAGATTATTAAGATATTTTTTTTAATGTTTTCTAACAGTAGCATGCCAATATTGTATATTTTGGCATTTCATTGGAAATGTTTTCAACATAACGCCGATACTGGACCAATATTGGAAATACATTGACTGCCTAAAGGAGACATTGATTGGCTAAAAGATACATTGATTGGCTTAGGGATACATTGATCGACTAAATATTGACATTATTTTATTACGCTAATATCAGCGTTACACTGGGAATATTTCCAATGAAATGCTAATATTGGGGTCATATTGGTAGCCAGTATTAGCTAAATAGAATTACAATATTGTACCCTTAATATTGACGTTACATTAGAAATATTTCCAATTGAACACCAATATTGTCCCAATATTATTATGCCAAATTGGCAGGCAATATGTCGCCAATATTGATGTCACATTTTAAATAGGTGTTGAGCTTTTGCCCGATATTGATTTTCTTTTTCTATTTTACGGTAATAAAATAGAAAAAAAAACAGTGTTGTTTGTTGTTGTTACTAATTCCCCCGTAGTGAAGGGGCGCCTATGCACCACGTCCACTAGACCCCTGGTCCCATGGCGAAGGGGAGAAATTTGCAGCTTCACTTTTTATTGAGGCTCCTCAAGGGCGGAAGTCTGACTTTGCTTCGACAACACAACATCCATACCCGCTGGCAGGATTCGAACCCACAACCCGGCAATCCAGCCATCAGACCGAAACGCGTGGCCCTGACCGCTCGACCACCGGATCGGAAAAAAAAAACAGTTAAGACGTTGATAGATAATAAATCAATAAAAATTTAAAAAATATATTTTATGAGCAAATTTTTATGACATTTAAACTAGAAAGTTATAAGGGTGGTACTGTTTGGGCAACCTTATGTGTAAAAAACAGTATTATAGTAACTGAAAAATTAAACTCGCGAATGCTAATGGATCTATATATTTTGGAATATTCCAATACTTTCTGCCAATATTGATTACAGTTTAGCATGCTATTATTGATTATAGGTTAGCATGCTATTATTGATTATAGGTTAGCATGCTATTATTGATTACAGGTTAGCATGCCAATATTTGCTAAATATTGGGTGTACATTGACATGATAATAATGGACAATACTGGCCGAATGTTTACATTTTATTTTTGGCCCAATATTAGCATGCTACTAGAGAAGTTATTAAAAGAATTGCATATTTTTTTACCATTGATCCTTCATTTATTGAATCTAGACCCATGACTGTAACATGAAAGAAAACTTTGGTAGGTTTACCTGTGACAAAAGAAAAAAGAACAATTGCGTAAAATTTCAATTATAAAATGTTCATACAAAAAAATATGTACACAGAGACCGGAGGAGTGACAGATGATGCCTTAAGTGCAAAATTTGAACACTTATCTACAATTGCAATAAGTTTGGTTAAAGCAGCTCAAATAATTTACAAATAATTTAATTATTGAGATTCTAAACATTATAATCTCAATAATAATAATGAAAAGCGGATTTATAGCACTTTGAGTCAGACTAAAGAACAATTTTCTCGACTATCTTAGCAATTTTTTAAAGTATGTATTCCTACTTATAAATTATGTATAGACGTAAGATCTTTCATAAAATTAGGCATAACCCACTGAATCTTTTTATATATGCAATGTGTGATTTTTCAGATGTTTTCTCTTAAAATTTTATTTTAAAATCATGTTACCACACTTTCAGAATTAAAGGTCTCAGCAGTGCAGTTAGAAAATGTACCAAAAAACACCGGACTCAACGTAAACACCACGGTTGAACTAAGCAATACCAGCCTGCATTCCAGTATGCTGCTATTAGGTAACCAGTGTATGTTTAGGTGAATTTTTAATCCTCATAATAACAAATAATAATCAACATTTAGCGCATTTCTTATATATTTCATTATTTGCAAATTAAGACTTACGATCATTATTCTCTGACTTATGATTTATTTTGCTAAGATACAGCCACAATTACGCCAAAAATCAAATGGAATCGCGGCTGCAACGCCGTTCATAGTAAAAAAATAACTTTTAAACTCTTATGCTGCAGCTTTTTATTTTTCGGGAAATTGCGGTCGTTTTATTTAAGCTACAATTAAATTTGTGGGTGAGGCTAAATCTTTAAAATTATGTACACAACTCAAAATGCGTAACACTGCAGGGCCAGCTCAGCAATGATATTTAAAATTTTAATACCGAAACAATTAACTACGAAATACACCGTTAAATAATTTCAAACACAAATGGATGTCAAGTGTAATAACGATGCAAATGCTTAATTACCATCTTTTTTGGGTGGTTTCATTTTATCATATGTTTTGGGTTTCTCTGGCAGAATATCTGTAAAACTTAGACCACCTCCTTGGCCGGCACAACGATGCCTGAAAAAAGAAAAATGTCTGACAGATAAACTGAAATGCTATGTCTTAAGTATACACACAACAGAGAATAAGCAATGCCTAGTTCCTTAAAATCTCAATACATTAATAATATATTATATTAATAACATATAATTAATATAATATAATAATATAATTATATTTAATTTTAGCGTATAATAATTATAATAAATACTACATTATTTTACCTTCTCATAAATTGCAAACTCATATAGATTTAAAATGAAATCATATTTTTACAGTACTGTTATAAACTATTTGATTAACTAATAAATATTAACTTTTTACTAACTTTTTTATAACTCCGAAACCATTTGCTTTAAACAACTACTTTTGGTGTAGAAAGATTGTGAATCGAGAGGAAAATTTTTGTAAATGAATTTTTATTTCGGAGGGGCGAATAAAAATTAAATTTCGAAATATAAATTCTTATACGGACCCTTTTACAAAAAAAAAACTAAATATCTAAAATATTTTCCATCGACCCTTGAATATTTAAAAAAAGTTTGATCACTATAGCCCGAGTATTCTGTGAGTTAAGCATTGAAGCTCGAAACTAGAGGGTTTTATATTTATTTAAATGGCAACACGCACTCAGAGACGAAAGGCAAAAAAAAAATAAAAAATAACTGGAGTGTTGTAGCTCAACTCAACTTTCTTATACCAGAATCCAATTTTAGTAGCTTTTTTTTTTTCAAATAGATTCTTTTTAAAAACACTCGGTATCATGGGTACAAATGATTACAATTATAGCGTGTTGCCCTTCAATTTAAAGGGCTTGAAAAAAATCTTTCGATTGATACCATTACTTGACATTGTACCCCTGGGGTGCCACTTGCCCCCCCCCCCCCAGGGGACTAATGACGTCACGAACGGAAAATCATATCACAACTATTTTTCACAACAATAATTGAAACTATGAAGTCTTTTTATCATTAAACCATAAATAAACGCTTTTATGAAAATTATGTCAAATTTTGTCCTATGCTGCCATGTTAAAAAAATATAGAATTCCGAATATATTTCGAAGTTTTCACTCGAATTTAAAAAAATTCTATCCAATTCTTGATTTTTTGATAACAAAGCCGGATATAAAGTTTCGTGAAAATCCATTAATATTTGTGACCACTATCATGTACACAAGAAATCTGCTACAGACGGTCATCACTCCATAAATAGTTAAAACGTGTTCAAATGTCCTAAAATATATATTGGCCTCAAAATGTCGAATTCGAAAATTTTTGTGGGAACAATACTTTCTCTATACTATATTGCATAGTATGAGGAAGTAAAAATCCCCCAATTGAACCAATTGGATATTTTAATGTCAATTTAAATGTTTATTTAACCTAAAAATAATGTCAACAATGAAAAAAATCTGATGTGCGAAGCACATGACTTTCCTTATATAATGCAATGAATTTACTACTTTTACAGTTAAAAAAATGTTATTCTTATAGTAGATACTCATATTCTTTCCAAGATATTGAATTTTCTTCAATTAGTCGTCATTTTCATTGATTTAGCGTCCTTTTTATCCATTTGGCGAGATTTTCGTCAATTTGGCAACATTTAAAAATGTCGCCAAGTTGACGGCATTCCGTCAAATTCGTCGCCAAAATCTCGCCAAGCTTTATGGACGGAGAAATAAGTTATTCTTCATATAAATGATTATTGGCGTTCAAATGCAAAAGTATTACTCATGAAAAATATTTTTTCTCATGAATGGAACGAGCTAGATCCACGAAAATGATGTCACCCAATTTATCGCATGATATTACATATGAAAAGTGAACATGTTTCTCAAAAGTTAATATTTTTTTTTAATTTATGGGATTTTTTGATAAATTTATTTTAAAAATGTGCAATATCTCGAGAACGGTTCATGCTAACGTTCTAAAGTTTATGTCAATCGTTTTCTAAGGAAAAATTACATAAGAAATGTCTATTTGCGTAACTTTATTAAGGGTTTTGATTTTTTGATGATTTTTTCAAAATTTCACTCGAAAATTTAGGAGGGTTCTGAACATTCGATTATGTTTTAAAACAATAGGCTTCCAGTATTCACGGATTGTGATTTTTGTACCAAATTTCATTCAAATCGCTCCATTCGTTCGTGAGATATCATCTCCACAGACTCACTGACACACACACACACTCGCACACACACACACACACACAGACATCACCTCATAAACGTTCGATTCGTGATCAGGGATGCTTGAAAGTGCTCTCCCGTCGAAAACTCGAATTCGAATTTTCGATCCCGTCACAATACTTTCCTTATACATTATGTATATAAGGAAAATAATAATAATAATAATAATAATAATAATAATAATAATAATAAAAGGGTGACTATATTCATTTTGGAGACAGTCTCCGATTTCTGACTGGAATCGACTTTTGCTTCAGCTCTAGAGAGACTTGAAATGTGGCTTAAACCAGGCTTTGTTTGGCTCAATAACTCCACTTATTACTTGCATTTTTATATTGTATTTACGTGAGCATGAGCCGAACCTTTCCGAGGATTAAAATGATTTTGCCATTGAGGTTTCAACTCTAGAAGGAATATATAAAAAGTTATTTTTTTTATTTTACTTTTTTATACAACTATTGAATTAAAAATTCATTTCAAAAAATCTGCTTTTGATTTACAATATTCTTATTTCAAAAATATTTGTTTAACAGAAATGGTTCCGGTGTTATAAACTTGTTCTTTATTTCTGAAACACTTTGTATAGAATATTATTTTGAGTATACTAATGCAAATTACAACACAATACTATCCACAAGAACAATCAAAACAATGCATTTTTTTCCCACAGCAACCATTTAGGCATCATGAGCAAAATAAATAATTTAAATTATAATATTAGACAAAATCATGGAGGAGTTAAATTTTATTGCTCAGGATTAAAGTTTTTCCCTAGACATACCATTAAAGCAAAAATATTAAAATGTTGCAGCGAAACGTGTTTGTTCTAATCATCATTACTTCATTTTAATCGGACAGATAGTCAGACTTTATTTAACAAAGATATTATACAATTAAAGTAGCTATTTTAAAAGTATTTTTATTGAATGAATTACGTACAGTAATATTTAATATATACAGGATGATTAAAAAAAGATGGACCAAACTTTACGAGTTGATAGTACAAACCAAACCAAGCATTTTTCGTCACAGTTTATCGGATCGGAAATGAAACGCAAAGGCGCCTGTGGGGGCTTAATGGTGAAACCGATTAGGTGATGCAAAAACACAAAAATGACTTAGAATTTATAAATTGGCATTTAATAAACAATAATAACAGTAATGGCTCAAAACAGCGACTACCAACTTGAATGCACGTCTCACGGCGGCGATGGAGTTATTGGCGAACTCTCTCGAACAAACCAGGCATGTTGAGCACTTCGGCAGCAGCGGCTGAAATTCTGGCAATGAATTCCTCTTCAGGTTCAAGGGGAGTGTCATAGACGAGACTCTTGAAATATGACCACAAAAAGGAGTCAAGACATGATAGATCTGGCGATCGGCCTCTCAAAAGTTACAGCTACAAACTGTACAAGCCGTACATTCGGTGTTACGAAAATTTGCATAAGGCTTCTTTTTCTTCCCCAGATGAAATGTGCATACGTGGTTTTCTTCTTCAACCAGAAAATAACAACCAAAATGAGGCTTTTAAGTATGCGGGGAGGCCGCTTCCCAACGAGTAAGTGCCCTGCAACGCTTTTACGTGTCATTTCCTACCCGATAAACTATGACGAAAAATGCTTGGTTTGGTGTGTACTACCACCTCGTAAGATTTGACTCATCTTTTTTAATCATCCTCTATATAGACATATATAATATATATATGCATATACACATATACATACACACACATATATATACACACATAAACTTATACACACACATACACACTCCATTTTGTTGCTCCAAGTCCTCTGGACCAGCCGGACGGCCTGGGGCTTTCACACACATACACACACATGCACATATGTATGCACACACACATACACACATATATATACACACACATACACATATATACAGGGTAATTATAATTAAAGTTGCGATTTTAAAACGCTATAAAGTAAGAACTACTGGTCAGAATGACCTGAAATTTGATCCCAGTATACGTAAAGCAATGGAATTTTATTTGGCAAAAAAAGTTACATCAAAAATGTACAGATAGATGGCAATGTACGAATCCAACATGTAATTTGCTTGACGAAAAACGAAAAAATTAGCCGCTAAGTAGGGCACGGAAGCACACCTCTAATCTGGAGGTATGCTAATTAAAAATGGGCATGCGAATCGCACATTACAGTTGTGATGAAAACGAGGAGCACATGCAGTTCTCTTGATATCACAACTTTTATGCAAGATGGCACTCTTCCGTACCTTGCTACACCAGTGTAGCAGCTGCTGAATATCCATTTTCGAAATGACAGGATTATCAGCCTCATTTTTCAACAGTCTGGCCGCTACGTTCACTTGACCTTAATCCTTGCGACTTCTGGCTTTGGGGGCACCTGAAGAATATGGTGTACAGTGGTCGGATTGCGAACTTAGCTGACTTAAAAGCACGCATTGCTCACCACATCTACAGCATCACCTCCATTGCACTCCAATCTGTTGCGGAACATGCTGTTTTGCGCTTCCAACTCGTAGCCGAGCACGGTGGACAGCATATTGAACATTTCTTGCGTATATCGTAGGTGTTTGTTTCATGTTTTCGTCATGTTTCAATCAATTATTAAATTAAGTGATGTTGATTAAATTGTCGTTTTCTTTAGTTGATTATTGATTTCTTTCGGCTAACAACACCCCGTGTTTGGTAAATACAGCGCCGTCTATCGGCACATTTTTGAAGTATTTTTTTCCTTCGCCAAACGAAATTTCATTGCTTCACTTATACTCATGTAAAATTTCAGGTCATTCTGACAAGTGGTTCTTACTTTCAGGGGTGCGGAACTAAACCTGTAAACCGAGAGGTAGGCCAGGTCCGCACTGTTGTCTCCAAGTGGTTCTTACTTTACAGCGTTTTAAAATCGCAACTTTAATTATAATCACCCTGTATATACACATATATATACACATACACACATGCACACACACATATATACACACATATATATACATATATACGCACACATACACTATACACACACATACACATATACACACACATAAACATATATACACACATACACATATATATACACACATATACTCATATATATATATACATATACACATATATATACATACACATACACATATATACACACACATATACACATACACATGTACACACACATATATATACACACATACACATATATACACACATATGCACACACACATGCACATATACATACACATATATATATACACACACGCACATACACATATATACACACACATGCACATATATACACGCACACATATGTACAGACTTACACATACACATACACTGACTTCCAAAACGTAAGCACGCAATGCAAATTTTCATTTTTCGAAAGCGTATTTGTATTTGTGTGGCTGAAAATCGCTGCGGATGTAGATGACAGTAAGCAAATATCGTATGTTACAGCCAATCACGATTGACTGTCCGGATATATGCTAATTAGGCAGTCGTTGAAGACGCCAGCATTCTGAAGGGTTTGAGGATGTGCATTTAAATGCTGATACTAAGTGTTTATAACTTTTGTAGGATTATTTTTGACGATATTCGTGTTTCTATGGCTGAAAGAAGACGAATAACAGATAGTGAGAGCTGGCGTGCTGTCGGATGCATTGAAGCAAGACAGTCAATCAAAGATGTCGCTATTTTCTTTGGCATTGATTATTCGGTAATTTCTCGATTATGGCAACAATACCAAACAAGTCAGACAGTTGTCCGGAGACCTGTGCCCGGTCGTCCAAGGATTACCACCCCCTCTGATGATCGGCATATTGCTATAGTAGCCAATCGGAATCGACGAGCGACCTCCACAACTGATAAATCCATGGTTGCAGCGGCACTTGATAAGACAATATCTGCCAGTACTGTGCGCTGAAGGCTCCACGTAAAGGGACTGTACGCCCGAGTACCAAGTTTTTGTGTTCCACTAACCGTCCAAGTCAGAGGGGCAAGATTCAAGTGTGTCGTCAACATGTCAATTGGACTATTTTAGATTGGTGTAACGTCCTGCTCACGGATGAGTCCAGATTTGCCCTGGAATCAGATGATAAGCGTGTAAGGGTCTGGAGAGAATGAGGTACCCGCAATCAGGCCCAGAACATCGTCGAACATCACGCATTTAGAACACGCGTCGAACATCACGCGTCGCACATCACGCAGCGTCATGGTGTAGGCTGGAATTTCAATGGGATATCGCACAGAGCTGCACATCTTTAAAGGCGGTTCTGTTATGGCTGCGCGGTATCGGAATGAAGTCCTAGTCCCCCAAGACTCTACGCTGCAGCAGTTGGTCCTGATTTTCTCCTTATGGAAGATAATGCCAGTCCCCATGGAGGTAACATCGTTGAAGAATGCCTGGAAAGTGGGGGCATTTCTCGTATGAGGTGGCCGACGTATTCCCGACCTTAATCCCATTGAAAACCTTTGGGATGCCATTGGACGTGCTGTCTCTGTCCATTTACTTCCTCCAGCCAGTTGAAAGCCTTCCTCAGAGAATTGAAAACTGCCCTATTGGAGGATTGGCCATTGTTCGAATATGCGATGGTTGATCACCTCATTGAAAGCATGGAAAATCGTTGTAAAGTTTGTGTGAAGGTTCGGGTTGGTCACATACCATATTAATGAAAGTTTTGTTAGGTTCGTTTGCCTTTAAACATCACTTCGTTAATGACCCAAATGTGGCATCATATAACTTACGAAAAGTAAATATTTTTTTCATCTTTGTACATAATCCTTGTTTTTCTTCATGCATAAACACATGTACATTTTTGAGTTAATCAAAGCTTTACTTTTCCATTTTTTTTATTTAACCGTCCGTGCTTAACTTTTGGAATCCAGTGTATATACACACACATATATATATATATATATCCGGCCGTCCAAATAGTTGCTCATGTCCTCTGGATGAATCAGACGGTCTGGGTCTTCTACACACATATATATAAACACACACGCACATACACATATATACACACACATATACACACAGACACACATATATACACACTCACACATACACATATATACACGCACACATATATACACACACATGCACATATACACACACACACATATATACACACACATATATACATATATACACACAGACATATATATACACAGACATATATAGACATATATACACACACATATATACACACAGACATATATACAGACACACACACACATACATTATATATACACACATATATACGCACACATACCACACATACATTATATATACACACATATATACGCACACATACCCACACACACATATATACACACGCACACACATACACATACATATATATATACACACACGTATATATACACATATTTACACACACACACATATATACACATATATAGCCCCACTTTTGTGTAGCTCTTATTGTATATTATTACTTTTTCTTACCTTTTCGCATTACTGTTTTTTATTTCTTACGAATGGCAACAATAGATCATTCCTTTTTCCTTTGCGAATGGCAATACTGGTCTCTTCATTCAGGGTTCCATGGTTCGACTGGTTCGGGCATATGCAGTGTTTTTTCCAGGTATTCTTGTTTCCTTTATTTTTTATTTTTCCTCCTTTATGTATGTTGTCCAAGTAGAAATAATTTATAGATATAATCTATCCATTTCTTCAGAAACATGCATATTTTGTATTTGCTTCGACAAAATACTTGGACCCGATGAAGAGTTTTGGCGTAGTAAACAATTCCATTTTTTAAGGCCTAGCCCTTGTTCACGTGCATAGCAATAATGCTTGGATTTTTTATGTTTTTCTATTATCGTTTCCATACTATTGAAATTTGTTGATTTTCTTTAACTTGATGACTGGAAATTTGTATTTTTGTTCCATTTGACTGAAGATTTGCTGTTTTATACTTTTATTTTGTAGGTTTGTTAGAAAGTTAGGTTTTTCGAGTTGCAGCTTCTCACTTTTCTATCATTGGACTTTCAAACTATTATTATTATATGTGCGTGTGTATATATACACACCAAGTTTTATGTAATATATTCAAATTCTTAAGAAACATGCCATAAATTCAATTACTGCATCAAAAAGGATCGAACTCGCTAATGTGAATTGAAACCATCATCGATACCACTGAGCTACAGTTTGCATGCAATCATTTTATCTGATTCTGTAAGTGTGCTTCTTACGAAAACAAATTTAGAGAGGATTAGAAAATTTTAAACACAGTAATTAAGTATAAATTGCAGCATATACGTTACTGTGAGCATATACGTGGAATTCCTTTCATCCGAACTAAAACGACTAACAAATCAGAAGTTCTAAAGAGGATATGAGGATGAGAAACACTTAATGTAATTAAGCATGAATTAAGTTAGAACGAATTTGCATTTATTATGCACTCACAAGCATGGAATAGCTGATATCTGCAAGGCACAATTTTGCGAACTTTATGGCAGAGTTTCCCAACATTACAACGATCGCGTGTTACGTGGTGGATACCACACGCCTAGTCTAGGAGCTATAAAACCCGCTAATAACCCGGCACCGCAATTGAAAATTGTTCTTTATAGCCATCACAGGTACATTAATTATAGTAGGTCACGCATTCTACATGTGGGACAACTATTTCAAATGCACAAAGACACACATTTATCATCTCAACATTGCCAATGTTATCTCTGCATTCCAGAACAATTTACTCAGTGATTCTTTCTGTTAAAGTACTCGTTCAAATATCAATTATACAGTACAATTCTTTTACACATAAACATAATTATTTATTCAAATTTAAATTCTCTTAACTAAAACCCTCAGGCATCTCAAAACTATTTATGATAAAGAAAACGCCTTCTTACTAGAGAGAGAGGGAATTTGGAGCCATCTATGTATGCAAAAATCATGCAAAGTCTACCTCCGTGCTGTTGAAGAAACAAACGTCCGTCTATCGACTGCTTGAGGGCTTGCTGCCCCCTGTGAAGCTCATAACTATCTCAGTCCACAACTCCAATCAAGCGCCTCTGTTTTTCACTTTTCTAAAGCTGAACCCTCTCTAATTAGCACATTTTGACAACGCCTTTATCTGAGTGCCCCCAACATTACCATTTGTTAGTATAGGGTTACAGAAACGCTCTAAGGTGCTTCCATTGGTTGGACCCGATCCTTGATATTGGCGGGAACCTCAAAATTGATATATTTGTGAAGTCGCTTTCTTACGCTCTTAAAGTATATATGATATTGGTATATATGTCATCTGAGGTCAGCTTCGATAGGGTCAAAGTATTGGCACCCCTGTGAAACTGGAAAATCTCTCGGTGTAAAAAAGGGGTACGCAGCCATATCCGCTGCGGTATCCATGAAGAGAACCTCATACAAATTGTGTGTCATTTCCCCTGGTGCCATATCTTTAATTTCTGATCTTAATTCTCGACTTATAGGAATGTCACATTGGAGTGAAAATGTGTACAATGTAACATTTACCCATTTTCCTCTAAATTTTGGCGAGAACCCCAAAATTGATGTTTGTGAAGCCGCCTTCTCACGCTCCTAAGGCATATATGATATCGGGCCGGTCATCTGAGGTCAGTTTCATTATGGTCAAAGCATCGACGCCCTATGAAATTTAAGACCCTTTCTTGTGCTAAAACAATGTTGCACTGCCATATCCGCTACAGGTGTCCATAAATGAAACCCTATACATAGTGTATGTATTTTTCCAGGAGGGAATCTATTTAATTTCTGACCTTAATGCTGGACTTAGGAATGTTACATTGGAGTGAAATATCAATGTAACAATCGTGCACACCTTTCAAGATTTAAATTCATCAGCGTATTCCCATCGAATAGTTCCAAGGAAATTTTAATAGTACAATTCTTTATTATCCGCAGATTTTAAACTAATGCATTCTTTTATTAATGTATTATACATTGTTTTATTTATCTCATATATTAATTTCTGTAAAAGCAGCATGTCTCTATACTCATGTTTGTAAAAAGTGTAACACCATGAAGGAATCACGCGATTGAGCTGAAACTTACAGCAAATGCAAATTAGACTGTGCTATGCAAATGATTAGAATTTCAGAGTCACCGCGCATGCGTGAGCTGAGCAGCGCCCTCTAAACTGCTGTTTTAGTCCTATAAATAGAGAGCTGTAGCGGGACGTTGAAAATAGTCTATGGTTGTTTGCCAGCGGTAAACGTTTCATAAGTAGTTACTATACCTCTATGACGACAGAGGGTGCCATATAAGCAAGTTACGGAGTTTGAACGGGGACGAATGATCGACCTTCGTGAAGGTTTTTTTTTTATCGTACAATAGCTGCTCGTATGGAGCGCGATGCGTGAGTATGAATAAGTCTCTTTGCTTGGACTAATAAGTTGCCAAAATCAACAAATATCATTTTAAATACATGTTAAATCAACGCCAACATCATTGTGTCATGGATCTTGTACATCATAATTTCGCTGATAAAGAAGTAAATTCATTGCATTATGTAGAGAATATCAGGTGCTGCCCACATCTGATTATTTAAACTGATAACTCGATCCTCACATACAACTAATAGGACATTATAGAGCATTTTTCGATTGAAAAGTTTCGTAGGAAAACAGTTGTAAAGTATTTATGTTTTCTTATGCTTATATCTAAAAGTGACACAACTCAATATTTTCTAGTACTCAATACTTTCTTCTCAATACTTCATCGATTATGTATGTCTCTAACGACAAAGGAAAGAACACATAGAAACTGGGATTTAATATTCAACTAATTTATTAACAGAACTAAACAGAGACACCTACTGGCTGGTTAAACAAAGGTTCTGTACAATTTAAAAAGACAAAATATATCGCACAGGTTCATTAGTTGATTGAACTCAAAATAAAGAAGATTATACTGGGCTTGGTGATACAGACGAACTTCGCATACTCAAAAAAATACTCAAATATTTCTCACCCATGTCCAGCTACAGATGCCGGCTTTCGTTGTGGATGCTCGAGCACCACATCCGTTCGCCTATACTGGACTTATCTCAGAAAGATCCTTTTCGCACCTTAGTAGCTCATTTCGAACGAACCCGCAGTTACCGCAATCAACCTTTTTGTGGCCACACACCGATCCATGAATTGCTGATTTCTTCTCTTTCTACAATCAAACCGAAAGCTTTATCCTGGCTTACCAACAGGATCGCAGAAACTTGGTTGGCAAGGGTTCGTTGATTGGTCTACTTTACCGAACCAATAAAAAAATTTGTTAGTGCAAAAAGATTCATAATTCAAAACGTAAAAAAGACGGAAATTATAACTAAGAGTTATATAGACCTCCCACAGTTATAAAAAGTTTGACAATTCAAAACTACACAGAATAAAAAAGATACCAAAATCGCAAAAAGTACATACCCATTCAGAAAAGACAGCATGAAAGTTACTGCCAGCCAAGTGGGACAAATAAGTATACATTGGGAACGGATATTCCGCATGTAGGACTTAACCTTGTACTGTCACGTGTTTTGGTTGGATGGAAGATACATGAAATAAACTAAAAGAGATAACTTCTTTTCTCCTTGAACCACCATTTAGGAAAAATCCTCTTCAAAGTGGAATGAATTTTATCAACTGAAAAACAAAATGCTTCGCATTATATTTTAATATTTTATACATACTTATATTTTTAAATCAGAATTATTATCAGTTATTTATAATCCAAACATATAGTTGACTTCTTTGACAATATGGCTTATTTTCTCTTTGGAGCTATTTTATTAATGTAGTTCATTTACTATCAGGAGAATACTGACAATTCATGTATTTCAAAATTTTAATATAATTATAATTTATTTTTATATTAGCATTCTTGTGGCTAACAGTTGAGTAAAATGTGAAACAATTGAATTACGAGAACACGACTGTTGCTTTGAACTCAATTTCGACATTTGAATTTGTGAAACGCCTTGTCAATATTGGTGAGATCATAGCCTCTAGAAACGGCTAAGGATTTAAGATAGCCAATTTCAAAATTAAGTGACTTTACTCAAGACTACTTCCTCATTCGTCGACCATTATAATAAATATAAGTTAACATAAAGGAATAGATGAATTTCAGGTAAGGAATAGATGAATTTCAAGTAAGGAATAGATGAATTTCAGGTAAGGATTAGATGAATTTCGGGTAAGGAATAGACGCTGTAATACTCTTTAATGATAGATTATCAACAGGAGGGCTTTCTAAGGTAAACCAAGTTGCTCATTTGGGTCACACGTAATGAAGTCTGGGATTTATGTATAGCGCCTAATATGCTAATAATGTCAAACTTGACTCGTGATTGGCTCACTGTGATTCGCTGATAAGCTTCTAGCCAATTGGCCATGGGTGGACTACAAGACAACTTTGAAATTATCTCCAGTGATCTTTCCTTCGTTGACTTTACTTTTCAGTACATTTAATGCAATATATTCAATATCAATTTTTATATTTTATATGTAGAAAACAAGTAAAGACCGTTTGGGAGTTTTAAGGCAATGATGTCCACTTTTTTTTAAGAAACCCTTGAAATATTTCATAAAAACTCGGAGCCCTTATCTTGCAGACATATACTAGGTTTGACAGAGGATAATTAAAAAGTAGGCATGTAAAGCAGTAGGGTTAATAAATAAAAATTAACTCTGATTTTTGAATTAAATATGAATGAATTATTATTAACTAATACATAATTTTGCACATGCTTTGAGTGCCAATTGGGTATTCTAACCCTGTATATCTAAGGGTTACTGGTAAGCCTGGGTAGTTCAGACAATAGAACGCAGGTCGATGCCCAAAGGCTGGTGGGTTCAATTCCTTCCATCAGCATGGGCGTATTTAGGGGGGAGGATTCAGGAGGTTGTCAAAGCACCCCCTCCCTTGAGAATTGTTAATTTACTAAGAAGCCATTTCTTACAGAACATTTTTATAACATTACAAGTGAGCCTTATACAAAAAAATGGGATTTGAACACAATTCCAATGAAATCAGTAAATTTTTGCAATGTTAAAATAATATAATCACAAAAAATCTAATACGAATGTCACGCAATATGAGAGAAAAAATAAATGAGAAAAATGTTTTTTGGAATTAGAGCGTTCAACCACAACTGTGTATTTTCTCGAGAGTATACATTAATATATACCTAAGTGGAAATGTACACTCATCAAACATAGAAGGATTCTTGCATTTGGTATGTTTATAAATGTCTAATTTATTAGTTTGGTTGCTCTGTCTCCAGGAGCAGAAGATATTATCAAAGAAGCGGGGGATATTTTTTAAAGGTGGTGCGCACACTAATTTTTAAAAAGTGGTGCATACTAATTTTTAAAAAGTGGTGCATACTAATTTTTTAAAGTGCTATACACACTAATTTTATGTCTCTCTATGCATAAAATCGTTAAGCAAGTACAATCATGAATGCCTTTTGAATATTTTGGGTTCTCAAAAAATAAGAGTAGTATTCTATAGTAGGATTCTTTTAATCCTCTACCCCACTTTTATTCAGGAAAAATGAAGAAACATGCAGATAAGGAGATAAAGTAGAATTTTTGAAAAAAAGAAAAGAAAACCAGTGGAATTTTACGAGAAGGTTACAACCAACTCAGTACAATTACTTGATTAATTATATAATTAACTATTAAATAAAAATAAAAATTCTTATGTGAAAGGTGCGAGTACTGAGAAGTTCCATAAAATGGCCGGGGAGGGTTAATAAGTAAATTTCTTATAAAACATCTTCAAATTTTTAGGTGGTGGGCATTTTAGTTAAGGAGTATTAATTATAGTAGTTCTATGGTAGTTTCATTGATTTTGTGATAGAAAACTTTGCACAATGTCCAAGATATGTGCAATTTCTCGTTCTAGAACAAAGATAATCTAAATATGTATATGTGACTCCTACTGCTATTATGTGCTCCGTGGATATGTACATAATTGTACAATTCAAGCATTGAAAACTAAAGGGCACTTTCACAAAAATTAATCCATTACTCTACTCCCAACATGCATATGGACCCTACCTAAAGCACTCATATTAAAAATGACAACGATCCAGAGGTCTAATTATTTCTAAAATAAGGCTCCGTGTAACAAAATGTGTGGGAACTACTGATCTAGATAAAGATTAAAAAAAGAAACCCCCCACCCTACCCCATACACACACACACACCACCACCATCCTGGAGAAATGCCTGCATACGCCCATGTCCCTTGGTATAACTTCATACTGACAAATCTCATATGCGATAAAAAATAATCTTATGGATAAAAAGAAATAAATAATTTGTGTGTGTGTATGTGAGAGAGAGAGGAAAAAGCAGCTAGGATTTTGAGTTCAGAGGTGATAGGCCCCATTAGCCTTTGTCATTTCATTTGCCATGTATAATGTGAATATATATTTGAAAAATCACTCTGGTGCTATTGAAACTTTTGAAGGTGCATAGCATCCCCAAGATCCCCCTAGCTCCACCTATGGTTGTCTCCCGAACACAGATAGCTGAGTTGGTATTCAAACGCAGAAGTTCGGGTTTGAATCTTTCAACTGGCATGCAATCTCATATATTTTACAAATAACAAAAAATCTAGAGTTTTCTCGTGATATTTTAATATGAAATACGTAATATAAGATCGTCAGAACCTAATTTTCAGAAAAATATTTTTGAATTTTAGATTTAAGATTTTTATCGATGATACAAAAATGAAACCCCTCCCAAGGTCCTTTACTTACCTTTTATTAAAAGTGTCTGGTGAAAGTTAGCTAGTGTCTGATTAAACACATTTAAGAGTAATTTATTGCATTCGTGGTTAAATGGCCCTCTTCCTCAGCACACGTCAATTGCTGAAGAAAGGATATAGGGTCGAATGAAAGGAATAAAACGATGACATCGCATAAAGTGGAGAGGTTCGTTAGCTACGTTCAATCGCGATAATGCACGATTTTTGCCAACATTTTTAAGCTATTGTAGTGTCAGGATTTACCCACGCACAGAGTCCCCGCTACAAAGCGGTTATTTTTGGTCGTTTACTGGGAAGTAAAAGCAAATTTCACTTCACGTACGATAAAAGTTGTTGCTTTTTGAGAAAAAAATGGTTGAAAATGACACGTGATAATATCTTTTAACAACTCTGACATCTCATGCAGTAGCGGGGACCGTGATGGGTGGTGATTTGCGCGGTTTAGCTTTAAAGAAATGCTGTCTGATAGATTACGAATGCAAATACATTAATGAATTGATCTTTTACTAAGAATATTTATTTTTGTAAAATTAATATCATAATAAAAAATGTATTTCAGAATTCGATTTCTTTTTAATCATTTTTATTTACCATGAAATGTGTTTTGATTCACATATTTTCTTTTAAACGGGCTTTCGCAAAAAATGCGATAATTATAGTCATGTGGTTTTAAAAAATTCAATTTATATCGCTGATTTTTTCTTTCTTACGCCCCAAGCCATCCGATATACCCCCAAGGTGTAAGTTATCTGGTTGGACGACCGTGGCAGTATCACCCAATTTAGACAGGAACCCAGCGGGAGCGACATCCACAGGAATCGTGCCTTCCTTCCCCTACCAGCAACCACTCGGAAAGACTTTCAGACCCACATATTTAATATTCTCGTGCTCCACGTAAACACGGGCACAGTTTGAGCAGAAGTATCGAACTCAGGTCCTCCCACTGCAATCCCCGATCCTTAACTACTGAGTTGTCCAGCCCCTTTATATAGCTGATTATCATCCTTCACGATTAAAACTCGACACAGAGTTCCATTACGTGAAACATTTTCATCTATAAAGTTTTCACGTCATTAAGTTGCATCATATATATACGTCATGACTATATTTTTGACGTTTTAATGCCTTTTCTTTAAAAAATACAATTCAGTGACCTAAGATGAAATGCTCTCCTAGTTCTAACGCGTCGATTCATGCATAATGCTATTTAGTTTTAAACGTAAATTACGTCGAAAACCAATAATTAAAAAGTAAAAAATAAATTATGAGAAAAAACGAGTTTTTCAATGTCCTTCCCTACCAACAGCGGTGCACGGAAAAGTAGAAAATACATTTTAATCACACACAAAATTGAACTAAATTGAGGGAGTAGGCAGATTCATCACAAAAATGAATTGCTATATAAAAATTACCATTATATAAAATTAATAATATGCAAAATTGTCGCATTCATTTTATCTGCCTACTTCCTCATTTCTTTCGACAATTCTGCATAATATTAATTTTGTATAATGGTACGCTCTGAATCTGCCTACATCCTCAATTTGGTTCAATTTCGTGTGTGACTAAAATTTATTTTCTACCTTTACGTGAGCTACTGTTGTTTAGGGGAGTACATTGAAATACTCTATTTTTTTTTCTCATAATTTATTAATTATGAACTGCGTTTACTTTTATATATCTATCTGCTATGTCCAGGACCACCGATAAGGAGGAGTCTAAAGGATGCATTGCAGAGGGGCCTGGGAAGCTTGGGAGTTCGGACCGCATAAACAGTTTATGAAAAGGTCAATAACATGTAAAGTATGGTATAGTGCGTGTGTGTGTGGGGGGGGGGGGTGTCATTTGCTGCGTGGGGCCCGAAAATTCTGTCATAGGCACTGGCTATGTCCGCCGATAACTATTCTAAAACTTCACTGATTTTTATGAAATTTTCAGATGTGGCGTAAATTTATATTTTACATACAAAATTCGTTGATGTGGGTGATCGGATATAATTTGTGTAAACTGTGTATTAAAATTTTCTGCCCGATAACTCATCAAAAGCAAATCAGATTTTAATGTGATTCGCATATAGTTTAATCTTTCACAGACCAAATTATATGCTGAAAGTGATTGGGAAAAATTTGCGTAAGCTGTGGCAAAAACAATTGCGGAAATAAATGTTTCTCCGAAAACACAACTGATTTTTTTTAACCAAATTTGCTGATATGGTGTGTAGTTTGATATTTTATAGATCAAGTTCGTTGCTCTGAGTATTTGTGGTAAAAAAAAACTGTGTCTTCCATATCTAAAATTTTGTATTTGTAAATTAAAAGAAAAAATTTCTGCAATTGCATTTCGTATTTTGAGTTATGGTACATAATAGTATTTTAACAGTAATGTTTGAAATTTTGAAAATGTTTCGGAAAATTATTCGAATCATGCATTATGTTAAAATACTATCCTGAATATTAATATTTTGAAGTTTGATTTGATTATTAAATAATTTTGATTTAAGCAATTTTAACCATATTCTGCTTTTATGGTAAATTTTATTTTAAAGATTTAATTGATATATATATATATATATATATATATATATATATATATATATATATATATATATACATTTGCTTCTATTTCGAAATTTTTATTCTTCTGAACTTTTTCTCGTGCAATTTTAGTAGCGATTATTGCATTAATTTATCAAAAATTTTAACCTTTGATTCAATTCATCCTGATTATGATACTAACCTGATTTTAACTTTCCAATTCTGAATCTAATTCTGGCATTCGTTATTTTGATTACTTAGACGCAACTCATGAATTTGCACAAATTAGTTTCGTAAATAATTTTACAATATTCTTTATCACAAAAAATGTTATCACATCAATTAAAAAAAAAAAAGAAAAAAAAACCCTTCGAAACTAGAAAAGCCATTAGATACATTTTGATTAATTTCCTTCATGGTTCAATTATTTATATTGTTTTTCTTTCCAATCGGATATCATACTCTAAAATTTAATTAAATGCATTGTACTACTATAGTATTTTGTACTTATATATTTTATAATTTTATTAGGACATGTCCCATCAAATATATTTGATTTTGAAAATAGACAATTTTAAGAAAAGCCACATTTATTGGTTTCTAAAAAAAGGAAGGGCTTGGCTTTTAACTCTAAAATTGTGTATGCCTCTTTATATAAATATAGCATATAAAATAAGAAAGATCAATCGTGCATAAAGCATTGATTATGAAACACTGCAATACGATTTTATTTAAACATCTCCAAAATGCGATACATTCAGCGGTGATATTTTTAAAATTATCACAGTACTACAATAATTTATTATATTTGAAAATTTCATCGGAAACAAATTAACTTTATTCAAATAACGTCATCGAAATATATATATAGCCTGGCTCTCTATATAAAAGCAATGAATATTTCATTCATAAACTATTTTCCATTCCTTTCATTCAGTGGCGATATTTTTAAAATTATCACAATACTGCAATAATTTATTTTACTTAAAAATATAAAACCATTGAGGTAAAAGTATTTTCTAACTCCATGCTTAAACCTTCATCGAGAAACGCAATACTATAGAATCGTCTGCGTCTCTATGTAAAATCAATAAATGTTTCATTTATATCAGCTATATTGCAGACTCCAGAGTTAAGTAATTTTGTGTTAAAGAAACTCAGCAATTCTTATACAACTCATTTTACAGTTTGATGTGTTTACATTCTCCATACGTGAAAATTATGCTTTGTTGTAGAAATAGTCAAAGTTGGATGATCATTTAAACTCCAAAACATTGTAATTGTTGGCGCAGTATATAGATGCACAGAAAAAAAAACTAAAGCGGTTTTAGGACGGACGCAACACTAAATATAAATTAAAAAGAACTTTAAAAATCACCATATTTTACCATATTTAATTTTGAAGTGGGTCACGTGATCTCTTCTTATAATATGGGTGCAATTATTATTTTAATTTTCATTTAAAGAACTACCGAACATATTTTGCTGAATTTTTTTTATGTATTTCATGGGATAATTTGAATATTTCCTAAAATTTTCGAAGCAATTTGTGAATTTTAAATTTGCTTAAAAATGTTTGAAAAATTAGGTCCCATAGGATTCAATGTATTTCATTTCTTCAACCGGAGTTCAATCCAAAACTGATTGGATGATATTATTCATTTACATTCCCATATGTCCCACAGACCGTTTCAACAACATACTAAAATTTCATTTTGATAAAGTCATTTTTACGGCAGATATCGTGCGAACGGACGGACAGACAAAATGAACAAAGTCATAAGCACTTTTCAACTATGTTGTAAAGTGTTAAAATTGTATTTCCATATGTTTCTCGTTCATTCCCAAAATTTGGCTCAAATACAGATTTTAAGAAAAAATTTTACAAATTTCGAATGAAATGCTAGAAATTAAAATTTCATATTTATGGTATTTTGTAATATATACAAATTTTAGCTCGTTTTGTAATGAACAAAATGGCTGTTGAAATGGACCAATCCTCGTCGAGTAACTTAAAATGCAATAACTCTAACAGAAACGCGTTCCCATTGCAGATAACAGTATCCATGGTCTGGTTCCAGAGTTTAATGCTCGCATCAACATGGAATAACCAATACCGGCACAAAAAAACGTGCTATGTACCACAATTTTGCTAATTTTTTCTATAAAGGACGACAAATTTAGATCTACCATACATCCGGCATCAAATTTCATAGATATCGAGCTCAGGCTGCACGAAACTGTAACGGCCGAGTTCATACTACAAGTTCCTTGATTTGGTAACTCCTCTTTCAAGCGGGTTCTGTGACTATGGCAAATACAAGAGAGGCGCAACAGCCCAGTGGTTAGCACGCGGGGATTGCACTCAGACGACCCAAATTCGATTCTTGTCTCTGCGCAAAAAGTCCTTCCGAGAGGTTGGTGGTAGGGGAAGGAGGGTACGGTCCCTGTGAATGTCACCCCAACGAGTTCCGGTCTAAATTGGGTGGCACTTCCGGCCGTCTAAACAGTTACTTTACACCTTCGGGTATCATCAAAAATATTGTCATCACCTATATTACAGAGATCTTTATATCATCAAAAATTGTCCTCACTTTTTTGATCTTTGATCAGATCGCCAACATTCCTTAAGATATCTTTAATACATTATAGTCCATATCTACAAAATTTTACACTGTATATTTTAATATCTATATCTACAAACTCCTATGTTAATCATTTCATGCCTACTTATCTGTGTCACTGGAAATGATTACTAAATCATATTAATAATATTACAAAATTGTACTCACAAACTAATGTATTTGTCCTACTATGTTTCTACATCTACTTTTAATCCTACGTTTAATGATTCAACGTTATAGTTTATTTTCTTCATATTGTTTAACTTCTGTACATACTTTCATTCCTACGTTTCATTCCTACGTCTGCAGAATTTATGTCTACACCTGAAAAATGTAACCTCATTGTAAAATTTTAGATTCTTAAATAAGCTGCAACAGACCGTCGGAACATTGGCCCTGGGAGTCGGTTTACGCTAAGTCTCTTTCCCGGCCGTCCAAATGGATACTCAAGTCCTCCGGATGAGTCGGACGGTCTGAGTCTTCAACACCTTCGCGTAAAAACAGTTACCTTACATCTTTCTGGTAGGTCGGACGGTCGGGGTCTCAACAACAACAACACCTTCGGGTAGGTCGGACGGTCTGTGTCGAAGAAGAAGAAGCAAATACAAGAGAGGGGAGGGATAGCCCTGTGGTTAGAGCACGGGAATTGCACTCGTGAAACCTCAGTTTGATTCCCAAACTCTCCCCGTGTCTGCACTGAGTACGGGAACGTTAAATCTGTGAGTCTGAATGGTTGGTGGCAGGGGAAGAAGGGTACGATCCCTGTGGATGTCAGCTTCACTGGGTTCCGGTCTAAATAAGGTGGCACTGCCCCGGCCGTCTAAACAGATACCTTACACTTTCGGGTAGGTCGGGCGGTCTAGGTCGAAAGAAAGCAAATACAAAAGGACCTAAACACGTACATCTCAAACTGCTGATAAAGTAATAAAATTAAAATAACTTCATTAAAAGCAGCATACAACACAAAATTAATACCGTTGACTGGTTTTAATGGCAAGAAACAGCCTTCTTTGTCAGAACACACAAGAAGTGCAACAACCTTCACTCGTAAGAGCTAGATCGGCTATTGAAATAAGAACAACAAACGTGGCTGGATCAGAAAAAGGGGGAAAGAGAAGAAAAAGAGGTAAAAACCAAGGAGGAAGGAACAAAAGATAGGACACAATGAATGAACAGTAAAATTCCAAAGAAGAACGTAAACACCCAACAAAATATTCAAAGCACTTGTTGAGTGAATAAAAGTACCAACGTAAGAGCCGTATTAAATTAAAAAAAGCAACTAACCGGTTTCGAAAGTTATGTGAGTCGACCAAATCAGAGGCAAAAATAACAAATCAAATACCAAAAAATAAGTAGAACAGAAAATAGGTATGGAAACTAAAGGAACTAACTAACATTGTCAACAGATACTTTGGGAAAAACAAGAATTCAAGAATTCTTAGATTACCGAAATAAGAAGGAAGCAAGCAATTGAAAGCGAAAAATTAAACCAGACATTTCCAAGCAAAAGAAAAGAAACTTCTTGGAACTCTAATCATGTTTTTAATTTTTTGAAAGCTAAGATCCTTTTTACTTTAAGGATATTGGACTTTCATGAATGTTTCTCGATTGTTTCTCAGTCAGACTCCCTTATTATTGATAATTGTCCTTTCCTCTCATCTACTTGAAAATCTCTCGTTTTCATTAATTAAAAAATCTTTACTCGTTCTTGACTCATTCAATACGTTTATTTAATGATGGCGCTTTCAACACTTGTAAAGAGCCTTGCTGTCCCAACCGGGAATCGAACCCTGGATCTCCGAACTGACCAGCTGAGGCTCTTCCGTTGAGCTACTGGGACGAAATTACAAGCTCTTATCGTAAAAGTGGACTCTGCATTCTTCGCCCTCTAGTGTCAGATTGGCCGGGCAACTGACAATCTGACTGACCACCTCCTGTTATTTATATTTCAGGTTAGCCTCCTACGACTACTATTCTTAGCCTGCGAGTCTATCCTCCTGCTCGTTTATCCTCCTGCTCGGCTATCCTTCTGCGAGTTTGAAATTGGCGCTCAATATTCCAGAATTCCCTAAATCCGTACTAGTTGTACTAGGGTCACTTTCATACCTCCGACATCTTTGGACTTCCACCTTCAGGGTTTATTTGTTCGGGCGCGATTGTAAAGAGCCTTGCTGCCCCAACCGGGAATCGAACCCTGAATCTCCGAACTGGTCAGACGACGCTCTACCGTTCAGCTATTGGGACGAAATTGCAAGCTCTTATCTTTGCTCTTATCTCTGCCCACTGTCTGCAATGGTGCTTGCGTTGGCAACTATTTTTCAATATACCTTTTCGAATACATTTCATCTCCCGATTTCTTTCTGATCTCCAAATAATCGATGAATACACGCTGAGACAGTGCATTTTCCCTCCAGCAGGGAAAGTCAAAATAAAATAAAATGAAATAAAAAGGAGAATATCTTGCTGATACAGATAGCTACAAATATAATTTTCTAAGTATGTCCTATCACGTACTCCTCCTTCACAATGCCTTCTTCAGTCAGGAAGGAAGTACTTGGGAAATCCCTTCTGTTGATTCTTTTCTAGTTCCATGTTTATTCTTGTAACTTCAGGAAGTGATCATCGGTACTTACAAGTCTTCCTGTCAGAACATAGAAATATGCAAACGGACCAATATATCTTTAATTATGGTCCATAAATTCTTTTTCAATATAAAATTCTTCTTTGAGTTTTACATTAAAAATTAGCCAGCTTTTCATTTATTAATACACTGTTGAATACATAAGTTTCACTCATATTACTTTCATATTTTCTGAAGCAATTTACTTATTATTTGTGACATCTAAGCTACTGCGGATTAGAAGATAAATTAAAAAAAACAATAATAATAATAATAATAAATCTAAATAAGTACCTCACATGAAAAAAATCCCCCCAAAACTTCATAATTTAGGTGCGGAGAAATTTATAAATTGGAAAATACACTTAACTTTTATTCTTCTGTGTTGTTTATTTCATAAGTCTTTTAAAGGGATCTTACTTTAAAAGGGCACGCAATAAAGCAAATTAGCGACATATTATATTTAAAGTATTTTTACTTTCTCGTATGTAGTATTGAGAAAGTATTGTTTTCACGAAAGTTTTCTATTTCACGCTTTTGACGTCAATATATGTTTTCGACCCCATATATTGGCCTTCTGAACACGTTTAAACTATTTTTGGAGTGGTGTCCGTCCGTCAGATGTTTGTGGTCGATTTCTTGTGCACACGATAGCAACCACACATATTAATGAATTTTCACAAAACTTTATATCCGGCTTTGTTAACAAAAATCTAGAAATAGATAGATTTTTTTTTAATTCGGGCGCAAACTTCGAAACTTATTCGAAAATTTATATTTTTTAACATGACAGAATAGGATAAAGTTTGACATAATCATGCATAAAAGGGTTTATTTATGGATGAATGATCACAATACTTAATAGTTTCAATCATTGTTGTGAAAAATAGCCGCGATACAATTTTTTTTGTTTGTGACGTCATTAACTCCCCCTCGGGGAGGGAAAGACCTGGGGAGTCCCTGACATTGGGGGGTCCGTGTCAAGTCCCCCTGGGGGTACTTGACATTGTACCCCCAGGGAGTACAATGTCAAGTATGGTATGAATCGAAAGATATTCTCAAGCCTTTTAAAGTGAAGGAAACACGCTATAATTGTAATCATTTGACCCACGATATCGATTTTTCAAAAATTTTCCTGTAAAATTTGAAAAAAAAAATGAATTCTGGTATGAGAAAGTTGAGTTGAGCCCCACTCCAATTAATTTTATTATACACTAAGAATAAAAATAAACTTCCTTCATTATTACTCAAACATATAAGTTTACCATATGTTCTGCTCTACACCAAACTAAAGTTTTTAATCTTCATACGACGTAAGTAACTGCTTTAAGTAAAGTAGTGAAATGAGAAAATATCAAATATTTCTCTTGCCATCATAGAAAAAAAAATGAAAGTAACACTGCAAGAGTAACAACATCTACTACAAGTGCATATGAGTTTAATTTAATTGCGAGAGTTCTTAATAAATTTAACTTTATCTAAATTTAATTTAACCCAACATTAAATGGCTCGTGACAGCTATTGAATCAATTTTCAAACTAACGAGAACAAACAGAATTAATTAATTATTCATTTCACGTTCTTACAATATCTTATTTCATTCTTGCTTAAACGGGTTTTATAAATTTTTTCTGGTTTATGAAAAAAAAAAATTTCGAAAATTGAAGGTCTTCTCCTGGGTCGAGCTTCTTAAAAATTAATTAACTCAAACGTTGTAATATTCATTAAATTTTCTGAATTTATTTCAGACATAAACTTCATGTGGTAAAGTAAAATTTCAAATACCTTGAAAACGGTTCATGGTCACTTCTAAACAATGGTATCCATTTATTATGGAATCCCATTTATTCATTTATTAGATCCAGCATTTACGGAAGAAATCTCAAAACAGACGTTAGATTATTCTTCAAGTAAAAGCAAACTATTGTTTTAATAATACATATTTTACAATAATTCTATTATAAGAGATATGCAATCTAATAATCGCATCAATATGTTTTTACTTAAATATAACTATACATTTAATATTTCAAAGATTTTAATGAAACTGAAATATTTAATAACGTAAGTCTCTACAAATAAAATAAAACTACCGCTTTAGTATATATTTTGCACTATCCTATGTAGGGTTTCTATCTTATATAAAAATATAAAAAGAAAAAAAAACAGGGTAATTTGATAAAATGTACAGATCAAAAGCTGTACTTTAATCTAAAATCTAAAAGAGGGCCCACTCAAAATTTAGAAGAAATATAATCGCCTTAGTAGCTCAATGAGAGTAGTCTAACTAATGGGAGATCGGTAATTAATTTTCTAGCTAAGACACGAGATCTTTACACCTATTATATCAGGTATCTAATAAGAGTGATATGTGTTCATTTGTATGTAAATATATAATAAGAATGATATGTGTTTATTTGTATGTAACTGTATGTCAAAATTTGGAGGTTTCTAATAAAAATGATATGTGTTTATTTGTATGTAAATATCTAATAAGAGTGATATGTGTTTATTTGTATGTAACTGTATGTCAATATTTTCGAGGTTTCTAATAAAAATGATATGTGTTTATTTGTATGTAAATATCTAATAAGAGTGATATGTGTTTATTTGTATGTAAATGTATGTCAATATTTTCGAGGTTTCTAATAAAAATGATATGTATTTATTTGTATGTAAATATCTAATAAGAGTGATATGTGTTTATTTGTATTAACTGTATGTCAATATTTTCGAGGTTTCTAATAAAAATAATATGTGTTTATTTGTATATAAATATCTAATAAGGGTGACATGTGTTTATTTGTATGTAAATGTATGTCAATATTTTCGAGGTTTCTAATAAAAATAATATGTGTTTATTTGTATGTAAATATCTAATAAGAGTAATATGTGTTTATTTGTATGTAACTGTATATCAATATTTTCGAGGTTTCTAATGAAATTAATAAAAATAAATAGAATAAATCTCTTCACATGTTACAAAATCTTTACATCTATTATGTGCGATAATTTCTGTACCCCTTCCCCAATTATTTATCTAATTATACCTTTTCTAATGTCTCGAAAAAAAAGAAAAATTACCGATATAATTATTTTGAAGCATGAAGAATTATTACTACCTTGTGTGTAAATTTCCAACTATTTCTGAGATGCATCTGACTACTGGCCCTTTAGAACAGCGTTTCTCAGCCGCCGGACAGCGACCCATTACCGGGCCGAGAGACATTCTCCTTTGAATTGGTTGTTTTAGTTTTCTAAGCATTTTTTATGAATAAAAATTTCATAGTAGAAATATTCTAAGGAGAATAATATTCGTGAATGTGTGTACAAACTCAGAACCAGAACGCCTAAAAAACAGCTGTGTAGCAAATTTCAGTGACCAAGCCACATATTTTGAAACATGTAAGTATTCATGAATAATCGGGAATTTTTAGACATCAAATGGCGAGCTGGGCGGTATATCGCCTGGCGTTGTGGATTGGCGTATTGTCGATGGCTTGTAACCAATGAGCAAGAAACTATAAAGAAACATTTTCCACTGCCATTGAAAATTAAGGCAGTCTGTTATCAAATCTAGTAATACTGAATACAGTTTCTTCGGAAGTTCGCATTGAAATGTGTAAGTACTTGTACTGAAACCCGAGTGCAGTGATTATAGACCTACAGATTTAAATTTTAATATGAATAAGAGTCTGCTCCAGCTGACTTATATGGTAGATTACAATGGATAAATTTTTCTCGATACCGTTTTTCTTTTAAACCAACATCAGTAAAATCAATTTCATAATACAATAATCAATTTTACACTGAATAATATTATACATTTTTAGTGATCAGAATGGGATATGCCAATGAAAGTCAGCACAAAAAATAATTTAATGATGTTGGCATGAGAAAATTACAATATGCTACAAGATTTCATTAGTCCAGTGATTGATAACTTAATTAAATATAATTTTATATTTGTCAACATTCCACACCGTGTACATAAATGTACCAATATGCTTTATGATTATACCATGATTAATTATTAATACTTATGTTAGTTAAAAAAATTAGAAATGTATTTACGAATAAATTAGATGGGACCGGGTCCTTGTTTTATAAAAAAAATAATTTACCAGGTCGCGGTCTCACAAAGGTTGAGAACCACTTCTTTAGAGGGCTCCCAAATTCCAAAAAATCGCCAAATTTGCAAATTCAAATTGTTATTTCTCAATATCTAATCATCCGATGAGGATGAAATTTTGAAGGAAGAATTTGGTAAGAAAGGCAATTTTTATGATATGGAGTATTTAAAAGCTCTTCAGCGGAGCTTCATCCCTGCGGTACTATAAATATATAAGTCGTTTTTTGGAAATCTCTCTATCTAATAATTTCAATAACATGGAATATTAAGACTGTAACTTGATTCTATTGTGGACTGCTTGTTATTAAAAATTTTTCTGACCGGACAATCCAATCAAAAGTACCGTCGTACCCACTACAGATAATTGCGCCATTGTTTTTCTTATAGAACTCAAACTTGAATGCAAGCCGACATCAGCTTTACTTTGCTCGCTAAAGGAAAGGATTGTTTTTGCGTCGAAGTTACATTTGGGCAAAATTAAAAAATATATTCGTTTTCGAAGGTGCTGATTACAAAAAAACGCAAAGCATTCCGTCCATCTGGAGCCAAATCGAAGTAACTCAGTTTTCTCGAAGCCACACAACTAAATTCTGTGAAGTAAAATATTGTGCAAAGTTAGGTTGCCACACAAAGCAGAAAGTAACACGATATATTTTTTTAATTTTACGCAAATCGTGAACAGTATGCGCATGATATTGCAATATCTCGGAAACTACTTTTTTATTTCTCTCTACCACGACCGTCCGACCTACCCGAAGGTGTAAAGTATCGGAAACTAATGAAGCAACTGAAATCAAGTTATGTACAACTGCAGCCTGCTACATGCTTGTAAAGCAATGGTGATGTTTATTTTTTTATTCTTTCATGTTGCACCGTGCCATGCGTATTATACGCATGCACATTTTGCACTACAAATTTTCATAACCATTTTTACTCCAAAATTACTTAGCTGAATAAAGCTGAATTTTGTACAGAGATGAAATACTACATGGTTGAGAAAACCCTTCCGCGATTTCTCTTTTAATGTTTGCCAGAATCGGACGCTGTCACACGCATAATACGCAAAGGAATTTTTCCATTTATTGTTGTTTATCTAAAACTATTCAACTGAATGATATCAAATAGTGCAGAAATGGGTTTTTACATAAGTACGATTACTTCATTAGTATATTTTCAAGCGTGGAAAATAGTTAAGATACGAGGAGAAAACTGAGCACTGGAAAACGACATTTACTTTGAGGCAATTTACTTTACCGTCACTGTCTGTCAGTCTGTCGCCTAATTGAAGTTATCTTGTTTCCTCCGAAACTACTCAACCAAATGAAAATAAAGTTTGTACAAAGTTAAGCTGTTACACAAAGAAGAAAATAACGTAGTATTTTTATTTTCAAAATATTGTGGAAGGATGCATTTCTTTGCAAGATCACATACGAAGAATACAAATACATACTTTATTTTCTAATTCATTTTAACTAGAAAATTTTGACGTTTTTTTTACGCCAGATTTTTTATCCCCAATTATTTTGGGAAGCTATATTTCTTTGCAAGATCACATACGTAGAGCACAATTGAATCGGCATATTTCACAAACATCATAAGTCACATTTTTTACGAAAACCGAATTATTGTTGTTTGGGGGTCTTTAGAGGTAGACAGCAGAAGTCTCATTGAATTTAACGTGTTAGAGGCCCTTCATTTTAGCCATCAAAACAAGTTTAAGCTACTAATAAAGTACCTATAAACAAAAAGAAAACTGACAATATAAGAGAAGTCAAGAATAGCATTCCAGATAAGCATCAAAACTTTTATGAGGAAATTCTGAACTGGATAACCGAACACGCTAATTTAAACAAGGCGAAATCAGATGGCGAATATTTGAATGATTATGTGCCTTAAACAAATATCTTAAGTTTCTTACAATTATCTTCATATATGCTAAAAAATAAAGAGATATTTTGTAGTTTGAGAATAATATAGTCATTTTTCAAAAGTATTTTCTGACTATGTTTTTCTTTTATCCAAAACGTCATAAATCAATGAACTTAAAAATTATAAATTTTGAATGTTTTTCAAGAATTCTTGTAGCAAGACAAAAAACCATTATTAAAAAAGGTTATAAAAAATATGTTGAAATTTTTTTGCTATCGTAATTTTATTCCGATTTATCTAGTTTTTATTGATTCCTGAATTTTTTTTGTAAACGTGACTTATGATGTTTTTGAAATGACCCACGCAATTGTGTACTTTCGTTTCATATTTTGGACTAGAAAACTTTGACGTTTATTTGCACAAGTAAGTAAGTTTTTCTTTCTCAAAGTATTCTGGGCGAAAATATTCCTTTGCTACATCACGTATAATGTATGTACATAAAACACATGCGCTTTTCTTTGTGTGTATGTGTTTGTGTTCAATTTTCACCTCGTCTGATCCAGTTTTTGACCTCCTACTTTCTCCTACTTTTTCCAATTCACGCAAAATAAATGTAAAAATACTTTAATAGAAGCTATTCAATAATGGACTTAGTGTGGACGCCGTACTCAAACGCGCATTTAAAACTAGAATTCTTGTTCATACAGAATGCAGAAGACGTCACATGAACAGTAATGTGCTCATACCAACTTGTTTCCATTGCAACATTCATTTTTTTTTTACAAATTTTGTTTAAAAATTTTGTTTTTCCAAGGACATATACTATTAAAATGCATATTTTGTGCAAGTCGCTGAATGTTTACAATGTTCAACATTCTGAGCACTGAATGTTAAATTAGTGCTCTTGTTTTTGTAGCTCTAAGGAAATTGAAAAATAAAAAAATCAATTAATGGCACGTTAACGAAATATTTTGCGCATGTCCAGTGTATCATAAAAAGCTATTTTTAAATAATTCGCTTCGCATTAAGTAATAAATATCTTTTTCGACAATAATGTTTAAGATGTGTGAAATTCAAAACGAAAGGAAAATATGGGCAAAAATAATTTGAAACTGCATTATCAGAACTTCCCTGTCAAATATGAATTATTACTCAGTTACTACATGTTAGGCCTGTCATATGTCGGTGTGCATAAAGTTATGCAAAATATTAACTCCATCCGCAACCAGAATTTACGCCCTTAAAATCATCATACACCACACACATATTTCCATGAAATACTATTAATTACAGTACGATTACTTAACAAAACGTAATTACTGTTTATAAAGTTTCGTGAAAATCCATTAATTTTTGTGGACGCTATTATGTACTCAAGAAATCAACCACAGACATACGGACCTTACTCCAAAAATAGTAAAAACGTATTCAGGAGGACTTAGAACATATATTGGCATTAAAATCTCGAATTCGAAAATATTCGTGGAAAACAATACTTTCTCTATACTATTACATACTATAAGAAATAAAAATAGATCACACATACCAAATCTTCCTAAATGTTGCATACCCAAAGCTACATATAAGTTTGGTCACTGCAACTAGAACTCAATCTTTATGAAGTTTCATGTTATTAATGCGGTTGAACTGAAATTGTCGATTTCCATGCCTAGTTCGCAGAACTGTGTAACGAGTAACATAACGAGCAGTAACAAGCACATAAAAACCATGAAACCATTCCATAAATGGTGAAATAAGAACGAAATACTAGGGAAAAATATAATATATATATATATATATATATATATATATATATATATGTATATGTATGTATGTATGTATATATAGTATATATAGTATATATATGTATATATATATATATATATATATATATATATATATATAATATATATATATATATATATATATATATAATATATATATGCATATATATAATATATATATATGTATATATATATGTATATAATATGCATATATATATAATATATATATGTATATAGTATATATATATATATATATATATATATATATATATATATATATATATATATAATCTATCTATTTCTTCAGAAACATACATTTTTGTGTTTGCTTCGATAAAATACTTGGACCCGATGAAGAGTTTTGGAGAAGTGAAAAAATCCATTATTTAGGCCTAGACCTTGTCTACGTGTATAGTATTAATGCTTGGATTTCATTTGTTTTTCTTTTATCGATTCTATACCATTGATTTTTGATGATTTTCTTTAACCTGATGATTCGAAATTTGTATTTTTTCCATTTGATTGAAGATTTGCGGATTTATACTTTCATTTGTAGGCTTGTTAGAAAGTTAGGTTTTTCGAGTTACAGCTTCTCAATTTTCTTTCATTGGACTTTCAAACTATTATTATATATATATATATATATATATATATATATATATATATATATATATATATATATATATATATATATATATATATATATATATATATATATATATATATATATATATATATATATATATATATATTCTTTTCTCTTATCGGCATTATGGCCGTGAATTTGCTTCTATGGTGATGTTAATATTACTTGAATTGTATTTTTATTTTTTTTATTTTTACATAATTCTTATTATTACATTTCAAATATATATATATATATATGAATGAATTAATGTAAAATATTTAAAGAGATATAATAAAGCATCCATAACAAACAAATAAAAGAATTCAATTTTTTTAGTAATTGTAAATGTACAATTTTTTAATATACATATGCTTTGTTAAACTTACTAATTTTGAAATGTATTCAGCTTGATCACTAGAGGTTTGCATTTTTAATTTCCACTTGATTGATGATTCTCTGTTTGATATTTTTATTTGTAAGGCATTTTGTAATGTTGGGGTTTTTTGAGTTGAAAATTCTCTCTATTCTTTCATTGGTTTTTTAAACTTTTATTATATATATATATATTTGAAGTATACTGCCCTACATCTTCTTAAAAATGTTATTATAAACATCAAATTTACGAAGCCTAGTTATCCTTATAAACAACTCCTATCTGTTATTAAAAGAACTACAACTAAATTTTATCATAACTTATGTTGATAAAGCTTCTAATAATTATACCATTATTAGTAAAATATATTATGTTTCTCTGTTACAGAATTACTTTAAGAATAATCATATTTTTAAACCCATTAATAATCAGTCTATCAAAATCAAAACTAAAATGATAAAATTTTATACACATTTAAATATTGATTGTAAATTTTATAAATTTCCATATGTTACTTTGGTTCCAAAATTCCACAAATCACCTCTCAGTTTTAGTACGGTCACTTGTGGACATAATACCTTTACCACTACTGCTAGTAAGTACTTGCTAAACTGTTTAAATAGAATTAATGAATCTCTTAAATTTAAGAATTCAGGATATTTCATTTTGAACAATAGTTTTGATTTAGTTAATCACCTTAGCAAGCTTCCACATATTCTTGGTTTCCATACCTTTGATTTTAAAGACCTATTTAATAATATCAATATTAAAGATTTATATAAATTTATTATCTCTCTTTATCATGATTATCTCTCTTCCAATAATGTTGCAATTAAGGTCAAAAACTTTCCTATGCTATTGCACTTTGTGTTATACAACAATTATATTATCCAAGGTGATAACATATATTTACAAACATCTGGTGTACCTCAAGGGGGCTGTAGTAGTAGTATTCTAGCCAACTTATATCTTTATTATTATGAAAGTCATTTTTTTCTCTAATGCATATATTATATATCGATATACTGACGACTTAATTTGTATTATCATTGATGATTCCTATCCAATTAATATTGATTTTTACCCCTCTAACCAAAAATTAATCCCTAATGAGCCTAGTGTTAGTCAAAGTGTGAATTATTTAGACCTAAATTTAGATACCCTCCATAATCATGTTATTAATAATCTATATGATAAAAAAATTCTTATAACTTAAATTAAGCTCCTACCATATCAATCTTGTAATTCTGCTCAATTGTTTAGAAACATCATTTTAAACTAGCTAATTCGAATACATGGACTTTCTGATCCTCAGTTTCACTATTTTCACATCAATAATCTTAAAAGCATATGTCAAAATTACCACTACCCGGAAGTATTTGTAAATAATATTATTAATAATTTCAAATACACTACGTAGTAATTTTACAATTGCATTAGTTATGCTTGATTGGATAGTTCATTTATGTGAATTTCACCCATTGTTATCACCTAGCTTTCCACTAGACCTGAGTCTGATATTCTTTACTATTTTTGAAAGACTACTTTTCTCTTGTCCTGAGTCCTATACTGATTACTATTTTTTAAGGTCTTCATTCAAATAATTTTTCGTTTACATTCAATAGTATATTCATTCCGGTATCCACTCACTTTAACGAAGAGATGTAAAATGCTCTGTCGTGTGTTCCCTTGCTAGCATTTCGACTCCCACGTGGTGACTGTACCAGTAAGTTTATATTTCTGTTTTTTATATTTGTGGTTTTTAATTCATTTGGTATATATTTCTCCTTCCACTAGCCAGTAGACAGTTCCAATGGTATCCATAGTCAAATACTATCGCCATTGTCAGAAACTGGCTATTCCATCGGTTTTAATTCGCATTGTATGGCTATCCCGAGGAGAATGCAATTTCGAACTAACCGCCATTTTATGTAGTTTCAACTTATTGTTCTCCATGTCTAGATCTTTAATCTTGAGCTAATTATTATTGCCTTTTTTCATTTTTGCCAAATTTGCTTTTCATTTTATATATATTTATATATATACATATTTAATTGTGATTTATGTATACTAATATTGCCCTCATCCCCATACCATTATAGTGATAAGTTACTTACTATTCTAATCCTTAGCCTTGGTCTATAGTTTCATATTGTAACAGATATGCTAGAGATGGGGATGGGGTTTTTTTTTTTTTGTTCTTACAATAGTTTATGCATAGTTTTCGATAAAAAATTGCAATTTCTATTTATATATATATATATATATATATATATATATATATGCATATATATATATATATATATGCGGTGTGTGTGTCCACTCTAGCTGAAACACTATAAACCAAATTTTACAACAGTTAGTAGATAAGTCATTTGTGGATTACCCTGGTGCTGATTAGATTTTGGTACGATTCGGGATTTAAAAGAAAAGGCCTTGTTTTGCAACATGGCCCACAAAAATCGTCAAAATCTAAAATAAAGGGCTACGTATACTCAAATGTATCAATTAAATGCTTGTTTCATACGTAATTTTTGACCATGAAAAGAATAAGACCAACTCCATTATTCTAGAACTATCCGTTCTTGAAACATTTTAACTTTTTGCATTTTTATTATACCGGTTTTGAAAATACATCTAGTTACCAAATGAAAGCGAAAATTGATATAAAATTGCAAATTCAGTGTCATTTCAAATAATTATGCGTGTTATTTTGTGCAATTAATAAATAAATAAAGAGAAAATGCATTTGAGTCTGTAGGGAATGTCATGTTTTGCCCACATCAAATTATTTATTATATATTCACCTGTTATATAAAATGTGTTCTCCCCATAGATTCATTTATTTTTACTGTATTAATTTGGAGATTTAAAATTTCAAAGAGTTTAGTCTTTTAAGTCATACTTTCACAATACATTCTAATCTTTTTTTAAATGTCAATATTAATATTTAACAAATATGAGGTTTGTTTATTTCCAATAAAATGTATAGACAAATGCTGCTTTGCATTGAAAATTCAATTCAGTACAATACATAGCAATGCTTAATTTTTTTTAAATGTATTTTGTATTTTGAATGTATTTTTGAAAATACATGTATTTTGTATTTAAAATTTGTAATTTGAAAAGCACTTTGTATTTTGTATTTTATGGCATAAAACCTATGTATTTTGTATTTTGCTTCGCAAATACATTTTCAATGTATTTTGTCCAACTCTGGGTGTAAATAAGCAGTATCTAGGTCTCACCTTGTAACATCATTAGGGGACTAGAGGCACAGGGGACTATCACAGGGGACTAGAGGCTTTATCAGAACCACCTAAGAGCGGTCGACTGAGGTCACTTGGTCAGCACCTTTGCCGGAGAAAGACCAGTCAGGAAACTCTCATCAGCTTGGAAGAAATCAAGACCAGCAGAAGCCGTAGACGGAAATAGATCAGGGATCGGAGAAACTATTTCATTTAGTTTTTGGACCGATAAACCCGCCCCGAAGGCATCTAAATTCAAAAGAGGGGACGATTTGAAAAATTCACAAAAAATGAAAAATCAAATATGGAAGAGGCATGATAAATAATTGTAAGGAAACCCACAATTTATATGGGCGGCCCTGGTGTAGAGCATTATTAACATAATGCCCTGTGTGTACTTATTGATCATCTCATCGCCTGCATGGCGCTGACGAGCGGCAATGACGGGTTGTGATCCACGGGTTGTGATGTACGATGTGATGTGATGCAAGATCATTTTATTGCTTTTGTGCAGAGCCCAGTTATAGAGTAGAAATCACTTCACTACAACCTAGGTTACCTTTCCGGACGTAGTCATGTGAGCTTTAATACGCCATCTACTCAAATGATTCATGCGTAGCTATGCGTCCTTGTCTCAACGAGGCACTGCGTGTAGTCTCTTTAGACAGATTTCACTCAACACACATAGTTATCACAGCGCACGTAAAGATTTTGCAGACCTTTACATTTAACGCCGACATAGAAGTCCAATCTAATTTGCCATGGCTCTCAAATCAGTCGACGTTTGTTGCCTGAATGGTTTTGAAATATCCATAGGAAGAAAATACTTATTATTCTGCAACTATTAGTTTTGTAAGATTCAATGTTTGTTGAAATTTAAAATAGTGTCTTATTTTCTGTTCCTATTTCTAAGCTTGAAGTTTTTGAAAAGAAAATTTTTCTTTGCGCAACTTCTATAAATTTAAAAGGTCTTTTTATAAGTCTATAAAAGTCCAGTCCGGGTTTGACGGTTTGACTCTCTGTCAGTGTTTCATTCAGCTATACATCCGGGGACGAAGGCCCCCCCCCCTCCACGAAAAAAAAAAAGATTATTCACTCCGCTAGAGACGTTTTATGTTGCAGAGCCTAATATTAATAAATTCAAATTCATAATAAAATAAATTCACAAAATAATTTTTATAGAAAATTTACAAATTAAACTTTACATTTCAATCCAGTTTTCACTTATCTAGCACAGCATTTAGATAATTATATATTTTTATTTCGCAATTGACTATTTTCTGAATGAAATTTTGTCGCTCAGTTGGAGACAGTCTGCATATACAGGGTATTCAGTTAATGCGGTGACAAACTCAGAGGGTTGTTAGTAGACATCAAGAGGAACAAAAATTGAAATGGAACATATTGTCGCAAACCTCATTTAGTCGGCGAAAATGCGTATGCAAGCTCTGACTCCAGAGGAGAGGGAAGGCGGATGACAGTTGATCGCTGAATGCGTTCTTGGGTTCGCTCACAATGTCTGACGTAACGTACATTGTTTTCCTGCAACACGTCCTCCCGGAATTGCGCAGAGTGTGCCAACAGCAGTGCATCGAGGCATGTGGTCCATGCATGATGATGTCCCAGTACATTCTTCCAACATGGTGCTTAACCACTTCGATGCTACATACCTGAGGAGGTGCATTAGACTGACCGAACCCGTTGCTTGGCCTCCACGTTCATCTGATCTCAATCGTCGGATCCTTCTTCTGGGATCATCTTAAATCCCTTGTTTATGAGATGCATGTGGACACACCGGAGGATCTCATAGCGAGGATCGTCGTCACTGCGACAGACATCAATAGCACATCCGGTATCTTCGAGCGCGTCTGGCAATCGTTTGCACGTCTTTGTAGACTGCGCAATGACGTCCGCGGCCGCCACTTCAAACAACACCAGTAATAATTTCGTTCACATCATTCTCATTGTTCCCTTTCTAGCACTGTACTGTGCACCACAAGCTGTGTTGTAAATATACTATCAAACAAATCTTTTTGAGGTTATTATTGTACTTTTAATCGCCCTCGCGTAACATCAGAGCTTGGATACATATTTTCGCAATTTTTACCGACTAAACGAGATTTGCGACACCATGTTCCATTTCAATTTTTGTTCTTCTTGATATCTACTAACAACCCTCTGAGTTTGCTACTGCATTAACTGAACACCCTGTATGTCTATGTGTATATATATATATATATATATATATATATATATATATATATATATATATATATACTCATGTCCAAAAGTTAAGCATAGTTGCTATTTATGTGAAAATTTCAGGAAATCTACATAGGAATGGAGGGAAACACGGTATGCGAGTGCAGAAAAAGAGTCACAATACGAGTGTCAACTTCAGTGAAACAAAATGATTAAAACAATGTGATGCTGCAGTTTGATACGGTACGTGGAAACCTCGGGTAGCCACTCATGCTACACAACGATTTCCCATACTTTCGATTAGGGTTTGGATGACTTGTGTGCACAAAGATTTCCAAGTCTCACGGAGAGAAGTTTTCAATCCCGGAACGGAACTTGGTGGATAGCGGAGAGCTGCAGGATGTCTCCCGAGCATATCCCACACATGCTCTATTGGATTCAGATCAGAAGATTTGGCAGGCCACTGCATGTGCTGGATATCTTCAGTTTGAAGGAAGTCGTCGACCAAGGCCGCAGGGAGAGGAGGCGCGTTATTATCCATGAATATGAAAAATCAGGACCAACAACACCTCGAAACAATCGAACGGTAGGCTCAAGGACTTCGTCTCTGTATCTTTGACCGGCAACCGACCCCGTGTCAAAGATGTGGAGGTCTGTGCTGTCGTCCATCATGATGCCTGCCCAGATCATGACTCCCCTAAACGGAAAACGATGTCTTTCAGTGATGTTTCCCGGATGAAAACGCGTTCCACGTTCTCTCCAGATAGTGGTTTGACGAGAATCAGTTTATAGGCTAAACCTGGACTCGTCACTGAACATGACATTGCCCCATGTTGTCCATTCCACTGCCAATGTTCCAAACTTGAGTGTAAACACGAGCGTTTCTATGCAGACGTCAGGGGGAAGCAAACTGTTGGTCGGCTGGCATAGAGACCAATGTGTCTGAGTCTCCTGTAAGAAGTTTGTCTCGAAACAATGACTCCTGTGGCGGCTGAACTCAGTTGTTTGGCAGTACGGTCTCTCTGACGTCGCGCAGTTATCACCAAACATTGGTCTTGCCGAGCGGTTGTTACCCTTGACCGACCTGGCACTGGTCGTCGGATAACATCTCCAGTGGTTTGGAACCTCTGCTACAGTCTGGAGATCACACACTGAGGCACTTTCAGAATTCGAGACGAGGGGCGCTACAGCCCAGTGGTTAGCGCGCGGGAATTGCACTCGGACGGCCAGGGTTCGATTCCTCCCACTGCCGAAACTGCCGCCGTCTTCACGCGGAGTATGATCACGTTAAACATGTGGGTCCGTCAGTCCTTCCGAGCGGTTGGTGGGAGGGGAAGTAGGGTACGGTCTCTGTGGATGATGCCTTCCCCACTGGGTTCTGGTCTAAATTGGGTGGCACTTCCCGGCCGTCCAAACAGATACCTTATACCTTTCTGATAGGTCGGACGGTCTGGGTCGAAGAAGAGGAATTCAAGACGCTTTGGTTTGGGATTGACCGGATTCCAGGATTCCAATAATTCATCCCTTCAAAAATATGTCCAGTCGGCATCTTTGTGACATCTTTCGTCCTTTTAGATTGTTAACAACGATTCGTACCACAGCAATTGCGAAATTCTGCCTCAACTAGCCATGCCGCTCGAGACCGTTTTATACTCGTTGCGACGTTCGCATGTAGACTCGTTGCGCATGTCGACGTCGACTGAACTGTTTTCCATATGCACAATGATTTATTTACCTTCGTCCCACTCTTCTCCACAGCTGATTGTGAACCACTGTATCCATTTTAACTCCGAAGTTTTCGCATTTTACGAAGTATGCTTAACTTTTGAACATGTATCTATATACACTCTTTTGCAAAAAAAGAAACGAAGCACCATGAAGAAAGTTAATGTTTTTAATGAAATTAAATATGCATACAGCTCATACACAGGTAATGAAATGATTACTAAATCAAGGCCGTACTTACCAATGGTTAGCAATTGCACATTGAATTTTCAAATCAGTAATTGGTGAAGCCCCCTTGGCAACAATGCATGCTTGTGCGGCAATGCGTATAGCTAAGGAGTGAGGCAATGCGTATAGCTAAGGAGGAGTTTCCTAATGTCATTATGCGATGCATTTTGCCAGGCATTCCTCAATTGTTGCTCCAGATCTGCTACTTTTCGGGGTGCCCGAATCTGGCGGCCTAGCATGTCCCATACATGCTCGATTGGCGAAAGGTCTGCTGACCATGCTGGCCAAGGAACAGTATCAACAACACGGAGACAGTCCACAGATATGCGAGCCGTATGTGGCGTGGCATTATCTTGTTGGAAAATAGCCCCAGAATAACGTGCCATGAAGGATAACGCAAACGGCCGCAGGATTTCATCAATATATCGTTGTGGTGTTAAAGTTGTACGCAGGATGACTAGAGGCGACGACCTGCTCTCGTAAGAGATAGCACCCCACACCATCACACCAGGGGTAATGACTATGTGCCTGTGTAAAACAAAGGGTGATTGGGACCGCTAGCTCTAGCGCCTCCACACACGTATCCGATGGTCAGCTGCTGAAAGACTGAAGCGTGATTCATCGCTGATTATTATGCGATGCCGGTCTGCTTGCAGCCATGATGCTCGGCTACAACACCACTCCAAACGACTCTGTCGATGTTGTGAGGTTATGAGCAGTCGTCTTGAAGGCCGCCGTGAGCGTAACCCCACCTCAACCAAGCGCCGTGAGTTGGTGGAAGGTACCACGGGTGGTATGGAAGAGACTGTAGCACGTTGGATGGCAGACAATGATGCCGTTGAGCCAGTTCGGGCCTGTCGCACGATCATCCGATCTTGCCTCGCATTCGTGCACCATGGTCATTCAGAGTCTTCATTCCGCCGATGAATTTTTTGCAGCAGGCATTGCTGCCAGCGCCTTTGCACAGCACTGTCCGTTCGGTGCAGGTGACGGCCTATTGTTCGCTATGACCAGCCAGCTTCACGCATCTCGACTATACGACCACTATAAGGTCTTCGGCAACATCGTAATGGCATTACTGGTTGTGTCTCCACGGAACAGCAACGCCAATAACGAGCAAAGATAAACCCTCCTCATTTTTAACCTGTTTTATAGGATGCTACTTGCGCAACAGAAACGAGCTAGCTCTATGGCTGAAGTTAATATTCAATGGCCTTGCAAATTTAATCATTGGCATACTTGGTATAAAGGAATCTGCATGCGATATTTCGACATGATCGGATTATTATTTAGGGATGCTTCGTTGTTGTTGTTTTTTGCAAAAGAGTGTATATATATATATACAAGGTAGGATCAAAAAGGTCGATGCGGTGGTCGAGCGGTCAAGAGGCAGGCGTTTCCTTGTGATCGCTCGGTTGCCGGGTTGTGGGTTCCAGTCCTACCTGCGGGCATGGGTGTTGTGATGTTGAGGTTAAGTCAGTCTTCTGCCCTAGTGGAGCCTCGTTGAAAGTGAAGCTGCATACTACCCTTCGCCATGGACCAGGGGTGGATTGGACTTGGTGCAGGCTTTCCTGCACCATGGGGATTTGTAACAACAACAGGATCAAAAAGCTCGGAGACTGTGCTGATATCTCTAACCCTGATTTGAGGAGAGGGGAACTATTTTGCCGTGACATAGAGGCACATATGATACGAGATATGAAAAGGAAGAAGCAGGTCCGCAGTGCAGGTTTTTTCCAGACAATGCGTGTCAGTGAACTGTAGTCCTTCGCGGTTGTCGAAAACGGAAATGGCTTTTGAGAACAACGTACGAATATCAAATTCTGCAAGCGTTTGGGAAGATCGCCGACAGAAACATTGCGCGTGTTGTAGCAGGTGTACGATGAAAGAGCAGTGTGCCGTGCGAAATTGTTTCCATGGCACTCCCGATTCAAGGACGACCGTGAATCCGTAGAAGACAATCCGATAACTGGACGGCCGTCAACATTAATTACGGAGGACAACATACGAAAGTTGGCAGAAATTGTGCGTGCCGACCGACGTCAAACCATCAACTTCATTGCTGAAAAAGTAGAAATTTCGTACGGGAGCTGCCAAGCTATCTTGACGGACAAACTGAACATGCATCGTGTGTGTCAACACATTGTACCAAATATGCAAACCGAAGATCAATGTGATGAGCCCATGCGAATCTCTGGAGAACTGATTGACGTTGTTGATAAAGATCCGACATTCCTTTCAAAAATTATCACCGGTGATGAGACGTTGTGTTTCTTGTACGACCCACAAACGAAATGGCAGTCCTCACAGTGGAAGTCACCATCGGCGCCGAAGTCAAAAAGTTCCGTTTGGACCGTTCAAAGGAGAAGATAATGCAGGAGGTGCTTTTTGACCAGAAGGACTTGGTGCATTCATTATGAGTTCATACCGGAAAGAGCAATAGTCAACAAGGAGAGGTACACACAGATCCTGACTCGTTTCCGTGATGTTATCCTCCGAAAACGCCCAGAAATCTGGAAAAGCAAGGATTGGGTGCTGCAACATGATAATGCCGGTCTTTCATGGTGCAGTCCGCACTGGTTAAACATGGAACGTCAACCCTTCCACACCCTCCCTACTCACCCGATCTCGCCCCATGCGATTTTTACCTGTTCCCCCGTCTCAAAAACGAACTCAAAGGACGCCGTTTCAAGAGGGCATCTGATGTTGAGGAAGCTGCGACGGTCGCACTGAAGACCATCTCGTCCAAAGGCTTCCACGAATGTTTCCAGCAACTGTACTCGCGCTGGCAGAAGTGCACAGCTGCAGAGGGGAAGTTCTTCGAAGGTGGTTGTGTGTAACACATGATATCAATAAATCATATCCGTCAAATATGCCAGTCTCCGAATTTTTTTTATCCTACCTTGTATGTACAGGGTGTCCCAAAAACATTGACTTTGGCTTTTATTTCTTAAATATTGATCTTAGACATATATAATAAATTACAAAGTTGCGTAAAAAAAGATGCAGAAATTTATGAAATCGATAAACATTTTCAGGGGATTACATTTGAAGAAATACAAAATTTAAATATTTATACAGGCCTTGTACAAAAACATTTCCAATGAGTAAAATGTGCCCATACACTAATAAGGTGATGTACAAAATTTCAGCAATGTATCATAAAAAGTCCGAGAGATATGTTTAAACAAAGTTGGTGAAGGATTAATCACAAATTAAAATGTAAATGTTTACAGCAAGAATGCAGATGACGCAACGCAGAAATGCATCATAGGCAAATAATAACTGATTCTTATCTTTAATGGATCTTTGGCATGGATGGAAAACATTCTAAACAAGCTTTGTAATCTTTGTGTAAAGTTATTATTTCTACACATTGTAAATACTTTTATACCAATAAATAGCAAAATTATTATTTATTTGTGTAATCATTGTTTTCTTTCGTAATTTGTGTATGACCCCTGAAACGCGATGATTTTTCTCCTCTGAGAACCCATGTCGATGCATCGAAAAGTGGTTTAAGTCAGCATTTTTGTCTTTTCATATCTCTAGGACTTTTTATGATAGAATGCTGAAATTTTGTACATCACCTTATTAGTGTATGGGGCGCATTTTACTTATTGGAAATGTTTTGTACGGGGGTCGTATAATAATTTAAATTTTGCATTTCCTGAAATTTAATTCCCTTGAAAATTTTAATCGATTTCATAAAATTCTGTACTTTTTTTACGCAACTTTGTAATTTATTATATATGTCTAAGATCAATATTTAAGGAATAAAAGCCGAGGTCAATGTTTATGAGACACCCTGTATATGTATATATATATATATATATATATATATATTCACCAGACATTTCCACAAAATATGTCCATATTTTTTTTCATTTATTTATTGTAGAAACTGGTAATTTAAGATGGTTATAAATAAAAACAGTCTGATATGGACAGCACATGACTTTCCTTATATAATGCAATGAATTTACTCCTTTACAGTCAAAAAATTATGTATAAGATCCACGGTACTCTGTTTTTAATTTTGAACTGTACATTTGGCGATTCTCCGGATGACAACATGTTTCAAAGTACACTATTTCAAAGTGCCCAATTAACTTATATTTCGCGCAACTCTAAATAAACAATTACCAATATTGATAGCATTCTCAATAAACGACATAGTTCATATATTAAAATATTTTAATAATTTTAATATTGTAATAATTATTTTAATAATTATTTTACTAATTCATCAATTAGGCGTCATTTTATTAATTTAGCATCATTTTTGCAATTTTGACAATATTTTCGTCAATTTGGGACGAAATATCGCCAAGTTGGCGATACTTTGCTAAATGCATCATCAAGTGTTACAGACAAAAGGGATAAAAAGCATTTCTTATATACTAGAATATATGCCCTTCATATGACGGATATCTGAATTTACGAAACATTACTTCCCATTTGGCATCATTTTTATCAACTTGCCGATATTTTTGTCACTTTGGCAACATTTAGATTAGTCGCCAAGTTGGCGAAATTCCGCTAAATTTCTTGCCAAGCGTTACGAATGGACGAACGGAGAAATGAGTTATTTTTATACTCTACTCTTATGTTCTTTCCAAGATATTGAACTAAATTAGTCGTCATTTCATTGATTTTGAATTGGTTTCATCAATTTGGCGAATTTTTATCAATTGGGTGATATTTTCGTCAATTTGACAAGATTTAAAAAGTCAGCAAGTTGGAGATATTCCGAAAAATTTGTCACCAAAGTTTTGCCAAACGTTACGGACGGAAAAATAAGTTATTCTTATAGTATATATTATATTCTTTCCAAGATATTGAATTTTCGTCAATTAGTCGTCATTTTCATTGATTTAGCGTCATTTTTATCAATTTGGAGACATTTTCGTTAATTTGGCAACATTTAAAAAGTTGGCAAGTTGGCGAAATTTCGCCAAATTTGTCGCCAAAATCTAGTCAATCGTTATGGACGGAGAAATAAGTTATTCTTATAGCAGATAAACGTCTGCTGGCGTTAAATACAAAAATGTTACTCAAAGTATATTTTCTTATGAAAGGAACGAGCTAGATCCACGAGAATGATGTCACCAAATTTATCGCATGATAGTACATATGAAAAGTGAACGTATTTCACAATAGTTAATATTTTTCTTTTATTTTATGTGATTCTTTGATACATTTATTTGAAAATGTGGAATATCTCGAGAACGGTTCATGCTAGCGTTCTAAAGTTTATGTCAATAGTTTTCTAAGTAACAATTACATAGGAAATGACTATTTGCGTATTTTGATTTTTTGATGATTTTATCAAAATGTCACTTGAAAATTTAAGAGGTTCTGAACATTTGATTGCGTATAAAAGCAACAGGCTTCCAGTATTCACGGATTGTAATTTTTGCACCAAATTTCATTCGAATCTCTCCATTCGTTCGTGAGATATCGTCTCCACAGACTCACTGACACGCACACACACATACTTACACACACCCACACACATACTTACACACACACACACACACTTTTATACTTACACACACACACACACACACATACTTACACACACACACACATACTTACACACACACACGCACTTTCACACGCACACACAGTTTTAAGGTTACTACCAAGAGCCGTGTGTACTACAATTGAAAAGTAAAAGCTTGAGAATTTAATATCTCAACATTTTTTAAACTGTGCGAACTTTCTTTTTTATTTTATGATTTTTTTGTTATTGTTGTTGCTGTTTATTTAAGCTTGGCGGATTTTTTTTAAAACTTTTTCCGAGTTTTTTATAGGATATTAGTGCTTTTTTAACGGTAAATATATTTTAACCCTTGCTTATTTACGGTGTACCAAATGAGATTATTTATAGCATATTATACTATCTCAGAGGTGAAAAAAGCGTACGTACGGCTTAAAACACGGTAGTATTAGGTCGTACGTTTCCTGCGCCCGCATACAGTGCCGACTATATATTAAAGATACCTTCACACTCACGGCACCGTAACGGTAGACAGAAGATGTAACTCCACATGACCATGGGGAACTGTGGGGGCCAACTGACGGGTCCTTCCTGCCGATCCATCTTGCAGGAAAGTTGAGATAGTCCTGCAAGTCCTGGCTGAAACATGCACAGCCGCGGATGGCAAGAAATTTGAACACTTACTTTAATACTATGATAAATAATTGTAATTGGTACTTGTAATTGTTATGCCTACTAAATCTGCATTCCTTTCTTTTTGTTTCTTTCTGCATCTGTAACACCCCACGGAGGAATTAGCGGCCACATGTTCCTATGCAAAACAGGTTTGTTTTTGTATGCCTGGCCCACCTTAATGTTTGTCTAAGACCTTTTGGACCACCCTGTATGTAACAAAGTTTTTAATACTATTTTAGAGTATTATTTTAAAGAGTAAGTAGAATATATTTCCAAGTTGTTTTAATTTTGCTTCAGGATGACAAAAAAGTATATGAAGAACAAAAATGAGAATTCAAGTCAAGGAGGGAACGTCAGGTCAAGGAGGCGCGATATCACAGCTAAATTGTAGCGTCATTGGCTTCAATTTATAAAAATCATCACATTGCGCCAAGAGTACGTCGACGTACCGCATACGTTCAGTTGTCGTCAACGGAACGGCAACAAATCATAGTTTTACGTGAGGGTGGAATGAGTCTTTGAAGGATCACTGAACTATTGAGTCGTGATGTGAGCACAGTTCAACGGTTCGTGAGAGACAACAAAACGACATGACGATCAGGTAGTGGAGCTTCCAGGTGTACCACACCACGTGAAGATCGTATGCTTCTGAGAAGCGTTGCGCGGGAGCCGTTTACCGCAGCATCAGTGTTACAACGACATTTATCCCACAGGTAACGTGGTTTCGACGCAAACAATTCGAAACCGTTTGCATGACGCAGGACTCCGAGGTAGACGACCATTTCGACACCTACCGTTTCAACGTCTTCACCGGTTACGTCGCCTTCAGTGGTGTCAAATGAGACGCAATTGGTCAACAGAATGGCGAAGCATTCTGTTCAAGCATGAATCACGATTCTGTTTTGGCATGCCAGATGACCGTACTCGCGTATTTTCGGCGCTTTCAACAACACCATCAGGAAGCTTTATCAGTCGCCACACAGCCTCCCTAAGTGGTACCATGGTTTGGGGTGGTATAACATTTGGTGGACGAACACCTTTGGTCCACGTTTTTGACAGTATCATGGAACAACGGCATTATCTGGCAGTATCTGGCATTGTGAGACCTGTCATACAACTATATCTGTCAACCAGGTCTGGACTGCTTTCCCAGCAGGATAATGCCAGGCCTCATACTGCAAGGGTAACTATGAATAGTCTACAAGGTTTTGATATCCTGTCTTGGCCAGCATATTCTCCGGATTTGTAGCCAATTGAGCTGGGACATCATGGGTCGCCGATTAAGAGAACTCCCAATTCCAGCAAACCATGTTCAGTTACGAGCCCAATTCCATGCTGTGTGGAATGCCATCTCTCAGCACACCATTGGCTATCTCATTGACGGGATACCTCGTAGTATTCAATCCTGCATAGCTGCTCACGGTGGGCCTATTCCATATTGATCTAATGTCAATAAAGTTCCATACTTTCATTTTCCAGGTATGAGTTTTTGTTCATTTGCACATCTCCATGTTACAATTTAAATTTCATAAGGATACATGAATTTCTTCATGGTGTTGCGATTTCAGTTGCGAGCAGTGTAAATATTCCAAAGTAAATATAATTAGAACCCTTTGTATTTTGTGGTGGAATCAGTTCAGTTAGCTTATTTTAGAAACTGATGAAATATAAGTAAAAAAAAGTAATAAAGCTCAAATTTTATATAATTTTTTCTTTAACAATTGTTACAGGTCACTCAGCATACTAAATGTCAACTGTGTATCTAAAACAGCTTTCCTGCAAAATTTTGATTATAAGTTACCCTTTTTGAGAGAGAAACTGATAAATACGACATTTACGAGACTTCGAATAGCCATTACGGTGATTTAAAATTTGATAATTGAAAAATGTCTGTGCTTTTCCTTAAGAGTAGCAGCGGAATGCTCAGCATGCCTCAAATGTGGAAATTTGATAGAAAAATGAAATGTGCTATCTTTGACGCATTGATACAGGAAATTGGCTAGGGCAAAATAAACCTGTTAATAACGTCTTGTCTCATGACGCCTGCCTCTGAGAAAATTTAAAACTACTTTTAGTTTCTGACAGGATGTGGGGAGGGGGCGTTGCTGTTGTTGAGACCCAGACCGTCCGACCTACCAGAAAGGTGTAAGGTAACTGTTGGGAGGAGGGGGCGTTGTTGTTGTTGTTGAGACCCAGACCGTCCGACCTACCAGAAAGGTGTAAGGTAACTGTATGGACAGCCGGGAAGTGCCACCCAATTTAGACCGGAACCCAGTGGGGGGGGGGGGGAGGAGGGGGCGTGTAAAAGGTGTCCGGCAGAGCATTGATTCGTATTTTTTGCGACAGAAACATTCTTAACAGGTATCAACAGAAGTTTTTATTCTACAATGTTAGTTTCTCTTAGTTGTTTTTTAGCTATATCTACAGAGCTCAATTTTTTTTTTTTTTTTTTTTTTATTTCGAAAACAAAGGACAAATCCAGAACAGGCTGATTAAACCTAAAACGACAGTCTGTGTTTACTGTCTTAACCACTAAATAAAAACTAAGAAAATGTTTATCAAATTGTTTATCGAAACGAAAATTGAAATTAAAATAATTAAAATTTCATGAGTGCAAATTTATATAAAAAATTTCGAATAAAATCAATTTCATTTTCATTTCTACTTTCTCGCTCTATATAATATGCATGGGTAGTTCTGTGTCCTCAGACGTCATATATTTACTTTCTGATTACTGTGGAAAATAGTATAGACAAAGTATTGTTTTCACGAAAATTTTTGAATTCGAGATTTTGATGCCAATATATGTTTTAAGATCTCCTAAAAACGTTTTGACTATTTTCGGAGTGATGTCCATCTGTCTGTCAGTCTGTTTGTATGTCTGTGATCGATTCCTTGCGTACACTATAGAGGCCACAAATATTAATGGATTTTCACGAAACTTTATATCCGGCTTTGTTATGAAAAAATCTAGAACTAGATAGAATTGTTTTTTTAATTCGAACGAAAAATTCGAAATTGATTCAAAATTTTACATTTTTTAACATGGCAGCATAGGACAAAATTTGACATAATCATGCATTAAAAGGTTTATTTATAGCTCAATGATCACGGGACTCAATAGTTTCAATCATTGCTGTTAAATATAGCCATGATACAATTTTTTGTTCGTGACGTCATTAGCCCCCCCTGAGGGAAAGTCCCCCCTCCCGAACCGGGGGGTACATTATCAAGTATGGTATCAATCGAAAGATTTTCTCAAGTCCTTTAAAGTGAAGGGTAACACGCTATAATTGTAGTCATTTGAACCAACAATACCGATTTTTCAAATTATTTCTTATAATATTTGAAAAAAAAGTTACTAAAAATGAATTCTAGTATGAGAAAGTCGAGTGAGCCACACAGTTAATTTAGCGTAAAAGTACTTTTCTAAAAATTTTCGGCTGATATTGCATATAATCCATATTAAATTTATATTTTTAATATAAATCCATGCCTCAACTGTTTCAATTTTTAGTTAAGATTTTCCATTGGTTCACAAATTGTTTATTATTGAAATTTCCCGTTAGATCATTCGATCTCGGAAGCAAAATTAAATGATTTAGAAAGAATTTAAGAAATTAATTGTATATTCATACAATATAATGATTATATAAATAAAAAAAAACCATTAAATGAACTTTTCAATATTGTTTAGGGGTTGATTACTGTTAGCGTCACGACTGTTAGAACCACGCCTTAAAGAACTGTCTTTTGTAATCAAGGACGTATGATCACTGTAAGATACTGTGATATAATGTTAGTCGGACCGCTGTTTACAAAGACTCCGAATAGTTGTTTGGGTGTCCCGAAGTCGTGGAAGTCACCCGTGAATAAGGGCCCTTTGGCTCTTGATAAAATTCATCTCTTCGATAATGACGTTGAAAATTCGTATCAATGAGTACGCTAAAAATGATGTAATAGAATGCAATTGAAACAGTCTCGAAGCTTGAGATCGTGCGAAATCTTTATTCTTCGCAAACCCATTCGAAAATCTGCAACTTTCGTATCTCTAGATTGGCTAGAAACATGTAAAATTATCTCTTGCTGCTCCGTAACATCTCTCCCATCTCCATGTGACTCCTCTGGCGGATGTCTCGTGGGCATCTCCCCCTCTCATCTCATATTTTTATATACATATTTTTCTAGACTACCCTGATAATAAGACCACCCTAACCTATTTCTTCGAATTTTGTCGCGAAATTCATAGCGACTCCTAGACCTCCGCAGTGATACTCTTTATCGCGCGAACTCGATTCTTGGAAATCTTAGCCTCCTCGTCTTTGATAACAAGCCTAATGCCTTTATTCTGGCTCCCTGGGCACATTCTGCTGGTGACGAAAGTCGGAATGGCTTTGTTTTCGAATTTACAGCTGCTTTGCCTCTACTCGAAGTTCTATGACTTCTCAAGAATCAGATATATCTAAAATCTATTTTCTAAGGTTTTCTGAGTTTCTCACAATCACCGTTACTACATCTCACTGAAAAATTTACCTTCCGAAGCCATTTTTGCTCTAAAATAGCTCGTATAGCTAGCTCTTTGATCCCCTCAAAAATGCTGTATTGAAAATTTTTCGAACTCATTTTTCTAATTTGTAAAAAATTCAAAAAAAGTGAACTGTAACACACAAATACATAGTATACATGTAAATGCATAACTCTAAAATATACGTTTTTGAATTACAAACATTTAATGATTAAAAAATAAATAACATTTACATTTAAAAAACATGCATTTCAAATTCAACGAAATTTTATAAAGATTTTTAATTATTTATATAAAGATTATATAAATATATTGATATGTTACAGATCAATTTTCCACGACTTCCTTTCGTAATATTTTTTACTAAAAAATAATTTTATTGCAGCGTTTCTGGGATCTTCAAACAACACATTTTAAAGCAAATATAATTTCAATACCAAAGCTTTTCACTGATATATATATAGCTTATAAAATGAATTAATATATCGAAACTTCTCTTGCTAATTGTCCCTATATGTTTCTGGACTAAAACTACCGAAATTTTATTGCAGATTTTTTTAAATGAGATAAAGACCAGAGATTGTTTTATTTTTTTCTCCAATAAAGGTGGTGGAACAAGTAAACTACATCCATCCAAATATACCCCTTTGAATGTAAATTAAAAGAAATGAAAGTTCAATTGTGTCAATTAGACAATTAAAATGCGAAATATTCAAGATATCCATTTCTTTTGTCTCCGACTGTACATTACATGCACCCACTCAGGCATCATATTAACATTAGTTGCCTTCAGTTCTACACTACAATGAACAAAGCATGTAAGGTCATAGGAAAATAAATTTCGATAATTTAAAAGCCCAGTTACAATATTTTATACAGAGTTTGGGTCCTAGGAACGTCCTTAAGCACCCCGAGAACTTTGTAAGGAAAGGTCCATTAGTGTAGTCTATATGTAGTAAAGTTATCATACCCAATCGAATAAAAGTGATTTCAGCGCCCCTAGCGAAGATTTTGAGAGAAAGTAGAGGTTGATCTTAAATGATAGATACGGATCTTGAAATGGATTTTTAAAATATAATACTATTTTATTATTATTTAATATTGAAGCGAAGTTTTAAACGATGTTCTAAATTTTCACACTAATGTTTAACGATATGTAAAGTGAGATTCTAACGGAATCCGTAACAATATTTCTGGATTTTTTGTGTAGATTTTTGTGAAGGATATTTCTATGAAAAAATGCGCTTGTGAGTACTTTCCGTTTGGAGCCGTGGTTGGATATTAAAATTATGACATCGACGAAACTATTCACATTCCGATCAAGATATTTTGGGAGAATCAAAATCAATCATGTGGTCCACTCATTAAATAAAAGTATTTATATATCTGCATTATATGTGATATGATAATTAATAAAACATTGGAAGCTATATAATAGCTTAATTTACGAAGTTTCTAAATTATATTACAAGATAAGATTCTTTGTTCAAAATAATACAAATTCAGGAAAAAATTATATATTTTTTTTTCATAAAATTATTTTTATACTTTAAAGGCATTTAAGAATTCAAATAGCTCTGTTTAGCTTTAAAAGTATTTCAATCTTTAAAATTATTTTACAATTCATTGTAGCTTAACTCTTCTGAAAATAAAGCTCACAAAACTTTTAAATCTTTTTTACAGTAAAAACTTACTTTTTCAAAATGATATAAATTCAGTTGACAATTATTTTTTTCTTTCCATAAAATTATTTTACAAAAACTAAATCACATCGAAAACTTTTCTCTATCAAATAGGTTACATTGAAAATCTTTCTCTATCAAATAAATTACTGAAGATTTTAATATTATTTAGCTCACCAGTTTACCATACTTTAACGCGAAATTAAATTTCGAAATATTAATGACATATTTTGTTTTTAATAAGAAAATACGTTATTAAAAACAAATTGTTGCATCAATCGATATAACTTTTGTCTACAAAATTTTATAAAATATTAATATTATACGAAAATTGCCTTACGACGCTGAAATTTTAATTTATTGACTCTGGTTTTATTTTTTAAGTAATGATTTTTTTTTTTAATTTATGATAAACATCGGCATATTTCAAATTAAAAAAAAATTGAAACACGTTTTCAAAAATTAATTATCAAAATCAAACCACAAGTTCATCTAAACTATCATTTCTAATTTTCTACAACAATCCACGAATAAATTACAGAAAAGGATCTTACCCGTTATTCTTGCATCCTTTTAGAACTGGAGCAGAGATATATCCGTTGCCCCCAGAAAGTTCACACACAGTCAGCAAGTTTTAGATCCTTCTAAAGGAAGAGTGCGAATGGTGTTTCCATGGAAACCTGCGAAAAGTCACGGGATATTTTCTGACCAATAAGGCCAAACTAATCTTGAATAAGAACACAAAGGGATTAGAAGTTTTTGATTCAAATTTGCAGTGCCACCAGTCTTTGTTTATTTTAAAGTTGAAATACGTACAGGAATCTAAAAGGAAAATTTTTGCAACCTGCATCAGATGCTAAAAGTGTTTCTTTCAGGCATACCTCCGGTGGTGCGAAGCCTCCCGGAAACATGTTATGTTAACCTAGTTTCTATTTATGTGACACAGCATTTAGATATATATTTATATAGAGCAAATAGAAAACTTGCCCTCCTAACCTAAACCTCCCCTAACGTTTCATTCGCCTAGCCCCCCCCCCCTCCCCCCGGCCAAAAGTCCTGAAAGAAACACTGGGTGCTAAATCAATGCCAATTTGCATAAATACTATGAATATATTTTGTAAATAAATAAAAATTACATAATTTAATACTATACTAAATTGAAATTAATGTGACCTCTACTATATAATTTATATTTACCTCAAAAACTTCTAGAACCAGTATAACCAATTCATGTATTAAGAATATAGTTACAATCTAAAGAATCATGTATAACATAATATCAAAATGCGCTCAAAAACTGCTGTTAAAAATTAAATTAATGTAAAATCTTCGTATGAATACGTCATGTGGTTTCAAAAGCAAAAAACAGCCTTTTTCTTCATCCAGATAAGCAAGAAGGGCAACCCCAAATTACAAAAACTGTTCGTTATTCAAGTAATATAAACAATAATCAAAATACCCTCATAAACTGTTAAGTATTGCATTAATAAGTGAAATTGCACGTCTTATTTATCCTGAAGAAGAAGGTTGTTTTTTGCCTCTGAAGCTGGTTTACCCCAAATTTTTATTGCATGCTGTATTTATACCAAGATTTTATAAAAATTAACGTCGTTAAATCTTATTAAACTAAAATTTGTCTCTTAAACCGCATAGAACCGGACGTGTCTCTCATCAAGTGTCACCTTACACCTCAAAGATTGGAGGTCCAATTTCTTCTCCGGAAATGACTTTACACTGGCGCCCGAGCAATGACTTTGACCCTATCACATGAAATAAAGAGTGTGTGAAAAAAAGATGAAGTGGAGAAAAAAGGTATGTTTTTTAGACTAAGGAGTCATAGCCTCAAATTAGGATATAAGAATGTGGGATTTCATACCATACTCAGCTCAGGAAGATCAGTCGGTTGCGCACTGGTCTCAAAATCATTAGAACGTAGTACTTCTTTAGCCATGACTTCGAATTCTTTAGCTGTAGAAAATGTTTGAATCAAGTTCATAGGAATACAGATATATGGATCCATGGGCTCAAGCTTCCCCTTCCAGTAATTTGGCTTACATTTTTTTAATATATTATACATACACATTATAGAAAAATATGCTGGGGAAATTTAATATATGGAATATTTGCCGTTTTGCAGTAATTTTCAAGCGCTGCCGATTTGTAGACGTCTTCCTGGAACTTAATTTCATCCAAAAATCTTTTCAAAGAAAGCAACTAGAAATGCCAAAAGCATCATATATTGTCAAAATTAGAAAAAATCTGAAGTGGGTATTACATGACTTTTTTTATAGTATAATGCAATGAATGCACTTCTTTCACAGTGGGAAAATGATGAAAAAATCCATGGCACAGTGTTTGTAACGTTGAATTGTACATTTGGCGCCTTTCAGGACGACAACATGTAAAACTATTTCGTACCCAATTAACTTATATTTGACGCAACTCTAAATTAACAATTATAAATATTGATAGCATCCTCAATAAGCAATATAGTCCATTATTAAAATATTTTAATAATAAATTCATTATAATTAGGGGCCAATTTCATGAACGTGGTGTTATTTTTGCAATTTCGACGATATTTTTATCAATCTGAGGTCAAATATCACCAAGTTGGCGATATTTCGCTAGATTATTTACGAAGTTCGTTAGATGTATCGTCAAGTGTTACAAATAAACGTGGAGAAGTGCATTTCTTATATACTAGAAAGTATGCCCGTCATATGACAGAATTTTAAATTTGCAAAACATTGCCTTCCATTTAGCGTCATTTTATCAATTTAATGAAATTTTTATCAATTTGGCTACATTTTCGTCAATTTGGCAACATTTAAAAAAGTCGTCAAGTTGGCGACATCCCGCCAAATTTATCGCCAAGCAGTGGGGTACGGAGAAATGGGTTATTCTTATAATCGATTCTTATGTTCTTTCCAAGATATTGAATTTTCATCAATTAGTCGTCATTTTTATTGATGTAGCAATATTTTTATCAATTTGGCGACATTTTCGTCAATTTGGCAACATTAAAAAAGTCGCAAAGTTGGCGATATTCTACCAAATTTGTCGCCAAAATTTCGCCAAGCGTTATGGACGGAGAAATAGGTTATTCTTATAGTAGATAAATGGCTAATGGCGCTCAAATACAAAACTATTACCCAAAATATCTTCTCTCGTGAGTGCAGCGAGCTAGATCCACAAAAATAGTGATAACAAATTTATCACATAATATTACATATGAAAAGTGAACATATTTCACAATACTTAATACCTTTTTTTAATTTTTATGGTATTTTTTTATACATTTATTTGAAAAATGTGCAATATCTCGAGAACAGTTCATGCTAGCGTTCTAAAGTTTTTGTTAAAAAAATGTGTGTTTCTAACAAAAAACTATATAAGAAATGATTACTTGCGTAACTTTATTGAAGATTTTAGTTTTTTTATGTTTTTCAAAATTTAATTTCAAAATTTGGGAGTGTTTCGAACATTTGATTGCGTTTAAAACCAATAGGCTTCCAGTATTCACTGATTGCAATTTTTGTACAGAATTTCGTTCGAATATCTCCATTCGTTTCTGAGATATTGTCTCCACATATACACACACATCACCTCAAAAATGTTCAATTCGTGTTCAGGGATACTTGAAACGTGCTCTACCGTCGAAAACTCGAATTCGAATTTTCGACCCAGTCACAAAACTCCCCTTACTCATGCTATGCATATAAGGAAAGTAATGCAGTGTGTGTGTGTGTGTGTGTAAGAAATTAAAAACACTAAGATGGAAAAGCATTTATATAATGCACAAATGAAAAAAAAAAGAAACACCCGAACAAAATTACACAATTTACATCACAGAGCAAAAAGTAATATATCATTCGATAGGGATTAACGTCTTCTACAAATCTCAGTATTTAAAATTTGCATAAGGGGCCATTTTCATAGTTATTTTGGTACTAACTCCAAAATCTTCAAGAGTAACTTCTATTCATTATTACATATTCGGATTCGCCGAAAACTTTCATGCAGATTTTTAAAAAAAATAATGAAAAAAGGTCTAAAATTAACCAAGAAAATCGTATTAAGGGGCCATCTAAAAATTGAACTCTGGCACAGTGATCCGATAATCTGGTTTCTCTAGTATGTAATGTTCTGTCGCTTTCATCTACTTTTGGGGGGAGTTTTGTTTTAATGTTAGTTACACATAGATAATCGTTGTTTTTTCAAATCGATGAGTTAGGTACGATGTTCCATGATTTTAATCATATGGGGTTTTCTTCCAATAACAGTGTAGTAAAAGTGAAACTTTTTGCCCAAAATTTGGTATTTCATTATTGACTTTATGTTTAATTTGGTACGATGTTATTATTAATTTGCATGCCTTTTATGTTAAGAAAGCATGGTTATGTGTTAATCAATGTATTATAAACGATGTTTGTTATAAAAACAGAAATATTTTATATTTAAATCTTCTATTTTTGTTTGTAATATCAATTTTAGGTTTTTTAACACAATATTTATACAGTGAAATTTCGAAAAAATTATTAAAATTTAATTATTCTTATCCCAGCTTTGGAGCTGGGATTTTTTTCATCTGAGGCGAAACCAGAGTTTGATCCCCCCTCCCACAAAATCAGCGCCCCCTAGTTCCACCAATGTTTATCCTCAATGGAGGAGGATGTAGCCCTTTAAACTTAGGTGAACAATCACAGAACGCAAGAAACAGGCGATTAAACACTGAAGCTCTCTAGATCTTCCTAGTTCCATCAATGTTTATCCTCAATGTAGGACGATGTAGCCCTTTAAACTTAGGTGAACAGTCACAGAACGCAAGAAACGGGTGATTAAACATTGAAGCTCTCTAGATTTTCCTAGTTCCGCCAATGTTTATCCTCAATGGAGGAGGATGTAGCCCTTTAAACTTAGGTGAATAGTCACAGAACGCAAGAAACAGGCGATTAAACACTGAATCTCTCTAAATCACAAAAGTTTCCCCATTGACGCTTGCCGACCGTTTCGTGGGTATTGGGTCTAATCCTCGCATGAGAGGGGTGAGCTCCTGCAGGCCTGGGTGTCTGTAATTGTTCGTTCAGAATCCGTTTAAACTAAAGTTCCCGGTCTAATTAATCACAGGATGTGCCAAAACCGCCCTGGAAATCGAATTTTGACTGCCAATTAAAAAATCTTGGTTTTTTGTATATCAAACACAATGGAAAATACAAAAAACATTACAAAAACAGGAAAAACTTCTGCCTTCATATTTAATTCTGTTTAATTTATTTATTTACTATTTTATATTTGCGATCAATTTCTTTCGACACTTTGGGAATGGTCCCCCATATGCATAATATAATAATCATCGAATTTTAACTAAAATGTGATTGCACACTCAATATTGAACGGGTAAAACTGAAATTTCGTATGCCAATGTTTCAGATGTAGCTGCGTCGAATGGTGCTAAAATTTTTGTTGAAAGTGAGGAAGGAAATAATACTACGTTAATGAAATAGTCCTCCCATTAATTTTCAAAAAGTTACACATTTTAAATTTTTATACGACACCCCCCCCCCCCTCCCCCCTTAGACAAACTTGGTCAATCAGAAAATTTTTATTTTTAATGCAACAAGATCATTAAAAACCGCATATCTGTATCTTTAAAATCAACTGATGATAAAGGAAAAAATCTGACTTATGCCACTTTTCCGTACCATGTGAAAGACTGTTTCATCAGTGAGAATAGGGATCATAAACAAATTGACGATGGAAATTGTTTAGATCAAAAATATGTTAATATGTGTCAAAATTTTTTATCACAAATGCATCTAAATAAAACATTACATAAACAAAGATCATATAAAGCAGTGGTACTCACTACGCGGTTGGGTATCCTATGTATTATCATCCAGTTTTATCTTTTTTGTGATATGTCACAAATTTACATTTCTAATTTGATATATAGTCCCCATTCACAATGTTCGATTTTCAATTAAATATAACTCGCTCAATTTTAAAGATACAGATATGGGTTTTTTTTTTTAATAATCTTCTTGCATTAAAAATAAAAATTTTCTGATTGACCAAATTTGTCTAAGGGGGTCGTATAAAAATTTAAAAAGTGTAACTATTTGAAAATTAATGGGAGGACTATTTCATTAACGTAGTCTTATTTCCTACCTTACTTTCAACATTTTTGCAATTTACGTTGCCCACTTATCTCTAACAGGTAAAGAATTAAAGCGCTTTTCAATCTTTTTGGGACACCCTGTATATCCCAAAAACTGGAAAGCCCATTTAACATTGGGATCTGCAAATGTCGAACACTTACAGGTAGATGAAAAATCCTTTAAAACCGGTAAACATTTTTTTTTTTAAATTCGCCTGAAAGTTTTGTATAGAACCTGAATATGTAATGAATGAGCAATGGGAGTTGTCCTTGAAGATTTCGGAGTTAGTGCCAGAATAATTATGAAGATATTGATATTTGTAGAAGACATTAATCCCTATCGAGTGATATCTTCTGTTTTGTTCTGTGGTGTAAATTATGCAATTACAGTCGGGTTTATTTTTGTTCTGTACATTCTATGAGGTATGCTACAATTCAGTGTATATCTTAATGCATCAGCAATGTAAGTATGTTTAGTTGTATATTCTTGATTTTAACTTTTTAAGGTTTTGGGGCTGTCTTCAGTCCTAAATAACTTCTGTAGCTAGTCAATAGTTCCAATTTATGATCAACCCTATTATTTACTATTTTACTATTTACGATATGATTCAGCATAATTTTAATATTATAACAATTCTGTGCCGCTAAACCTAATTAAACTAAAAGATCATTCTTAGTCCAGCTGTAATGTAAGTCCATGTGTACATATTTCTTATTTATGTCAATTTATTTTGTGTTCAAGTTATGAGTTATTATTACTTACTTGCTGTTACTCTGGAATCGTGGGTGTACTCTCAAGATACAAGAATGAGTCCCAATTTCTGAATAACTAACACGTTTATTTACAAGCACTAATAAGAATAAACAGAAACAATATGCAGCAAATAGCTCGATAAATATTTCATATGATCTAACTCTTGTGTTGGGCAAATCATTTACCATTCAATACGACGCTTTAACATTTGAGGTTGCAGCTTACTTATCACAACGAGGAGATGATGGGAAAGTTAAATCCCATATCATATGCCAGTCAAAAACTATGACCAAATCTCAACCAAACTGGCCAACAGTTGAAAGGGAAACATTTGCATTTGTATGGAATCTCGAGAAGTTCAAGACGTGAATATTTGGAGCACAAATTAAATTTTATACAGACTATCCATTAGCATTTTTGGCCAAATGTGCTCTCCAGTCATCGAGGTTTCAAAGATGGGCATTTGCTTTATAGAAGTAATATATTACAATCAAACATTGCCCTGGGTCTCAAATACGTTTTCCATATTGATGTGACTGAGTGAACTTTCAAAAAACTCGTATGACTGTTAAAAGACTGTAGTGTGAATTATTAACTTTCTACTTTAATATGTTTTATTATTTTACATTCCTATATTCTACCTTAAAATTTGATGAGAATGCTAATCCAGTATATGTTCATATACTGTATCTGGATCTGTCGAAGCTTCTGTACATCGGAATCATTTATAGTAGTACTGCTGCGTAAATTTCATTTTATTGTTCTTATTTTTATGTATTTGCTAGAGCTCAATTCTAAATTAGTTCAAATCCGTATTTAGTTACGAACCCCCAAATACTTATCTTGCATGGGGGTGTAGAGAACAAGTTGTTTGAACGAAGTTGTGAAATCGGGTTTAGCGGATTTTGATTTGAAAAAGTTATTTGAAAGTGAATCAGAATCGAAAATAGAAAATGCTAGTTTGCTAAATGTAAATGAAAATAAGGATCAAAATAAGTTAAATGACGCTAAAGTAGAAATGCCGATTTTGAACGAAGTTGCGGAGTTGAAGTTACAAGGTAATTTGAAAGTGAAACATTCATTTGAAAATGAAGTAAAACCGAAATCGGAAAGTGATTCTTTATTGGGAAAAGTATCGGTGAATGAAATTGGGATAGATTTATAAAATGAGTTTGTGGAACCGAAGACGAAATTTCAAAGTGAATTTGCTTTAGGACAGTTAGTGGAAAGTGAAACCGAGTCAAAGTTGGAAAGTGGAATAAATGCTGTAAGATTGAGATGGGTTTGGAAAGTTATTTTGAAATACGCAAAGTTGAGTGTAAGGGTTTGAAATCAAATTTGAAAGGCGATTCCAAAGTACGCGTTGAATCGATTGAAATAAATTCAAATTTGAAAGGAGATATCGCAGTTCGGGAGTTATATGTTAGTCAGTTGGATACCGAAATTCGTTAGATATGTGCTAATCAGATGGATACCGCAGTTCGCAAGTTATATGTTAGTCAAGTGGGTGCATAATTATTCATGTGAAAAAGAATAGTCATGTGGGTTCAGAAGTCGACAATTTTTCACGAAGTGCACAGAATATGTGTTAGACTGGAAAAATCGGAGCAATATCCAAGAAAGTGGCACGAACGAAACCGAAATAGAGAAGCCAAAGAAAGTAGTGCATCGATGGCGCGGATTTAGGAAAATAAAGTGAACTGATGAAAACGCCAAAAATGCACAAAGATTTAAACGTGGCGGACTCGATGCAAGCCGAATCACATCGTCTTCAATAGAAATACATAGAAAGCACGAAAGCTGAGATCCCGGAAGATCGCCCATCGCAGACAGGATAGCGGACAATTGATAAAATGCCAGACTTGAACTAACAGCAAGATGGAGAGATAAGCCTCCATTTTGCTGTTAGTTCCATGCATGGAAAGATAAGCCTTCTTGGATAAAACGACGCCAAAAGAAAGGATTCCAAAACCCAAAGTATACAACATGGAAGGATTTCGATTATCAAGAAATAAATAGAAAGGTAAGTAGAATTTGAAAAAAGTTCTGTTTCGACAGGTATATAAAATTTGTAAAATGTATGATGTGTAAATAGTGTAATATGTTTAAATTAAGTTATTGCTAAAATAGTTAAAATTTGTCAAACGAATTGTAATGGAACTTTTTAGATCTATGTATTTAAAAAAGCTCATAAAGCACTTTCGTCTACAAACGTTTATTGTTTTTTGTGTAAAACTGTGAAAATTAATTATGTTGTAAATGGAATGGCAACTTTCTTATTCCTGCAAAATTAAGCAAAATTAAGAATATTTTAACACATAGTACAGTTTAGTGAAATTAGTGCAGATACAGGTGTATAAATATGTTTTTAAAAGTGCAATTTTTAATAAACTGTGGTTCTGCAATTAAATGCAAACGAATGATTTCCTGTCGTTTTGCCTAGTTACATGATTTGATGGGTACGGGATCATTGAGAATAAATTGTTCGTGTGTTTAATGGGTTGTACTTTCAGGGTTAATATTTAAAAAAATGTTAGAAAAGGGGTTTTTGCGTCACAAAAATTTCCAGATCATGTGAGATTGAGAGAGGTGAGCAAATGAAGGTCAATTGAAGCAGAAAATAAAGTGCAATTTAAATTATTAATTATGAATGTTTTCTTTAATACTGAATTAAATTAGGAAATGCAAGTCATGGATTTAGGGTGGAAGCAACCGAAATTTGTTTTCAAGGTGCATAAAAAAAATGTAAAAAATATACTAATATATCTTTCTTTTAGCAGTCTGTTTGACTAAATGATAATCCAGATGGAAAGCCGCCCCTACCAAAAGCATACGGCAAAATGAAAAGTCACTAAGACAGCAAAGCCGGACACACACGGACAGGGTCTTCGAGGGAAGAATTGTCCGCCGGACCACCCAAGAACCAAAGTCGGGAACACCTCCAGGCACCACAAATATCGGAACCGACAAAAGAAGGCAAAAAAAAGCCCAAAGGCCAAAACGCAGCACTCTCCATACCACTCCATTGGGATTCATCCTCAACCGGATTAGTCAACAGGCTTTATTAAGCTAAAACAAAAAATACAGACTGCATCACACTGTGGAGTATAACAAGGAAGATGATAAAAAAAAAACAGACAACTATAGATCCACAAGCAAGGATCGAGAAATAAGGCGTTAAGAGGAGAAACCCAACTCCAATTGTTGAGCCATGATGGACCTCAGGTCCTGCTTAGCCGATGGATGTTTCACAAATTCCAAGATGGAAAGATGGTGAAAGTTTTCAGGAAAAGTCTTATTCCCAATTTTACGCCATAGAATGCATTCATAAACACGGTGATTGACCGTTTCGTCTTCCAGACCACAATAACAACAAATAGTCTTACTGAAAAACTTGTTCTGGTAAGTTCGAAATGCACTATGGCCTGTGAGAAGTTGATTAAAATAAAAATCCCCATAACAACGATTGGTTGAAACCACGGGTAAAAGAGCATGTAAAGATCTTTCTTTAAAGGAAGTATTCCACCGTTCTTACCATTGATTATAGATTTCCGCCCTTGTCATAGTGTAAAGCTGTGTAGCGGTTAGAGGAAAGACAAGGTCTACCTCAGGTTTTAGAGTAGCTTCTTGTCCGCCAGCTTGTTTCCGTGAAAACCCACATGGGCTTTAATCCAATGAAGATTAATTTGACAATTCGATTCGTAGATCAGGTTTCTGGCATTCTGGACGAATTTATTTGTTACATGTGGAGAGGTGATCACTTGAATCGCTAATCTCGAGTCAGAGAAAATATGCACGATATCATAACTTTGCAGTTGCACAAAATCTAGGATCTTGATAATTGCCAAGAGCTCCGCATTGAACACCGTTGTCTGGTCGTTGAGCCTATATTGTTCGCGCATTATTAGTGAACCACTTGAGACCACGACAAAAGCGCATCCTACTTTGTTATCAATTTTTAAATCCGTCCGTGTAAATAGACATGTCGTCACTAGGTGGAAAGTTGGAATCCCCAGAAGATTCGAGGAGAATTCCAAGGGACACCAATGATGACTCTATTATCTTCGATACTTGGACGTCCTTTCGCCCAGACAATACGATGTAGGAACGCTATTTCATTTTCATCTTCAGGTCGAGTAATGGGCATCCCACTAGGACCTGCAAAGTCTCATGAGAAGTGGTTCCATAAGCTTGGTGATACTCACTAGAGGAACCATTGTATAAACAAGAATTTGGTGCTCATTCTAGCAGCTGATTGGATCTAGGCAGGGGAGCCACATCCAATGACTTTTTCTGTCGCACGTAGGTAGATATGTTTGGCAATTTGAGATTTTAAGTCCCACGTAGCTCTCACCAATCTGGTTAACTTGAAATGGAAACTTGAGACTTTTTCCCTTATATGATTCAAGTGAGAAACCAAAGATAGATTTGCATCTAATATCAATGCCAAGTATCGCAGAACTTTGGGATTTCTTAGCCTTTGTCCTTTTAGTTTGATGTTAGGACTATGATAAATGTTCTTCCCTTTTGGCGGAATCATAACGTAAAGCGACTTCGCCAAACTGAATTCCTGGTTGTACTGGTCTGCCCAAGGTTAACTGATCTAAGATCTTTGTTCCCTTGTTGGCCAATAAGTATGAAGCATTAGTTCCCATTGCCGTGTATGCGACGAGCTCCCGAACACATAGGCGCCGACTACGGGGGAGCAAGGGGGCTTTGCCCCCTCTGGGACATATCAAGAATTTTTTTCTAACGTCATATTTTACTAAATACCAGAAAATGAAATTTTTTATAACATAATTTTTTTAACATGAAAATAATTGAAAGAGAATCCTATCAACGTAAATGTCACATTTCAGTTCAGTCTTGTTCACAACTTCCTTACTATAGCGCCCTAAACTATCTCCCACACAAACCAAGCTTGTCTTTACTCCCAGGAAACATGTTTATGCTAATGACAAAAACACCTGGTTATCAGATCTTTTTCGACTGACCCCCTAATTCAAAGAGAAATGGAATATTTACAGCGATGTTATTGGCATTTCCAAAAAATAGCTGTTTCCCTCCAGTAATAACTATAGATGATTACCACGAAGTAAAGATGGCTTATTTTGTCTACCTAAAGAAATCTTATTTGTAATTACTCCTCGATTCTAAATATACCAGTGCCGTCTTTGCAGGTGGTATCCATTCTGTTTTAAGCTGCAAACCCCGCGGGTGGCATCCATTCCGTTTGAAGTTGTAAACCCCGCAGGTAGCTTTATTCCTGGTGAGCACCGGACGTTTGGCAGAGCACCGTAGTCAGCCAAGGGCCAGAGGGAGATAAGCCCCCAAAGAGGTATACTCAGCCCCCCACCCATGATAAAAATATTAAAGTTTTAGTTGTGATAAGAAATGTCAACACACGTGTCATCCAAATTTTGCATAAAAATATTATTTATGAGATTTTCTTTATAAATTACTTTGTTTTAAAGATTTTTTAATTTAACTGAATGTGTGGTTATAGTGATGATCAATTTATTTACATATTTAATTTAAAAATATTTAAATATTAAGACAATAGTATTTAGATACTTTTGTATTATTGCTGAGTTCATTGTTTTAATTTATTGCGTCAAAATCAACTGATATGTAGTTAAAAGTTGATATTAAGCGTTAACTTGTATTAACACCAACGAGCTCGAAGCACTTTTCGGACTTTACAGTAATATGGTCATCTGGCGATCTAAATGCACGCCATAGCGACTGGGACACAGCTTCAAACCGCTATGGCAATGCTCTAAATCGATTGGCCCAGTGCGCCAACTGTAGGATTGTAGCTCCGCCCACTCCGACTCATTTCTTCGCAGGAAGGAACCCCACTACAATTGATTTGGCAGTTTTTAGAAATATTCCTTTTGATTATACGATCAGAACAGGTGTAAGTCTGACCTCTGATCACCTTCCTGTGATACTGACCTTAAGCTTTGATAAAATAATTTTGGACCATCCTTCGGAGCTACACACGAATTGGGACGACTATCGTCATGTTCTTCAAAATTTTAAAGCGCCTCCACCCCTCAAAATTGCCAGCACCGATGACATTGAAAATTGTGTCATTAATATGAACCATATATTGCTTGAGGCAGTTGCTACAGCCTCAAAACCTAAAAAATCACGACTTAATTATCACTCTCTTCCAGGTGATATTAGGGACGAAATTAAGCAGCGTAATCGGTTACGGAAGGATTGGTAGCGCACTAGGTACCCTGTTTACGGAATCGTACGCCATAACCAGGGCGTTTACGGCGTACGATTCCGTAAACCTCATACCGAGATCAATGCTTTGATTAGAACACACACCCAGCAACTCTGGCGTACTCACCTTGAGGGACTTACACCAACGAACCACAGTCTCTGGCGAACAACTAAAACATTTCGTACTAAGAAAATTGCAATTCCGCCCATTAACGTCTTACAAGGACTCGCCCAGAATGCGGAGGAAAAAGCTAATGCTTTCGCAGACAGCTTGGAACTCCAATTTTCCCCACATATTGACCACAACTTCAGCCATATATACACCGAAACTGAAACCAACCTACAATAGACCAACCACAATGCTCTACACCTACAAACGACTTGGAGAGAATCTCTCTGGCTGAAATACTTCATATCGTTGATGGACTGAATGTCAAGAAATCCCCGGTCTTGATAAAATTAGCAATCGCATCATTAAAAATCTTCCGGATCTTTACTTATGTTGGATAACGATGCTCTTTATATGTTGGACTATCGCTTTTTTCCCCCAAAGCTGGAAAACTGCCGTTATTTGCCTTACTCCAAAAAATTCTCAAAATCTCTCACTTCCCGAGAACTACAGACCAATAAGTCTGCTTTCTAGTTTCTCCAAAATTTATGAATTGGTGTTGCTTAGACGTTTGGATAGTTTCTGCCAGTCAAAAAATATTATTTCAACCAATCAGCATGGATTTCGAACTGAGCATTCTAGGCATTCCCAGCGTATGCGAGTTGTAGAAACTATCCATAAAAACTCTACCAACAGGCAGTATACTTCTATTGTATTTTTCGATGTGGCAAAAGTCCTTGATAAGACGTATTTGTCCAGGCTTATTACCAAGCTGGTGCGACTTGGAATTTCAGGACAACTTTTGACTATCATTAACTCGTATCTCACTAATAGATACTTCCTCGTACGGGTTGATCAAACTCTCTACTATCAGACCAATAAGGGCCGGGGTTCCTCAAGGAGGAAATCTTAGTCCACTGCTCTTCAACGTCTCCATCAACGATATTCCATGCATACCACAAGTTAAGCTGGTCATCTTTGCTGATGACACAGCGCTTATTGCACGTAGTTGTTCACCACATAATTCTATAAACACACTACAAAGCTACATTAAACATAGCCTTGAGCACTGGCTCGTTACCTGAAGAATTCAAATTAATGCCTCCAAAAGTGCAGTCTTCATCTTCAAGCCCCACTATACCGAGAATTTAATCATAACTTTACTCTAAAAATATGCAATCAGCCTATTCCCTTTTCCCACTCCGCTAAGTATTTGGGAGTCAGCTTGGACGCCCATTTGACTTACGGGATCGATACTAAACTGGAAGCTGCTAAAAAGAATTATCATGCACTATTGCCCATTCTCGATAGAAAATCCCACCTTTCCGTTAATAATAAATTAATTATTTACAAACAGATCACCGTACCTCGATTTTTGTACGCCTGCCCAGTATGGGGGGGCGGCGGCCAAAGTCCACATTCAGAAATTGCAAGTTTTCCAAAAGAAAGTTCTACGTTGTATCACTAATGCACCCAGGTATGTTCAGAACGAAGTTATACATCATGACTCAAAGTATCTGGAGAAATAGAACATATTCGGAAACTTTCACTAAATTTTAACAAGAAAAATTCTAATAGACCCTGTATGAGGGATGTAGATCAGACGTACAACCCTACCGCGCCTTCCTATCTCAGGAAGCACAACAGGCCTAGTTATCTTCTATTTGGCACCCAGAGTACCAAATGGAAGAAAAGACGCTATCTCGTTCCTCAAACAGGAGTCTCTTAACTTCGAACGAGCAACGGTAGATGGCGGCATCTTACCGCCACTCCGTTCCGTTCGTTTTTATTTCTGGCCCAGCCACTGGCCAAATAGATTGCTTGCTTTTGCCCGCGTTTATACTATGCTAGACCAGTAATCCATCCACGTTTTCTTTAAATGTAAATCAATTTTGTGTCTCTTATTTGTGCCTCTTTTTGTTATGTACTTAACAACAGTGGCGCACCCACGGGGGGGGCCGAGGGGGCCCTGGCCCCCCCCTTGGGCTGACAAAGCAAAACGCGAAGGGCGCTGTGTAGCACAAGAGAGAACTAGGTCTGCCTTCGAGAAAGTATAAAAAAAAAACATTTACAACCATTATTGTAATAAATAATTTTAATCATTGTGAAGAAAACAATTCCAGCATATCCCAACACTTACACTGAATGTAATTATACATATAAAGCTCTTTATCGTACTGTACAAATTATAAATTAATTCGCACTAAAGGCGCCAATTCTGGAAACCCGTTCTTCTTAAGACGTTTCTACCTGTGATTGAATTTAACTAATGGACTCGTCCAAAATCACGTGACCCAAACGCGCCTGGTGCTCTGTTCTGGACGAAACTCTATGGGGGAAGCGGCTGTTCGCTCGAAAACTCGAGGATTTCGTTTACCCAGTGAGAAAATTGTGGAAGTGAATAAATAGATCGTGCCAACGCTTCGCGAATTAAGTGTTGCTGTGAGTTGAAATAAAGTGCGACGTTACGACACAAGGTGATAACAGTGAATTGGTAGTTTCGGAACGAGGGCCTGCGTGGTGAATAGCTGAATTTAATAATGGTCCTGAACTTTCAACTGATCTTACAGTGAAATGCATCTTTAACGATCAGTGTGTGTGTTTATGTGCGTATTTCGGCTATATAGCAAATTTTGTTCTTGAATAACTGAGGAGCAAGGTAAAAAAAAAAGACAATGAGTGAAAAACGAAAAGGGCTAGGCCAACAGACACTGGGAAATTATTTAAAAAAAAAAGTAAGATTGCAAATAGTGACGTTCCCAACGACGTTTCCCTGAGCTCTTGTTACATTGATGAGGCTGCAGTCGAAGCAAGCAACAGCCGTGACCCCGGGCTGTCTTCAAACGCTTGTGAGGAGGTAAAGGTAGGACAAAACACAATACCAAACACAGTTGAAATAGAAATTCTGGCTGCAGATATTTTTAATTATGTCAAGAAATCTAACCTCACAGATGAAGATAGGATAACAGCGCTAAAAAATCTTTGGGAACCATATGCAAATTACAGTTTTCCTGCTACTGTCACTAGTGCTGTATCAAGTCAAGGAAAACCTCACCACACTCGGAAGTTCTGCTCATCTTGGTTGAGTAAGCATAACTGGCTAGCTTACTCAAAGGCAGAGGACAGTGCCTATTGCAAATTTTGTGTTCTCTTTGCACCCCATGAAGTTGGTTTAAGATCCACACAAGCTACAGGTCAACTTGTTTCAAAAGGATTTAATAATTGGAAGAAGGCCTTGGAGAAGTTCTGTCAACATGAAAATTTTTTCTATCATAAGGATTCAGTTCTCAAAGCCGATGAGTTCTTAAGGGTCACGGAAGGAAAAACGGTTCCTGTGGATCAAGTAATGGACAGAGGAAAGCAAAAACAAGTTTTGCAGAATAGGGCTATTCTTAAACCTATTATCAAAACAGTGATTTTTTGTGGAAGGCAAGGGCTGGCCATGAGAAGGCATAGAGACTGTGGGGATTTGGACGTATTGTCAGAACCATGCCAATGCGAAGGAAATTTTAGAGCCCTTTTGCGACTCCGAGTTGATGCAGGAGAAGAAATACTGAAAACTCATCTACAAGGTTGTGCAAAAAATGCAACTTACATAAGTTGGAATATACAAAATGAGATTATTTCAGCATGCAATGATTCCATTGTGAAGCACATAGCAACTGAGGTGAATGAGGCCAAATGTTTTGCGGTTTTATGTGACGAAACCACAGATATTGCAACGGTAGAGCAAATGACACTTTGCGTTCGTTATTTGAAACGGTTTGAAACAAATGATAAGTATAAAATTGAATTTAAGATAGTGGAGAACTTCCTTAAGTTTGTGCCCCTGACTGAAACTACAGGTCGAGCAATTGCAGATGCTATTCTTAAAGGCCTTGCAGACTGCAACATTGATACGTCTTTCCTCCGTGGACAAGGGTTCGATGGAGCTTCTGCAATGAGTGGAGAGTACAATGGCGCCCAAGCAATTATATATGAGCAACACCCCAAAGCCCCCTACGTTCATTGTGCATCACACTGTTTGAACTTAGCCATAACTTATTCATCTAGAGTTCCGGATATCCGAAACAGCTTTGGAATAATAGGGAAAATCTCTAGTTTTTTCAACACACCAAAACGAAACCTTGTTCTCACCAGCAAAATTAATGCAGCTAATCAGGGAGAGACAGAAATCAGTGCCAAAAAACTGAAGAAATTATGCCCTACTCGTTGGGTGGAGAGACATGATGCCGTCACAGTTATGGTTTCATTGTTTGATCAAGTAATCGAGGCTCTGGAGGAGATTACTACCTAGAATGACAAGGAGACATCAACAGAGGCTCATACCTTGTTATGTTCAATGTTAACATCACAGTTTGTCATAGCACTTGTTTCAGCTGACAGATTACTCAGCTACAGTGTTCGTCTGAGTGAAAAGCTGCAGGAAGTTAACCTTGATCTGGCAACTGCTGTGAGTGACGTAGAAGACGTTTTGAAAGCTATATCTATAATTCGAGAGAACGCAGAGAACGAGTTTCACCATCTGTTTGAACAAGCTGTTAAGAAGCTGGAACAGCATGGAGAAAACATTACTCTACCACGCCGTGCCACCAGACAAATTTATAGATCAAATTTCAACGTACAGACTCCTGAAGAATACTACAGACTTTCTATTTTCATTCCATGGATTGATAATTTCATCACTCACCTCCATGAAAAATTTCTCAAACATAAGGAATTTCTACAAAGTTTTGCATCTGTCATTCCGAATGGATGGCAGCCGACACTGGAAGAAAACGAGAGATTTGTTGCCTTATCAAGGAAATTTGCAGATGATTTAGGACCTAGATCAGATAATACTCTAAAAGCTGAACTACATCTGTGGTACATGAAGGTATCTGCATTGAACAAGAAAACTAAAAGCCCAATCGAACTGCTTAACTTTTGTGACCAAAGGACTTTTCCAACTGTGTTTGAACTTTTAAAAGTGTATGCCACCCTCCCAGTATCAACAAGCAGTGCTGAGAGGTCATTCTCCACAATGAAGAGGTTGAAAACTTACTTGAGAAACAGTATGAGTGAAACCAGACTGAATGGACTGGCGTCAATGAACATTCACCGTGAAGTGGAAATTGATCCAGACCAGATAATTAATGCTCTGGCTACAAAGAAAAACAGGAGGCTGGACTTCGTTTTATAAATATGTATAGATCATAATTGAATAATATAACAATATGTAATCATGAGAGAGTGGTTGAAAACAAGTATACAGTATAAGCAGACCAGAACAAATAATTTTATCTTCATCTATTTCTTAATTTGTGTTGTTTTGTATAAATATCTACTACTACTTCTTCTAATCATTCAATTCTCTTGCACTGCACTAAAGAATTGTTAGTAATTTGATAAAAATAAATGTACAAAAAAAGACAACCGCCTTGTTAATTGATATGGCCTCTGATCATTTTTTCTCGGAAAATTTATCGAGGAGTCATCCTCTTTCATAAAAATTTTGTGCACCAATGGCCCCCCCCTTAGGAATATTCTGGGTGCGCCACTGCTTAACAAACCTAAACGCCGATCCGGTGGTCGAGCGGTCAGAGGCATGCGTGTCCGTCTGATCGCTGGATTGCCGGGTTGCGGATTCGAATCCCGCCATCAAGCATGGATGTTGTCATGTCGAAGCCAAGTCAGACTTCCACCCATCGGGGGGCTTCTATAAAAGTGAAGCTGCAAATCTCCTCTCCTTCGTCATGGGACACCCTGGGGTGTCTTGTGGACGTGATGCGTAGGCGCCCCTTCACCACGGGGAATTAGTACACACACAAACCTAAACTGTAAGCCTTACTTAATTTTAACTTTAATTTTATTTTTTTGCTTGAGAGCTTTTTGCGCTCTTTTCATTTAAATGTAACTTTCTCTTACGGTTTTTCTGCCCCTTCCCTTTCTACAACTTGCAGGCTGACAGCCGTCCAAGACATTTTCAAACCAGTGGAAATTCAACAGCATCCTCTTCAGAGCTGAGTCCCCTAGTAAATCATCTGTATGTTATATAAACAGAAAGGTTTACATATGGCTATGTTCGATGTGGGGGTAAGTGCTCTTGCACAGGGACCCCGAAAGGATGCGTCTTGGCTTGGCTTATATTAACTTTCAGATTTTTTTTTTATTAAAAGCTTTGCTACTAGTTAATGTTTATATTAAAATCCATTGTAATTATTATATGTTATAATACTGATGTATAGTAACTATATGGATTTTACTAATCAACTTTTAGCTTACAAATATAAATTATTTGTAAATAATTTAGAGATAAAATATATAATAGTAACTATAACTGTGTTTAGAGTGAGCTTCTCCTTCAAGACTGTTGAGCCCCCTTGAATTTCATTTCAGCCCCTCTTGAATATCGTGTCTGGCTACTGCCCTGGTTTGGCAGCCAACAGCACAAAGTCATTTGAGACCAGAAAGCTAGAATTATAAATTATGAGAAAATAGAAAATATCGGATTCGTTGGAACCTCGTGGAAAAACGGTTGCGTTTTGTAGGAGGACTTGATTATGTTCGACTGGTGTGGTCTCAGATGAGTGATGTTTGTGGTGTTGAAGGAGGTGTGATATTTGTGATATTGAAGGCAGTGTGATGTTTGTGGTGTTGAAGGCAGTGTGGTATTTTGGTTTATTTAATAAAGGTTTCGTTTTGGTTTGTGATGAAAAAGGAGCGCAATATTTTTATGCTATTCGTAAAGGTTATATTTTGATTTGTAATTAAATATCAATATACTTATTTCTCATGGATACATTCAAATTAAAACAGCAAAAGTTTTTTGCGTGAGAAATTCCTCAACTGCTAAAAGACCTGCATATTATATTAAACATGCAGATTTTGATTTAAGGGCAACACTGGTAAGTATATATGTTATAATGGCATCGCATTCTATGAAATTGTACTGATAGGTGTTTTTGAATTAAATAATATTACTATATAAGATCTTTTATTTAAAGGGATTGGTGAAACATGACAATGCAATAATTTTAAGGAAAATGGGATTTTCCCAGAAATTGCTGTAGGTGTTATTTGATGAAAAGCTCCCAGTTTGGCAAAAAGTGTCGCTAGTCATGTTGATGCTCCAAGCCCCTCATTTACACGTTCATGTTTTCTTAATGAAACTTGTTTTTACATATCTTACTCACGTGATGGTATAGACATCCAGATTCATATAAATTTATATGTGACGGAATCTTAAGGTTTAGTTACTTCGTTACATAACTACAGTTTTTTATTTTATTCTTTTGCAACTTTATCATTTTTTACCCTCAGTAGGTGTGGGGCAGGCCCGGATAATAGCTCAGAGATTGGCCCGGGGAAAACGGGGCTTGATCACCCCATTTAGGCCCATCATACACATTAAGGAAAAAATTAAATGCAATGGCCCAACCCACTGGGAAATTTCTATAGAGATCCCACCAAACATATCTGGGTCTGGTGTTTGGAATCAACAATATGCTGGAGAGCATAACGTGACGGATTCTTGCTAAGGGGACTACAAGCTTTACCTCTATCGGCGGCAACGTTACAAGGCACTAGTCTTGTAGATCCCCCCCCCCCCTCTTCACTTTCAAGTCCTAATTACTCCTCGAAGGGAGAAAATGCAATGAGCAGACGATGGCATCTGGTACGCTGAGAAGGGGTGAGTTCAGGAGTCAAAGAGCTCAAGTTTTATAAATGGCGCAGGCCTAAGAAGATTAAAAATATTTATCGTACAATAAATAAAACTGCTGATATCTTCCTTTCGATCCAGCCCGTCCGACCTACCTAAAGATATAAGATATCTGTTTAGACCGCCAGGACAATGTCATCTAATTTAGACTGGAACCCAGTGGGGACTGACCCTCCTTCCTTTGCTACCAACCGCTCGGAAGGACAAACCCACAAATTTAACGTGCTCGTACACAGGGACAGTTTAGGCAAAGCTGGAAATCGAACTCGGATCCTCAGAGTACAATCTCCGTGATATAACCACTCGGTTATCTCACTCCCAAAACTGCTGCTTGTAAAACAACAACTTACAAAACTTCCTTGAGGAAAACATATATATGTCAGTTAGGTGACTACAGTTACTTCGATGGCATTATAATCCTCCCCTTTAAGGCCAAAATAACAGTATGCGCTCTTAACAACCACTACTGCCGTTCGTTCTTTTGGCCCGAAGTAGGGGCTTAAAATGACCTCGAAACAATTGTAGTCAACATTGTAAACAATTGTAAACAACTGACATATGCTTTCTTTCTTCAAGGCGGCCTTGTAAGTTGTTAAATCTTTCATATAACGTTATCGGATTGTGCCCCCCCCCCCCCCCTGACATTTTGAAAACTCAGCGCCTATGCCCGAACATGCCGATGGAGAACTTCATTCCGGCTTTTAGCCCAAATAAGCTCAGAGATTAATGCGAAGATGAATTGTATGACAACAAGCGAGATAATAGAGGTGTTTAACGGCCGAAATAGTGTTTCCAGTACTGACAGTAGAAGAGAATTGACAGTTGACGAGCAACAGAATGAACAGATCATCCTGTCGATGAGTCATGAGGAGGAAGTGATAACGGAATGAGGCTATCTCATGAGGAGATGGACCTTTGGATGGATGACATAATGAGGAAATGTTTGGACGAGTGATTTGAACTTTGAACCGAGGAAGTATTGGGAAATATTTGAATAGTTAATCTGATAACGAGATAGATAATTTGGACGAGTTGAACCTTGGACGATGACGTCATGAGGCCACTTAAACTTTGGACGATGAGGTGACCTCGAACTTTGAGTTGTCTTGTGAATCTGAAAGAATATTGGGATGTTTGAAGATTGGAATGGCGCCATCTATCGAGATTTTTTTAAAGTTCTTCCATTCAGAATTTAAAATGATAAGATTCGCTGGGAACGGCATAGACTCGAACCCGAGACCAGTTGATTGCTAGCGGAACATGCTATCCAATTTGCCACGAGGACTTAATGCGATATTATCATTGGGGAATATCTTTAGTGGGAATCTGAATGGGGAAATGGTTTCGGTGAAATAGATTGAAATGGGAAAGTGATATATGAAAGAGTGTTTGTTATTAAGATAATCAGTATTTTGTAAAAATGATGTTTAATATATTAATTTTACTGAATGTTCGATGAACTATGGGGGTGTGTTACAGGGGGCTAAAATTTAATGATGCGAGTGAATGGACCGATACTGAGCGAATTTTCGCGAATCTATTCAATATTTAAATGAAATTCAGCAAATTGCACGATACTTTCTGAATGAACGGGAAATTAAAGATACGTTTTAATGTTACAAGGAATCTAAAACCCTGCAATTTTGAGAACTATGGGGTATGGTTTTAATGTTACAAGGAATCTAAGACCCTGCAATTTTGAGAACTATGGGGTATGGTTTTAATGTTACAAGGAATCTAAGACCTTGCAATTTTGAGAACTATGGGGTATGGTTTTAATGTTACAAGGAATCTAAGACCCTGCAATTTTGAGAACTATGGGGTATGGTTTTAATGTTACAAGGAATCTAAGACCCTGCAATTTTGAGAACTATGGGGTATGGTTTTAATGTTACAAGGAATCTAAGACCCTGCAATTTTGAGAACTATGGGGTATGTTTTTAACGTTACAGGTTATTTTTTTAATTGCATTCATTAAAATATAATGAAGCATTTATATTTAGTAAATGATTTGGCGAATGTTGAAAGCACAGGACATACAAGACTCCACTGCATTCAATGTTTTTTTAATGAAACAATTATTTTTTTAAATAAAAATTTAATTAAATAATCTACATAACAAAAATATTCAATAAACCTGAACGAAACATTTCAAAGCTTTCACAACTTACCATTCCATTGGACCTCTAAAATTTCATTATTTTATTGAAATGCACGATATTTACCGAACGAATGGGAAAATAAAGGTACATTTTTAATGAAGAGATTTTTTTTAATTATTTTCATTAAAATGTAATAAAACAGTTAATTATTTTTAATTGTTTAACTAAATAATCTACATAACAAAAAATATATGAAATAAACTTTCCACAACTTTAAAGCGAATCCTCCAATTTTAGGATTCAGCGTATTGCACGATATCTACTGAACGAATTTTTGGCGAAAAAATATTCAAATGCATTTAGCAAATTACACGAGTATATTTTCCATTAGGAATTACATGTTACGCATTAGAAATTGCATGTTATACATTAATAAGAAGTGTTAGAAAAAGAAGGAAATGGTTAGTACAAGAAAAAGTGTATGCGAGTTCCAACAGACTCCAGAGGTGTCACATTCTGTTATTACACTCTTTAGAGCGATGTTTCCCCAACCATGAAATAATTTTTCTTAAATTAAATGTTGATGTATAGTAGTTATAGAAATATTATGGCTGTAGATGCATCATAGAAACCATAGATATCTTAATGAATCTATGTGTATTATCAAAGGTGTGGATTTTTTTTTGAAAAATCTGTTCTTAAAATATATATATTTTTTTCATATGTATAAGAATTCATATACGGTATAAATCCATAATATTATTACCTAAAATATTTCTTTCTATCCAAAACTTATCGTGCACAATTTTAATGACAGAACCTTCTCATTGCTTTCAAATTTCAATTTTAATGACAGAACCTTCTCATTGCTTTCAAATTTTTCAGTTTATCGCTCTGACATCATTATCATATGAATGACCTTGCGAAAAAAGGATTCATACATGTTGGATACTGTTATAATCTTAGAAGACATTGTTTATCACTATTTAGCAATATAGCTGTAATTACATGTTAATGAAAAAAAAATCAGTGTTTTGTAAATGAAAAAAGTAAAAAATTATTATATTTAAACAATATAACCCAAATTGAAGATCAAAATTATCATGAATGTCTTCACAGTACTCCATTAGAAATGTACAACAGTGTGCATGAACAAGTAAGTACTTCCAAATCTTGACATTAATAACATAGCAAGGAAAGTTTTGCAGAGTGGGGAAGGAGTAATATATATTACATACAAAAACTTTTAAGAAAATTTTTCAAGTCTTTCAAATCAGAGGAATATGAATGTGTGAAAAGAAATTATTTTAAGTTATTTCATTATATGTGTAACATATAATGGTTAATGTGTATTTTATGAAGAATAGATTTGTTAAATGTTTTCTATCTTTCAAACTGAACTTTTTATTTCATTTATCGACTCATTTTTAACTTGTGCTATTTAAAAATGCTATGTGCTCGTGTGTTATGTATCTATGCATTCAAATCTATTGGATTTAGTAATCTCGCTTTAAAAAAATAAAAAAAAATCTTCTTTTTACGACCAAAATTCACAGAGTTATGAAGCATTAAACTTTATGACTTAAGTCACTGTTCCACGCATAAAAATGTTCTGTTTCAAGCAACCAACCAATCAGGAACCGTATTGACCATTTCTCCAGGTAACCAACCAATCAAGGACCATATTGACCATTTCTCAGCACAAAAAGTGCTCCAACTTTAAACAGCTATAAGTCGATCAATTTTAGTCGTAAAAGAATGATTCTTTTTTATTTTGCATAAAATTGTATGAGGATGATTTTCCTAAATATAACTGGTAGGACCGGGGGAATATATAAAAATTTATATTTCGCATTTCTTTCAGAAATGCATTTATTGATTTAAACTGTTTCTAAGATAATAGATTTTAAAATTTAAAGCACTTGCAATTGGAAGTGTATCTCTGTGACTAACGGTTGAGGAAATAGCAATTGGGCAACGATAGAACTGGACACTCTGTATCAAAAAAATGATTTATTTCAGCGTATTCCTTAAAGCTTTTGCTACAAGTGTGCCAAATTTCATATTTTTATATGCAATAGTTTTTACGGTATGAAGCAAAGAATCTTGAGAAACGGGAAATTTGTCAAACAGCATCAGCTACTTTTTTAATATAGGGATACACCTGTTGCTATACACAAAACACATATATGTATATCCATATCCATATATATCCATATCCATATATATGTATATCCATATACATATATATATACAGGGTGAGTCGGAATTGTTTTTACAAAAGCAGAGGGGTAATAGTACCCCACCAGACGAGCAATAGTTACCATAGAACATAGGGTCGCATTGCACTCTGAGACAAAGAAAAGAGGCACGTCGAGCATGACGCAGTCAGTGCCTCGCACGTCATTGTGTACCTGCCTACGTAATATCTCTTACGCTAGACACGAACGCAGTTACCGTATGCAGGGTTAGAAGTCGTAACTTGGAAAAATATAGGACATTTTCATAAAAAATATAGAACAAAAGAAATCATCATAAATATCTTACAAATTTTGCTATTTTCATTTTTGAAAAAGTGTTCTATCAGATAACAAAATGACTAAGAAAAGTTTACTCATCTTACCTTAAAAGTTCTGCAAAGTTCAATACCATGTATTTCTCTTATTGTTTTGACCTTACATCTCTAACTCTTTTTAACTTTTTGTTACCAGCATCTATAAGAGCTTGTGCTGCTTCAATATCACTCATACATTGCCGTTTTAATCCTATTTTCAGTCTCAGATTACCTTCTTCAATCATTGCTTGAGCAGAAGTAACATTCTCTTGCAAACTTTTTATTTTGTCTTCTGCAGTTCTTTTCTTAGGGACCTGAAGTGATGACTTTGTTTTCATAATTTTCAAACTCTCTGCTTGTTTCTGTTCATTATATTTCCGATGAACATCCATGCTTTTCCATGAACAGCATCTTTAATTAATCTTGAACCTTTTATGGTATAAAGACTCATCCAAGAACGTTCTGATGTCAACATTCTTTTGTTCACTGAAAATCCTCTTTCCACCAAAGCTTGGCCATGAGAAAAAGTCAAAGCTACTTTTACTAAAGTTGTTAAATATGGATATCTAATATTTCCAGTACTGCAGTTAACCAATTCAAAAACTTTACTCCAGAAAGAGTCTATTGAATTTTCATTAGGGCAAATCCACTCTTCAAGAATATCTGAATCACAAGTATAGAGACGCCATTCATCCGTCAGTTTGTCAGTGCAGTCTTCTGGAATCACCTGTGGCAAACAGTTTGCCAACCTGCTGACTGATGGTAAAATATCTTTCAGTGGTTCTTTACGAATTACAGGATGCAAAACTTGAAAACTCTGTAAGTTTATTTTTTAAAGGAAGATTTTCTTTTAAATATAACATAACAAGAATATAAAATTGTTTAGCATCAGAAAGAAATTCAGCTTTGTGCTCCACAGATAATGAAACCAAAACTTTCCTGGCACCATTCCCAACATCAATTCTTTTTGCATTTAGTGCATTCTTTCTAACATCAATGTCATACAGCTGCTCTCCATTTTTATCTTTAATAGCCTCTTCGTTTATAAATCGGCTCATGATCTTTTTCATTAGTTTACTTAGCTCATCACACAAGATGTGTATCAATGTCTTTTTATCCTGAAGAAGTTTCAAGAATTCTTCAAAAATTGAGCCAATACTTATCAAAAATTTCAAATATACTAGCGTCAATGGAGATTCCAATATTTTTACAATGCACTTATATCGATCAAGTTTCATCAATCTCTTGCATTCCTTTGGAATTTCTCTAAGAAATATGATTTTATACCCGGCAGCATCTCTATAATTCTCTCACATACACACGCAACAGTCAACCACCGATTGCTTACATATCTGAGTATTTTGGAATATTCATTATCAAACCTTTCCATAACTTTTTGTAAATCCTCTTGACGTGAAGGATATTTCGAAAACCATGAATGTATATTTTCAATAAAATCTGTAATATTTCCAAATGAGTCTATCATTAGACCTTTGCCAAAAGCGTTATGGATTACGTGCAAGTTGCATGTCCCTACATTAATTAACCCAAATTCATTGAACAATTTGACTTCTCTGTCAATCAATTTAAAAACTGCTTTATTAACGTTTGGACCATCAGATCCTAACATAATAAAGTTCTTTAAATCGATTTCACATGACTCTGTAATAGATTTTATGCTGGATGATATATCCAGGGCTGTAGAATGTCCTAGTAAGTCACTTCCAATGTACCGTTCAGAAATACATTTCTCATTTGTATTCCAATATCTGACATGGACGTCTAATTGCTTTAAGTTTTGTTGATTTAGTGTCTCATCATACATGAGTGTGAAAAAGGGATGTTAGTCTTAAACTCATTTGTAATCTATTTTTAAAAATATGGCCCAAGTCCATGAGACACAGCATAAGACATTTTTCTAGAACACATCTTAATGCCTTTGGGGATAGAAGAATCTGGAAACATTTCTTTGAAAACACTGTTAATGTTGTCACATGATAGGTATGAATAATTATTCAGTGCTACATGGATAACCCAAATAATTTCCAATTGACAAATTCTTTCTTCTTCATTAATACTCCACAGAAGCCCATCTAATGGCAGCCCATCTAATGGTTGATTAGATGGGCTGCTCTGGTTTGCATCAAAACACACACATTTATGACCATAGCTATTCACTTTTTCTTTCAACCGGCACTGCGTATGATCTTTGTTTTGAGTATCCAAAGTTTTATGTTTTGCAGTGCTCGCATGTTGCAGAAGCTGAATTTTCCCACTGTTGCTGATCGCGAAAGTCTTTTTGCATAACACACAATATGCAGAAAAATCATCATTTCCTTTCGTGCACCAATCACTGATAATAGTTCCATTTTTATTGACGACTTTCAACCAATCATCACGAAATTTCGTTTGTCGATTCGGCTTGGCACACAATCAAGATCCCCACTCCTTTTTGAAAACCTATGTTTTCGAACCAAAACAAAATTCTAAATTTTGGGAAAAAAAAAAAAAAAGCAGGAATGTTTTCAATTTAAATTGCTTTTAAGTACAACAAAACTGCTTCTACACGTTTGTATTTAATTTTACTATTAACACTGAAAATTAGTAACTATAGATAGTTCCTCTGAAAACTATTGATTGCTGCAATTACCGATATTTCTCCGCCCCTAATCTACAGTACAGCTACTATTGCCACGCTTTCCGTACAGCCGGCGGGCGTCATGTTTTGAGTAGTATTACGTCACATGCAATTGGAAACCAATTGCAGGCGTCCAACATCCCGTACTTCCACGTTTTTTGAAATTCTGGAAAGATTTAGCAGATAGACTGAAAACAAAATGATAGAAATAAGGATTTTATTGCTTGTAATTTGTAAATATAGGATTTATGTCGAAAATATAGGACAAGTGCGAAATATAGGACAAAATAGAACGTTTTTTATGAAATTTTTTAAAATATAGGAATTATAGGACGACTTTGACCCCTGCGTATGCAAATGTCCAGGGAGCAGAATCCCCATTGCACAACCCATCGTAAACACCAGCACCGTGAACATCTGGCCAGTTATCCTTGGTGATTACCTGGTCGGCCCGTACATCCTGCCAGACCCTTTGTCCGGCGCAACATACCGTATCTTTTTGGAATACTTCCTGCCCAGTTTATTGCAGGCCGTTCCGCTCCCCATCCAGAGTGACATGTGGTTTATGCACGATGGAGCCCCGGCACACTTTTCCATCATGGTCCGGAACTTCTTGAATGCCACATATCCCGCACGCTGAATCGGACGTGGCAGACCTGTGGCGTGGCCTCCTCGCTCACCAGACCTCAACCCACTGGACTTTTTCTTCTGGGGTCACATGAAATCTTTAGTGTACGAGACGCCTGTGGACTCGGCGGAAGATCTCGTCGCGCGCATCGTTGTTGCCGCACACACCACATTAACACAACACCCGGAATCTTCGAGAGGGTGCGTCAGTCATTCCTTTGCCGGTGTGAACGGTGCAACGACACGCGTGGTCGCCACTTTGAGCACTTGCTGGGAGTTTGTCGCTGCACAATAAATCTGTTTGTGCAACGTTTGGTATTGTTCATTCGCTTTCCCAATACTGGTGTACATGCAGGTTCGTATTCTAATTTTACTCTTTTCTGCCTCTCTGAGTGCAATGCGACCCTATGTTCCATGGTAATTATTGCTCGTCTGGTGGGGTACTATCACCCCTCTGCTTTTGTAAAAACAATTCCAACTCACTCTGTATATATATACTAGCATAGATATAAATATGTATATGAGACCCCCTCTACATGTCGCTCACGAACCACCATTGTCACAGTTACAAAAACCTCATGTCGATTAATGTCAAATAACAATGACAAAGTGTTGAAACCGAATTTTAGCAGAGTTTTGGAGTATATTTTTGTCTACCAGACACTTCTGCTCCTATTGAAAGAGTGTTCTCCATCATGAACAATGTTAATGCCTAAGAAATGAAGTAGAATTGCTGAATTAACTAGGTCTAATGCAGGTGTAATTTAAAATTTAATTCTCTGTGAAATAAACATGGATCTAGAATGTTCAAACTTTTATGAAAAAAAATTGAAAAAGACAAGCATTTCATTAAAAAGTTCACACTAGCAACACATATACAAATAGTCGAAATTAAAAGATTAATGTCTTATGTATCAGGTTTTAATTTTGCTGTCCTGTATATTTTCTTTCCTAAAATTTGTTTTCCTAAATATATACTTTTTAGTTAGTTATTTTATTTTGTCCTGGTTTGGAAAACAATTTATATGGTAAACTTGTGTTTACAAATTGAAATAATTATACAAAATTTCGGTTAAATGGATCAATCTGTTCGAAAGCTTGCCCACAAGCAAAAAGTGCAATATCTTGAGATCGGTTTGAGCTAACATTCTAAAGTTCATGTTAATCATTTACTAATGAAAAATTACATAAGAAATGATTATTTAAGTAACATTATTGGATCTGATTTCTTCAAAAATTCATTTTAAAATTTGGGGGTGATGATCTGAACATCCAATTACATTTAAAATTAATATGCTTCCAGTATTCACTGATTGTAATGTTTGTACCAAATTTCATTCGAAACACTCCATTTGTTCATGAGATACAGACTCACGGACACACACATACACAGATATCACCTCATAAACATTCAACTGAGTTCAGGGATCCTTGAAACAAGCTCTCCTGTCGAAAACTTGAATTCGACCCATTCACAATACTTTCCTCATACATCATACTTTGTATATAAGGAAGGTCAAAATAGTTAATTCATATAGAAGGATGTGCAAAATGTGTAAACCCATAAATTCTGAGAGATGGAGTTTTGAGCCCATTGTAGTACCTTCTGTTTATATATGCATTGTATTATTAAAGAAGCAAAATAAACACTGTTAGTCCATTTTCCTTTGAGTTTAAGTGCATACAGTAAATAATTGCTGAGTCTTGGTTGCTAAATAGAGTGCCCAAAATTATTTAATTTGTAAAAAATACAGAATGGCATCTCTAAAACTCATTGCTAAGTAAATTCGTTACTAGGCACATTCTTCACCAAGAGTCTCTTTTATTTTCGAGTCATCTATTTTAATTTTTAAGCAATCAAATCATTCAACAGGGTTGCAAGCGTTTTTAGCCAAATCACAAGATTTATCATTTTTCACACTTCATCATTTCAAGGTCCTTGATTAAGAAGCCAATTTACTTTGTAAGCCTCCCCCCCCCACACACACACACACACCGGAGACAATTATTTGTTAAATTTTTACTCTTTTTTCTTGATATAAGATTTTGCAAGTATGTGACATAAATATAGTGCAGTTGTCCATAGAATATCACCAATGAAAGGCATATCTCTTCAGCAATATTTTCTTTAAATTTAAGATCTATTGAAATGGTTTTTAAAAGCTTAAGTTGTATTGAAACTATTTTTAAAAGTTTAAGATGTATTAAAAAGAGTTTTAAAAGTTGAAAATTTATTGAAACTGTTTTGAAAAGTTTAAGATGTATTGAAATAATTTTAAAGGTTTAAAACGTATTGAAATGATTTAATTTTAAGATGTATTAAAATGTTTAAAAGTTTAAGATGTATTGAGCTAGCTATTTAGTTCTTTTGAGTAGATAATTGAAGATATTTGTATTTGTATATCATATCCTGACTCAGCATTATATTTTACATAATACATACAAGAGTTTCATAAATTCTTAATCATTTTTCTAAAGTTATCATAATTTATTTTGTTCCTTAATTTATTAAAACTAGTATATGTATTATACCATATTATTTTGACATAAATTTTGATATTTGATATTTTGACAAAAATACACATTTTAAAGCCTCCTGTACATGTATTGAACACCAGAAACCATATCAATCATATTAATTATAAAAATTCTTTAATATTTATTTTTCCAAATTGCCAAAGGATCAGATGAATCTAATTTATGTCAATACATTATTTTTAACCTTCGTCATATCATAGTTCATACTTAAACTTGCCAATGGGTTTCTTGAGTTTTCCAGAAGAATTTTTGCAAAGTTCCATAGTTTACATCACAACATTTTGTAATATGTAACGATTATATTTAGTGAAATAAATTATAATTTAGTAACATACTAAAAATTTTGAAAAATTGCCCAATTTGGTGATAAAAGCATGAAATTACACTTTGTAAATCAAAGCATCATTTTTCAATTACAATAAGGTAAAGAAATCGTTTTAACAATCTGAATTAATTGCGGAGTCTAAAAAAAAAACATCGTAATTCTAAAAGTTATTTTTTCCCGTAAGACAATCGATCCTAAAACAATGCGGTAGTAATTACACAATCTCACACTTCTAATTTCTCTGCCCTCCAGATGCTCCGGACTACCATTGTATACGTGTCATAAAAAAATATACATACATTTTCGTTCGATGTTTATCACTTATTTCTCTGTTTACGGCTGATCGTTTTCGACAAAAAATGGCTCTTTTCAGAAATAATTCTGTAACACGGATAGTTTAAAACTCTAATGCAAGATTTTAAGTTGAAAGTGTTTTTTTGTTTTGTTTATTGGAGAGTATCTAATAACTGTGTTGGGGGTTAACGGTTGTGCGATTCAGGGTTAAAAAAAAAAATCGACTCACATAACGGACGGAATCCAGATAATGTTTTGATTGCAGCGGTGGGTTAAGGACGCTTGAGAGACAGGAATGCGCTGTCTGCCGTTCGTTTTGAGGAGCAGCGTGCAGGGAATTAAAGAATACCTGGAGCTTGTCACACGAGAACGAGCGTCCCCAAAACAGACAGGAGACAACGCTCGTATGTCATAGGCCTACTTGTCTGGAATCGGACTTTTATTCCAAATTAAATCGGACTTTTATTCCAAATTAAATCGGACTTTTATTCCAAATTAAATAGGACTTTTATTCCATATTACTTCCCAAAAAAATATTTACGAAATTTTCACAGTTTCCAAAAAATCCTTTGCCATTTTTTTTGCCAAAGTATTTTTTTTTATCGCCAATTTTGCGATCTTTTCGCATTTGGTGCGTAGGCAAATGGCTAGCGTGGACCCTGCAACAAATATGAACCTTACAAAAGTTGACCTTTAAAGATTATCACTAAATAAAATATAGAAAAAAAGTATAAGGACATGTTCTAAATTACTTAACATTTCTCTTAATAATCAAGAAAACAACCTTTTTTTGAATTACCTGAATAAGCTGAGAGATCATCGATGATGAAAGTTCTTTTAAAGTGTCTATGGAAATGTTGTTCCAAACTTGTTTGATGGCTAACACAAGATCCTGTTTACACTGATATTGTGTGCCAGTTTTATAAACTTCTCGGGTTAGAAGGCCCCATAAATTTTCTATTGGATTGAGATCGGGACTCCTCGCTGAACAATCAAGTAAATTTACTGAATTAGCTTCAAACCAGAGTTTTGCACTCTTAGAAATGTGTATGGAAGCATTATCCAGTTGGAAAATATAGTCTCCTAAAGTAATTAGTGGGGCCTCAGATAACAAATATTCACCTAACATATCAACATATTTGTCAGGGTTCATTTTGTAGTTGATAAAGACTATAGGATTGATTCTGTTTGCTGCAAAAATTCCCCAAATCATTGACATAAATTTTGATATTTGATATTTTGACAAAAATACACATTTTAAAGCCTCCTGTACATGTATTGAACACCAGAAACCATATCAATCATATTAATTATAAAAATTCTTTAATATTTATTTTTCCAAATTGCCAAAGGATCAGATGAATCTAATTTATGTCAATACATTATTTTTAACCTTCGTCATATCATAGTTCATACTTAAACTTGCCAATGGGTTTCTTGAGTTTTCCAGAAGAATTTTTGCAAAGTTCCATAGTTTACATCACAACATTTTGTAATATGTAACGATTATATTTAGTGAAATAAATTATAATTTAGTAACATACTAAAAATTTTGAAAAATTGCCCAATTTGGTGATAAAAGCATGAAATTACATTTTGTAAATCAAAGCATCATTTTTCAATTACAATAAGGTAAAGAAATCGTTTTAACAATCTGAATTTTTTAAGATGAGAAAACAATAGCTGATTCTAGGCTAAAATAGAGTTTTTCCAGGTTTATAATGAAAAATTGTAGTTTTCTATGGGTCTTCCCTGAGATTTTGAGCTGAATTTAAATACCCTGAGAATTCCAGAGTTTCCCTATTCTCTTAGAGGCATATGAACCCTACATATATAACAAATGAAACTATGATTTTCAAGTATCCTTCTTTCCCTGAATTACCATTGTTCTATGAATAAGATATTATGAAATCATGAAATTTCCAATAATTCAGAGTAAAGAGGTAGTGTCTTTTATATAAGGATCAAGAGTTTTAAATTTGTTATATATATAACAAAGGTTGAAAAATAATGTATTGATACATATTAGATTAAATGCAATTCATCTGCTGCAGTGGCAATGTGATAAAAATCACTTTTAAGAAATTTAAAAAAGGTATAACTTTATACTGAAAGCTCATATAAAAATGCCAATTCCATTATTTTGGTGTCATTTTCATTATTTTTCCTGTATTGGTACTGTAGTCACTTGATAGAGTTGGCTGATATAAATATAATATATAAATATAATATTCTTTGATAATATAGTGGTTTATTTTAATTTCGAACGAATTCTGCAGAGAACATCCATAATAGATAAAATATTTCTAAAAACCTAATTTTGATTAACAAAAGGGGGAAAATAAGTCAAGACCTGCAGTCCCACATACCTTTCAACTATTCCATGTTTTATATCATAAAGAATAGAGAAAATTTTATTTTGAATTTTTGAATTTTCAATTCCATAAACAAATTGTGTTTCCATAATTCATGATATTTTATTATGTGAACATGTTGATATTTTTTTAGTCTGTATTTAAAAAAAAAATGAAATGAATATTTATATTAATGGTAATAACATTTCATATATTTTGCATTAATTTGCAGTTGAAAAGTATAATAATTTTATAAGGAAAGAAAAGATATGCTGTTTCTTGAGTTTAGAGTGACAGGTACCTGATCCCTATTCTACTTAAGCTCCATTTTCCCGTCATAGCATAAGTTAAAGATTACTAAATAGTTCACTTGTACTCTTTTGCATTTATATCTTTAATTCTTTACCAGTAATGCCTTGGAAATATTCGCATTTTTCTAAATTATATTAAAATCGCATCACTAAAAGTATATCAGAATTCATTGCATCACTAAAATTATCCTGCTATCCATGATACAGAGTGTTTTTGTTTGATTTTTAAAAATATAGTAATTCTATATTTAACAAAAAAGATTTTATGAAAGAATTGAGAAAAGTAAAGATCCAGAACAATTTTTAAAGTAAATGCATCCATGTAAAACTACTGAATAAAGAGAAAAGTCGAGAAATGTTCCCTAATGACAAATAAAAGTCTTGCTATGGTCAAATTTGGTAACATAGTTACAGGCAGTTTTATAACAGCAAAGCACACATTTCTGATTTCTTTAATTTTAATCTTTGCATACCATGTGGATGGGCATTGTGATTAGTCATCATCATATTTCTGTATGTAAAAACCTACTCTACAAACTTCTTTACGATTCCACACAAGGATGCAGGCATAGTATAAATGTCTAACTCCACATTTAATACAGATTTCTGTAAAACTAAAACATAGATACGAAAAATACATTTCAACAGTTTTAATAAATTTTAAAAACATTAACATGAAGAATAAAAAATAAATACAAAATTTCAAGGAATGTTACAGTGATTCTGAAAATATGTGATTAACTAAATATCCCATTAAAAATAAGTAATGATTCATTTTTCATCTGTAAACTTTGAAGGTTGCTTTAAAAATCCCCAGGCACAAAGGTTATAAAATTGTTTTGCATAAACTTTTCAATCCTGGAATATAATATGCAAAATTCTATAACATAAAAATACAAATCTAATATATGTAAAGTATGATTAGCATGCAAAATTTCAATACATACAAATAGTATTGCATAAAAGGCCTACAAGTGATTTTAAGTTTATTATCAGTGGTGTCATTCCAATTTTACAACCAGTTCGGTGGAACCTCAGAAAGTCATTTCGGGAATTTTTTTAAAAAATAATTATAGGAAATAGCAGATTTTAAATTCTGATAGGTAGTAAGTTCACATTCCTTGAATATTCATTTTGAGAATAAGCAATAAACAAGCATTTCAACAAGTGCAAAATATCTGACATAAAGGGTTTGGGTAAAAAGTATAATATGAAAATAACAACATTCTTAACAATGGAATTTACTTACATTTTACTCTTTTGAAAGCCAGTTCACATGATTGATACGTCGAAATATTTTTTCTTTGTGTTAATTCTGCACATATCAGATCATAGAAATTTATTTTTAAAAACAATGTTTGTTCTATAATATATATTAGTAGATATCGATGGGTAGAATACTGTGTTTGCCACTGTATATCAAATCACTTATTTAAAAATTTCTTGGCTTTGAAAGTGTAATTATTAATTATTAAGTTTTTAGCTCACAAAATTTGATCATAATGTAAACTGCGAACTTCTTTTTTTTTTTTTATAATAAAGAAAATTTTACAGTATATTCAAAATTATCATTTTTCAAAAAAAAAAAATATATATATAATTGAAGAATTTGAATTTACTTGTATTATATATACCTGAGATTGATCATTTATTGAAAAGTTCTGTATAGCAAAAATGAAAACAAAGATGTCTGAAGTCATTATTTGAAATCAATAGTGACTATACGACAAGCTTGTGAAGATGATAAATAGAACATCATAAATAAAACATTATAAATAAAATAGGTACTAAATTGGAATAAGATACCCCTTTTTACCAGTTCTATATATATGTTAAGAAATTCAAAAAGAATGACATGTGGTAAAGATTAGTTAATATATCCCTTAACTACACCCTTAGATTAAATTTTTTATTTTATGTTATAAATCATATATGTAATACAGGTACTTAAGGTACTAATCCCCTTGTTCCCCGCATAAACATGCATGGTGTCAATCAAGAATAGTGTATAAGATGAAAGGTTGAAAAACAGAATTTTTTTTTATGAGTGTGTGCACGTGGAGCTATGCCTTTCTAGCTCCCAAAAATTTTTTTAAAAATAAATAAATTGAAAAAGTGAAAAGCATTTCCAAAACCATGTACGTTATCAAGGACCATACCTGGTCCGCTAATGTTGATGCTATGTTTCTGCATACATTACTGTAAATTGTATTACAGAAATAATGCACATGGCCTAAAGTAGAAGAAAGTAGAAAATGGATCAGATATAAATATAAAAATAATCAAATAAAATAATCAAATATACCAGCGTATGGCTGTGTATTCATGAGAATATAATGTTATGTATAATATGAAAAAGAATAAGGAAAATAATAATAAAATAACAAATTGAGTTACCCCTTGTGCTTCTAACATTGTAGAGTAAGTGATACTGACTAAGCATTTTTTCAAAATAAATAAAAAATAAGGTTTGGTGGGTATGTATTTTGTATAGTGGTGTTTATGAATTTAATAAGATGTTCTTTGTAATAACATGGTGTACTTAAGATTTTTATTCTTAATAACTGATTATTTATAATATTTTTATATACTGATTTTGATAGATTAGATGAATAATGTCGAGTTTTATTTACTTTGAAGTTATATGATTCAGTTTTGTTGTATATTTTAATTTTTAATGCGTCTGCATTTTGAATATTTAAACTAACATCTACGTAATTTATCCATTGTGATGTATATTCATTTCAATTAGTTGTAGATTAGTAGGATAAAACTGTAAGTTTAACATTGTGGCATCATTAGTAATTTTAATAATAATTAGATAATCAATGAATCTGCACATGATATGACTGTTGAAAGGGTACTGAAGTTCTTAAAAATGTAGATAAAGGTTAGCCAGTATTGTAGATGAGATTCCTCCCTGTGGAATTCTCTTATTTAATTTGTATATGCAATTACCCTGAGAGAGATACTGGTTGAACAGAATGAATATTAACAATGTTTTGAATTTTGGAATAGAGATGTTTTTTGATTGAATAAATTGTTCATATAAATTTAGTATGACTTTAAATAAATCATGAATATCAATGTTATTAAAGAGGTCTTTGAAATCAAAAGTTTTAATATCATGTATGTAGGTTAGCTGTTTTAAGTTATTAATCAGGTCTAAACTATTTTTGATTATATGTGTTCATTGTGTAGCAAAATGATCAGAAAATTGATTTAGTATAAATAGTAGTTGTTTGTCCGCAGCATTGGTGTATGGATTAAATTCTATAATAACAGTTTTAAAATTAATTGGTGATTTATGGAGTTTTGGTATAAGTATCAGATAAGGAAAATTAAGATTGTGTTTTTGTTTAAAAAGTTTGTAGTAAGCAATAATTTGTTTACTGATTATAGAGATATTAGTGTGTATAGGAGTTAATAAAATTGAGTTGTAGTTTGAGTTCTTCCAAATAATTTTTTTTGCAAATAAACACATAAATACTTGATGCCTTATCAACATAAGTGATTACAAATTTGTCTTATAGTAACTTGATCTCTTTCAAGATATCTTGGTAATTATGAGTATATTTTTATATAGGAATTTGTTGAAGCAACTGTTTTACATGCCAGATGACTTGTACTTGCCAGCTCTTAAAGGCTTCAAAAGAGCAGTGGCATTTACCTGATAAGTTTTTATATATATTTATCTAAATCAATGACAAAAGCTTGAATTATTTTCTTTTTATTATATAGCAGTGGAAGTCTGTATTTGGATCCATAGCTTAAAAAGTATTTGAGATTAGGTTCCTTAATTAAATTGAGATTTCCTGTGATTACATGTCTATGGTGTTGGTTGATAAAGGGTTGATAGCATGATTCAGAACACGAACAAGATACAGAATTGTTCAACTGTTTTGATAAAAGATTGTAGTTGTATATTTTACGTCCTAATGGTACAGGATATTTATATGCTTTTATTATATTAACATTTTTAATTGGTAATAATGAAATGAATCTTTCAAAAATTTGTGAAGTTTATATAATTAAAAATGATTTGTGTAACTAATAACACAGTAAGATAGGTTGGTTTTCTCTTTCGGGTGTGAAAATGTGAGTTTAACACCTAGCTGTCTTGCTTTTGTTAATAAAAGGTCAGAAACTAGGTGTCCGAAGTGTTTTTTGTTATTAAGATCTATGAGTAAAATAAAAAGTTTATTTAAATGTTGCTTTCTGATGGAAAATACCCAGTTTCTGATTTTTTTCCAATTATAGTTAGATTGAAATAGTGAATTGTAATTATTTAGTTGAGACTTAAAGTCTAAGTTAATACAGTGTTTGTTTTTGTGTATTCCCCTCTGAGTGCATGTGGTTTTGTGAGAATGAGTATGCAACAATATATATATATATATATATATATATCATTGCACAAATAATGGCAGGTCATGGAGATTTTTTATATGCATTTTCTGTGCTTATATTGATTACACAAACTTTACATAGCTTGTAAGAACTTACAAATGATATCAAATAGTATAGTACATTTGACCCACTTTAATAAATAAACATTTACAAGAGTACAGCATAAAAATTTTACATCCATAATTAATATTTTTAACACATCTACTAAACAGAATGTGAATAATCAAAATTGTTAAAATTTCCAAAAGTTTCCGGAAAAAACATTTATTTCCAAGTGCTTTAAAATTTCCAGCTTTTTTAAACATTAGACAGAATACATTTGGCAGACTTTCATCTTACACTCTTGTATCTGTTACATTGTGGTGTTCTTGTTTCAACCATAACTTTACAAATGGTGCTGCATCCCAATCAACTTATAGTTTCCCAAGCAAATTTGTGATGAAATGAGAAATATTTTTGACCAGCAAGGCATTACATTTTTTTTAATATAGCTATATTATTTATGACACTGAAAGCAGGCTCAATTTTTGATGAACTCATATAAATAACTTTTGGCTTTTTCCTTTTAACCCTAGTTATAACTGAAATATTTTGACCAGAAATGTCTCTGTTGTTTAAGAAAACTTGAAAATCATTTCTGAGAGACAAAATTTTAATAATTTTGGCAAACTTCTAATTTGCATTCATCTTTTAAATCAGATAAAGATTTCGACTTTTTCTGTTAATGATTAAAGCCCAATAAATGGCAAATTGGTGAAAGTTTTTAATCCACTATGTTTAGATCTTAGAAAAAACAACACTGAAGTTGAGGTTAAACTTTTCAAACAGCCTGTGTTACCCAAGCACTGCAAGCCACCTATCGAGGGCCATCTATCGAGGGGGAGCAAAACATAGTGAACTTTCATCCAAAAAAAGTTTGAAAAAAAACTCTAAACTTGACTAAAACTTGATACTGGATGACAATTGAACAAGAAAACAGGAGAGCACAGGCAAAAACATATTCAGAAATTTCATTTCGAGGGGGGGTCGTCGAGACCCACTGAACCCCCTCTATGAATACATCATTGTCGGGAAGGCCACTCTACACACGTTATCACAGTTGGATGGACAGAAGAAGTTCTCAGATACATTTTGTTAGTGTCCCCCCTCTCTGCGAACATCTGCATTGTTGTTGCTACTTTCCTTATCCTAATTTAAACCTTTAAAACATGTAACAGCACAATAAAAGAACTATTTCAGTTAGTAGCACTCATAAACGGATCTACACACATCTATCAACCTCTTTTCAGATTCAATGTAATCAACGTTTCTCAATTTTCAGCTGATCCCTTACAACATGCTCCAAGATTCAATATGCGATATCTCAGAGAATATGTCACTTAGAAGCATGGAATTTGTTTTGGTGTACTCGTTAGCAACAAGACTTCAATTTTGTAAATATCAATGGTAGGACCTGGGGACCGTATAAAAATTGCAATCTTGTATTTTCATAACTATATGGCCCCTTGTCGAATCAAGACATATTGAACATCTATACATCATATGCAAACTTTTTCTAATTGGAAGTATGTGTCTATAATCAACCATTACAAAGTTGCTGGTTCTATAAGGACTTTACTTCACATCCTGTATACTGAACTAACTGAGTGAGTGAGTAGATGATGTATCAAAATTATTAAGCACTTCTATAGCTACAGTGCTCGAAAAAAGTATAAGAACAACATATAATTGAATGAAAATATACTTTATTTTCACTTTATCAAAATGAAATTTTGATATTTCTGACCTTTAATATGAAATTATAATAGCATTTACAACACATAAAACAACACAGGGCCCGCGCTAGGAATTTAAAACTGTTAGCCAACAAATTAGCCAAATTGAAAAATCATTAGCCAAATTGCATGATTATTAAAGTTATCGTCGCCATCGGTGAAAAAATTTCTACTTTTAAGCCATAATGCAGCTAATAACATTAATTTCATTCTAAACAAGATATAAATATGGGTAGATTTCATTTTTTTAATCATTAAATAGGCTATTAGTAAATTAAACTTGTATTTACCAATGAAAGATCTCAATGAGTTACAAAAATGATAAATTTATTTTATAATTCACATAGTTTCATTATCATATAAACTAGGCAAGTGTCGAATTTTTGTACTATAACACCAATTTTCAAAAGCTGCCTTAAAGTTAAAATCTGGCAATCCATATCTGGCCCTTCACTATTTATAAGAATCCAGTCACTGAGATTTTTTACTCTGATGTTACTACTTAATGAAATTTACGTTCTGTTTACTAAAGCCTCTTTCAACAATGGATGTTGTCATAGGACATGTGAAACCAATTCTTGCTACATCCATAATATTTTTATATGCAGTATCATCATTATATTTCTTAGGCACCAAAACTATTTAAGGGATAAATTTTTATGTTGGTTTTAAAATTCAGGCAGGCGTAAGGATCGTATAAAAACCACAAAGATGATGATGAAGATGAAACGAAAACAAGCCAGGCAGGCTTAAAAATTCGTAACAAAAAGATAAACTACGATTCAACTTATGACAAAAACAGAAAACAGCAAGTTGGCATCTGTGATAATATTCAGCAGTGACCTTTTTCAGTTGGTTTTAACTAAAATTAAATGTTTTTTTTTATTTACCGTATATTCTCGCACAAGTCGAGAAATTTGTGGAAAAAAAAAACTTCAAAGTGGGAGGGGGGGGGGGGGGGGGGGGAAGGGGGTCGATTTATATGCGGAGTCTAAAAAAAAAACATCGTAATTCTAAAAGTTATTTTTTCCCGTAAGACAATCGATCCTAAAACAATGCGGTAGTAATTACACAATCTCACACTTCTAATTTCTCTGCCCTCCAGATGCTCCGGACTACCATTGTATACGTGTCATAAAAAAATATACATACATTTTCGTTCGATGTTTATCACTTATTTCTCTGTTTACGGCTGATCGTTTTCGACAAAAAATGGCTCTTTTCAGAAATAATTCTGTAACACGGATAGTTTAAAACTCTAATGCAAGATTTTAAGTTGAAAGTGTTTTTTTGTTTTGTTTATTGGAGAGTATCTAATAACTGTGTTGGGGGTTAACGGTTGTGCGATTCAGGGTTAAAAAAAAAAATCGACTCACATAACGGACGGAATCCAGATAATGTTTTGATTGCAGCGGTGGGTTAAGGACGCTTGAGAGACAGGAATGCGCTGTCTGCCGTTCGTTTTGAGGAGCAGCGTGCAGGGAATTAAAGAATACCTGGAGCTTGTCACACGAGAACGAGCGTCCCCAAAACAGACAGGAGACAACGCTCGTATGTCATAGGCCTACTTGTCTGGAATCGGACTTTTATTCCAAATTAAATCGGACTTTTATTCCAAATTAAATCGGACTTTTATTCCAAATTAAATAGGACTTTTATTCCATATTACTTCCCAAAAAAATATTTACGAAATTTTCACAGTTTCCAAAAAATCCTTTGCCATTTTTTTTGCCAAAGTATTTTTTTTTATCGCCAATTTTGCGATCTTTTCGCATTTGGTGCGTAGGCAAATGGCTAGCGTGGACCCTGCAACAAATATGAACCTTACAAAAGTTGACCTTTAAAGATTATCACTAAATAAAATATAGAAAAAAAGTATAAGGACATGTTCTAAATTACTTAACATTTCTCTTAATAATCAAGAAAACAACCTTTTTTTGAATTACCTGAATAAGCTGAGAGATCATCGATGATGAAAGTTCTTTTAAAGTGTCTATGGAAATGTTGTTCCAAACTTGTTTGATGGCTAACACAAGATCCTGTTTACACTGATATTGTGTGCCAGTTTTATAAACTTCTCGGGTTAGAAGGCCCCATAAATTTTCTATTGGATTGAGATCGGGACTCCTCGCTGAACAATCAAGTAAATTTACTGAATTAGCTTCAAACCAGAGTTTTGCACTCTTAGAAATGTGTATGGAAGCATTATCCAGTTGGAAAATATAGTCTCCTAAAGTAATTAGTGGGGCCTCAGATAACAAATATTCACCTAACATATCAACATATTTGTCAGGGTTCATTTTGTAGTTGATAAAGACTATAGGATTGATTCTGTTTGCTGCAAAAATTCCCCAAATCATTACTGTCCCCCCACCGTATTGACGTTTGGAAAAAACTTTTTTGGTTTTATGCAGATTATACCAAAAATAGCAAAAACCATCTGGTCTATCAAGATTGAACTTCTTTTCATCCAAAAAGATTACAGAAATCTTTTTGGAATGATAGAGAAATGTATTTTTTTTTTAAATTCCTGTCTTCATTCCTTATGTTCCTTTTTAAGAGGCGGACGTGGCATTAACTTTCCATACCAAATATTCAGATGTTTATTCAAAACATTTTAAACTGTTCGTGTGGAACATGACAAGTCCAAATTTCTTCTAACTTCATTTGTAGTTTCTTTTTTCTCGCAAGCTTTTCCTACAACCATTCTTTTTTGTTGATGCATTAGAATTTCTGGTCTTCCAGTTCGTTCTTTCATTCCATAGATTCCAAGTTCTTTTAGAAAATTATAAACAACAGTTTTAGATCTTTTAATTTTTTTTTTAATTTCATGCCCACTCAATCCACATTTTTTAAAAGCAAGAATTTTCCCTTTTTCAAGGTCAGACAGATGAGATCCTTTTGGCATCGTACAAAAATCGTAAAGAAATGAGGCAAGTGTAAAATTTGTTTAGAAACCCAGTCTTTATATTTGAAATGGTCATTTTCTGCTTTCAAATTAGCAAATTTTACTATAATTTTAGATGAAAAAGCAGTTGTCCTTATACTTTTTTCCAAGATCATATGGGTTTAAAATTTATAAAGTAAATTTATACATATTTTTAGAAAATTTAACTAATTTACATGAAAAAAAACTTAATTTTATCAATATTTTTACTTAAGAAATTTGCATACATTTCCATCTTCCAAGATTTCTAGATTTGGCGAGTTTTCGCTTGTCCTTATACTTTTTTCGTGCACTGTAGAATCTTAGTTTTGATCTGATCTAATCCATCTCAGTTTCAAGACTATGGGAAAAACAAAAAATTCCAAAATTTTGAATTAGGGGTGACAGTGCAAAGGAATAATGAAAAACTTAAAACCTCTTTGCTTAATTATTCAGAGCAACTCTTATTAGAATCTCGGTTTTGGTTTCATTTTCTAGGTCAATGGAGAAGTCTAATATTTTGAAAAATTCGAATTAGTGGTGACGATGCAAAGGAATGATTAAAAAATTCAAAACAAGTTTTTAAAATGATTGCATACTTTCACACAAGCCAGAATCTCGGTTTTGGTCCCATTCGATCCATCTCAGCTTCCAGATCAATGAAAAAATTGAAAATTCTAAACAGATTTTAATGAAACTTACATCATTTTGGCTCTCAAAATGTGCGACAATCCATTCCTTTTTATTTATTCTTTTTTGTTTTTTGTTTAAAATTAAATAGCTTTGATATTCTGAACTTTTATGAAGTGTGCAGATGTCACATTTAGTGGCCACGATCCATTAAGAATAAGCAAAGCACAGGCGAAATGGCTAGTTTGAAAATAAATTCGGCATAATAATAATTTTAAACCTGATATATTTAACAATAAAAAAGCCTTTAGATTCAAAGCATTGCACTGCACGAGAATACTAACTATAAGAATCATCTTGTTTCATCATTATTAACTCTCATATTTGGTTAATTATGAACAATATTTCTTTAAAATTAATCAAACTATGAAAATAATTAAGATTAGTTTGCCTGTTGTGTAATAATTAAAAAATGGAGATGGATATAAAAAGATACTTGTGGATGCTCAGCAATGCATCACGATACAAAATGAATTGTACAATAACACCATTTACACAGAAAATTATTCCATTTAGTAAAATATTTATTCATTTATACTGGTGCACAATAAAAGTAACCTGATGATAATATTTGAAATGAGGCGCTTTAAAAATATTAGGATAATTTATGCATATAGTGCACATAAGCAAGAGTCCCAAAGACTAAAAAAATTGTGTTTGGAGAGACAGCCATAAGCTGCCCACACCAGATATTTTGTGAAACAAATACTTATCTTTAAAGTTAGACTTGTTATTTAATCTAATTTTTATTGATTCTGACATGCTTATCAAGCAAATGTTTAAAAATTAACATATTCGAAAAATATTTATATATTTTAATCTCATTAAGATGCTTGACTCCTTTAATATCATTGACTCTTAGTCAAGATCTCTAACCAAAGACATAATTTCCACTGGCATGTTCGGTTTCCTTTTGCCTTTTTTAATTGGAACGGCAAAAATTTTAAGGAGTTTTTAGGAGCAAAAATAAGCAGTTTTAAGGGCCCTTAAAAACAAAATATGAATTTAAGGAGCTCTTAAGGGGATTTTATTGGCCATGTGAGTCCTAATATCTGAAGACATGTCATCAATCCACCAGAATATAGTATAGTTTAACAATGGAGCCATGGATATTTCTTTTTTGGCACTGTCATCCAACATCGATTTCACTATTTCATTGCAGGCAGATAAAATTACATTTTCAGCAATAATGTGGGGCTACATTTATGCTGCTATTTTAATTACTTTATAACTGGCTACTTGTGCTTTTTCAGAAATAGTTGCTCTCTATACCATACCATTTGCTTGCTTTGCTTCTGATATCAACAATCAGCTCAAATGGTTCTTATCTTTACCATATTACTTACTTTTAACAGTAGTCCCTTTCATTTGGTTACACAGAGATCACCAGTCACATTTGAAATTGAGTTGCTGTCCAATCCAAAAATCACCCAAATGGTACATGTGGACTGAATAATGTGTTAAGGAGAGGAAGCTGTTCTTAAACCCTGACAGAGATGACTGGATAATTGAACCCCCTTAAGTTGACATCAGTGCCCCCTTGTCCAATCATAAAACTACCAAGGTTGGTAACTTGGCCACATTTGGTTTCTGGATTAAGAGAAAAGGTCACATATAAAAAAATATATGAACAATTGAAGGGGGTTAAAACAATAAAAATGTCTCATTGAAACCTCAGTCATACTTTAAAATATTTAGCATTTTTCAGCAATTTTCAACAATATATATTTCTTCCTTGCAATTTTTTCAAAATACAACAGATAGGAATAAGATGTTTCTTTCAAACCACATATTTACTTTAACAATACTGAAAATATAGATAAAAATTATTAAAAATATTGCAATAAGTACTGTGGTAAAAAGTCAATTAAATATTAGGGAATCACAGTCAATTCAATTTTATTTTGCCAAAAGGATGCATTATAAAGCTTAAAATTTGGCTTTGAATGGAAAAAATAACATTGCTGAAAAGTTTCTAATTTGATTAATGTTTAAATTAAATAACATAAAATTGAAAATTTTACACAATATAAGTATTTACTCACACAGATAAGAGCACTGGAGAGCAGCTGTGTCAAATGCTGCATACAGATGTGATGCATCAAAAGCAACTGAATACACTGGGCTGTTATATTCCTTTATGTAGTGCATCTGAGAGGAAAAGAAGAGGAATAATTTACAGCAAAACAAATATAGTTCCTGCATGATCAAACTTACACAGTAATCAAAGCATTAAAGCAGTTTGATTCGTTAATAATTTTGACCAAATTTAAATTATCGCATCTAAATTATACAAGAAAAGAAAAATTATATGAAATATAGACAAAAAATAGACCGGCGTAAAATAAAGAACATGCTCCAATATGACACAGAATTTAAACTCAGAATTATGATAAATAAATATAAAATCAACAGAATGGCCTTTGTTCCCAATCTGAAAACATGAAATTAAATAAAAAGTTACTGTTTTACTTGTTAGAGATTAATGTGAAAATCACTCCTCTTACATATTTTGAATGGAGATATATGTGAAATATGTAATTTACAATAATTTTTTTGTTTTTGATTTACTTGCAAATTATACAGGTTTGATAAATTAATAGAATACAGTTTATTTTGTTTGAATCGGACGACAAACAAAGTTATTGATAATGAAATGTTTGGATGTAAAACTCAAACCCCCCTCCTCCCCAAGCAAACATGCAATTGGTGCAGCCAATAAATGTATACTGGAATATACCACAGTTATGGTGGAACTTCCATTACATAATTTTGCTTTATCCCAATTACATTTCTTTCATTATTTACTCTGTACCCCACAAAATGCCTTAAGAAGTTTTACATGAAAAAAAAATCTGCACAAGAGGATATTTTATACTGACTATTTCAATAAAACAGACATTTAATATCTAGAGATGTGGATTTTCCAGAAAATTTTGAAATGGAAAATTTTCAGGGAAATTTTGAAATTGTTCTCTATATCACATTTCAGCTGGAATAATATGTTCAGTAACTTTTTAAATGTATTTATTCTTATATTACAGCTACAGTCAAACATATATTATATAAAAAGGTATAAATCTTGAAATATATAAAACATTCTATGCATAAAAATTTCTTATATCTGTATACTGCAGTTAGTAGCTACAATTTATTATTTCCTTAAATACACTGACTTTTAGAAACTTATAAAAAAAATTCTACTCCATCTAAAATACTGTTTCTTATCTTCAAGATTCCATTTCAAAGCATTGCACAAAAGGAATGAACATGCATACAAAAGGCATGAGAAATAATTTAAAATTATTAAACCTTATCAGAATCATAAATAACTTACTGTTTATTATAAATATAAAAAGTAAATCACAAAATATATTCTATAAAAACTGATAATAATTAAAAAATACATTAAATATTATATTGCATTTCTTTCAATATCTACTGATAATTTAAGGGAAAAATTCTACCATCTTCTTAAAAAATAACAAAAATAAAAAATAAATTACTAGTTTACTATGTGCATAAAAATAAATTATTTAATATATAAACATAAAATGTATTTATTTATTTTTAATATATAAATATAAAATTTATCTACAATAAAAAGTAAATCAAAAACTGCTTGTAATTCAACACTTTTAAAATAAATTATTTTATATAATATTAAAAATTGTTTAAAAAATACCTGCTTGTAATTGAATGAGCAAGTATTATGAGAAAGAAGAGACAATATGCAAGACGAGTTAACCATGTATTTAGTGCTATTAAAGCATTTCCCCTCTTCAGAATTTGCGAAAACATTCCATTCCTTAAACATTTTTATAAAGTTTGGAGAACTTAACACTGAAAGAATAGGCATCTTAAAACTTTATTTGCTTTTTTCTGAGAATGAGTAAAATGTCACTTGTACCCTTTTGGTTGTCATCTCTTGTTTTTCTTCAAAATAAAGTGCATATACATACTTGCCTCCCCCCTTTTCATTTTCCTTATCAAAATTAGAAAACTCAATGATCAAAATGTTCTTGTAACTCAATGATCAAAATGTTCTTGTAACTCAATGATCAAAATGTTCTTGTAACTCAATGATCAAAATGTTCTTGTAACTCAATGATCAAAATGTTTGCAAGTAGAAAAAAATGTTCTTCTACTTGCTTTTGAGAAAAACAGTTTGCAAAGAGTATTGCATTCTATTTTCAAATTAATTACAAATAAAAATAAAAGTGGAAATTTTTCCAAAAAAACAGTGGAAAATTTTCTTGTTTCCTGAAATTTTTCGCAGGAGAATTTTCCAACCCACATCTTTAAATTATAAACATTATAATGAATCATAATGCACAATATAACAAAACTGAAGATTCTTCTAAAATTCCTTCATTATATGTTATTTTCCCAATAATGCCATAAAGAAATTTTACTATATCATTTTTAAGAAATTTTTTAGGACTTTTTTATTTTTCTGTAAATTTTTCTATTAAACATTTATACAAAGTTTTATAAAATGCACTTATCCCCCCCATTTACACGGCACTTGTTTTACACGATTTCGCTTTTACACGGTTTATAAATTAACAGATTTCAAAAAATTAATAAAAACATATATTCCGCTCCATATACGCCTATACAAAGATTTGATGACATTTTTGAATTTAATTCCGGTGGTAACACTGATGAAAACAACAGGGGATTCCCGGTGTTGTAACATATATACATTTAGGGGAATCCCCGTAATGGGGAATCCCTGTAATGGGGAATCCCCGTATAGAGAAATCCCTGTAATAGGGGAATCCCCGTATGTATTTCACAACAGTAAAGCTATCTGGTTTATGCAAGTACATAGTGCAGAAACATTTTAGCAGCAAAGGTTATATTATTGTGCGTTTATCTTTTGAACTGGTAAGTTTTCAACATTTATAGTTTTTTTTGCATCTTTATAGTTTGCGTAAATTTGTTAAGGTTCTATAATGTCAAAGGATTTGAAGAAAAATCAAATGAAAAGAAAAGTTATTACTTTAGAAACTAAAATTCAAATATTAGACCGTCTACGTAACAGAGAAAGAGTAACGGATGTTGCTAAATTTTACTCCATGAATGAAGCCACAATAAGGACAATAAGAAACAACACAGATCAATCATGCATAAGCATTGATTATGAAACACATTCCAACTGAAATGCAATTTCATTTAAAAATTTCTAAAATGTGATACATTCAGTGCTGCTATCTTTTACATTATCACAGTACTACAGTAATTTATTATACTTAAATATTTAAAACTGTATCGAAATATAAATCATCTGATTCTCTATGCAAAATCAAGGAACATTTCATTCATATAACTTATATTCCAGACTCCAGAGCTAAATAATTTAGTGTGAAAAAAAATTCAGCAATTCTTATGTAACTCACCCTACAATCGCTTGAGATATTTGCATTCTGCATAAGTTAAAATTAGGCTTCGTGGAAGAAATAATAAAAGTTTAGGGATCATTTAAAATCACAACTATTGTAATTGCATAGGCACGGAATTTAGATACACAGATACACAGATAATATATGTGTGTGTGTGTGTGTATGTATTCAAAGTATTGGAATCGTGCCGAAGATCGGAACTTGAATTTTCGAAGGATCTACACGTTTTGGCACTTCTAGAACACGGAAAAACTATTTTTAGGAAGATGTCTGTGTGTGTAAGGGTGTATCTGTGTATATTTCTGTGTGTCTGTGAGGATATTACATCCACTCTAATTGAAAAACTAATGGACCGAATTTCATAAAATTTGGTAGGTATGTTTTTTGTGGGAAATCTTGATGTTCATTAGATTATAGTACGATTCATAATAAAAGAATCTGCCTTCTTTGGGAAATGGCCGGCAGAAATCGCCTTTATCCACTCTAGCTAAAAACTAATGGAACAAATTTAACAAAATTTGGTGTATAATATTTCAATAACCTACAAGTGATTTATATACCAAATTTAACAAAATTTGGTATATAAATCATTTGTAGGTTATTCTTGTACGATTCGGAAAAAAGGAACGGGCTATTTTTGCGACATGGCCCGCAAAAATCGTTAAATATAAAAATAAGACTACGTGTGCTCAATTATATCAATTAAATTCCTATTTTATACGTGATTTTTGACAACAAAAAGAATAAGACTAACTCCATTACTCTAGGACTAGCCGTTCTTGAGATATTCTAGTTTTTTCGCGTTTTCGCTACGCCACATTTGACAATAAGTCCAGCTATCAAATGAGAACCAAATTTAAGTTTAACGTGCAAATTCAATGTCATTTAAAATATTTATGGCTATTATTTTGTGCAGATAAACTCAAATTATTATTGAAGAAATAAAGAGAACGTGAATATGAGTCTGCAGGGAAAGACATGTGCTGCCCACATCAGAATTTTTAACAATATTACAACAATGATTTATAGAAGTGAACGTGGATTATTTGCAGGCCATTTCGAAAAAAAATGTATGATCTATATTTAAAGATCCACCAAATTTTTGTAGAATAAAATGTTCAACAAATTTAAGCTGTGTACCAAATTTTAACTCTCTAGGACGTAGAAAAGTGGATTAAAAATGCCATCATCAAATAAGTATATCATGAAGAGTCATATAAAATTTAAAAAAATTGAAAAGTTGCTATCTACCAAATTTATTTTAAAATGTGAAGCCTCTCTCATATACAAAATGATTAAACTCTTGGAAAGATATTTATTATATAATATATCTCTTTTTTCTTTCTGGAGGATATCCCAAAAGTCAGAATTTAATTGAATTTGTTTTTTTGCCTATATTAAATAATTTTTAATTAAAAAACTACTTAATATATTTTACTGAAATTTTTTTTATATATTTTATGGGATAATGTGAATATTTCCTAAAAATTTCGAAGCAATTTGTGAATTTTAAATTTGCTTAAAAAATGTTTGAAAAATTAGGTCCCATAGGGTTCAATGTATTTCATTTTTTCAATCCGGGTTCAATAAAAAACTAATTGAGTGATATTATTTATTTATATTCCCATAGGTTCCACAGACCGTCTGAACAACATACTAAAATTTCATTTTGATTAAGTCACTTTTACGGCAGTTATCGTGCTAACGGACGGACAGACAGACAGAATGAACAAAGTCATAAACACTTTTCAACCATGTTGTAAAGTGTTAAAAATGAAGACTCCATTAGAAAAAGTGTAGCAGCTGGAACCTGCAGCAGTATGAGTACGACTTCATATGTTAAGAGATGTTACAATGGAAAATATGGAAAAAGCCTTAGTGATATGGATAGAAGACAAAACTCAAAAGCGAATCCCGATCGATACCAATGCTGTTACAAATAAAGCTTTCAAGATTTATCAATCACTTAAGAATCAGTCGCCGTCGACTTCGTCCGATGAAAAGATGGTATCTTTTTCCGCAAGCCATGGGTGGTTTGAGAGATTCAAACAAAGACATTCTTTACATAATCTGAGAATGAAAGGTGAAAGTGCATCTGCTGATTCGGATGCGGCACAACAATATCCGGCAAAACTTGCTGAAATCATTGCCACTAACTCCTACACTTCTGATCAGGTTTTCAATGCTGACGAGGAATTATTCTGGAAAAAAATGCCGGAAAGAACCTTTATAGCCAAAGCTCACAAATCAGCTAGTGGTCATAAAGTAGTGAAAAGTTGTATAGCAGTTCTTTTCTGTTGCAATGCTTCTGGCAATTATATAATGAAACCATTGATGATTAACAAATCAAAATCACCACGATCATTCAAAGGAATAAATATCAAAAACCTTCCCGTCTATTGGATGGCTAATAGAAAAGCATGGGTCACTGCCATAGCTTTCAATGAATGGTTCCATAACTTCTTTGTTCCAGATGTCAAAAATTATTTAACTAAAAAGGGATTGCCTTTTAAGGCTCTTCTATTAATTGATAATGCACCAGGTCATCCTCCAGATTTACAACACGGAAATGTAAAAGTTGTTTTTTTTACCAAAGAATACAACTTCCTTATTACAGCCGTTAGATCAAGGGATAATTTCGACTTTTAAAGCACTGTACATCAAGCAAACTTTCAGGTATATCTTAGAACAAATGGAGAATGATGAATCTCTTACTCTGATGGATGCTTGGAAGAAATTTACAATTTTAGATTATGTTAAGCATGTTGGACTGTCATACACTCAGATCAAACAATCAACGATCAATGCCTCTGGAAAGCAATATGGCCGGATGTTGTTGAAAGTGGAAATGATAAATCACCAATAGAACATGAATATTCTCAGATCACTGAGTTGGCCCATACTATAGGAGGAGAAGGTTTTGAAGATTTAGCTCAGGCAGATATTGAAGAAATAATGGCTGATGAAGAATTGAATAAAGATGATTTAATTAACATGATTCGTGAAACAAACAAACATGATGAAGACAATGATTCTGATGAAGAGCAATCTGAACCAGTTGTGTTCACAGCAAGAATCATAAGTGTAGGACTTGATTTGGGAAGAAAATTGGGTAACCTTTTCTTACAATATGACACAAATGTTGATCGAGCTCTCCGATTCCAGCGAGACCTTCTTAAATGCTTAAATCAATGTGAAGAGGTCTATAAAGATTGAGCAAAAAAACCAATTTCATGACAAAGTCTTGTCAACCCGAGATCTTGCCTAATACGTCAACCATTGAGCCAGAATCGTATCAAGAAAGCTCAAGTGATGAAAGTGACATCATACCTATCAGAAAGAAAAGACTGATAGTACATGAAAGTGATGACAGTGATTAAACTTATAATTAATTTTTAAGGGTCTTTTTGTTTTTTTGTTCTTTATTCCTAATGTAAAATAAATTAAATATGTTATATTACTACATTCATATGTTTGTTGTTTTATAAACTAAGTATAATTTTAAGTTTTCTAAGATGTCTTACTTTTGTTTTACTTAAATAAATGACTGAATCATGCACATTTTGGGGTTATTTTTGTTTTACACGATTTCACTTAGCAAAATCCAAGATTTCAATTTACACGGTTTTGTGCAGAACCAATCTTCCATGTAAATCGGAGGACAGGTGTATTTCACTTTACAATATACATGTATAATATACATGTGCAATATACATGCATAAACAAAATATTATATATATATATATATATACAGTGAACTCTCATTAAGAAGGCACCAGTTAAAATAGATTTCTCATTATTACGTATAAATACAGATTCAATGGTTAAGATCTATGGACATTATATGTTATAAAACATTGCTTAATATGTATCATTCATTCATTAAGGTGGACAAAATTTATTATTAGAAAGCATATGTTTTGGAAAAGTTAATTTCCAAAAATATTTTCAACTCAACTAACAGTTCTTGTCACAGAAAAAAGAAAGTTGTCAATTGGGCGTAGGGTGCTGTTGTTGTTGAGACCCAGACCATCCGACCTACCAGAAAGGTGTAAGGTAACTGTTTGGGCGTAGGGTGTTGAAGACCCAGACCATCCGACTCATCCTGAGGACTTGAGCATCTATTTGAACGGCCAAGGGGCGTAGGGTGTGTCTTTTTTTTTTTCTGTTTGTATTTATCTTCTGATTGTAAATTCTTCGGGAGTGGAAGCATATGGTGTTGTTGTTGAGACTCAGACTGTCCGACCTACCAGAAAGGTGTAAGGTAACTGTTTGGACGGCCGGGAAGTGCCACCCAATTTAGACCGGAACCCTGTGGGGGAGGCATCCACAGGGACCGTACCCTCCTTCCCCTACCACCAACCTCTCGGAAGGACTTACGGACCCACATATTTAACATGATCGTACTCCGCATGAACACGGCGGCAATTGTGGCAGCGTGCAAATCCAGAGCGCAAACCACCAGACTACCGCACCCGAAAGCATAGGGTGTTGTTGAAACCCAGACCGTCCGACCTACCAGGTAGGTGTAAGGTAACTGTTTGGACGGTCGGGAAGTGCCACCCAATTTAGGCCGGAACCCAGTGGGGGAGGCATCCACAAGGACCGTACCCTCCTTCCCCTACCACCAACCTCTCGGAAGGAGCAATAGGAAGGGAAGCATAAGGTGTGTCTTTAAGGAAGGAAAGCATAGGGTGTGTCTTTTTTTTTCTGCTTGTATTTATCTTCTGATTGTAAATTCTTTGGGAGTGGAAGTTCCAGTCATCGCCATGACACCTTGGGGTGGTATTAATTAATGGCCTGTTTAGCACTATCAATCAATGCATAGCTGAAACAAGGTACAGCAAAAGTTGTAACCCATTAAATAAACTCGCAGCAAAATTGGGCAGGACACTAGAGTAGGGGATGATAAGAAATCAATCATGTGATCTCTATTGGTGAAAGAAACCATGGAATCTTATGAACTGTGGAATCTTATGAACCATTGACTGTCCATTATAGACAGTCATTGATAACCTTATACATACAGGAAAACACATTTTTTTTTTGCTTTGGCTACAGTTTCAAATACAAAAATTCCATTAACCTGAAAATTCTTTCAAGTGAAAATTATCAAGAGAATTGAAAGTGAATCCAAACAAACTGACCTGATCAAAAAGCATGAACATAGACATTCTACTGTAAGTTCAATATGGCTAAAATGGAAAAAAACTAAGGAAATCTTTTAATCTGGAGTTTCCTTGGGTTTACAAAAGAAAATGAGAGGATAGGGCTACCATGAACTGGAAACTGCATCGCTTCAGTGATTGAAACAATTGAGCTCTAAAAATATCACAATTAATGATTCACACACGAATGAATAATCACAATTCACTCTCTTTCAAAAGTAAAGGCATCAGAAATGGCCAAGATAATGAACATTGAATCCTTCACTGCAAGCAAGAGATGTTTGATGCGGTTCAAGAATTGGCATGATCTAATTTATAGAACAGTGAGAGGCGATTCCAGCTAAAAATGTAAAAGAATGGAAAGAAATTTTGCCATGCCTCATCAAGGACTACGATTCCAGAAACATTTTCAACATTGATGAAACTAAATTTTTTTTATACGGTTCAGCCATCTCAAAGTTTGCACTTTTGAAGAGAAAAGTGCACTGGCAGCAAACATTACAAATTACACATTACTGTTCTTGTAGGAGCTAGCATAGATGGTTCAGAAAAACTGCCACTTCTCGTCATCGGAAAATCAATAAAGACATGATGCTCTAAAGGAGTTAAAATTCTTCCCACAAAATATGAAGCCAACTCTAAAGCATGGATGACGATACAATTCTTTGAAAAGTATATAAGGGAGTTACATAAGCATTTCTTTAAAGAGAAAAGACAAGTGCTGATATTTGTGGATAACTGCTCCAGAAATCCTGGACTGAAATCGGAGAAACTCTTATTCTTTCCTGCCAACTGTACTAGTGTCCTGCAACCAATGGACTTCGAGATCATAAGTCGTTAAAAGTGCATTATCGTAGAATGCTTCTGAGACATTTGATCAATTCAATTAAAACATCAAAAAGCTCATACGTCAATGTGCGTCAATCCATGAAGTGGGTACAACAATCCTAGGCTCTAGTTTCAGCAACCACAATTTCAAATTGCTTTAGGCATGCAGGATTCGACAAAGGAGGTAAAGTATCGTTGGACGAGATTGGTTACGATCTAGATTCGCTTCAAGCATTGCTACATGAAGTAATATCTGCAGGATGTGATTTCGGCAGACATAGATGCAAACAGTTTTGCAAGTTTTGATGATGATGTCACAATTGTTGAAAAATTGACAGACCAGGAAATAATCAATGACATAACATTGGAAATGCCTGGAACATTAAGTGATAGTGAAGAGGAGGCAATCCCTCCACCGAATGTGCAAGACGTCTGTGATATGTCAGTAAAAGTTAGGAAATTTTATCAATCAATAGAAAATGTACCAGATAATACTTTTGAACAATTGGCTATGATTGAGAATGACATAGTAAGAAGATCAGTTTCTCAAAAGAAACAAATAAAGATTACTTCATTTTTCAAATAGTATGTATAAATAACATTTTTTAATTAAAATTGTCTTTATTTTACCTATTTTTCGTTATTTTTTCCAAATTTATATTTTTTATTACAGCATAAGTTACATAATATTTAGGAAAACATACTTCCAGTAATACTTTACAAAATTAGTACTTCAGATGTATGAACTCCTATCATAATAGACTCTTGCTATTATGGACAATAAATGTTGTCCCTTGACTGTCTATCTCAACGAGAATTCACTGTGTGTGTGTGTGTTATGTATAATGCAAAATATCATATTTGAAGGCAGCTGCATTGTATGACTAATTTTGATGGTTGCCATAGATGTTCATAAAATTATGGTACAGCAAGTTCACTTGCTAACACTGCAGTTTTCAGCTATTCTGTGCTGAAAAGCACTAAAATGTGTGAAACTAATCCACAGATGCTGCAATGGGAGTGTAATTAATATAGAAATATGATTAAACATTTGAATTTAAGGTTTAGATAGATTTACATTTTTTTCACCCATCTTTCCCTGCATTTGGCCTTCAATTAAATGATAATGTTTTCATGCAACAGTTAAATTTTCCAATGATGTTAGATGAGAAAGAAAATAATTATGCACTCTTGCTGATAAGATCTTTGATACTGAGGGTAAAACAGTATGAGATGCATTCTTCATGAAAATGACAACAACAGTTATGTTTTGCTGTCTAAAATTCCTTGACAAAATCTAATGACTCCACTCTTAACAAAAACCTTACCATTCAAGTATTTTATGTCGATAAATAAGAGGCAAGGAAAGATGTTTCTTACAGGCATCCATTTTATACAGTAGAACCCACTTATAATGATCTTGCATTCAGAGATGAAATGAAGAACTTTTAATTAGTACCATGTCAGTTTAAGCCTGATTTGCTTATTTTTAACAAGTAACATCTTTAGTTCCTCTAATTTAACAAGCATGTGAAATTGTAAAAGTGAATACAATACCATAAAAGATAATAAAACTTAGAGCTAAAGAAAAAGTCTTGACTTGGTTCATCATGAATGGATATAGAAGTAGGATAAATGGTAGAGGTTGAAAAGATCACATCAGAAACCCCAGAGAAATTATTTCTATCCACAATTCTAAAAGTATATAAATAGCATGTCTTTGGTAATAGTAACTGTAGAGTTGAAATGAAAATATTGGGTAGAGTGCCTGTTAAAAGATTTGGCGAAAAGAAATAGGAGTCATTTTCCTAAGGAAAGGAATATACCCCTAAGAAAAGATGGCATAAATGTTCTAAAAATGCAATACTTGAACTACTAGCTTGCATCGCAAATCTTTATTAGGAAGTATTGGGGAGAATGATCACCATATTCTCTAGGCCCACTGTTAATAACCATTCCTCATATTATACAAAATTTTTCTTCACAGAATGGATATAGGGAGTGTCTGGATGTGGTTACAAATTAGTGGATCCCCAACAACTCATTCAAAACTAATCAGTATTCTAAACAAACACATGAATCAACATCAATACAAATGACAATTAATTACAATCATACTACAACTGCTACAAAATCTGCTGCATCATAAAATACTCAATATAAATCCTTTTTTTTTTCCCTACTAAATTCAACAAACCACCTTTACAGTTCCAAAAAATAATTCTAATATTCCAGAAATGAAACCAACTGAACAAGGTAATACTGCCACCTCAGTAGCAGGCTTGGTAAACAGAAGTATAATTTGTCTAGTAATAAATTCCAAAAATAGAACTTTAAACAAGAAATGAAATACATTAAGAAAAACCCTAAACTTCTGCAGAACTGAGTTTATGAAAAGAAACCCCTTCAAATACACCCATTTGATGATAATGAGGTCTATGTTTTAGAAGAAATGAAAACCTCATCACAATCTAGCTAATTCTATTTTGGAACTTTATATTTTATGCAACATTTTTAATATTTTATTGTTATTTTTTACCTTTTTGTGTAGCACATGGATTTACTTCACTTTAGCTGTTCTATAGGTTGACATTTTTATTTTATTGATTGGTTTTAAATTTATCTAGATTTCAATGATAACTATATGTTAATGGTAATTAGACATGGTTTACTGATTTTATACATTTAATTACACTGTATTTATGAATTTTTCAGTTCATCTTGATTTTGATGCAGCATATCCTCAACTTAGCATTTTTCACCATTAAACCCAATTAATCAACAAACTAACTGTTTATTATAACCATGTTCTGTTGATTTCAGTAATAAATTGTTTTGTTAATAGAGCTTCAGTCTAAATCGCTTGGTCTTTCAAATATTGGTCTCAATAGTATCCAGTACCAGTTTTTAGCCATTCATAGCTTCTTTCCAGTCTGGTCTTTTTAATAAACAATGGGATCTGTTCTCTATAACCATATTTTCACAAAGTACACATTAAAATTTTTAAACCAATACACACATTTGTCTGTTGGAGTTTTGCTAAGCCAGTCATTGTTTATAATTCAAATTCAAAAAATCTTTGTCAAGCAGACGGTGCGTATATCCACCAAATTGTTTCTATACATTTCCTGTTTCATATTCTAAATGTTAATTGGATTATGAGGTTGTGTAGGTATAATTTATTTTTTAACTCTAAAGCATATAATTATGTTTGATTTATTGTATACAATATAAGTACTTAAGTTTTCATACGGTTTTTCATTTAACTAATTTAAATTTAAAAACAGCTTGGTTTATTTTTCCAGAGTTTAAATACTCAGCTTTCAAAATGTTTTTTTCACTTTTGAAACATTTTAAATTTCGCAGTATCTTTATACAGCTTTTAATAACTTCATAGATTTTAAAATGCTTTGCTTAATTCGAAACATTTAAATTTTATATTAACATTTAATTTTGAAGTAATTTTAAATGTTTGGACATTTATGATCTATATCACAATTGCCCAATCAATAAACTCTCATTAGCATTTCTTTAGTTTTCCTTCAACAAGGAAAGTAGAGTTTTTCATTATAAAGATTTTGTTATATTTGAAATTTTATATTTTTTAACAATGCATCTCAAACAAAAGATGATAGATATGGTTTTATAACATATAAAATATGCTTTTACTGTACTAAAAATGCAATACCATACAGCATATGACTTTCTCAAAATACAGCTGTCTTTTAAGACGTTTAATACAGAAATATTAGTTGGGGAATCAGAAGGGTTCCATGTGCACCTCCTCCCCCACCCCCACCCCCTATGATCCTTCAAAACTAACTTTTCTTATACCTTAGAGAGTACTAAAATTTATGAACGATATTCATAATGGAAAAAATTGGCTATTCTGCCAAATGGTGGTTACTTTTATTCGTGTCAATTTAAAATATATTGCCCAACATAAAAAATGCAATACTATGAAGCTTTGGTTGTTATTATGCAAATTGTGAGACAAACGCAGCTGGTCGATGTATACAAATGATCTGAGCTGCAAGTAGGTCAGTCACATGATTAAAGCGAGGGATAAAAGGGATGGAAACAGTAAATGATCCAACAGTTATTACTATCTGTCACCTAAGGAAACCTGTTTTCCAAGCTGTTTTCATTTCAGAAGACATGTGTATTTGAAGAAATGCCTGGCCCATACCATCGAAGTCCCACCATTGATGTCCATTTCAACATTTGCAAGGTTGTATGAGGGGATTCATTTTAGGCCTAAGTACGACTGGGTGATTGCAGGGGTGGAAAACTGAAAACTGAGTTTTGTAGCACCTTTGTAGCAGGAAATATTGCTGTTTCGTAGCAGTGTAGAGCAGTTTTGTAGCAGCTAGAAAATGATGTTGCGCATACTCGATAGTTATTTTAGGCAAATAAAAATTTCATTTTACATTAATTAAAGCATGAAGAGTATTAAATCTTAAAAAGTTAAGCTAGAAAAATGAGAAAAAGATTTAATGATACTATCTAATCTTAAAGAACAGAAGTTGCCTCCTAGTTAAATACACACTAAATTTTTTTTATCCAAAATACAAATAGTTTATGTCCGAGATGCTTGTTTTTTTAACAGTTTGGACACACTGAATTAATTCGAGTTTCTGTGCTCTTCTAATTTTGTGAGATTTTTTTCAACATTTGGTTTTGCCTCTTTTAAGAGAACTTGGCCATTTTCAATCTCTGATAAATCTTTCTTTTTTATGCTGCCTTCAATCATCTTCTCTGCTGTAGAAAGCACTTTTTGTGATGATTGTAACTTTTTTTTTTAACTCATCACTGTCTATTTTCAAGCTCTAATACATCTTTCTCGTGTTCAGCTTTTGGCTTAACTCCTTTTTTGCTGTTTTCTCCATTCTTTGCCTATATTGTTCCCCTGTTTCTTTTACAGATTTTAAAAGTTCTTTAGTTATTGACAAATTGCTCACATCTCCATTTAGTAGATTTTCAAAATCTTAAGAGGAAAACTTCAAAAAGTCAGGAGTTTTACTATTAAAACAATTTTTTTTTTCATCACTTTATATTACAACCAGTTTTCCCTAGGACTAAAACAGGCAAGAAAAACGGGACTACATAAAGACACTAAGTTACGGAATACTAATAAATGGGAAATTTAATAAAAGGTAAAAAATCACTGTCAAACTATTATCAAGAATATCTGAATTTAATTGCTTTTTTAGTTTTGCTAAATTCCTTCTCATTTAAATATTGAAGTTAGTTTATAAATTTCACTTTCTGGATATCTATTTTAGAAAAGTTCATATGTATTTTTAGGTTCTAGCGTAGCCACAATTTGAAATAATAATTCATAGCTTCAGTTTCCAAAAAAGTAAAATAAAAAATATTTAATAAATTTATGAATGATCAAAATTTATTTTCGATCTATACTTGCTAACCTTATAAGAGAAAACAGATTTTAATGTTATTTTATAAGATGGGGAAAGTTTTAAGTTCGAATAAATACGAAATTTTCCCTATAATTATTATATAATTTACTTTTCTATGCAAATATAAGTAATGCTTAACTTAAGACATATAAAAGTATCTATTAATACTATTTTATTTATTGTGCAAAGCATTGTCAGTTGTGAGTCCGCGTAAATCTTTATTGAATTGAGTTTGGTTATTGATGCACCCGCGTAGCGCGTTAAAGGCGAATACGTGAATAAAGTGCAATTTATATTGTGAATTCGCTACACGGGTGCCACGCTCCCGCACAATTGGTGCACGAAACACGCGCGGCCTTGAACGCACATGAGCGCGTGCGCGATTGACAGCTATTTCAATGCTACGCAGATTGTATGTGCCCGCTCAGCGTGCACAGCGTTATTGCATGCCAGCATCCGCTAATAAAAGAAGATTCATTTTGTAATGCGATGCGAATTGCATATGCTCGCGCATCGTGCGTATCGTTATTGCATGAAGCGGAGTCATCGTTATTGTATATAGTTTACGAGGATTGCATGCGCCTCTGAAGTATTCTTAACATTAGCCGAGAGCCCGCGGTGACTTCACACGTAACAGAGATACGCGATCTAAAACTGCTTCCTAAACTGCACTGCCATCAATGACAGCTACTTCTTAAATTGCACCGTTAGCCGTGACTTAGATGCGTAGCAGAGGTGAGCGATCGACATCTATTGCAAAGAGCTATAGGGCTGGTCACCGAACGCTGTAATTAAATAATATGAGGGAAATAAATTTTCCAGTGTTTCATCAAAGCCAGTGAAGATCCATACAATGCTAGTGTAACGCGTTATTCTAGAAACACAACTTTTCATTCCTTTTCTATCATCCTGTATTTTGACTTGTTCAACATAAATAGATACATGTTCTGGTAAATTGCAGCGCAAATTTATGTGAAAATTATTTATTTTAATAAAATATTTATTTATTTTTTTACCCGCACTATAAAAATAAGAGTTTTGTTGCTTTAATGTGGAATAATTAAAAGATGAAAATTTAAATAGATGCAAAAGGATACTTTACGACTATCTCTAACGATCTATCTATCTGAAGTAAAAATCGGTACAACTACAGAAAATTCGTAAAAGTCGTAATTTCTATACTTTTAAAAAACAAACATAAAATAACTTGAAAAAGAAGCTATAAAAAAATAGTACGGTACAACTTCGAAAATCCGGACGTTTTCCAAATTTTCGCTTTTTTTCCCCCCCGGACTGACGTAGTCGCGGATTTAAAACACCAGGGTAAGATTATTTATATGGAATTATATTTTATAAACAAATACCGTATTTTCCGGTCGACTTTCTGAACCCCGAAATGAAACGAAAGTTTAGATGGATAACCGTAGATCGGCTCGTGGTTGGAGCGTGAATTACGTTGTTGGCTTTATTCCCTCCTCCCCTTTATTCAAGTCACAACTCCCGATGAATTATTTCGCGTAAAATATACATCGTTATTTAAATACTGAATTTTTATTATTAAAATTTCCTTTTCTCATTATTGAAAAAGACATTTTTCTGATACAATGTAATTTTTAATATTAAGCAGTTTAAAACGTTATCGTAACATTTTATCACAGATTGTTCAATTAAATCTAAAAGTCCCGAGAATTCATATTAACGCTCACGGAAATTTATTTTGTTCACTTCGTAGTACGAATCCCATTCTTCAATGAATTCTGTTTTGTCTTCAGAATCTCCTCTCCCTCCCAATATCTGACGATTTTTTGGTTTTCGTCGAAAGTGTCAGCTTAAAATCGACAGTATATGTTACCGTTTTTGTTTAGAAAGCCATATTTACATACTATAAATAGCAAATAAATAACTAAATAATATCGTATCGCACAGAACCGAGCACCAAGGTCATTAACATACAGACCTCTCAAAGGGGTCAGCTGTGTTTACGATTAGGAACTAAGCAAATTCCTTTCTTCCCTTTCCCTGCCCCACCACGTCCCGGTGTTGCTGCAGCCTAGGAATGACTCATCGTAATTTAGAAAAATCATTGAGAGGAGATATTTTTGTTTTTTAGGAAATACATTTATTTTATCTACTGCGATATTTTTTACATATATGACTATTACTAATAAAGTTTTTACTTTTTTCAGAGTCATCAGCTTTATATTAAACATAACATTATATAGATACTAGAAAATAAATAAAACTTTTAAATTCTTATTTTTTGCTTTTCGTTCGTTAATAGCGAAAACGGTTTAAACGCATTTACACCTTTAAATATATCTGCAAAAGTGCTAATACTCGCGCTTTATTAAATCTCGGTGCTACATTAAATTCTTCTGGCGCTTCATTAAATCTGGACAAAGCCGATAAAACGGAAGTTCAGCACTGTGATGATGATGCACCAATCGTAAATAAATTGAGTGACGGCGAAATTCGCGATATGATATTAAATAAAAAAATATCAAAGTAGGGATGATAAATGTGGAGAAGAAAAAATACCCATTGATAATCTTATGCAAACAATCGATCATGCAATTAAAGGTCTTGAATAAAGAAGCTTTATAACCGAGCAGAAATAATGTCCATCTACAAGATAAAGAAAACTGTTTTCTCATAAACTAAAATTAATGAAATAATAAATGTTAATTCAAATATTTAAACGAAATGATAAAATGTAATTTTATCATTTCGTTTCGTTCACACATTCTAAATTATTAATGTGTATATATTTTTTCTTAGAAATTTCTTTTGCCCTATTTTTTAGATTAAATAATGTTTTAATTTATTAACTTAACTTGTGTCATTATTTTTACTAAAATTAGTGCTTTATAGTGTATTTAGTTAATATTAAATCTGAATTTTATTAAAATTCTATAATCCGGAATCGGCAAAGTCCGGATTTTCAAGGTTGTACTCTAAAGTACTCGTGATATGGTCATGTGATACGCAGACTTGTTTTACTGAAAATGAGGTCTGAAATCGCGCCGAATAACTGTAGATAACCGGATTTTTTCTTCTCGTATTTCGGACCGATCAGTGCGGAACTTTCGCTTTTGCACGTGTAAAAAAAATTGCGTTTTTGGCGCAGTTTGGCGCAGATGTAGAGATTTTAGGTTCTTTTGTAGCAGGATGTAGCAGTAGACGGAAATTGTAGCAGTTTGGCGCAATTGGCGCAGATTTTCCACCCCTGTGATTGATTGTATCAGCGTATCGCTGCTGAAACATACATTAATCTGTCCACTGTATCAAAGAATTTGGAAAAGATAGATTGAAGAAGGACATGTGAATCATCGCAGTGGTACAGGTCCATTCATACATACGTCGTCAGCATGTATTGATTGACACATTCGCAGGCATGCAGTGGTGGCCCCATAAAAGACAACTGTAGACATTATGCCAAATCTGTAGGGTACTTTGGATGTTCCAATATCAATGAGAACAGTTTCTCGATAATTGGCCAAAAGCGGCTTGAAATCAAACCATCCTTTACAAAGATTGCCATTGACGACAAGACACCGACAACAGTATGCTCCAGAAGGTTCAAGTATATAGGTGTAGCAGAAACAGACAATGCAGTCTTTATAAACATTAGCACTTCAACAGGATCACTTTCAATTGGTACACAGTACTCTGTACCAACAGGAAATTTAATGAATGATATGAAAAGCTGGGAAGATATATCTTCTATAAACAAAACAAACATAGTTCTTTCAACAGACCTAAATGCTCATGCAATCACATGGGGTTATGATCATGATGATGTACGTGGCCATCTACTACAAGAGTTTGTAGCACAACATAATTTTATTTTTATTAATGACAAAAACAGCCACCCAACTTTCGAAACTTTTTATTCTAAAGGTTGGCCTGACGCAGGGGTCGCATTTCAGTGCGAACCCGCGAGATTCTTGTGAAGTCCATAAAAAATCTCACGTAAAAATTTAGGCTGTGCAAGAATTTCTCTCTCTCCAGTTCAGGCCTAAAATAATTTTTTTCTTCAAATTGGATACTGAGAAATCCGATGCCCGATGACCACAAAGCCTAATTTCTCGTGTTGCCTACGGAATTCTAAAAATAGCCACAGGGAGAGTTGATTGATGTCTAGCTTACACTTCCTTGTCATGTGGGGGAAGCTAGTGGGAGGGTGTTGTGATAGCAAATAAACAACAGTAACCCTAAATGCTTATATAGTGGAAGATCGCTGGTATTACCGGTTGATGACCACAATGGATAAATTTTTAATTAAGAAAACTGATCCAAAGGCAACTGAAGTCGAATTTGAAGAAAATCTGATTGATGTTGAAAATGTTAATAATTTTCAGCCAAACAAAAAGAAGAAAATTGACACTTATCAAACAAACTATACCCTGTCATTAGTACTGTTTGTGAAGGATTAGAAAACAGATCTCCTGAAGAAACCTTAAGCATAGTAAATGAATTTACTGCTTACAATCCTCAGTGTTTGAATGACTTAACAATTGTGGAACATAAAAAAAGTTCAGAAGTTAGGAAATCATTATAAAAGATATCTAAACCCCGAAGAACTGTTCAAGGAATATGATGATATTCATATCTTATTAGTTAACAGCTACAGTTACATCAAAATGCAAACTGTAGCAGAAATATTTATCAACAAATATGCAGATTTGTATCCCAATACTGCAATAATTTGCGAATCTTATCTAGTCATACCTATTAGCTCTGCTTCTGTAGAAAGGAGTTTCAGTACTCAAAACAGAATAAAAAGCAAATTTCGAAATAGGCTTAATTCAGAAACTTCCAGTAACCTCATACGCATTTCTGATGAATGTGTTGATTTAGAATCTTTTAATTATGATGAGGCTGAGAGAATTTTTAATGAAACGAAACTTCATCGGTACCAATAAGTCATTACATTTGGTTCTTGTAATTTTCTTTTTGTACTACAATTCAGATTTTCCCATTTCTGTGTGATGTAATTTTTTATTATAGATCAGCTCTTTTTAAGAATTATAAAATTTAAATGTTGAAGAATATGAGTTATAGTTAATGCTTTCTTTTTTATTACTTTCTAAATTAGCGTGGTAAAAAAAAAATGACATTTTATGTTTCTCTCCTTATGACAGAAAATCTCTCCCAAAATTTTCTGAGAGGAGAGAAATTCTCCGCCTCTTTTCCTGACTTGTGAGAACCCTAGCCTGATGTCACTTTTTGCTCCTCAAACTTATTTAACAAGATTTGCTCATGGACTGTAGCAGATTCAATATCAGCAAGTGACCACAATTACATAACTTTTGAGATTTCTGAAAATTTTTAAAGAGATTAAAAGAAGAAGGTACAAGACAAAATATTCAACTCATAATATATTTAAATCAATAATGAAACAGAAAACATCCGTCCTGGTAAGTAAAATGGCTGAAGTTTAAGATGCTGACACATTTCAAAACTATGCAGATATATTTCATGAAATATTGAAAGAAACTTGTAATTGGAGCTACTCTAAAAAATTCATTTCACCCACACCGAAGTTTCAGTGGTGGAATATGATGCTAAAAGTGCAGAGAAATAAGATGAAAGCTCTTTATCAAAAACAAAGAAGTTTTCCTACCGAAGAAAATAAAATGTCCTACAAAAAAGAAATGGCAAAATATAAACAATCTCTTTTACAAGCCAAGAAGAAATCATGGTATGAGTTTTGTGAAAATAGTAGCAAGTTTGGTAAAGCCTTTAAAGTAGCATTTAGAAAGCCATTCTCCACTGACCAGGTAGCAAGCAACATATTACCACAATGCAATAGTCTGAGAAAGGAAGATGTTCTTATGCATCTAGCAAAAAATCTTTTTCACACAGAGCAAGATACTCCGAGTTCAGCTGAGAATCATTTCAACTCAACTATAGATGAACCAAATTCTACAATCGCCGAATTGAGAAATGTTATAAACTCTTTGAAAATCAACAAAGCTCCAGGACCTGACAATATAGACTTGAGGATTGTCAAGCAATTATTGGAAATTATCCACAGTATACTATTAGAAATATTCAATTTATGTAATAAATAATTTGGCACCACGTCTGATGTTATAATAGCAAAATTTAAGCACACATCCACAACAGAAGGTCTTTATTTTACTTCCTATAAGTACAAAATTTTTTTTTAAAAAAGGGCCACAGCACTTTCGTTGAATAGTTCATATATAGACCAGATATAGTGACAAAATTTGCATAAATACAATTTACAAAATTATTTACGTTTAGACAAGGATAAACCGAAAACTATAAAACAATTTATTTTAGAGTTTCAAAAATTCCAACAACAAAAGAACAGCATATTAAATTACAATTTAATTACAGAAATCGAAAAAAAGGGGGGGGGGTGGCAACCAAGCATAATCCCAAAGATGAAGATGTCTAAGATAACTTTGCAGAGACTTGAATTGCATGGAGTCAAGAATGAATCGGCAAGTGTAACTCAAATTCATAACAGGGTCAAAATTATCTTTAACAACATTTTGTTGTTAAAGATAATTTTCAGCCTCTTTTTGAAAAACTTTCCTTTTGATGCATTGTAATAACCCTCGTGATATTCTCCTTTTTGAATCCCTTTTTATTTATATCTACCGCGAGTCCATTTGTAATTTTGACCCTGTTATGAATTTGAGTTACACTTGGCGATTCATTCTCGACTCCATGCAATTCAAATCTCTGCAAAGTTATCTTTGACGTCTTCATCTTTGGGATTATGCTTGGTTGCCCCCCCCCCCCTTTTTTTCGATTTCTGTAATTAAATTGTAATTTAATATGCTGTTCTTTTGTTGTTGGAATCTTTGAAACTCTAAAAAAAATTGTTTAATAGTTTTCGGTTTATCCTTGCCTAAACGTAGATTATTTTGTAAATTGTATTTATGCAAATTTTGTCGCTATATCTGGTCTATATATGAACAATTCAAATTTTATTTCTATGTAGCCACTGATGAGGAGCGTACTTATGCTCAAAAGCGCTCTGGCCCTTTTTTCAAATAAAAAATATTTGTACGTCTTATAGGAAGTAAAATAAAGACCTGTTGTGGATGTGTGCTTAATTTTTGCTATTCAATTTATGTTTAAAATATTCAGTTTTTCCAAAGCAATGGAAAGTTGGAGAGGTTATTTTTTTTTTCTAAAACCAGAAAAAGAGTCAAGTCAAGCAAATTCACACAGACCAGTGTGTCTAATATCTACCTTGGGTAAAATTTTAGAAAAACTTGTGCAAGGCCAGCTTATATATTGTTTGGAACAAAAGAGTTCTTTAGCGCAAGGCAGTTTGGTTTTAGGCAAGGTGTCTCAAATAAAATGCTTATACACAAAGTAGTTAATTTGATGAAAGATAATAAGAAGCGAGGACTACACACAGCCCTGATTTCATTTGACATTCAAAATGAGTTTGACAACTTACAGTGGAAAGATATCCTTTTGGAATTAAATAAAATATCATATCCCAGGAACAAAATTATGTTGATCTCGAATTACTTAAGAAATAGGCATGTTTTACTAAACACAGGAGTGGATGAAAAGTAAATTTTGATTTAAAGAGGTTGTCCACAAGGCTCATGTTTGGGCCCTCTTTTTTGGCTTATAGGTGCCAATGTCATTCTAAAAAGCTCATTTGATGAAAATTCACAAATTTTTGCATATGCGGGTTATTTTCTTATGATTTCTGCAGGAAAAATACGACGGAACCCAGAAGAAAATGCAAACTCAGCAGTATCAAGTTTCTCGGATTCTTGTCAGTTGCTAAAATTAAACACATCCTTCTCAAAAACAACAGCAATGGTTATCATAAACTGTAAGAATCTTCAGCGAGAACCAATATTTAAAGTTCAGGATAAAACAATTCCTCGTACAAAACATATTAAGTATCTTGGAGTTGTAATTGATAATAAACTAAATTGGATAAAACATACAGAAGAATTAAAAACCAAAAACCATCAGAATCATAGCAAGATTAGCATCTTCACAAGGGGGAGTTTCAGGAGAAATGCTGAAGACTTGGTATAAAGTTGTGACCGAACGAATTATTTGTTATGCAGCAGGAAGCTGGGCTGGAGCTTTAAGTTTTTGTTGAGACTCAGACCGTCCGACCTAGCAGAAAGGTGTAAGGTAACTGTTTGAACATCGAATTGCCGGGAAGAGGGCTGGAGCTTTAAGTGTAAGTGCTAAAAGGATATTGATTTCTGCTCAGAGGCTTGCTTTGCTATGCATTGTTGGAGCGTACAGATCAACATCAATGCTAGCTCTTTGTCAGCTAACCGGAATTCCTCCCAGATTTAATGCAAGAAAAAGTGGCCATACAATCCCAAGTTCTACGTATGAATACAGATGTATTTAAAGCAGACAAAATGTTCACATCATCAGATTTTGAGAAACAAGGGTTACCAGGTTCAAACACCCATCAATTCAAGCAAGAAATATAGAATTTAAAGAAAAGTCAACCATGCAAAATACAATGATACAATATTTATACAGACGAATCTAAAAAGTCAACAGGTACAGCATCAGCATTTTGTGCATTTCACAACAATTACTGTATACACAGGTGGTCCAGGAAAATTAATAACAAAAACAGTATATTTCAAGCAGAACTTTTCACTATTTATCATGCTCTTATATAGTTTGGCTTTCAATCATTCAGCTCAGTAACAATTTTAACTGACAGCCAGTGCAGTATTAAATTACTCCAGCAGCTTTCAATTAGAAATATTTTAGCTCAGAAAATCTACCTATTAATCCAATATGACTCCAATAGATTAATACAGATGATATGGATCAAAGGTCACTCAGGGATAATTGGAAATGAGCTTGCCGATTTGTTAGCATTTAGTGCCACATCCGATTATTCAGTTCAAACCTTAGAACTTATAATTCCTTAAAAAGAGATTTGAAAATGAGACTACTTCAAAAATGGCAAGACACTTGGGACTATTCGTCTAAAGGAAGAATCACATATGATTTCTTCCCAAAAGTTTCGTTTGAGATGAAGAGTTCTAATAAACATGTCACCCAATTCTTCTCGGGACACAGTTTATTACCGAAGTTTCTCCAAAAAATTGGAAAAAGTTATATAGATTTGTGCGTGTGTGGAGAAGAAGGGACTAATCTGCATTATGTATTTGAATGTCCATTAATGAAGAAATGGCATCTCGTCAAAGACTTTCGACAGTACTCTTCAAAAAATGGGCGAATAACATCACCATGAATAATTGGGCACGAAGACGCATTCAACAGATTTTTACATATTTAGAAGAAAATGAACGTTTTATTTGACTGTATATACATCCTGTATTGCTTAGACAATTCTTCATTAGGATAACAGGTATTAATTGCATTACACATCATATGATTTAATTTTAATGTGTGTGATATAATTTTATTTTTGTATATATTTAATATATTACCACTAGGGAGTATTACTCACTTCAGAGTAATTTTATAAGTGTTCATGTTAAGTTCTTGTGTGTATTATGTATATGGGTTTCTCTGAGAATAAGTGATGTTTAAATTTAATCATATTTATGCAAATATGTATATAACTCTATTTGCATCTAGAAATTAGTTTGTATATACATATGCCATTTAAAAATATTTAACATAATATTTTTTTATAGATCCAAACTTAAGTAGATGATCCAAACAATTTTTTGATCCAAACAATGAGTAGATGTATGCTTTGTATGTTATTGTATATTGTACTGTGGCAAGGTGCAAGATAGTTAACTGATATAATTGACAATTTACTTACAGTATCTTACACTTTTAAAAATTAGGTTTTATTTAGTATCATCGAATTTTAAATTCCGTGGCGAGGCATAGTGAGGTGAAGTTGTAAACCCAATGGGTCAGCCCCTCGCTCACAGTGATTGATTAATTGATTGGAGGTGGAAACAGATTCATGTCTGGTTCGTGTCAGAGGCACAATGATGGCACAATGATAAGTGGATGAGGTGCTGCAGCTGGTTACACTGCTCTACCTTCAGCGGTTTCAAAATGCTGTTTTCCAGCAAAATAATGCACGACTGCACACAGCAACCATCAGCAGACAAGACTTGCAAGATATCCAGATGCTTTCTTGGCCTCTGCTGTCTCCAGATCTCTCACCCATTGAGCATGTATAGGATGTGATTAGCCGTGGTTTGACTGCCCTGCCCACACCTCAAACAGAGGACGTCCTGTGGAGGATGATTGAAAGCGTATGGTCATCCATCCCTCAGGAAACGATCTGCTTGCTCACTGCATCTGTTCTTCGAAGGGCTGCTGCTTGTAAAGTTGCAAGAGGTAGTCCTACTGCCTACTGTTCACCTTGTCTATGGCATTTCTGTATTGAATTAACCTTCTGGAATTATCACCATTTATTTATATATGCCATTTCTGTCTGTGTGTCCTTTATCATCACACTCTATTTGCTCATTCATGGTATTACATTTTTTGTGTTGGATAGTGTACAAAGACATTAAAAATGATTAATTTTATTAAACAAGTTGTTATTACATATGTATACTAGCTGAATATATAAATACATATTCTTATTGGCTTCTTATATCCTAAGATGTGTGAAAAGTATAAAATATTACTTACAAACTGGCATTTATGAAGTCGCTTGTCCCAAATATGAATAAGGCCATTTCTGTTAGCTCCACTAACAATTGTTACATTATGATCAGACCTGACACAATATATACTATTGTCATAAGGATCCATCCATTTTGCAACACTGTTAAAAATATATATTCCCAATTAGAAGCATGGTCATATAAGCATAAAATGTTATTATTTCCATTTGAAAATTTTTTTTTAAGATTAAAACATAATATTTGCCCCAGGTAGGAATTTTAATAACAATAAAAGTGCTCTGAATCTCTAAAATGCTAAACTCCTCTAATATGATAATGTTAGATGTAATGGTCCATAAAATCTAGTATCTTGTATTCACTTTTGAAGAAATTAATTCATACATGTGGAGCAGTAAATTAGTATTTTAAAGTAATAAAATTTTAGCAGTAAATTAACATTTGGAAGCACCATGTTAAAGCATTGACTGCTCATATTAAAAAAAATTTCTGTACTTAAATGCATCTTACAGAGTTCACATACATTCGGATAGAAAGGGGTCAAGGATTATTTAACAAAATTTTCAGGACAAAAATTTTTTTCAGGAATTTAGAAATAATTTCACTGACTGGGAGAATTTGGGTAAAGCTTTTTCTTTTTGTTATATTTTATTATACTTTGCTTATTCAGGCACTAATTATGCTTGAGCTAAGATTTAATTTTACTTCCCTTGCTCAAGGTACTAGTGTTTGTGACTACATGCATTTGCATTATACTTTGCTTATTCAGGCACTAATTATGCTTGAGCTAAGATTTAATTTTACTTCCCTTGCTCAAGGTACTAGTGTTTGTGACTACATGCATTTTCATTAAGTATTGGGAATACAGTGTTGATTTAAGCAAGCCCCCACTCCCCCAGTCAATAAAATAAAATCTGTTACAAACTATCAGGGTCCATATTTTATCAATTATCGTATCCTTCCCCTTTTTAGGTATTTCACTAATTTCATCATATCTTAGCTTCTAATTATGCTTGAGCTTAGCTGTAAAGAATATGCATTTTAGCTTGAGCTAATGAAAGCAATGTACCTGGATTGCATGTGCCTTGTATACTTACTTAGGGTGTATTACACCCATGCAGAGAGTGTAATATAATGGTTGCATAGATGTTGATGTGCCCTACATGGGCTGATGTGTGTGTGAAAACTTATTTAAGTATTTATATAGGGCATAATAATCCACACAGCAAGTGAATTTTTTTATTCTATGTAAGCATATTGTAAAAGCACTGTTTGGTTTATTGAGAATCCGCTGTACGTTCTGGTGTAAATTTAAACTAAGGTTTGAAACTTATATCCTAGGCAATGATGGGCATTTGTGCTACTCACTTATTATTGAAACAACTATAAATAAACATTCACAAAATGCTATTTCTAAAAAACATAACTCAATTCTAATTTACTAATATTTGAAACTCCTCCAAATTCACAAATAGGGATTTTTCTTGTCGAAGTATAGGATTTTATTTGTAAAATATAGAGATTTGCAACTAAATTTGGGCCTTTGTTTAAAAATTTCTATATATTGGAGAATTTTATGAAAAGTAATAAAATCAACATTATATTTGTTGGGGGATCAGGGAAATTGACAAAAATCAAAAGACTCCCAGGAAAATTGGAACAGTTAACAGTTATAGTATATCTATAAAAGGGGATGTTGGTGAAAGGGGAAATGCTGAAACAGTTAATTTTGTATAATTTAAAACAGTTGTACTTAGAAGTTCAAGAAAAATAATCCTAATATAAAATTTAAATTTCAGAACTCAGATCTAAACTCTGTGGTTGGCCTCAGGATCTATTATACATTTGTGCATTTATATTATTCAGCAGAATGCTAAAAACTTGTTTTTTGCATTTATCAGCAATCAAATTCAAAACCATCAGCAATCAAATTCAAAATAAAATATATGGAACTCATTAACTGCATGTTGTGCACCACAAAAAATAAGTCATATGTAGCAAAGTGTAGCAAATATCATAGAAGTGGTGAGGTGTCCCAAAATACTCTAAGACCACGAGGATTTTGAAAAGGAGTAGACAGATATAAAATTTAAACAGTGAGTGTCTGCCAATAGGTATGAACTTAATACTTGCATTCTTACTTTTAGGGAATATTTGGAAAATCTTCTAGAAAAGTTTTACAAATTCAAAGTAAGTCCTTTCATATACAAGAAAAGAAAAAAAGAAAAAAAAAAGAAAGAAAGAAAGAAAAATTTTAATATTTAAGGAGAGAAAGTCTGAAAAAAGATGAATGCATTGTGATTGAAGATTATCTCTTGCCTCACAGGACTAATAAGTTCAGTCTTAATATAGATCCAAATCCCAGGTAGCTTAATCTCAAACAGCTGCTAAAGCATACAATTCAAACAACTTTGTTAAAAGCAGCATATAATAAGAAAATTTAGGAATTTGCAGAAAACTGTTTACAGTTCAAGAACTAACTATACATATATAATATATATATATATATATATATATACTTTTGTGATTTACTTCAAAAATAAGCAAGAAATAAAAGCCAGTGCTACTGCGTAATTAGTGATTCACCAGAACACAATACAACATCATTATATCACTTTATTCTTTTCAAGAGAAAGTAGCAAACAGATCAAAAGTATCCCTTTAATAATAACATTTTTTTTATTAATAATAATAATAATAATTTTATCCATTTGTTGTACCATAAGAAATCTTTAAGCATATAAGGTGATGGGCATTTCTTTACCTCATCTCATGGCCAGTATTCAAACTCATTTCACAGAAGGAAAATTAATGACTTTTTAAGGACCTTATTTTGAAAATTATTTACATCCAACATCTGTTCTATGTTACCTGTAAGACACTAACTAACAAAAATCTTTAAAATAATACTTTTAAGATTTAAAATATTGATTTTCTATATTATTGTGCAAGGGCATAGCAAGGGGGCCATTGAGGCCCCGAAATGTAGTTTCTTTATATATGTTTTTAGGTCATCTCCTAAAATAACATGCTTTTTCCAACTTTTGCCATTTAATATATTTCTAAATGTATTGAGAGATGTATATGCATTTAAAATACATAATTATTAATTAATTATAAATACATTTTATTTTAAACATATCGTTATGTTTTCATCTGTAATTGTAGATCCCCTGCAAAAAAATTTTCTGGCTGCTGCTGTGAATTCAAACAAATAAAGTTTAAAACCTTAAAACATTATTTCCATACATGTTGATATTTTGTTGAAATGCTATGCAAGGATTTCACACATCAACTTTTAATAAAGTGTAATGCTATTTCATATCTACAAAGAGTTACAAAATTTTGCATATAACATGTGAAATAACCATATTAAAAGCACAGTAATGTTGTATTCATGTGGTTAAAATTAAAAATTTGGGCAAAAAAATGGCTGTACAGAAAAAATATTCAATCAAATTTACAATAATAAAGGAAGTGTTTGCGTTATCTGTAGTGGAAAATCCAAGTATAATATGGCCATGAAATTTGGTACACAGGTATTTCAGGACCCAGTATGATGTGCCTTAGTGAGATTTTTTTAAATTCAAATTAGTTTTTAGTTATTTTATGTTTTAGCATGATTGGAACAATTTTCACACAAATTAACAGAGTTTCCATCTTATTACCATCGGAAAGATCAAAAAATTCTCTTTCAAACAAATTTTGAGCAGAATTCATACTATTTATGCTATTAATGGATGAATTTTAGTGAACTTAAAAAAAATATATATACTTATTACATAAAGGGGTAAGCAATCAGTTATCTACAAAAATAAAGGAAAATATCTGTCTTATACCTGTCAACTAACTTTGATGAACATTTAGAAAATTTCTTTTAAAAATTTTAAAGATTATAGAAAAATTAGAAAAATTCTTTTCACATCTGTTATGATATAAAATATATTTTGTTATTGCCTAATGTTCAGAAACTACAATATTTACTTATATAATATAAGAAACTGTACATGGCATTGCCTGTAATATAAAGTAAGGATTAATTGAATTCATTAAGGTTTTTGAAATGCTTGGCCGTCTGCCATATGAATACATGTGAGCACATGCTCACAATAAATAACCTATCGTAGACTACTGATCGTGCATATAATATGCCATGGTCCCAGGGCCAGGCACATCGAATGTTATGCCCTAAGACAACTGTGTATTATGCCCTAAATACATCTTTTGCCTTTTGTACATATGTATAAGCTCTTTTATTACACCCTAAATAAGCTTTTTTGATATGCCCTGAATAAGCTCTTTCGTTATGCCCTAAATAAGTTATTTTGATATACCCTAAATAAGCTCATTTGATACACCATAAATAAGCTTCTTTGATTCTCCTCATATATGCCTTTCACCCTCTCTGTGAAAACTCATTAACATTCTGCATTACTGTGAGGAATTACCAATATCCCTAGCAAACATGAACAAACTTGTCAAATTTCAAAACTCCATTAGTTCCTTTTAAGTTTTTCAAATGACTAATTTGGATGTCCATACTTTTGATATTTCAGATGGTATAAATTCAATTCACAGGGCACTGAACTGGTCCTGCAATTTGTTCCATGTATCACTTTTTGTTTTATTTCCTTCGACTTTCAGAAGGAACAGAAACTTTTTAATGAATAATCAAATTCATGAAAAGATTAATTTGCAAAATTACTTAAATCTACAACTTCAGCACACTTTAATACATCACTCTCTAAAGGAAATTTCTTATTTTTGTCAGATAAGAAAAAAGCCTTTCATCTCTTGTGATGAAAACAGCATTTCTTTCTTCATTAGAACGTTCCTTATTTTTCTCTATTTTTATGTTTGCAACTATATATTTTTTATTTCTTTATATTCAACTGCAATATCAATTTCTGAATTTACTTCACTGGCAATTTTTTTCTCGATTACTCTACTTCCTTCATAAGCATTTCTTTTGATTTGATGGAAGTTTAAATGTTTCTGCCCTTATGCCCTTATGGACACATGCTTCACAATTTTCCTAACTTCAGTATCATGCAAACATTGGAGTTTTTAAAGCTTTCTTTTTTATTGGCTCTTCTCTAAAAATATAGACAATGCCAATTACAATTTGTTCAATTTCTTCAGGCAAAAAGATTTCTGCAGGTGTAAAAGACAGGAGTGGTGGAAGATGTAGCGCGATGACATCATAGACAGTCAATGTTGGATTTCTTTTTACAGTCATAAAATATAAAAGTATATACATAATTTCATCTAATTAACAGAATTTTCTTTTATTCAGAAGAAAGTATGCTTCGGTTGGAAGATTATATAAGAAAGCAGAAATCTTTTAGGAAATTCAAAAAAGTTTGCAAATATGCTGCCTGTTTGTCTGTCTGTATCATCTGTTTCAGAAAAGCTAAGCATCACACGGTCAAAAAACTTGGAACACAGGTACATCAGGAACCAGGACAATGCACCTCGGCAAGATTTTTTTAATTAAAATTAGTTTTTTAGTTATTTTATTTTTTAGTATAATTTGGGGCAATTTTCACACAAATATGTTTGTCAATGACAGAAAATGTTATCACAGACTTTCCATCTTAACACCAATGGAAAAAATCAAAAACTTCTCTTTCAACCAAATTTGGAATGTGTGAAATCCATACTATTAATAGAAAATTTTTGTGAATTTTTAAAACATATATACACTCATGTCCAAAAGTTATGCATAGTTACTGTTTATGTGAAAATTTCAGGAAATCTGCATTGGAATGGAAGGAAACGCCGTATGCAGGTGTAATAGGGTTATAGAAGAAAACAATGCAAAACATGGATAATAATGATATTTATTATCCAAAGAAAAGGGTTGAAAGAAGAAAAAGGGTCACAATACGAGTGTCAATCTCAGTAAAACAGAATAATTAAAACAATGTGATGCTGCAGTTTAATATGGTGTGTGGAAACTTCGGGTAGCCATGCATGCTGCACAATGATTTCCCATACTTTCGAAGAGGGTTTGGATGAGTTGTTGTGTTCAAAAAGTTCCAAGCATCACAGAGCAGTTTTCAATTCCGGAATGGAGCTTGGTGGGTAGTGGAGGGCTGCAAGATGTCTCCCGAGCATTTTTCACACATGCTCTATTGGATTCAGATCAAGAGAGTTGGCAGGCCACTGCATGTGCTGGATATCTTCAGTTTGAAGGAAGTCGTCGACCAAGGCTGCACGGTGAGGAGGCGCATTATAGTCCATGAATATGAAATCAGGATCAACAGCACCTCGAATCAATCGAATGGTAGGTTCAAGGACTTTGTCTCTGTATCTTTGACAGGTAACCGACTTCATGTCAAAGATGTGGAGGTCTGTGCGACCGTTCATCATGATGCCTGCCCAGACCACAACTACCCCCAAATGAAAAACAATGTCTTTCCATGATGTTTCCCAGGTGAAAACACGTTCCAAGTTCTCTCCAGATCATGGTACGATGAGAATCAGTTTGCAGGCTAAACCTGGACTCGTCACTGAACAAGACATTGCCCCGCTGTTGTCCACTCCACTGCCAATGCTCCAAATTCCACTATAAACGTGCACGTTTCTGTGCAGACGTCAGGGGGGGGGTGCAAACTGCTGGTCATCTGGCATAGAAACCAATGTCTCTGAGTCTCCTGTAAACAGCTTGTCTCGAAACAGTGACTGCTGTAGGGGCTGTCAGGGCTGAACCCAGTTGTCTGGCAAAATGGTTCCTCTGACGTAGCACAGTTATTACTAAATATTGGTTTTGCTAAGTGGTTGTTACCCTTGGCTGACCTGGTACTGGTCGTTGGGTAACATTTCTAGTGGTTTAGAACCTTTGCCACAGTCTGGAGATCACACACTGAGGCACATTCAGAAATCGAGGCGCTTCGGTTTGGGATCGACCAGATTCCAACATTCCAATAATTTATCCCTTCAAAAACATATCCAGTTGGCATCTTTGTGATATCTTTCATCCTTTTTTATTGTTAACAATGCTCCGTACCACAGCAATTGCAAAATTCTGCCTCAACTGGCTATGCCGCTAGAGGTCGTTTTATACTCGCTCAGATGTGCATCTGTGCTTTGTGCATGTTGACATAGAATGAACTGTTTTGCATATGCACAATGATTTACCTTCATCCCACGATTCTCCACAACTGATTGTGAACTATTGTATCCATATTGACTACGAATTTTTCGCATTTTACGAATTATGCTTACTTTTGGACATGAGTATACTTTTCGTGCTTTGAAGATGTAATCTCCTAAGAAGAGAGGACAGAAGTGATTTGGGGTTCTAATGAAAATTTCTGAACATGATGGCAAATTTTCTGAAATAACTTATAAGACAAATTTTCCAGAGAAATTAACACTCTATACATAACCAAATTATTTTACATATATTGTGATGATGCTGAATAGCTTCAGCATTTCTCCCAGGATTAAAAAAGGACAGTATGATGTTACTTGAAAAGGGCACAATAATCGAAGGCACTAAGTTACAAAATGATTTTATGAACAAATTCATCATTAGGTAATAATGATATATTCTCATAGAGTATATATAATATGAGATATTCACATAGAGTTTCCATCTTAACGCCATGGCACATTTTTTTTTGTTATAAGTAGGTGTATTGTTAAAGTGCTCTTTGGTTTCCAGAATTTGTTGTGAGTTCCTGTATGATTTTATTCAAAAGTTTGCATCTTAAATCATGGACAATGCTGGGTACATTTTTTAGTATAAAAATAAATACTTAAAAGGAATTAAGGAAATTACAAATAAATTTTTAATACACTAATAATAACCACCTTCATCATGTACATTTCCATAATTCATCAGATTTCACATTTAAGTTTGTCTGCTATTTCTCTTACAGCCTATCTGAAACAATTACACTTTATAAACAGAGCAATGTCTCTTTTTGATTTGCTTTGTCTGCAAGATCTTCATATGACTTCTCTAGATATGTACAATGTCAATTTGAAAGCACATCTTTTCCGCTTTTAAAAAAATCTAACTTTTCTAAAATACTTTCCTTTTACTTTAAGTTGCTTCTACTCTCTTTTCTCTTTACTTGTCTTCTAAATTTGTTATATACCTTTGTTGTGTTGATGTGACAAACATTTGCATTTCTTGAGTTATTTCAATATTTAGGAAATCTTTACATGCAAATGTAGTCACAAATTCGATGTTGTGCTATATAGGATTTTTCTGAAGTTAAATCTTCAACTTTGAACCACAGATAATCCTTGCTCCACGGAGGCTTGCGTATGTGGTAAAGTCATCTATGATGTTTCAAAACTCCCTATATTGTTTTTCATTTTTACTTTCTCATACTATAGAATATAGTATAGAGAAAGTATTGTGTTAATGAAAAATTTTGATTTAGAGTTTTTGATACCAATATATGTTTAGGACCTCCTGAACACATTTTGTCTATTTTTACAGTGATGTCCATCTGTCTGTCTGTGGTCAATTTCTTGTGTACATGATAGCTGCCAAAAATATAAATGGATTTTCATAAAACTTTATATTCGGTTTCATTTACATAAAATCTAGAACTAATTAGAATATTTTGAAACTCGAATGAAAACTTCGAAATTTATATTTTTTTCAACATGGCAGCATATGACAAAATTTGACATAATTATGCATAAAAAGGGCTATTTATGGCTCAGTGATCACAAAACTTAGCAGTTAACATTGCAGTGAAAAAATGCCCACAATCCAAATTTTGTGTTTGTCACATAATGGACTCAAATGCATTGACTCTTTTTATCTTTCCATTGGTGCCAAGATTTTAATTTGCTGTATTTATAATATTACCTTGTATTTATCAAAGTTTCATTTAAGAAATAATATCAATGGAAATTATACATTTGAATTTACTTTTTCATTAATGTATTATCACAAAAGTTGATATCTTACATCTCTTAAGAGTAATAAAATCTCCTATGAGTAATCAAATGAATTCTTTAAAAGCAGTAAGTTTAAAAAGATTTTACACTTAATTGGAATTTGATATTTACTCTTTAATATTTATAAAACCAAGTGTGCATGACATTTTGGGAAGGAGGCCCAGACAAGTAATATTTTAAAAACTTCTGAACTTCAAGGATTATTTTTAATGAAGGACTACTTTTAATGCCATCATGTTTTCAGCTCTCATGCATGAGTAAAACAGTTAAAATTAATCTGTGGCTTAATGATTTTTTATGTAAATTAAAGCTGAAATTATTAAAAATTACAATATATAGAATTCATTATGTGCATAAGAAAATCCATTATGCTTTTTCTTAAAAACAATTTTAATCATACCAAAAGTAAGTACACATTTTTGGATTTCTATTCAGTTGCATCTTATCTCTCAGCTAATATACAGTCAAAACCCAAGAACTCTAAGAAAATGATTTAAAATAATATCATAAGCTGCCTGTATGACAAACAAATCCTGAATTAAAATTTTGTTGATATATACAGTCGAACTCACCTTAATATGAGCACGGCTAAAATGAGCAATCTGCATGTTAAGTTTGGTTCACTATTTAACTACATTAAGAGTTTCACACTTTTTACGAGCACAAAAGTAAAATTTCGGCTAATACGAGAAAAATATCTGTCCACTTTAATGCGATTTTTTCCATTTCGATGAAAATGGAAATCCTAATTAGAAATGAAAAAGAAAAAAAGAAAAGGCCTCTGTCTCATGGAATACCAGCTGTCAAACTATAGTAATTGTTGCTGCCACATTGCTAGACAATAATGGCCGCAGAGCTATAAATCCGCTCACCCTATGAAATGAACCCATTGTAGGGTACAGCTCGAAGCTATTTTCAGCTGTCAACAAGTCAAGGCAGACGTGTACTCATGAAAATAGGGAGGGGAGATTTCCTGAGGGAAAAATGGCGAAAAAATGTTATTCATACCTCTCTTGAGGGAAGAGGTCGTTTCCGGTAACTCACAGGTCAAACTCACCTTCTTACAATAGGTAAGTGGGATGAATAGTTAGGGCATGTACGTTTTATCTCTTGGATAATACATGGAAAAGTGTGACAAATTTAACCATTCAGAACTGTTTTAAAAAAGCAGGGCTTACAAACAACATGGATGAAAACAACATTTCTGACTGAGGATGAAGATGATCTAATACTGTTATCGGAATGGCTAGAAAAAAGAGATCTTAATTCCTATCAAGGTTATCCTTTAGATGACTTTGTTATTGTTGATAATGAAATTAAAACAACCAGACTTTTAACAGACGATGAAATTTTACAAGATATCTTCAAGAACAATCAAAATAATGATGACAGCGATAATGAAAATTCGACCGAAACATCAACACCTGTAACTTATATTGAAGCTAAAAATGCTTTAGACACTTTAACGTGATTTTATGAGATGCGACCAAATAATGAAAGCATGCAGATGGCTCTCGATGTAAAACGTCGAGATATACGAGATGCACAAATGAATATATCACCCAAATAATCAAAACTTATTGATTTTTTCAATAACTGTTAAATTGCAATTAAGTGAAATGAGACCATATGTGCATTTATTTACAGTATAAGAAAAATAAATCTCATATAGGTAAGACTGAATATTCTATGGTTATTAAATAACAAAGTTAATTTTGCACTAAGAAAATTACCCAAGTTAATTCTAGTAATTATTTTTATTGCGGCATGTGCATTTTAATTTTTTTTTTTTTTTTGCTTTCACAGGTTTTACGAGTAAAGGCTAATATGAGGAATTTTACATATTCTTACCTTCTCATATTAACAGAGTTCGACTATATATATATATATATATACAGGGTACCCAGTGCTATCGGTGCCCAATGGCTATTTCCTCAAAGGTTAGTCACAGAGATATACTTCCAATTGCAAAAATGTTTTAACTTTTAAAATCTATTATCTTAGAAACAATTTAAATCAATAAATACAGTTCTGAAAGAAATACGAAATCTAAATTTTTATATGGTCCCCTAGTCCTACCAATAATATTTAGGAAAATCATTCTCATATAATTTTATGCAAAATAAAGAAAAAAATCTTCCTTTTATGACCAAAATTCACTGAGTTATGAAGCATTAAACTTTATGACTAAGTCGCTTTCCCACGCATAAAAATGTCCCGTTTCAGGCAACCAACCAATTAGGGACCGTATTGACTATTTCTCAGCACAAAAAGTGCTCCAACTTTAAACAGCTATAAGTTGGTCAATTTTGGTAGTAAAAGGATTTTTTTTTTTATTTTGCATAAAATTGTATGAGGATGATTTTCCTAAATATAATTGGTAGGACCGGGGGACTGTATAAAAATTTATATTTCGTATTTCATTCAGAAATGCATTTATTGATTTAAACTGTTTCTAAGATAATAGATTTTAAAATTTAAAACACTTTTGCAATTGGAAGTGTATCTCTGTGACTAACGGTTGAGGAAATAGCCATTGGACACCGATAGCACTGGACACCCTGTATATATATATATATAATAAAAATATAATTTGAAAATCCAATGATAGAATAGATAGAGGTTGTAACTTAAAAAACCCTAATTTAAAATATGCCAACAAATTAATAAGAAGTATATTAACTTAGGCAATTAAAATAACAGAAAAAATAATAGGAGAATGAGTTACAGAAATCTTCAATTAACTTTGGATGAAAGTAGAATTATAAATATATATTCTATTACTAAATTTAACGCTAATGTAGCATAAATTTGAATTGCAAATTAAAAGTTTCATAAATACTGAAGCATACTAAAAGAGTTAATTATACTTTGCAAATATGAATAGTTAGAAATATTAAAGTTATTAAAGTAATAAAGAATGACATATATATGTGTATGTGTGTATGTATATGTGTGTGCATGCACACGCATGTGTGAAATGACCCTATAATTACTATTAGGTCTCTAAACATGTATGTTTAAAACCAGAGTTTAAACTAGTAAACAGAAACCTTTAATAATTTTAGTTAAAATCTCAGAAATTATTTTAGCTACCACAGACTTTCTTGAGCAAAGTATCAACCTTGATTTTTAAAAATATATTCCATATAAAATAAATAATAAGATGTTTATATAAAAACTGCTAAAGTCTGAGGACTAAAGTAGACAGTAGCCATATGTTGATAATCAATCAGTTAATTTTCCCTCTAAGAAAATATGTATGGATCAATGCAAAAAGTATCAGATTGATGACTTTTGCTTTTTAGTTAAAATTGCAGCAAATGTTAAAGCAAAATAAGATTTCATCAAAATACTGAAAAAACTAAAGCAAGTCTGAAATTCATGTTATTATAATTTATCATTATTACTTGACAATCTTTTAGTTATCTATCACACATTGGTTGTTTTTAATAACAACTGGTAAGAATTACATTTTTTATTTGACTTTTCTCGATGAAGAAGATAGTTAAATTATTATCTCAAATTAGTAATTATAAACATTCTATCTTGTAAATTCCTATGAAAAACAAAATTAAATGTTTTTCACTTAAAAGAACATAAACATAATTGTATTCTATAGCTTTACATTTTTAAAGCCAGTTCCATATAACTTTTCAAATTTTTGTCAACTTTAACTTTTGCTTCTTTATAAATATTTTTTTAATGCAGTAGATTTGCATTATAGCAACTTTGAAGGGAACCTTGCTGCAGAGATATTGTATCAAATGGTCACTATAGTGAGCATTTCTTTTAAAATTTCAAAGGTGGTGGGAGAAAGAAATACCAATTTTACATCTGATAAATTATTACAATTTCAAGAAACTATCCTTAATGAATAACAGTATAAAATAAAGTATGAACTTTAGTGTAGTCAACAATGTAAAAAATGAATAACTAAAGTTAAAAACTAAAGAAAAAAAATAAATTTTCAGGGTTCCTGTGCACCTTTCATTAAAAAAAAAGAATAAGTGTTATAAAGTACATTTTAAGGACTAAAGAAAAAAATTAAGTACTGAAAAAAAGTAAGTTATATTAATACATTATGAAGTTTTATAATACTTCACATAATGTTGTTGTAACATATGGCTTTATTGGAATCTAATCCATACAAATAGAGATCTCATCACATACAAAGGAAAATTATCAAGAACAAACAAAGCAGCAAACAGGGGAACACAGAGAGCATCGTCAATGCAAAAGAAAGGAGTCCAAGGAAGCACACGACGAAGAGGTGGCAGACATTCTTTATCATTCCATAAGATTCCTAGCAACCCAATAAAGTTTAATGACATCTCCCTAGTGCTGGGCATCCCTATCCAGTCCTGGACACCCAAGAAGATGCTCCGAGTTCATTCTGCCAACATTACATATTGGGCAAATGTTCGTGGAGAGAACACCTATTTTATTTAGGTGCTCTGCTTAACAATCCATGTCCAGTTTTCAATCTAAAATTGGCAACTGCTTCTTTACGTAGTTTAGCGTCACATACTTCACATAATATAATATTTGATTTCAACACTATATCAGAAATCTCAAAGAATGCTTTTTGAGCAAAAATGATATTTTTTGGTTTTACTGATTTGAAAATATATGGCATTTTGATATTTTATGCAAATGAACACAAGTAAGAAAAGATGAGCTTTTCATAAGTATATTACAGACTTTTACAAATGAATTACAATGTAAGAAAGTTTTTCTGAACAAAAGATCACACAGTGTATGGATATAGCTGCAAACTTAAATTAAATAAATGTTATACTAAAAGCCCCTGTGATTTTCAATGGAGACACTGATTATGGGTACTGCAGCAATCTATTATCAAAATCGTGGAATCAGGGTTGGGTTTCTATGAGGACAGTAAAAGAAACTAGAGAACCAATATAAGATCTAAAGGCACTCTTATACAAGCACTCTAAAGGCACTCTAAAAGAAACTAGAAGAAACGAGGACAGGAGACAATTTTTCCTGCTTTTATTGTAATTTCTGAACTGATATTTGTAAGAACATTAAGCACTTTGGTACAAATTTAAGCAGTTTTAAAGCCCTTAAAATTAGAAATTAAGCAGCTTTTAACAATTTTTAAGGACCACAAGTACCCTGATTTTATGCAATGCACTTTAAAAATGAAACAAAGCAAAAGGTTATACATATAAATACAGTAAACCTCAATTATTCAAGTTAATTAGAACTGTACACACCTCAGATATAAGAAAACTCGGTTAACAGAAACTAATGTTAAACATTTGCCAATTCTTGTGTCACACAATTAGAGTGGTTATTCTTAAATGTTGAAAATAAGTACAGTATGCACATATAAAAGAAAAATTTAATGAACCTTGTAACAATAAATAAATGATCTTACCATGCAAAGACTATTTAAAATCATTTGCACTGCTAAAACAAATTATTCATCTAGGACTTCAATTCACATATTTTAGTTATATATATATATATATATATATATATATATAATTAAAAATGAATGTTACCACAGAAACTCGTAAACAACTAGACAGAAAATAAGAAACCAATATACAATACGCGCATAATGCAGCAGACAAGTATATGGATAAATATTTGAAATGTAATAATAAGAATTATGCAAAAATAAAAAATAATAAAAATACAATTCAAGTAATATTAACATCACCATAGAAGCAAATTCACAGCCATAATGCCGATAAGAGAAAAGAACAGAACCTTCCCAAATTCGATGATTAATCAGAATTAAATTCCTCTTCAGGTCTGAGTATTTAATTCTAATTAACCCAGACAAATGCCTGTTTCAGATTAAGCAATAGTACATTACTATAAATGCTTAAACTCAGACTACAGGCATCCAAATGAAAAAATGAAAAAAGGATACATTACGAAAATTGTATTACCATGCGGCATGAATCATTCCTCTTCTACCACGTGTATACACGATCAACCTCAACAACTTAATCTAGAAGCACCAGAATGAACAAGTCGAAATTCTACCAGGGAGGCAGTACGAACGTTCACGGAAATAATCCCAAACCCGTCCAGTGAGTCTAAGCTGAAGACTGGACAAGCAATTCAGAATACAACTTCCCAAACATGCAGAACAGAATATGAATATGAATCATAGATGAAAATTCCTACTAAACAAGAATTCATAGGAAAACTGGATAATCGAGAATGCCACTATACACCATTATAAGGGCGCACAAAACGTAGTTTCAATACTGACAAAAGTTACATTTTTTTGCGAAAATAAAATTCAAAACATTAATGTTAATGCATCTTATTTTCCGATTTTTTGATTTTTCTAATGTTTTTGACTTAGTTTATTATTTTTCATTTTTATCTATTTATATAATTAATAAATAACTATATATAACATACAAACATATATATATATATATATATATTTATTTATTTATTTATTTATTTATTTTTTTCTCTCTCTCTCTCTCCTGTATGTTAGTCACTAAAAATGGGAATGTTTTCTAGGATGTTATCGAGTGAAATTTGATACACTGAGTTGATAATTTTAATAACAAAATTGGGGGGATATGCATTATTAGTCGCTGTACTCAATAATTCCATAAAGTGCGCTAATTTATAATATTCATCACAAATTTTATTGATTCTAAGAGCCTGGTTTATTATAATATTTCTAAATACAGATATATGCAGACAAGAGTCAAAATGTTGAATTTTTGATGTATTAAATTTAAAATCCTGTCTTTTATCATACAAGTTTATAACCATATTACAATTTTGTAAATTTAAATTTAAATCTAAAAAGTTTGCAACATTAGTGTCATTATTACTTGCATTTAATTGTAAATTTTTTGGATAAAAGTTTAATACTATAGGGATATTATTATTTGGGGATACACATAAAATGTCATCTATATATCTAAACATGTGCATATTATGCAAGCTTGGATTAATGTTTTTTTCATAGAAGAATAAATACAGATTAGCTAACAATGATGAGGCACACCCCCCTTGTGGGATACCAACCTGTTGTTTAAAAATAGTACCACCATGTTGAATATAATTCTCATAAAGAGTGAAGTTAAGTAATTTTTTAAAAAGAAAATTTGAATATTTTAGGTTGATATTATATTTTTCAAAAATTCCTAAAATAATTCTATACAGATCATTTATATTAATATTATTAAACAAATCTTTGAAATCAAAGGTATAAATACTACGAATATTAGTAAGAGTTTTCAATTTCTTAACTACTTCAAAACTGTTTTTTACAATATGACAATTATTTGAGATTTCATCTGACAAGGATACTTCATGTAGTATCTTTAATAATAATTTTCCAGCTCAATTATATGTAAATTATATGTAAATTTCTCAATTATATGTAAATTATATTTATTCAATTATATGTAAATATTATTATAAAAATACCCTTCAGTCACACTTACTTAATAATCATATCTATAATTTACATAAAACTAAACTTAAAAACTAATAATTTTCCAGCATTAGTAATGTAAGAATTATGCCCACTGGTAATGGTTCGAAAAGCAACAGGGGATTTATGAAACTTGGGTACTAAAACAATATATGGAATGTTATTACAACTATTTTTTAGATGGATTTGCTTATATTTGGCTGATATTCTATTGTATAAGATTTTAAGTTTAGTTTTATGTAAATTATAGATGGTCTATAATTACATATCTATAATTTATGGTAATAATCTAATCTATATAATATACATCATATATATAATCTAATAGATTATTAGATAGTGATAGATTAGTTTTATGTAAATTATAGATATGATTATTAAGTAAGTGTGACTGAAGGGTATTTTTATAATAATATTTACATATAATTGAGTAAATATAATTTACATATAATTGAGAAATTTACATATAATTGAGCTGGAAAATTATTATTAAAGATACTACATGAAGTATCCTTGTCAGATGAAATCTCAAATAATTGTCATATTGTAAAAAACAGTTTTGAAGTAGTTAAGAAATTGAAAACTCTTACTAATATTCGTAGTATTTATACCTTTGATTTCAAAGATTTGTTTAATAATATTAATATAAATGATCTGTATAGAATTATTTTAGGAATTTTTGAAAAATATAATATCAACCTAAAATATTCAAATTTTCTTTTTAAAAAATTACTTAACTTCACTCTTTATGAGAATTATATTCAACATGGTGGTACTATTTTTAAACAACAGGTTGGTATCCCACAAGGGGGGTGTGCCTCATCATTGTTAGCTAATCTGCATTTATTCTTCTATGAAAAAAACATTAATCCAAGCTTGCATAATATGCACATGTTTAGATATATAGATGACATTTTATGTGTATCCCCAAATAATAATATCCCTATAGTATTAAACTTTTATCCAAAAAATTTACAATTAAATGCAAGTAATAATGACACTAATGTTGCAAACTTTTTAGATTTAAATTTAAATTTACAAAATTGTAATATGGTTATAAACTTGTATGATAAAAGACAGGATTTTAAATTTAATACATCAAAAATTCAACATTTTGACTCTTGTCTGCATATATCTGTATTTAGAAATATTATAATAAACCAGGCTCTTAGAATCAATAAAATTTGTGATGAATATTATAAATTAGCGCACTTTATGGAATTATTGAGTACAGCGACTAATAATGCATATCCCCCCAATTTTGTTATTAAAATTATCAACTCAGTGTATCAAATTTCACTCGATAACATCCTAGAAAACATTCCCATTTTTAGTGACTAACATACAGGAGAGAGAGAGAGAGAAAAAAATAAATAAATAAATAAATAAATATATATATATATATATATATGTTTGTATGTTATATATAGTTATTTATTAATTATATAAATAGATAAAAATGAAAAATAATAAACTAAGTCAAAAACATTAGAAAAATCAAAAAATCGGAAAATAAGATGCATTAACATTAATGTTTTGAATTTTATTTTCGCAAAAAAATGTAACTTTTGTCAGTATTGAAACTACGTTTTGTGCGCCCTTATAATGGTGTATAGTGGCATTCTCGATTATCCAGTTTTCCTATGAATTCTTGTTTAGTAGGAATTTTCATCTATGATTCATATTCATATTCTGTTCTGCATGTTTGGGAAGTTGTATTCTGAATTGCTTGTCCAGTCTTCAGCTTAGACTCACTGGACGGGTTTGGGATTATTTCCGTGAACGTTCGTACTGCCTCCCTGGTAGAATTTCGACTTGTTCATTCTGGTGCTTCTAGATTAAGTTGTTGAGGTTGATCGTGTATACACGTGGTAGAAGAGGAATGATTCATGCCGCATGGTAATACAATTTTCGTAATGTATCCTTTTTTCATTTTTTCATTTTGATGCCTGTAGTCTGAGTTTAAGCATTTATAGTAATGTACTATTGCTTAATCTGAAACAGGCATTTGTCTGGGTTAATTAGAATTAAATACTCAGACCTGAAGAGGAATTTAATTCTGATTAATCATCGAATTTGGGAAGGTTCTGTTCTTTTCTCTTATCGGCATTATGGCCGTGAATTTGCTTCTATGGTGATGTTAATATTACTTGAATTGTATTTTTATTATTTTTTATTTTTACATAATTCTTATTATTACATTTCAAATATATATATATATATATATATATATATACATATATATACATATATATACATATATATATACATACATACATATACATATATATACATACATACATATACATACACATACATACATACATACACATACATACATATACATACATATATATATACATATACATATATTTGTATTTTTATTTTTGTAAAAATAAAAAGTGTAGTAAAATAAACAAACTCTAGTGAAAATGAACTAAATTCTGAAAAAAGATTATTTATTGCACATTTCGTTCTTTATATTTAGCATTTTTAAAAAACTCTGTTGCCTTTTTCTGAGATAGTGTAGATCTTCAGTTAGCCAATGCATGATCATGTTGGTTAAAGGATTAGCTATTTTAAATATAAAATAGAATTCTCTCTTATCAGACTAATATCCCCAGTTGATGTAATTTTTCACTGAAACAGAGTGGTGACACAGTTGATGAAAGGAGTGGTTTAACTCATGACTTCTGACAAAGGAAAGGGTGAGAGGGGACTGTCTGAATAGAAAATTTCTTAAAATTGTGGGAGAGGAATGGAGAAGATGTCCTCCATCAAAGAAGAAACCCTTTCCTGAAATTGTGGGGAGGAAAAGGGAGGGTATAAGTTCCTCTCGCACTATGGGTTATATACACTGCCTGGCCCAAAAAAAAGTCGTACAAGTTAATATTTTATTGAACCACCTTTAGCACAAATTATGGCATGCATTCGTCATGGAATTGTGTTTATGAGTTCATGTAATGTCTCAACGCTTATTTGTGGCCAGATTTGCTGTAATATTTGCCAAGTTCCTTGGTTGATGAAGGAAGAGTGAAATTACTCCTTAGCTGCTTCTCCAGTATATCACACATATCTTCAATGGGGTTGAGGTCAGATCTTTGTGGTAGTCAATTCAAGTGTGGGAATGAGGCCTAGTGCTCTTCAAACCAATATTTCACAATTTTAGTGAGATTAATTGTGGAGTTGTGATCCTGGAATATGTCATTGTCCTCAGGGAAGAAAAATGCCATTGATGGAATAAGATAGTCATTCAGTATGCTCAGATATTCAGCTGACTTCATTTTATTGCTGCACCTAGACCAGCTGGACAGAAGCAACCCCAGATCACAACACTTCCTCCTGTACAGTGGGTATAGTGCAGATAAAGTCCAATGCTTCATATGGTTCCCGTCTAATCCTGATGCATCCATCATATTGGAAGAGAGTAAATCTGGACTCATCAGAACACATGATTCCCCTATTGCTCAATAGTCCATTGTGCTCCTTAGTGAATTGGAGTCTTTTTTTCAGATTACTATCAGTAACCAGTGGTTTCCTTTTTGGAACACAGCTGTTTAATGCCAGTCCTTTGAGTTCTCGTCTCATCGTGCAAGTGGAAATGGTCTTGCTTCCACTATTGAACATGGTTGTGAGTTCTAGGGTCAATTTTTTACAATTCAATTTCACTAAGCATTTTAATGATCTTCTGTTACGATTATTTAGGATTGTTTTTTGACCACACATTTTCTACAAAGTTGATGGTCCACTGCCATCTTTCGAAGATTTAATAATACACTGAACAATTCGTAATCCAGTGCCAATGATTTCAGCAATCTATTTGCAAGTCATCTGGAATTGACACAGTCTAAGAATTTGGCCCTTTTAAAACACTGAAATCTTTTCCACAACTGTGTACAATATATTTAGTCATAATCGCGGTGAACTGATCAGCTGCATGCTGATCCCATTACATTTAAAGGTTGTATTGCCTGCAGAATTATGTAAAATTTTGAAATGCATTACCACTTTGTCCCTTCTTAATATTTGCATGTTTCAACTCACAGTACGACTTTTTTTTTGGCCAGGCAGTGTATATCCTTTCACACCCAGCAATCACAAAGTAATGACAGATCAATCACTGATAAGAGGACAGGGGAAGAAAATAGTGTTCCATAACTCTCAATAGAGGCTAACCTGAATACAACAGTGGTGATTCAGATTATCTTGCAAAACAAAATCGCAGAATGTTTTATTATGCAGTTCTCGACTTAGTTAACAGAAACCTCGGATGACGGAGGCTGGTTTAATTAAGGTTCTACTGTACTATATACATACTTTCTTAGTTTTCTTGATAAATTCTGTTAACATTTTAAACTCTCTGATGAATCATTTCATTGTTTAGTTAATTATAATTAAAAATCTTGCTCCTAGAAAAAAGTAAAAACTAGCATACTTTTGCTGTCTACACAGTAAACAATTTCTTATACCTCAAGCATATTTTTTTTAATATAAACTAAGTGGTACATTTTACCATTAAATAATTGGCTTTTGGCAATTTCAGCAAAGTCAAAAATTGTGAGGCAATACCCATTTGTTGATTTGACATGGAATGGGACTAAAATGCCAAACTCAAAATCTTTCCTAAATTACTCCCAGCTCATAGGTAAAGGGGCTTGTAAATACAAAAAATGATATAGAAGTAACTTACGATCTTGCAGGACATCTTTTATCCCATAACTGAACTGTAGTATCATAGCCACATGAAAGAAATGTATTTTCAAATTCTGGATAGATGTCTAAAATTCCAGCTCCTTTTTTATAAGATTCTCCAAAATTAGAAATATGTTGAGCTCTAAAAAATACATTTATATTTCAAACTATCAACACAAGGAAAAGAAACATACAAAGCACCATGCAAGTTATTTTGCAGCTGGCTGCCAATATATCTGTTTATTATCATAAAATTGAGGCATTTTATATAACAAGATAAAATAGCATTTCTTTCATCTGAATGATCACAATTTTTGGCTTATGCTCAAAAGACTATTCACAAGCTCTGACAATTCATTACAACACGGCTCAATACAGTGTGCCAGGTTGCCATGGCACCTAAACAATTAGCACTGGCGACTATAAATTTGGCAGATCAGAAAGGCATTTGGGGGGAGAGGCTTTCACAATTGCAACAGAGCCGCAAGCATCGCCAGTTCGCAAGTCTTTATGCAAGTGTTTTGAAGCATACTTATTTACCAATCGCAGTATCTTTTTATATCTCTTTATAAATTTGTGCTTTTGTTCATTTATAAAATGTATTAAAATCGAAACTTAACTTGCCAGATAAAACTGATAAAGCAAAGCAGTCACATTTAACGAGTTTCTTTGTTCTACATACATTGAACAGAAATGATGAAAATAACATTAATTACATGAACTTTTAACTCTGAGCAATGAAAAATGATTTCCTATTATATGATTATTATTATCAACTAGAAAATGTACACAAGATTTAAGATGAGCATTCATAGCACAGTTTTGTGTGCACTGAATTTTAATTTTGTTATAAGCAAGCGTATTATTAAATCGTTCTTTGATTTTCGTTAAGTTACTGTGAGTTCTAGTGCAGTTTTTATCAGAGATTTGCATCTTAAATCCCAGGAAACATGAATGTTCCAGAAAATGTACTTGGCATTGCCCAGTATTTAAGATACAAACCTTTGATTACAATTACACCAGAACTCACAAGGAATTCTTGAAAACTAAAGAATGTTTTGACACATACACCAGCTTATAATAATAATAACAAAAAAAAAACTGTGCCAGTGGTGTTAAGATAGAAACTTTACGGGAATATCTCGGACTGGGGACCTGATATGTTCAACAAGCGAAAAGTATATATTTTTTTTAAATTCATGAAAATTCAACTATATTAATTGTACAAATTCGTCCAAAGGTTTGTTTAAAAGAGAAATTTTTGATCTTTTCAGAGGTATTAAGATGGAAAATCTGAAATAATATTTTTGGTCAAGAAGGAACACATTTGTGTGAAATTCTCATGACATTGTCCATTCAAAATTTATTCTTGAGAGCAGAAAAGTGAGCAAAGAGCATTATCTAGACATTTTATATTGTTTGCCGAAGTCTATTAATCGTAAACTGTCTGTGATGTGTCTAAGTGGACTTTTCCATGACTAAGTGCCTGCACATCAGTCCCAAATGGTCAGAGTTTCTCACCAGAAATGGAACTAATATGCTTCTACATCCCGCCTATTAACCAGACTTAACCTGCTGCAAGTTTTACCTCTTTCTACTGATAAAACAAAATCTACAGTATTGTCATTTTGTGCTAACAAATGAGATAAAGGCAGGGGTGGTTGTAAAAGAAGGCAATGCTTTCAGAAGCTATAGGAGTGCTGTCTAAAGTGTATCATCACCTAAGGAGATAGAAAAGTTTTCTGAAGTTGTCTGGGATTTAAGATGACTGGTTGTGATGTAGTCATGTGTGCACCCATGCAACAGGTTTTTTTATTATTATTAAAAGTGGATGTATTGTTAAAATATTCTTTGGTTTTAGAGCATTCACTGTGAGTTCCAGTGAAGTTTTATCAGTGATTTACATCTTAAATTCCAGGCAATGCCAGGTACATTTTTTAGTCATGTAAGTCATCTGTAAAAGCAATTAATAATTAAAAAATAAAACCAGGATGTCTATGAATAGAAAAATTCAAAACTTCTGAAATTCAGAATGAACTAAAGTAAAATGTGTATGAAAGAATTTCCTGTACAATATGCATACCCTGAAGTAAAAAATTACATCTGTTAAAATAAAAAGTGAACAAAATTATATAGCAAAATCGAAATCATGCAATAGATGGCAGCACTTCTCTTCAAAACATGAAAAGCATATATTAAACTTCTCATTACGGAGTCAAAAAACATTTCCCTTTCAAACACATTCATCTGTTAGGACTTTGCATCAAATCATAAATTTTATCAAATGAAATAAAATTGATTCCAGAACAAAAAACTTAATTACTTGCAGATTAAAATGTATATGAAGGGTGGGCTCCACTCGAATTTCTCCTACAATTTATATTTTTGAGATGCACTAATGTTCTGATGTTGTATTCTCGTATTAAAAATCTAAACACAAAATATTCTTTTAAACCTACCCCAACGGCATTATGTTACTTATATAAACTTAAAGATTCATTTAGTTCTGTGTAATCGAATGTGTACTATTAATATTAAAAGTTAATTAATGAATGGCATAGTTTTACATTTAAGATGGTGGCACCCTTTGACAGCATCAACAACAGTGCAATTGATGGGGGCACAAATCTGTTGTGAACAAGAAGTTTCTTTTGACTTGAAATACTTAAAAACTAATTAAATTTTTATTTAAATCTCACAAAGGCACATCATACCGCATCCTGAAGTACTTGTGTACAAATTTAATGGCTGTACAATGTTTAGCTCTTCCACTACAAAAGGCACAAACAGACTTCCTTTATTATACAGGGCATCCCAAAAAGATTGAAACATGCTTTAATTCTTTACCTGGAGATAAGTGGGCAATGTAAATTGCAAAAAATTTTAAAGTAGGAAATAAGACTACGTTAATGAAATAGTCCTCCCATTAATTTTCAAAGAGTTACACTTTTTTAATTTTTATACGACCCCCTTAGACAGATTTGGTCAATCAGAAAATTTTTATTTTTAATGCAACAAGATCATTAAAAAAAAAAACATCTGTGTCTTTAAAATCAACTGAATTATGATAAAGGAAAAAATCTGACTTATGCCACTTTTCCGTACCATGTGAAAGGCTGTTTCATCAGTGAAAATAGGGATAATTAACAAATTGATGATGTAAATTGTTTAGATAAAAAAAAGTACTTAAAAGTACTTCATTATTGAAAAAATACTTAGTTACTGAAAAGTACTTAAGAATCAGTGATTGCATCGTGAGCCTGCGCGGAATTTGCAAAAATGTCTCCTATGTATTATCATCTAGTTTTATCTTTTTTGTGATATGTCACAAATTTACCTTTCTAATTTGATATATGGTCCCCATTCACAATGTTCAATTTCCAATTAAATATAACTCGCTCAATTTTAAAGATACAGATATGGGTTCTTTTTAATGATCTTGTTGCATTAAAAATAAAAATTTTCTGATTGACCAAATTTGTCTAAGGGGATCGTATAAAAATTAAAAAAGTGTAACTTTCTGAAAATTAATGGGAGGACTATTTCATTAACGTAGTCTTATTTCCTACCTAACTTTCAATATTTTAGTAATTTACATTGCCCACTTATCTCCAACAGGTAAAGAATTAAAGTGTGTTTCAATCTTTTTAGGACACCCTGTATATACTATATACTCTGTTGCAAAAAAATATATGCACCCATAAAGTATTGAGCTAAAGCTCTGAAACTCTGCATGCAAGTGTCATTTTAAGAATTATGCAAATGATTAAACTGTCAGCACCAATGATGTTATACAGCTCATGCAGCACACATAAGAACAATGCAAAATGCAGCGTTTAAAAAGACTAGAGTTCTCACTCATGAACAATTGGAACTGGATTTTCTGCTTTGATACTGCAAGTTGTATACAAAAATGTTTTTTCTACTCGGTGGTGTTATGAACAATTGCCAGATTTAAAGAGAGGCTACATCATAAGCTAAAGGAAAGCTGGTTAGTCCAACAGAAGTATTAGATACTAGCTTGGTCAGAGTAATATGTAGTTGCTCGCTGCTGCCAACAGTGGATAAGAGAAAGCACATGTAATCATTGCAGAAGCTCAGGACACCACCAGCCATTTGAAGGCATTTGTCATCCTCCATACATCCTGTATTAAGAGATATTATTCAGAAACAACTGTCAGAAGGTAAGATTAGGTATTGACATCCAGTAAGGCGCCTACCACTGACTCCTGAACATAGGTAGTAAAGCTGTCTGGATTGGTGCTGAGTTCAGTCAATCTAGACAGTGTCCGATTGAAGGCATGTTATCTTTAGCAATGAATTCCACATCTTTCTTTGCTGATGACCACTGCATACATGTTTAGATGAGGACTGGTCAGCGTTTCGATCTCATATTTGCTGTCAAGTGGCATACAGTCATCACATGTGGTGTGAAAGTCTGGGTAGACATTTCATAGGACAGATGATCTCATCTAGTTGTGCTGCAAGCCAATCTGACAGCTTGCTTGCATGTCAACGATATCCTGCCTATACTGTCAAGCTGTCCATGTTCCATTTAAGAACAAGACAATGCTTGACTATATACTGTACAACTTTCTCTATGTCTTCACATATTTAATACTCTACCATGGCCATCCAGTTTCCCAGACCTATCACCAATAGAACACATCTGGGACATTCTGCGCCAGCAATTGTAGCCTTCTAAGAATACCACCATGTTAGCTGACCAGTTACATTTGTAGCAGAATATTTTACAGTGGAACATAAGCAACTTAATTGATTCTATGTCATACTGAATATTAAGCTTGTATGGCTGCCAGAGGAGGATTTACCACTTACTAAAATGCCATCTTCTTGTTATCACTATTTCTTAATAAAACATTTTTTTGCTTCCAAATTGTAATCATTTCTATATCTCATCAAACGATACCAATACATTTTGTAGCTGTAGCCCAGTTTCTTATATATATTTTTTGCTACAAAGTGTGCATATATATATATAATGTATATATATATATATATATATATATATATACATTGGTCTATTCAAGTTATTTTCAAATGGTACTCATTTTGTAAGTTATAGAAATAATTTGTGAAAAATTAAGTAAATTTGTGGAAATTAAAAATGCTATGAACAATCAACCAAAATGCCCAAAGCAGATCATTTGGTTTCGAAATACTTCTAAAAATGTAATAAAGTAGTTGTAAAATATCAGAATCTTATCTTTCTAGTGAAAAATTGGTGATATTGGTATAGATGTTAATCATGAAATTTCCAATATTTAATTTAACATGATGAAAAATTATGAAAAATTGATTAAAAACCAGTTATGTTTGAAAACAGTAGTTTTGCTTTTCTCTTTGTTTTAGTACTGACTATTTTCTATTCGAGTATAATCATTCTAAATATTTTACAAAAATAATCCTTGAATCATCTTGCATACAGATGACCTGCATGTAGTCACCTGTAAATGGTTTGCCGAGATACCACTCTTCTTGCCGATGCTGCAAGGTCGGAAGCAAGCTGATGTGCAGTGATTGACCGGTGATGTCCTGCTTGTATTTACAGAAAATGGTCATCCTGAGCAGTTGGGACCCTTGGACATCCACTTACTAGTGTTCATAAAACTGTTTTTTCACTTTGATACTAGTTCCACTGGCAAATGATTGAACAATTGACATTTAGGACTCAGGCTACTTCTGATTGTCTCTAGCCCCCTTCGAGATGCCCTATTACCTCCCATCACCTGGTGTCACTAAGATGATGTCGTCTAATCATTTTTTAAAGTTTGGCTATTTTGATTTTCCTTCTGGTTTTTATACCTAATATGTTTCCTTGCTAAAAAATGTTGGTAAGCAAAATGCTTTCTGTGTACTAGTTTCCACGTGTCTGCAACTGTCATGCATGCAAATTTTGTGGCTACACATTGTTTCTTTCACTGAATATGCTAATTTTTCTGTTTATTAGTTAACTTTTGGACATGAGTGTACCTGGATTGCAAAAGTGGACTCAGTGGCCTATGAATTTGCAAAATAGCATACTGTGCATCAACGTAGTTGGTACATTTCTTTATTCCACTTATTTGCTTTAAAAAGTGATTGCTAAATAAAACTAATTACTAAAAAAATCAATTACTAAAAAAAAGTGATCTGCAGCTAGTATATTTTAAGTTTGGAATACAACAAAATTGAAATCTGGCTATTGATATACGAAGGGGCCTCAGGGGCTCAGTATTCAACTCAGGGGTTTATATTCAAATTTGAATCCTGTACATAGTTATAGTTCTTTTCGTCTCATTTGATGTAATTATTTGTTGTATTTTGTTTTTTCCCTGATAATATAAAAGGGCATTTTTTGGAGGGGATGGCATTCAATTCCGTTGACAGATTTAGATGTGATTAGATTAGTTATTGCTAGTTGCATAGAATGCATGGATTCATTTTCTTACTCAATCTATTTTTTGCTTAATCTTTTAATTTTTTATTTTAAACTTTGGTGTGTATCATATTAATTTTTAGTTACAGTGTATGTTTATTTAATCAATATTAATTTTTAGTTACAGTGTATGTTTATTTAATCAGAGTAGCAAATTATTTTTTTCACATAATTTTTTCACATAAATAAACTTTATATTTACCTGTCCTGATCTGTGTAAGATGATATTCTATGTATCTTCAAGGTTAGAAAGTAATGGAATAAAATATATTTTGTTTCGTACAAATAATATTTCTTCATTAAAATATATGTTTTAAAAAAAAATTAACCTGCATTTATCTCAATAAAAGAATTGTTTTCAATATGTTTTGTATTTGTATTTTTCTTTTATTACAATTTCTTACAAAATAAATAAAAATAAACAAGAGATGAGAATTTCCATTTATCTATTGTCCTAGTTGGATATAAGAAACTAATTAGCCTATATTGCTTACTACCATTTCATTTTTAATGACCTAATCAAGGACTTCACTATTAAAAAATTGAGAAAGAAGCTATTTCAAATCATACATTTAATTTAATATAATTGTTATTTCTAATATATACTGAAAATACTTTTCTGTTTCAATACATATACATTTTTAGAGGAATTTACATTTTGCAGGGGAAGCACCATAAAATTTTGAGTGCTTAGGATCTAAAACAGTCTTAATCCAGCCCTGGCGCTATCGATGTACCAGTCCAAAATTTTCCAAATGCTGTTATGATCACAAATTATATTCAAACAATAGGTGTCAATTCTGGGAACTTTTGGAGCTACCTGCTATTTGTAAAATACTATAAAATAAATATAAATGGAAATAGAAAAAAATTGAAGAATATGCCCTTCTTTACAGGATTTTGATTTAAAAAAATAAATCTTTTTTTAAAGGTCTGTCAGTGCTGGAAGTTCAGCATTTCTATTACTAGTGAAACTAAGACTTTAAATCCAGCAGTTTAATAATATTTTTTTTTTACAATATCAGTTGGGCACAGTTTAGGAGCAAATAATACAATAAATCTTTTAAAAATTTATTTAAATTGTCTCATTTATGAAATAAAATTTGTTTATCATGCTATAAATCTTTGCATTTACTAAAATATCCGAATATTTTTTAAATTCTTTTTATCAAAGAGATTATACAATCCTACAGAAATCTACATATACCAATTATACAATCCTACAGAAATCTACATATACCTAATACTATTTTATACAATGTACATGCTGACTCAACAACAACTACAATTGCAGAAAATCTACAAATAGTATTTTACCTTTCAAGATCAAATAACTGGAGTGGATGTATATTATTTGTTCCAGGTAACCCAGCAATGAAATAGCTATTGCAAAAAAAATATAAAATAATTAACATAAAATTATGAGAAAGAAGAATAAAACAAACATAAATGCTGCATACTTGTTTATTATAGTTATATCAGTACACACAAATACATATACTGATATGAAACTGCTATGAAAAGGCTGCAATACTAGAGGTAGTAAATTTAATTGAAGCAACTACTTGTCAGGAAATATTTTCCAGTTGCTAAACTTTGTTTTCAGCTTTTCATCACTTAGTAAATAATTGTCAGTGGTGAATAAGTGCGCGTATAGGCACTAAATAAATTTTTAAAAACATTCATTGTAAACTGGTATAAAGCAAATGTTATACACGAGAGGTAAATATTCTTAAATCCTTTTATTTTTTAAAAATATAGTAAAACACTAATTATATGCTTTGAAGAGCACTAGAAAAAAACATGTAACTGCAAAAATATATAACTGAAAATTACATTAATATCTGTTACAAAGTGGCAACACTTTTGACAAGAAAAAGTTGTGACAATACTGTTAAATTGTACACTTTCAAGTGACCTTTTGATTTCTTACTTTCTTAATTATTAGAAAACAGTACATCAACAGAGCATGCATTAGAAAACAGTGCAGATTATTTTATAACAATTATAAATTTATTATAGCTTATAATATCAATCCAATTGGAATAAATTTAGTATCAAATCTTTGATAATCTGATAATATTGGATATTTTTGGATATTATTGGATATTATTGGTTATTTTTTAGTATCGTGACATTTCTAGTATACAGGATGATTTCTAAAGTTTTAATTCAGCTAAATAACTTTGGAAAAAACACAGCTACAGCTATGGAAGTTAGATATTGGCATAGTAAAATAACCATGCGTTTTCAGATGACAGTGATTGTAGTGCACCTAGTCATAAAATTTGGAACTTAGCACTCCTATCTTGGAAACTATGAGAGTTACAGGGGAAAAATAAATTTGAAACTTGTAAAGCATCGACAAATTAGTTGGATGCGTATGGTACAAAAGGATGATGTAATTAGAAAGCTGTAAACATAAAGGAAACACAAGATTTATGATACTTGATAGAAAATTAAAAAATTTAAGTTTATAAACAAGAACTTAATTTCGTTGGCTACTAGTTTGTAAATAAAATTTAGGCGTAGCTGTTGAAGCAATGCAGTTCTTGAATATTAAAAACAGAAGTATGCACAATCAAAGAACCACTTGTGAAGTGTTGGCTGGGCCATTAATAATATACGAAGCCAGTTTTAAAGAAAAGCACTGTTCACTTTATTGCGTGAAGAACATAGTTAGACAATTTACACAATCCAGGTAACTTCCATGCCGTAAAAACTTCAAACAATACTATGTACAAAGATGTTTGTAGATCCAAATAGTTCTACAGAACTTTCATGAAGCATTTGTAGTAAATAATTATACTACCTATATAACTTGCGTGCATTTACAGCCACCATTGATGGTATCACACTTGGCAAAACAAAATCCAATGGATGAAACACCAGCAAACATTAATGTGACTTCCGAACACATCAACGTAAGTAAATTTAACTCTTTAACATTATTTAAATGCACGCGACATTATTTAAAGCCATCATACTTTAGAAAAAGTCAGTGTTTTAAACTAAGCACATTCGACACGTACTGGTCTAAACTGACCACATCAAGGATCTAGACCGATCCAACAATCAGATTCAGAGAATGAGATCTAATGAAGAATAAGAATAATGCCTCAAGAAACTTCTGTCTTATATATCCGAAAATTGACTGTTCCGGAAACGCCCCCAGATATGCAAATGAGATGCGTACGCATTGAGAACTGATTTGCATGAAACCTCATGTTGGAAAACGTCACAGTTCACGCCAGTGAACGGAAAAGGTCGTTCATATTAAATTTGCATAAACGTCCGTTCATGGGGAACGTGAATCGTGATGTATTGATTTTTTCCAACAATACTCAACCAAGAAGAAAATTGAGTACATTATTAGTATTTAATGCAATAGCATTACTTGCATAACTTTTAATCCGATGCAAATTTCTATCTGTAGTATAAGGTTTGTCTGCTACATTTTTGCTGTGACAAAGACAAAACTAGGCTTCCAAAGCATTTACAGCCTTCTGATCACACTATCCTTTTGTACCATATATCATTTCCTATTAATCTGTAGATGCTCTACAAATTTCTAATTCAGTTTTTTCCCACATAGCTTTTAAGATAGGAGTTCTAAGTTCCAAATTTTGAAATTAGGGGTGCTATGGTCACTCTCATCTGATAGCATATGATTATTTTACTATGAATGAATGAATGACATGAAGGCGAGTAGTTCCAAGAGAGCCCAGCCCAGCGACCAGATGTCTATTGTACTATCCCCATAAATGAGAAAGTCTAAGAAAAGAGTATTAAAAGAGTAAGTAAGAAAAAGTAAACCAGTATTCGAAGCAAAAATCAGCAGGCACTTGACAGGAATGTTTTGCAACTCCCAGGGCTCGATCACATGTCGACCCAAGTGTTCGAACCTACGGGCGGAGAACAAACACCTCACACTCACAGAGTATGTGATTATTTTACTATACTAATATCTAACTTCCATAGCTGTAGCTGTGTTTGCTCCAAAGTTATTTAGTTATTTAGCTGAATTAGGACTTTAGGAATCATTCTGTATACATCTGCAAATTACAATAATTTCAAATAAAGAGTCAAGATTTTGATTTGATGAAATTTATAATTCAATACATTTCAGAAAGTACAGATCAAGATTCAATTAATATAATGCAAGTAAATTAAAATATTCAAACTTTGACATTAATTTTAATCTTTTAGTTTTATCTTAAACTTTATAGAAACATGACAGATATACATTACAATTATCTAATACACCAAGTATTTTTGTGCAATTTTTCCAACTAAGGTTAAATTTTCTTATAAGAAATAGTTAACATTGGTAAACAGTACCCTAAAAAATTTTAAATTAAAAAAAATCACTCAAAAAAATATATATAAAGTGTATAAAAATGTTGTGATATCAAATTGCCAAACTTTTACTTTTGCAATTCTGGTACACTCAGTGCTTGGCCGGGGCCATCCTGATGGCAGGCAGTTTGCTCTTCTTACCAGACCTGAAACCAGGTTTCGTGATGTCACTCTAGTGATCCATGTCAACTACGGCTGAACTCTAGCTTTTAAACTTCGCCCTTGTTCTTACGTTATTATTATTATTTTACTCTAATTGAAAAGTATTATTTTATGGCAAAATGGCTTGCACTAAATAAATATATTAATTTTTCTATAAAGAAGTAAATATATCAATTTAATTAAATAAATGCAGTGAAACTTCTTGTAAAAGACAGTTAAGAATAGGGAATACCCCTAAAACTGACTATTCTAAAACTGATTTTTTATAGATGCTTAAGTTTTTTCCAATAACAGACCCTTCTTAAAAATATACATTTTTTCCTTCAACGTCATTGTCCAATATTGAGAAGTTGTCCAATATTGACATTACACAATATTCACATTTCCTGGTAAATTGGATATGATAGATTTAATTTTAAAAAAACTTCATATTATTAGATTATTAATTTATTAAGAACATTTCATACATTAGCTATATACTGGAGTGCATTTCAGATATTAATAAAAGAAGTTTGTACATTAAAAAAAAACATTAATGCAGTAGATACAGACATATTAATGCATTTGCACCATACTTATATATATTACGATAATCACATAATTTGTACTCTTAAGTTTCAATACATAGGAGTAGCTTAGCTGTCAAATAGGTTTATTAAAATTTCATGCTATAAAAAACCATGACCCAACATGTTTTACTTCCTAAATTATCGGTTTTGAAATTACTAGTCCCAATATTAAAATTACATTTAAATATACCGGGTGTCCAGTTCTATCAGTGCCCAATGGCTATTTTCTCAACCGTTGGTCACAGAGATATACTTCCAATTGCAAAAATGTTTTAAATTTTAAAATCTATTATCTTAGAAACAGTTTAAATCAATAAATACATTTCTGAAAGAAATACGAAATATAAATTTTTATACGGTGCCCCAGTCCTACCAATTATATTTAGGAAAATCATCCTTATACAATTTCATGCAAAATACAAAAAAAATCTTCCTTTTATGACCAAAATTCACAGAGTTATGCAGCACTAAACTTTATGACTTAAGTTGCTTTTTCACGCATAAAAATGTCCTGTTTCAGGCAACCAACCAATCAGGGACCGTATTGGCCATTTCCCAGCACAAAAAGTGCTCCAACTTTAAACAGCTATAAGTCAGTCAATTTTGGTCGTAGGTCTATGTGGGTCTATAGGGTCTATGTAGGTCTATGGGTCTATATAGGTCTATGTAGGTCATAGGTCTATGTGGGTCTATGTGGCTTTGGTTTTCCTTGTTTTTTACCATTTAGCTTTTAAATGTAGAAAGTTTACATTTAAAACTTTTTCTTGCATTCTCATCATTCTTTAATTTAGTATAATTGTTTTGGACAATCTACTTTTGGACCAATCCAAACTTTTGGACAATCCACTTCTGTAATTTCGTAGCATAAACAATGATAACAATGGAAACAATGGTAACAATTATTGTTTAAATTTCATGTGATTAAAAGACTAATAAACTAAATCCACCCTCTAATCCTAATTATCCCGTCAAATTGATGGGCTAACCATTAGTTTAAATATAAAAGAATGTGAGCCACAAAACCATGAAAAGCATGTCTAGCACACAAGTGCTTATATAAAAATGAACAGGTGAAAATATTCGATTTCCTTAAATTTCAGAAAATAATAATATTTTGCATTACTACTAAACATGCGAAAACAATATTAAGAATATTCACTCACCTTATTATGACATAAAATCTTGATTTAAATATATATCCAAAGTGTAATTTTAAGGACACACCACAGTACACATGCTACGATCTGAAAAAACATGAATTACTAGGGTGAAGTAATGAGCGATTCCAGAGTTCGGTCCGGTAAGAAGAGCAAACTGCCTGCCATCACGATGGCCCCGGCTTGGCGGCCAGAGTTTCATGTTTTAAATAAATGGATTATGTCTGTACTATAAAACATGTATGCAATTTAATTGTATCCATTTGCTGCCCCCAGACATTTCTGTAAAGTATGTCATACTATTTATCCATTTTTATTGAATACAGAAATTGGCAATTTAAGATGTAGAATTATAGATATATATACACAGTGAGTCTAAGAATTTTCAAGACTGATGCTAGATGTCAGAGTATAGTGGCTCCATCAGTGTAATCGTGCATGCATGATAAACCTCGACCGTCTGTTGGTGCACTGCCAAAAGTTTGACGCATTTGCTAAACTAACTCAAAAGATACGGCCATTCATTACAGACGTAAAAAATTTTTCATGTTGAATTATTGAGATGGAACAAAGAGCTGTAATTAAATTTAACGCAAAATTGGTAAAAGTGCCTTGGAAATGTACCAGTTGATGAAACAAATTTACGGTGAGTTTTGTTTAAGTAGACCAAATGTGTTCCTGTGGCACAAACGTTTTTTGGAAAGAAGAGATACGCTAGAAGATGATAAGCATACCGGAAGACCAAGTTCATCTAGGACACCTGAGATTATGGAAAAAGTGCGTGATTTTGTGGCAAACAATCGCTGTGCATCACTAAGAATGATGGAAGAGTTTTTAAACATCAACAAAGAAACAATCCGAACCATCCTGCATAAAGATTTGGCCAAAACAAAAGTCTGTGCTAAATTTGTTTCATACACTTTAACCAATGAACAAAAAATCAAGGACAAGTGCACATTGTAGAGACATCATTTCAGCCGCTGAAAATGATCCAAACTTCTTGAAATCGATTGTTGCAAGTGATGAAACATGGTGTTTTCAGTATGATTCTGAAACAAAGCGACAAAGTGCAGAATAGAAGTAAAAAACTCACCACAAGCTAAAAAAAACAAGAAACGTTCCATCCAAAATCAAAACAATGCTCATTACATTCTTCGATAGTAAAGGTATTTATCCACAAAGAATTTGTTCCAACTGGACAAACAATTACTGGTGAGTATTATTTAAATATTTTGAAGAGTTTGATGGCCAGAATTCGTCGCATTCGTTCAGAATATTGGGATGAAAGCAGTTGGTGTTCGTTGCATGATAATGCATCCAGTCATGCCTCACTTATTATTCGTAGATTTTTGACAAAAAATAACGTCTGTGTGTTGAATCATCCACCGTATTTACCTGATTTAGCATCCTGTGACTTCTCTTTATTCCAAAAACTTAAAATGAATTTAAAAGGGTGTTATTTTGATGATATTTCGACCATAGAAACAGCTTCGATGTATGCTTTGGAGACCATTCCGCAAAGTGAACTAGAACAGACATTCGAATCATTATTAAATCGCTGTAATAAGTGTATTGAAGCCGAAGTGGCTTATTTTGAATAAAAAATAAAAATGAATTATAATTTCTTGTTTCAATTTCATTTTACAGGCTCAGTCTTAAAAATTTTTTGACACATTGTATATACAGGATGTCCAGTGCTATCAGTACCCAATGGTTATTTCCTCAACCGTTAATCACAGAGATATACTACTAATTGCAAAAATGTTTCAAATTTAAAAATCTATTATCTTAGAAACAGTTTAAATTAATAAATGTATTTCTAAAAGAAATACGAAATATAAATTTTTATATGGCCCCACGGTCCTACAAGTTATATTTAGGAAAATCATCCTCATACAATTTCATGCAAAATAAAAAAAAATCATTCTTTTATGACCAAAATTCACCAACTTATAGCTGCTTAAAGTTGGAGCACTTTTTGTGCTGAGAAATGGGGGTTATACACAAAATAATTTTTTGTTATTATTATGTTTTTTGTTATTTTGCTATTATTACTTCATTATTATGCTACCTGTTTCTCTCAAGCACTTTACAACTTTTAAAATAGTACAAACAGATGGGAATTTCATAGCATACTGCCTTGCAGCCTCTCGCTTATTCCGAGGAGATTCCCCGTAAAGTAATACCATTTCAGTGTATTGCCTGTTATTGAACATTTTTCGTTTATCACTTCATATTTGCTACGAGCAAACACAGCATCAGAAACTTTAGAACAACAGGAACAAAATAAACAAAACAACAGTTTTTCAACTTTGGCAAAGTATAAAATTTAATATTTATCGTCTGTTGTCGGAAAATTAAGGAAAGGAAAATTAAATGTTAAATATTTATCATCTGCTGAGCATTTTATGACAGACATGATACTTCATTTCAGCTTATTCAGATACTCTCTACAAATCTGTTATTTTTTAGGTGTTATATGCCTTTATTATTTTAGATTTAATGTGCGTAATTTTTTATTATCATCAGCAGGTACACTGCAACAGGTCTCATTACTGATCTATTACTGTATAAAAATTTAAATTTCGTAATTTTTACAGAAATGCTTTTATTGACTTAAACGACTCTTATGATAATGTGTTACCTCATTTACAATAAAGATCTTAAAAACACCCTAGAAGATCTTAGTTGAGCCCTGACTATAATAGCCTTCCAAACGAAACACTATTCAATAAAAAGCTTTGCTTCATTCTCAACATTATGTCAGCAAATGCAATCAAAACATAATACTTTGAATACAGAATTTCAATATTTATATGGTCTCTTAAAGTTTGCCTGTAACGGGACATTTTTGTGCAAGGAAAAGCGACTGAAGTCATAAAGTTTAATGCTTCATAACTTGGTGAATTTTGGTCGTAAGAGGTAGATTTTTTTTTATTTTGCATGAAACTGTATGATGATGATTTTCCTAAATATAATTGGTAGGACCAGGGGAGCGTATCAAAATTTATATTTCGTATTTCTTTCAGAAATGTATTTATTGATTTAACCTGTTTCTAAGATAATAGATTTCAAATTTTAAAACATTTTTGTAATTGGAAGTATATCTCTGTGACTAACGGTTGAGGAAATAGCCATTGAGCACCGATAGCACCATGTATATACAGGGTGTCCCAGAAACATTGATCTCGGCTTTTATTCCTTAAATATTAATCTTAGACATATATAATAAATTACAAAGTTGATTAAAAAAGATACAGAATTTTACGAAGTCGATAAAAATTTTCAAGGGATTCAATTTGAAGAAATACAAAATTTAAATTTTTATATGGCCCCCATCCAAAAACATTTCCAATGAGTAAAATGTGCCCCATACACTAATAAAGTGATGTACAAAATTTCAGTATTTTATCATAAAAAGTCCCAGAGATATGTTTAAACAAAGTTGGTGAGGGATTAATCACAAATTAAAATGCAAATGTTTAAAGAAGAGTGTAAGTGATGCAAAGCAGAAATGCATCATAGGGAAATAATATCTGCCTCCTATCTTTAATGGATCTTTGGCATGGATGAAAAACATTTTGAACAAGCTTTGTAATTTTTGTCTAAAGTTATTATTTCTACACAGTGTAGATACTTTTGTACCAATAAATAGCAAAATTATTACTTATTTATGTAATCATTGTTTTCTTTCGTAATTTATGTATGACCCCTGAAACGCGATCTGACGACATGATTTTTCCCCTCTGAGAACCCATGTCGATGCATTGAAAAGTGGTTTAAGTCAGCATTTTTGTTTTTTCATATCTCTGGGACTTATTATGATAAAATGCTGAAATTTTGTACATCACCTTATTAGTGTATGGGGCACATTTTACTTATTGGAAATGTTTTTGTACGGAGGCCGTATAAAAATTTTAATTTTGTATTTCTTAAAATTTAATTCTCTTGAAAATTTTAATCAATTTCTTAAAATTCTGTACCATTTTTTTATGCAATTTTGTAATTTATTATACATGTCTAAGCTCACTATTTAAGGAATAAAAGCCGAGGTCAATGTTTTTGGGATATCCTGTATACAGGGTGTCTCTAATTTAAGCTTGGAACCTAAACCATTTTTCTCACCAGTTATATTCGCTGCACCATCAGTTCCTAGTTCAATAAGCCAACCAGGTTTGGGCAGTTCATGCTTTTCAAAGACATTTAAAATTTCTTCAAAATATCCTTGTGCTGCTTCCGACTTCAGAGGTGTCAGGGAGAGAAATGATTCTTTTACTTCAAAATCTTTTATGTACAGCATGTACATCACAATATGAGACAGATTAGCAGTGTCTGTGGAACCATCAACCAGAAGAGTAGCACATCGAAAATTTGTTATTTCTTGCAACACATTCTGTCTAATACATGTTGAAATACAACTGGTAAAAGACATACACTCTATTGACATATTGTAAGTTCTATTGACATAACATTAATTTATTTATAAGCCGCATTTCTTCAATAGTTCAATTTGTTTTCATAGTCCAATAATGGTTTGGAATGATATGCAATGTAATAAGCTGTGTTGAAGCAGATGCTCATTTGTTTAATTTGCTCTGATGAGGTTCTCAGAATGCATTTTGCCAGTGGAGTGGAAGCTGGGGTTTTATTTGCATCTTCTGCAGTGATGCACTCTCTGTGACTTTTAGTGAAGTCATGAATTCTCGAGGGGTTTCAATTTTACATGGCGGAGCATAACCAGTGATTAATTGGGATTTAGAATCGCAAATATTTGAGAATTTTTTGCAAATTGTGCAGTAAAAAACATCCTGGTCTTCTGTGGTCTTGGTTTTTTCTTTTGTTAGCAGTTGCATGAGGGGAACATGCATCACTTACTATTTCATTTGCAGACTTTTGTACTGCGGTAACTAGTGGTCTCTATAAATGGCCATCACATGCTTTCTTATTGGACTTGTCCAAGAATGAAAATAGCATAGTTTGTTGTGCCATACTAAATCTGCAAACAAAACTTTTACAAAGCAGTTGATCAAAGAAGCAAATAAACAATAAAATGCATGCGTAAAAAGCGTGAACACACGGAAACATAGAAAAACAAGAAACATCAATCATGCATAAAGTATTGATTATGAAATATTTTCCAACTTCAATGCAATTTTATAGAAACATCCATAAAATGCGATACATCCCTCGGTAATATTTTTAAAATTATCACAATACTACATTAATTTATTATATTTGAAATCTTAAAACTTCATCGCAAAAAATGAACTTTATTCAAATGACAGCATTGAAATATAAATTGCCTGGTTTAAATATTTCTAAAATGCAATACATTCCTCGGTAATATTTTTTAAATTATCATGATATTACAATAATTTATTATATTTGAAAACTTCATGAAAAACAAATGAACTTTATTCAAATGATGTTCATAGAAATATAAATCATCTCTATATAAAAGCAGCATTTCATTCATAAACTTTCTTCCATTCCTTTCATTCATCACAATACTATAATAATTTATTTTATTTTAAAACTTAAAACCATGGAGGTACAAGTAATTTAACTCTATGCTTAAAACTTCATTGAAAAAATCGTCTAGTTCTCTGTGAAAAACCCAGACCACACGACTGACCCGAAGGTTTTCAGTAGCTGTTTGTGTGGACGGGTCTAGTTCTCTGTGTAAAATCAATGAATGTTTCATTCATATCAGTTATATTGCAGACTCCATGAGCTAAATGATTTTGTGTTAAAGAAATGCAGCAATTGTTATACAACTCATTCTACATCTTTTGGTGTTTACATTCTCCATAAGTGAAAATTAGGCTCCGTTGTAGAAATAATCAAAGTTTGATGATCATTTAACCTCAAATATATTGTAATTGAGTTGTATCAGTATGTAGATGCACAGAATTTAAGCAAAAATAAAGTAGTTTTAGGATGGATACAACACTAAATATGAATTAAAAAGAACTTTAAAAATCATGATTTTGACACGATGGATGCCATATTTTACTTTTAAGAGGGTCACGTGATCTCTTTATATAATGGTCGTGTAATCTCTTCATATAAAGGGTGTAATTATATTATTTTAATTTTTATTTAAAAAACCACTAAATATATTTTGCTAAATTTTTTTTTATATATTTTATGGGATAATTAGAATATTTGCTAAAACTTTCGAAGCAATTTGTGAATTTTAAATTCGCTTAAAAAATGTTTGAAAAATTATGTCCCATAGGGTTCAATGTATTTTATTTTTTCAACCCGGGTTCAATCCAAAACTAATTGGGTGATACTATTCATTTATATTCCCATAGGTCCCACAGACCATCTGAGCAAACTAAAATTTCATTTTGATAAAGTCATTTTTATGACAGTTATCGTGCTGACAGACAGAATGAATAAAGTCAAACACTTTTTAACTATACAACATAGTTGAAAAAAAGTGTTAAAAATGTGGGCGTTCTCGAAATTTCCACAAGGTCCACAAGGTTATTACATCGTATATTACATCGAATATTACAAGGTATATTACATCGAAAATCTTAAACTTTTAAATACTTTGCCACACAGTTTAAACTCATAAGTATCTAAGCTACTACATGAGAGATTGAAAAAATGTATAAGTTATTTTTAGTATGTATCAAAAACTTTAAGTGGTTACTCCATGTTGAGAAATTTTCCCGGCCAAGTTTCTCCATATCTGGTGCCATCGCCATACTTTGTTGAATGCTGCTGCGGCCCCCGTCTTGGGGCTCATTCGTTATTTCTTGATGTTTGTAAACTACTTCACCGTTGACTAGGACGCTGTACTAGAGCTGCTAGGGCTCCATAACTCCATTTGTTGGAATTTTACTTCTTATTGCATTGGTAAAAATTCAAAAACCAGTTGAATAGCAGAGCATCACAGTGGAGAAAATGAAAGTAGTCAGCGTAAATGAAAAATCACTTTATTTCTGCGAACTTAAAACATCATAACGAATAAAAACATATCCATTTCCATAACTTCGGAAAATGGTAACATCGTAATATTTAATCAAACAAAATCTTGTCAATTTAATCATAAGACTTTAGTTAGGCCTAACAGCATCGGCCAAGAACATCGCAATAACCGGCGTACATGAAGATAACGATCATACATGATCATGAATACAATATCACGAAGACAAAGTTAGATCAAGATACATCAAGAAGCATCAAGATAATCAAGATAATCAATTGATACAAGCACTAGCTTAAATAGCCCAGTATCATTGAAGTTGTAGTTAATGTTTTCCTTCCGGAGTATGCTAATCTCTAATCGGTTGAAGTAGAAATTATCATAAACCGGAAGTTGACGTCTCAATTTGCAGGACCACAGACCATGGGGGTAAAACTTCTAAACAAGTGATCCGAAAGCGATTAGCCAATTAGAACGAAGTATCTTTTGGATTTAGGCCGTACATCGACTGATTCACATACGTGCTTGTTTACAACCGAAGTTTTTCTAACAAGCGGCCCCCTCCTGCAGACTGAGTAGTCTAATCACATAAATACAAGTTGTAATCAAATTTAAATTTCAGTTGAACATATACTACATTATAGAGTTTCAAAATATCATGTATAAATTTCAGTGTATAATTATATTTTTAAGACAAAGTTTAAAAAGTATAAAATACATCATGATACAACTTACATGAGAAAATAAATTTAAAAATATCTCTGTGTCAAATACAGGAGATACAAATTTTCAAATCTTATATACTTCGCCACGCAGTATAAACTCAACAGTATCTAAACTACATGTTGAGGGAATGTAAAAAAGTTTGTATATTACATTGAAAATCTTAAACTTTTAAATACTTCGCCACACAGTTTAAACTCGGGCGCGGTAGCCCATTGGTTAGCGCGCTGGAGTTGCACTCGGTAGGCCCGGGTTCGATTCCAGCCACTGCCGAAACTACCGCCGTGTTCATGCGGAGTACGATCACGTTAAACATGTGGGTCCGAAAGTCCTTCCGAGAGGTTGGTGGTAGGGGAAGGAGGGTACGGTCCCTGTGGATGCCTCCCCCACTGGGTTCCGGTCTAAATTGGGTGGCACTTCCCGACTGTCCAAGCAGTTACCTTACACCTTTCTGGTAGGTCGGACGGTCTGGGTTTCAACAACAACAACACAGTTTAAACTCATAAGTATCTAAAGTACTACATGAGAGATTGAAAAAATGTATAAGTTATTTTTAGTATGTATCTAAAACTTTAAAAATCTTCGCCACAGAGTATAAACACATTGGTAACTAAACTACGCAATTGTGGTTTTGAAAAAGGGTTGAAGTTAATTTTTGAGAAATACAACTATAGAATTTAGAATGAATTTAACTATTTAACTTGTTTACATTAGATTTCACATTAGAATTTAAACATGTTAAGAAGTTTTAAAGATTTCACAGAATTTAGAGATTGCTTCTTCGGTGATAGGTTTCGTAAAACCATCAGCTTTGTTATTTTTGCTATTTACAAATTTAATCTCAAAAAGCTTCTTTTCCATTAGATTTCTTCAGAAATGGTATTTATCATCAATGTGTTTGGTTCTATGATTATTAATGGGCGAATTGGAAAAGTTTATGGCTGCTTGGTTATCACAGAATATTACACTATTTCCTAACTTAACGCTAAGTTTAGTACATTCAAGTAATATGTTCTGTACCCATACCATTTCCTTTGCCGATTCAGTTAATGAGATATATTCAGCCTCCATTGTAGATAAACTCATACATTTGTGTTTAAATGTCCTCCATGAAATAGGTACCCTATCTACAAAAAATATCATGCCTCCCATTGATACTCTATCATCCCGATTAGCTGCAAAGTCAGAATCAGTAAAACAATTTAAATTTACAGATTGAATGTTTGATATGTTTAGGTTAAAATCCCTTGTTTTTTCTACATACCCTAGAAGTTTAAGTAAAATATCCCAGTGTTTAATGCCTGGGTTTTCCTGAAATTGGGATAAGATGTTTACAGCATAGCTAATATCAGGTCTAGTTCTGCTGGCAAGAAATGATAAACAACCTAATAAGTTTTTGTAAGGTATATTCTTCATTTGTTCGATTTCTGCATGATTTGCTGGACAATCTGTTTTGCTTAAAACTACACCTTTAGCTATGGGTAAAATAGAGAGAGAAATAGGATATTTATACTTCGAGAATTTGTCACAAATTTTTGCGATGTATTGATTTTGATGGATGAAATGTTTATCATGTTTTTCCTCAAATTCAATGCCTAATAACATTTTTGTTTTTCCTAACATTTTAATGTCAAATTTAGTTTTTAGTAATGAAGTTACATAATTTAGATCCGTTTGATTTTTGGCAAATACGTAACATCAACGTAATATACGTAACATACGTAACATCAATACGATGCCATCAACGTAAACAATCAATAAAGCCTTATTATTAAAATTATATGCACAATTGCACCACTTAAACTTTATGAAATTGAGTTTTCTGAGAACCTGGTCTAATTCAAGGTACCATTCTCTTTCGCTTTGGTGCAAGCCATAAATTGCTTTATTTAGCTGACATACATATCCACTTTTGTTTTTGTCAAAAAATCCTGGGGGCTGTTTCATGAATATTTTTTCACTGAGATTGGCATATAAATATGCGCATTTGATGTCAAGCTGAGTATGGAACCACCCTAATAAACACACAAAAATAGTAAAAAATTTCCTAATGATTGTAAAGTTAATCACCGGGCTTCTTCATAAGTTTGCCCCTTTTCCTGGTTAAATCCCTGAGCTACAAGTCTAGCTTTATACCTGCTAACTTCACCCCTTTTGTCTCTTTTGACTGTATACATCCAACGGCAACTGATTACTTTGTTGGAAACAGGTGCAGGCACTAAGTCCCAGACACCTCTTTCCTTCATGACACCTAATTCGTCTGCCATGGCTGTATTCCATTCTTTGGATAGAGGCGAGTTAGCCGCTTCCTTGTAGTTCCTAGGAATTTGGACCTCTACAATGTTTGCTTCTGGCCGATCCCATGATCTCCCTTAAAATTGAAAAACTTTTTATCAAATTTTATTTTATTTTTCTCACAATAATTTTCTATATCTTTTAGTGATCTCAACCTAGGTCCCTTTCCTTTGTAATAGTAATAAACATCCTTTCTTGTTCCAGTCATTCTCGGAATGACTTTCCTGATCCAAGTAGTATCTGGATCGAGAACTTGACGATCATCACCAGGGAACACCCATTTCCTCATTACTTCAGTAATGTCTTGATCTTCCTCTGATGAATCGACTTTATCCCTCTCCACATACTCCTCGTCAGACGAGTCTGGATAGGTGGGTTCATGAGATGAAAAAGTAAAATTTTCTTTAGGATTCTGATTTACATTGGGTGCCAGACCGCCTTCCTCTGCGTTGCACTCTTCATTAAATCTAACATTTTTAGTTTCTACTATTTTTCCCTCGTTCAAGAGCCATATCCTATACCCCGAGTTTTCAGTGCGTATCCCACCACAATGCCCTCTTGTGCCCTCATATCAAGTTTCCCCTTAAGTTGTTTAGACTTGCCTACAAAAACTTGGCATCCAAACACTTTGAGCTGAGCAACTGATGGTTTTTTGCCCCTGTACAACTCGATTGGTGTCAGATTCTTAAATTTGTGGCATATTCGATTTTTAACGTATGCAAAACAGAGTAAAGCTTCTGCCCAAAAATCATCCTTTAGATTGCTATCGTTTAACATTGCCCTAACACAATCCATAGCAGTTAAGTTAAACCTCTCGGAAACGCCATTTTGTTTGGGTGTGTACGTGTTTGTTCTTTCCGCTTTGATTCCCTGTGTTTCTAAAAACTTTTCAAACTCAGTGTTACAAAATTCCATACCGTTGTCAGTCCTGACACTTAAAATTTTGGTATTTAGAAATCTCTCTGCTCGATGTTAAAATTGTTTGAACTTATCAAAAACTTCAGATTTTCGTTTCATACGATACACAGTTACTTTGCGTGAAAAATCATCGGTTATGCTAAGATAATATTTAGCACCTCCATGCGATGGTTTTGGCATTGACCCGCATACGTCCATATGGATTAGTTCCAATAGTTTTTCTGATCTTATTCTGCCTATGAGTTTGAACAAAATTCTTTTTGTTTTTGACAATTTACAAAATTTACAGTTGATTTTCCGAACACTGATTTTAGGCAATCCTTTAACAGCTGACACTTTACATGTGTGATGTAAATATTCAAAATTGATGTGACAAAACCTTTTATGCCATAACCTTGTATTTCCCCCGACTTCAATGGGTGATTTTACATTGCTTGAAATTTTAAAAACATCAAACTTACAAGGCTTGCTAGGTTTAAAAATACTAGTATTAGAGTTTACAATTTTACGTTTAAAAACTTTACTGGCATTTCTATTTACATTATTACTTTGATCATTATCACAATTTTCAACTTTACAAGTTTTAAACTTACTTTTGTTACTTTGATTTTTAAAAGCATGATCATTATTTTCAGTTTTACAAACAGATGACTCATTTTTATTTTTACTTCTAAAATCATTAGACTTTTTACTTCTAAAATCATTAGACTTTTTAGAATTTTCATTTTTAGGCTTAGGTTTAGCATTTACATTTCTTTTAGACTTCTCAACATTAAAATTTTTAGATTTTTTTCTCGTATTGAGGTCGAAGGAAATTAAACCATTATGTCTTCTGGCATAAAACCATTTACTGCCGTCAGGCTTGTAAAAAGTAAGGAAACCATTTTTCCCGGTGAAATTACATTGTTGCTCTTCTAGAATTGAAGCAGCAATTAAGTTTCTCCTCAATCTAGGTGAATACATTACATCTGTCAAATGAATGAAATTTTTCACATTATTTATTTTAGCATACATACTGATCGATCCGACACCTTCAATTGGGATTTCTTTATCACCGGCAGCTAAGGACATTATAGTTCCTTTAAGCTCTTTAAATTTGTTGAACAATTCCAAATTATTGCAAAAATGCTTAGTTGCTGCCGTGTCAACAACCCAACCAAATTTGTCGGTCGATTCAGTATTACAATTTAAAATACTAGACTGTATTTCACTTAATTTTGCATGGTTTAGTTTACAGTTTGCCTTAAGATGACCATAAGCCTTGCACACATGGCAAGGTCCTATCCGTTTATTTATATTTACACTTTTGGATTTAGATACATTTTTAGATTTAAGTACATTGAAAGCAAAAGTCTTACTTCCATTTTGTTGTTTGCGACGCTTTTGCTGAGCTATCCTGTCCTCCTCAGTGAGCAACTCCCCTTCGATGTACTTCAGGGTGAACTGGTCATCTGGTAGTCTATACGTCTGCACTATCCCTCTAAAATCATCATTAAGATGTTGGATTGTCTGAAATGCAACCAGGACTTCAGCCATTGGGTGTCTGGTATCCTTCAACTTTGCCACTAACCTCTTGATCCGTGATATAAAAAGTCCCACTGGTTCACCTGGTGCTGGCTTTTCACTGAAAAAGTCGTCAAACAGCCTCATGAGACCTGCTCTTGACTTTGGCTCAAACTGTTCTGTCAATACTTTCCATGCTGTCACTGGTTCATCGATTGCAGAAATCAAATTCCGGTATTCAGTTTCCAGGCTATAATAGTTTATTGACAAGGTTTTCACTTTACGCCTTTGATAATCTAATCTTTCTTTTCTTGTTGCATCCTCACTCGGTTTCTCTTCAATTCCAGTTATGAAGCCATATAATCAGTCGTTCATAAGGGCAAATTTTAAGTTGATACTCCATGTTGAGAAATTTTCCCAGCCAAGTTTCTCTATATCTGGTATCGTCGCCATACTTTGTTGAATGCTGCTACGGCCCCCGTCTCAGGACTCTTCGTTATTTGTTGATGTTTGCAAACTACTTCACCACTGACTAGGACGCTGTACTAGACCTGCTGGGCCCATAACCCTGTTTGTTGGAATTTTACTTCTTATTCCATTGGTGAAAATTCAAAAACCAGTTGAATAGCAGAGAGTCACAGTGGAGAAAATGAAAGTAGTCAGCGTAAACGAAAAATCACTTTAATTTCTGCAAACTTAAAACTAACGAACAAAAACATATCCATTTCCATGACTTCAGAAAATTTTAACATCATAATGTTTAGTCAAACAAAGTCTTGTCAATGTAATCATAAGACTTTAGTTAAGCCTAACAGCATCGGCCAAGAACATCGCAATAACCGGCGTACATGAAGATAATGATCATACGTGATCATGAATACATATCACGAAGACAAAGTTAGATCAAGATACATCAAGAAGCATCAAGATAATCAAGATAATCAACTGATACAAGCACTAGCTTAAATAGCCCATTATCATTGAAGTTGTAGTTAATGTTTTCCTTCCGGAGTATGCTAATCTCTAATCAGTTGAAGTAGAAATTAGCATAAACAGAAGTTGACGTCTCAATTTGCAGGACCACAGACCATGGGGGTAAAACTTCTAAACAAGTGATCCGAAAGCGATTAGCCAATTAGAACGAAGTATCTTTTGGATTTAGACCGTACATCGACCGATTCACGTACGTGCTTGTTTACAACAGAAGTTTTTCTAACAAGTACTGACTCCCACACATCAGGCTTTGTCTCAGTCAGAATATAAAAATCTGTGACTGAAAAGAGTGAATAGGGAGTAGTCCTTGCATTAGCATGCAATTCACCCGATTTGAAAAACCTGACCCACAAGGGGTGATGCCAAAGCAATTAGCAATGCTCCTTTCTTGTCACCCACCAGTCACTGCTAAAAATATCTCCTACTATCACAGATTCCCTTTGAGGAAAGGCAAAAGTGGTATCTATCTCCTTTCTCCCCCTACCCTAACGCCATGTGGAGAACACTTCTCCCCCTGTTCCTGACCAGCCAGACAGTACTCCCCAAATTCCTGGGGGATGAAATTTCGTGAATATAATGTTAAAATGCAGATAGGGTGTCTGTTCTCTCTGTTTTAATCAGAGGAAAAGGGAAAACGTAGCATCCGTCAACATGCAAGGGGATTAGTTTCCTCTGCAGACAGCACCACATGCTTCCCAGCATGCAGAACATGCCATGCAGTGTTATCTATATACATTGTTGTGAAGTTTTTAGTTGAAAATGTTTTTTGTTTCACAGAACTCAAGTTCATGTCAATTTTCATAATTTCGAGTCTCAAACTGCGATGCTATAACGATTATTTTGAATCGATTGCATTTTCTTTAAAAAAAATTTTTTTTTTTAAATATATATGAGGCAGGTAGCCCATTATAAATAATTTCAGTTGCCCACTGAAAAAAAAAACAGTTGCCCCGAGAGAGTGGGAGACCCGTTATTTGCACCTAATATATATATATATAATTGAAGAATTTTAATTTACTTGTATTATACAGTGGACCCCCAATTTTACGCTTTTTACCGGACCAGCAAAAAAAAACCCATAATATACGGGAAAATGTAAAATTGGGGTAGAAATAAAAACAACAAAATAAATACCGTAGTATGTATAATAAAAACAATTTAAATGCGCATTTAATATAATCAAAAATTTCACTTACAGCTATCTTGATTTACAAAAAAAAAAGCGTGATTTTTGCTTGCTTAGTGTTTTTTGTTTTAAGTTCATAAAGAGCATTCTCAATTACTGACAGGCTTTGCCAATGTGATTCTTGCGAATCGTTACCCAAGAAAAAGTTTTTTGCTAATTTCAGTCCATTTAACGCTTCGTTGAAAGAAGGCATAGGTTCTGCAATTTCCGTATTGTCATCATCACTGTCATCTGATGAAGATTCTATTAATTCAGAGATGGTTTGTACCTCTGTGGTACTCACATTTTCATTGCATTCAATGTAATCATCAAAAGCAATTTCAAGTCTGTTGAAATAACTGCCCTTCAAAAAATCATCATTCTCTGCTAGAACAGAAACTTCTTCGTATGATGTAGGAAATCTGCCATTCATAAAGCAATGAGATATGCAACTTTTTGTAACATTATTGCATTAAGAAAAAATGAAATGTAATGCTTCCAATACATTGATTTTGTGTTTACATGCATTTTCAATGTTTCCAGATTCTAGATCAACCACTGACTTTCGTACCAACTATTTCTTATAACACAGTTTAAAAGAGCGGATTATGCCTAAATCACACGGCTGAAGTTTATTCATGCAGTTTGGAGGAAAAAACTCTACATGCACATTTTTCAGTTTCAAATCCAAATGAGATGTACATTGATCAATAAACAGGATGATCTTTCGCCTTTGCAATCTCATTTTTTTATCTAGTTCGCACAGAAAGTTTTCAAAAATAGTTTGCATCATCCAGGCGTTCTTGTTTGCCTCACAGCTCGTTGGGAGACTCTTAACATTTTTGAAACAACGTGGTTTATGAGAATAACCTATAACTTGTGGAGTTAATTTTTCGCTCTACCATCGGCATTACAACATAATAAGACAGTCAAGCGCATTTTAGACACTTTTCTACCATGGCATGATTCCTCTTTAAACGTGCATGTTTTATTTGGCAGTAGATTAAAGAAAGGCCGGTCTCGTCGGCATTAAAAATATCTTTCTGAGCTTAATTTGCCACTAAAGACAGCAAAGTTTTCTCTTTCCACACATCAACTATAACTGGATCAACACTGGCAGATTCACAACAGATTGATTTATATGTTAGATCATGGCATTTTTTCAAATCTCTCTATCTATCCATTAGAAGCAGTAAACTCTTTCCGGTCAAGCCAAGCAGAAATGTCTAAAGCCTTTCCTCTTAAAATTGATCCATTTATTGGGACATTTGCAGAACGAGCTTGCCTGAACCACATCAGTAAAATCTTTTCTAATTCATCATATGGTGAAGTTATTAAAGTTTTTCTCTTCTTTGCAATAGTGCCCAATTTTTCGGAATTAGCTTCTACCTTGTCCTTCTGATTCAAAATCGTTTGCAGTGTCGAAGCTGCTATTCCAAGAGACTTTTCCAACTCATCTTTCGTTCCATGAAATTCATTTGCTTTTTTTATAATGGAGGCTTTTTCAGAAACGGAATAACATTTATGCTTACCAGCCATCGTAAATCTAGCGTTTAGTCGCGATAAAGGACTCAAAAGAAGTACTGTATGTAGTAAGGTACATGTACGTATTTGTGTGCATACACGTGTGCATGACATGTGATGAGCGCAACACCTGTTCATCACGTGGCTCTCCTTGGCAATTTTCCAATAAATCCTGTGCTAAAGGAAAGGGGTGGGAACCGGTTCAAACCTCTTGTACCTGAATGAAACAAAAAAACATGCACCAAATGCATAAAATAACTGAAAAATTTGGGAAAATCTTATTTTAGCACCTCAAAATAAAAACGTTCGATGCGGGAAAACACAGGGTTGGAAAAACGTATAACGCGAGAAAGAAACACATTATCTATATAGGAATTTTATGGGGACAGAAGAAAAATAACGTACGAAGTGAGAATACGCACAATGCAGGAAACGTAAAATTGGGTTCCACTGTATATACCTGAGATTGATCATTTATTGAAAAGTTGTGTATAGCAAAAATGAAAAAAGGAAGTCTGAAGTGATTATTTGAAATTAATAGTGACTATACGACAAGCTTGTGAAGATGATAAAGAGAACATTATAAATAAAACATAAATAAAACAAGTACTAAATTGGTGTAAAATACCCCTTTTTCCCTGTTCTATATATAAGCTAAGGAATTGAAAATTAATGACATGTGGTAAAGATCTGTTAATATATCCCTTAACTACACTCTTAATTTTTTTTTTATATTCTGAGTTATAAAACATATATGTAATGCAGGTGCTTAAGGTACTAATCCTCTTGTTCCCTGCATAAACATACATGTTGTAAGGCAAGAATACTGTATAAGATGAAAAGTTGCAAAACAGAATTTTTTTTTTTTTTATGCACTTGGAGCTATGCCTTTCTGGCTCCAAAATTTTATTTTTAATATGAATAAATTGAAAAAAGGTGAAAAGCATTTCTGAAACCATGTACATTATCAAGGGTCATGCCTGGTTCGTTAATGCTGATTCTACGTCTCTGTGTACATTACCGTAAATTGTATTACAGAAATAATGCACATAGCCCAACGTAGAAGAAAGTAGAAAATGGATCAGATATAAATATAAAAATAATCAAATAAAATAATCAAATACACCAGATTATGGCTGTGTATTTATGAGAATACAATGTTATGTATAATACACTGCTGGCCATCCAAAATGCAACACCATGAAAGACAAGAGATATCAAAGCCAAATTTATTGGACAAAGAACATAAAGTACAAGGATGAACTGATTGAAATACAGCCCCGTTCGACTTGTGGAACACGAAGAAATCAGTATTTTGTGCAGCTGCCATGGCTGGCAACAACTGCTGCTACACACCTCGGCATTGAAAGAAAGAGACTTTGGATGTGTTTTTGGGGTATGCCAGTCCATACTGCTTCCACACGTTGCCAAACTTCATCTGTCGTAGCAGCTGGTGGTGTTTGCTGGGCCAGCCGTTTGCCAATAATCGACCAGACGTGTTCAATGGGTAACAGATCTGGCCAAGGGAGCAGTGGAACTTGGTGGGCAATGAAGAAATGCTGAACGATATGTGCCACATGTGGCCTCACATTGTCCTGTTGAAACTTGACCGCAGGCAAGCCTTGAAGGTAAGGTAAGACAACAAGCTCCAAAACTTCAGAAATGTAGCGGTGGCTGTTGAGTGTACCAGCAATGCATATTAGGGGGGTGCGGGCGTAAAATCCAATGACACCCCAAACCATAACGCCAGGTGGAGGACCATTATGGTGATGCAAAATGCAAGAGTTATGCACTCTCTCGTCACGATGCCACCAAACCCGGATACGATCATCGTGGTGTTGTAGGCAGAATTGTGATTCGTCTGAAAACACAATGTCGTACCATTTGTTTGTCCATGTCCGGTATTCAATGCACCATTGCAGCCACATATGCATATGGTCTGGAGTCAAAGGTAATCGCAGCAATGGACGCCTTGCTGAAATTGCCCTGTGCCGCAGACGACGTCGAAGTCGAATGATACGTGCTGACACAGATTGTTGTGCAACAGACCTTAATTCTTGCATTAGGGCTGTTGATGTTGCAATGCGATCCATCATTGCCATGCGCACAACATGCCCGTTCTCACGTTAGGTTGTGCGACGAGGCTGGTGCAATCTTTCCTGTCGGTTGGTTCGTCCCTCCTGCACCCACTGATTCCATATTCGCATTACTGTGGCTTGATTTCGTCCAACACGAGCACCGATTTCTCGGAAGGATAATCCGCAATCTCTGTAAGTCACAATTCTTCCTCTGTCAAACTCAGAAAAGTGCTGGAATGGCTGCCGTATTGTTTGACGAGGCATGCTGAAGCTTCCCACACAAAAACACAGGGTGAAAACAACATTCCTGTACTTAAAAACAGCCTTCTCTTCCCCCCCTTATGTAGCGCTTGTAGGTGGCGCTACTGGCGAACATGATTTGCATATGAGCTAAAATTCTAATCATTTGTATTTCCTATCGAGGTCTACGTATGGTGCAAATTTCATGCTTATTGGATGCTTCCTTCATGGTGTTGCATTTTGGATGGCCAGCAGTGTATGTAAAAGATGTAAAAGATATGTAAAAGATGTATAATATGTAAAAGATATGTAAAAGAATAAGTATAATAAAATAACATAAATTGAGTTACCCCTTGTGCTTCTAACATTGTAGAGTAAGTGATACTAACTAAGCATTTTTTCAACTCTAAACAGGTTACAGATAAGATAATTTGATAGACCAACAGTGCAACTGTTGGAAGTGAAACATGGAGATGATAAATTATTTAATATTTTTTATTTTAAAATGGTTCAGATTGATTTGTCAATGTGTTGCTATAATTGGAGCAAGGTTTTGAATTTAAAATTAAATTGTGTTTAAATGTAATAAATGAAAAAATAAGGTTTGGCTGGTATGTATTTTGTATAGTAGTGTTTATGAATTTAATAAGTTGTTCTTTATAGTAACATGGTGTACTTAACATTTTTATTCTTAATAACTGATTATTTATAATATTTTTATATACTGATTTTGATAGATTGGATGAATAATGTCGAATTTTATTTACTTTGAAGTTATATGATTCAGTTTTGTTGTATATTTTAATTTTTAATGTGTCATTTTGAATTTTTAAACTAACATCTAGGTAATTTATCCATTGTGATATATACATTTTCAATTAGTTATAATTTAGGGGGATAAAACTGAAAGTTTAACATTGTGCCATCATTAGTAATTTTAATAATAATTAGATCATCAATGAACCTGTACATAATATGACTATTGAAAGGGTACTGAAGCTCATAAAAATGTAGATAAAAATTGGCCAGAATTGTGGATGAGACTCCTCCCTGTGGAATTCCCTTATTTAATTTGTATATGCAATTACCCTGAGAGATACTGGTTGAACAGAATGAATTTTAACAATGTTTTGAATTTTAGAATAGAGATGATTTTTGATTGAGTAAATTGTTCATATAAATTTAGTATGACTTTAAATAAATCATGAATATCAATGTTATTAAAGAGGTCTTTGAAATCAAATGTTTTAATATCATGTATGTAAGTTAGTTGTTTTAAGTTATTAATCAATTCTAAACTATTTTTGATTATATGTGTTCGTTGTGTAGTAAAATGATCATAAATTTGATTTAGTATAAATAGTAGTTGTTTGTCCGCAGCATTGGTGTATGAATTAAATCCTATAGTACCAATTCTAAAAATAATTAGTGATTTATGGGAGTTTGGGTATAAGTATCAGGTAAGGAAAATTAAGATTGTGTTTTGGTTTAAGTAGTGTGTAGTAAGCAATAATTTGTTTACTGATAACAGAGATATTAGTGTATAGAAGTTAATGAAATTGAGGAATTGGGTTGTAGTTTGAGTTCGTTCAAATAAAATTTTTTGCAAATAAGCGCATAATTACTTGATGCCTTATCAACATAAGTGATTACAAATTTGTCTTGTAGTAACTTGATTTCTTTTTAGATGTCTTGGTAATTATACGTATATTTTTGTATGGGAATTTGTTGAAGCAATTGTTTTACATGTCAGGTGACTTGTGCTTTCCATCTCTTAAAGGCTTCAAAAGGGCAGTGGTATTTTCTCGATAGTTTATATATATATTTATCTAGATCAATGGCAAAGTTTAAATTATTTTCTTTTTATTATATAGTAGTGGAAGTCTGTATTTGAATCCATGGCTTAAAAATTGTTTGAGATTAGGTTCCTTAATTAAATTGAGGTTTACTGTGATTACATGTCCATGGTGTTGGTTGATAAAGGGTTGATAGTTTTTGTACAGGGCTGTATAACGTTTTGTACAGGACTGTACTTTGTAGTTCTTCAAATTTAATCTGCTGAAAATTTTTATCGATTTCATAAAATTCTATACCTTTTTTAACACTTTACAACAAAGTTGAAAAGTGTTTATGACTTTATTCATTCTGTCTGTCTGTTAGCATGATAACTGCCATAAAAATGACTTAATCAAAATGAAATTTTAGTATGTTGTTCAGACGGTCTGTGGGACCTATGGGAATATAAATGAATAGTATCGCCCAATTAATTTTGGATTGAACTCGGGCTGAAAAAATGAAATACATTGAACCCTATGGGACCTAATTTTTCAAACATTTTTATGCGGATTTAAAATTCACAGATTGCTTCGAAAATTTTAGGTAATATTCAAATTATCCTATAAAATATATAAAAAAACATTTCAGCAAAATACATTCAGTAGTTTTTTAAATAAAAATTCAAATAATAATTACAGCTCTTATATGAAGCGATCACGTGACCATTATATAAAGTGATCACGTGACCCACTTCAAAATGAAATATGGCATCCATCTTGTCTCAAAATCGTGATTTTTAAAGTTCTTTTTAATTCATATTGAGTGTTGTATCCCTCCTAAAACCGCTTTATTTTTGCCTAAATTCTGTGCATCTACATATTGAAACAACGCAATTACAATTTATTTGAGTTTAAATAATCATCCAAATTTGATTAATTTCTACAACGAAGCCTATTTTTCACTTATGTAAAATGTAAACAGCAAAATATGTAGAATGAGTTGTATAAGAATTATCTGTATTTCTTTAACACAAAATTATTTAGCTCATGGAGTCTGCATAGCTGATATGAATGAAATATTCATTGATTTTACAGAGAGAAGGACGATTTTTTTCGATGAAGTTTTAAGCATAGAGTTTAATTACTTGTACCTCCATGGTCTTTTAAATAAAATAAAGTTTTTAAATAAAATAAATTATTATAGTATTGTGATGAATGAAATGAATGGGAAAATGTTTATGAATGAAATGCTGCTTTTATACTGAGAACCAGGCGTTTTATATTTCGATAGCGTCATTTAAATAAATTTCAGTTGTTTTTGATGAAGTTTTTAAATATAATAAATTATTGTAGTATTATGATAATGTTAAAAACATTACTGAGGAGCCAGGCAATTTATATTTAATTGACATCATTTGAAAGAAGTTCATTTTTTTCGATGAACTTTTAAGTTTTCAAATACAATAAATTAATGTAGTATTGTGATAATTTTTAAAATATTACTGAGGAACGTATCGCATTTTAGAGATGTTTAAATGAAATTGCATTGAAGTTGGAAAGTGTTTCATAATCTATGCTTTATGCATGAATGATCTTTCTTGTTTTACACAATTTTGTAATTTATTATATATGTCTAAGATCAATATTTAAGGAATAAAAGATGAGATCAATGTTTTTGGGACACCCTGTATATTGTTCCAAGTGTACTAGAATTAATAAAGTAAAATCTTGACAATTTGACATCATATGTTTTTAGATACAACATTTTTTTAATGATGTTTTTCCCTTTTTTAAGTATTTTTTTTTTATTTTTAAAAAAAAATATCGATGAGTTTTTAAACAACTAATGTTTTACCCCTGCGTTTCTTTAGAACATATCAAAAAAGCTTATTTAATGATGAAAAAATATAGGCAAAACATCGTGATTCATAATTCTCCTAAGCGAAATTCAAACATATAAATTCATTATGAACAATTCACTTCATTCTCAATAGTGATTGTTAGAATTTTTCTAACAAGATTCTTGTGCAAATTTGGCTCTCGATGTATATACAGAAATTTGCATATCCAGACATGATCCCGGTAATGTAAAGAATCCGGAGTGTGCTCATCCTTGGATATACGAGGGTCACACTGAAAGTTTTGAGACAGGGGCAGACGATATGCACTAAAAAGAAATATTGGTCAGATACTTAAATTTGAACTCTTTTATGTCTGCAGACGATAATTTGTAGCAACAATTACAATTTAGCTATCGTAGAATAAATTTTGAAAGAAAATAAAATAGAGTTGATGAGAGAGCATTATCGAGCTATGATTTTCAATGATTTATAAGTGGGGCTAAATCAAGAAGAATGTCTTCAACACCTACAATTAGCATATAGAAATGATGCTCCATCTCGTGCCACTGCATTCAGATGATTTACAGAGTTTAGAAGAGGTCAAAATTCTCTCCTGGATGAAGAACACACAGAAAGACCTTCGTCAGCTGTAGTCCCAGAAAATGTGTCGGCCATTTGAAAAATGTTAATTGATGATAATTGCTGTACTTACCAAATGATACAGAAGGAACTTAACATTGGATCAGCAGCTATACATAAAATTATTCATGAAAAACTACATATGAAAAATTTAGTTTGTCGTTGGGTCCTCTATAATTTAAAAGAACACCAAAAAGTAAAGCATGTCAGAATCAGTAAAGAAACCCTAAAATTACTTAATGATGGTGGACACTGCATTATTTCTACAAGCATAACTGGTGATGAAACGTACATTCCATATTTTGATGTTCCAACACATCAAGAAAGTGAAGCATGGGTCTTTGAAGATGACTCCAAACCAACATTGGTGAAAAGACAACGAGCAATGAAGAAAGTAATGTATGCCGTATTCTTCAGAAGTACAGGTCTGGTCAAAGCCATAAAGCTAGAAGAATAGAAAACAGTTACAGCTAACTGGTACACCAAGTGTCTTCAAGAAATTCTTCAGGAAGTGAATGTTAGGGAACTCATGCTTCACCATAACAATGCATCTTCTCATTCAACAAGAATAACAGTCGAATTTCTTAAACAAAAAAAAATCAAAGTGATAGAACATCCACCCTATTCTCCTGATCTTGCTATGTGTGAGTTTTGGTTATTATTTAATCTAAAAAAAATTCAAGTTGGGCATCGTTTTCATTCCTAAAATGAGATTGATGATGCTGTAAAAGCATATTTTTCATCGATTCCAAGAAATGGATGGCTTGACGTATTTAATCTTTGGAAAATTCACTAACAAAAGTGCTTTGATGTTGAAGGGGAATACTTTGAACATGCCTAAGAGTTGATAAGTTTAACTTATACCACTTAGCTGTATCTCAAAAATTTAAGTGTGACCCTCGTATAAGGACTTGACATGACATAGTAGATAGGAAGACATATAGAAATGAGATTTGGTCAGTAAATCCTGGAGATTGGTAATATAGAAGGAATTGAATATGATGTTGAATTAATACCTATCGATCAGCAAATATCATTAAACTAATGGTATGTTAAGAGTCATGAATAATAGTCAGCCATGCTATTGATTAAAATATTTATCAGTATGTGGTAAAAAGCTGACAAATGTACGAGTAACATGTATTCCTGATGCATTACCAAGGAAAGGTGGACTCCTCAAAATATGCCCCTGTTTGCAAAGGTAATATACTGTTTTGCCAAAAATTCTACCAACTCATGTGGGGCCCTTCAAATTATAAAAACTTTTGAGCATTGAAAGGCTCTCCTGTACATAGAAGTGATAACGCTATCTGTGATTTTTTATAGCATTTATGATGTAAATATTAAGAAAAGATGGGTTCTAGTTTTCAATAAAACAAGGTATGTATTTTTTCTAAAATATCTCTTGTGATTTATTTATTTACTGTTCATCTACTTTTCAATACTGAAGTATCACCTACCATTCAAGTTAAGCTGAGCTTCAGTACAACTTAATATTTATCATGCCATCTGCTCAAAAAATTTTATTCAGCATGCAGTCAGTATGGATAAGCAGGTTATATATGACTGAAGTTTATAATATATTATGCTCTCATAGAGGCAAAAAGTTGTATGTAGAACATAAAACAAGGCTGTATCACATAGCGGTTGATATTACCTGTACCAGCACAGAGGGCCAAAGGCACATTAAGCATTCACAAAGCAGGTGTGATGAAGCCATGCAGGGTTGAACAGGGTGTGATTTTCGACCTGGGCGGTTTTAAGGTAGTGGCCCTAGTTAAGTGATGATGGGAGGGGGACATAATAATAAAAAAAATGCAAAAGCTCCTGATTTTTTAGAAAAAGTTATAGATGAATATATTTTAGTGTACAGTGATAAAATGCAATGTCTGTCTGTGTGTTTGTTATGCGAGCATTAGCTAGATTACGCTGAATTATGAAATTTGACATGCAGATAATAAAGTGTATGGGGAGAGAAGGTGGTCAGTGTCTGCCCAAATAATTTGCGACCAAGTAACTTTTATTTTAAATAAACATATAAAATGTTTTCTGCGTAAATAAATGAAGATATCTACAAATTTTTGCTCTGCTTCGAACCTGTTTCCTATTTTCCCTACTTGTATTGAGGTATTGAGAGAGGGGGGGGATGCCAATTGTTCAAGAGAAAATATTTCACTGTCTCTCCCCATCAATGCTCTATTGAGAGCTGAAAGGGCATCAATGCTCTATCAAGAGCTGAAGCTCATGCTGCTCCACTCTAGCTACAACAGTTGTCGGATACATGTGTCTATCTGCTGTTTTCATTTCCAGGGGCATCCTGATGGCCAAACAACCCAAGCACACGCTTGGGGTCTCATGTCTGTAGAGGGCCTTAATGTTTGCATATTATTTTTAGAGGATCTCTCTTATATCTTTTAAAGGCTCAATAGTGAATTATAGCTAATTCAATGTTTTCTTGTGCTTCATATGATACTTCATTTTTTCATGAGTCATTTATGTATCAGTTTACTGTTGTTTTTACGATATTTTAGCTTTGACCTTTTTAATAAATTGTAGTTGACCATATTGAGATCATGATACTGTAATCCTCATGGTATACTTTCTATATGATCTGGTGGTTTTATGTAAACTCTAGTATTTTATGTTTGTTTTGGTTTCTTCGAGTTCTGGTATTTTAAGATTTCAGAAGAGCTCGATGGACATCAGTCTGAAAGCTTTTGTATAATCAGTATTCCTTCTTTTTGCCTGAGAGGATTATCCATCAGGATAATGTTGCTTTGAGCCAAAGACTATTTTTACCATATTATCTGAAATTTACCTAATTGTAAAGTCTAGGCTAGGGAAGAACTTGAACATTATTTTGAAATCGACTTATGTGCCAAACACAGAGGAGGCTGGTTGCATTGTGTCGAGCTCTGACTTGTCACTATGGAGAATGTTAAGTGGGATGAATTCTTGTGGGCCGAGCACAGCATTGCTGGTATTGATAACAAGGAGACCAGAGAAAGATGACAAGACCATCTGGAAAGGATTGAACTTAATAAGCAATTTAGGGCAAAGGAAATTGAAGTGATTGCAGAGGAAAAACTGTCAGTGGTCTTATCACGGAAATGAGTAAGCTATAATTTGCATATGGATATGAAAAAGCATAATGAAATCATAGTAATTTCCAACCCTCCTGATGATATGGGTGTGGGGAAAATACCATCAGATGAGAGCAAAAGCTGCACTTCTTGAATCTGAAATCAAGTACAAAGAAAAGAAAATTGCAGACCTCAAGCCAGGTGAGCCCCCCACAAGTTCTTTTTGCAGGAGTATTGTCTCTAACACCCCTAGCATACTAATCCAAGCTGCCGATGCCTCTAATGACCAAAAGATGGATGTTAATTCAGAGAAAAAATTCAAAAAGTTTCTAAAGCTAAAAAACTATCATTAACATTACCTTTATAGTTTGATGTGTTCATTTTTTAAATGAGAAAATACAGAAAAATGAATGACTTGACCATTAAAAGGAGTGAATAATGTCCTAATTACAGAGAAGTCCAACAAACAAAAGAAACTCAAAGAAAAAGATATTTACATTTGGCACTTTAGCAAAGGTATTTCTTCCTCTTTGCAATTTTAGTTTCTTTTTGCATTTTGGGAAAATAGTGACATAGCTTAAACTTTGCTTCATGGAAAATCATAACATTTGCTCCAAAATTTGTAGTTAATCAGAATTCATAGATTAAATAAAAATATTTCATAATTGCAGATAGGTAGATTAAAGTAGGATAGTCAAGTTAATCAAAACAGAATGTGTTAAGCTTCTGGAAAACTGAAAATTAGGTTCCGAAAAACCCCAAATTGTATTTAATTAACTAGAAATGTACCTGGAATCACTGAGGATTTAAAGCAGGGATTAATTTAATTAATTCACTGAAGTTTTCAAAAGGCATAGTTACCTACACCCCACCTATTAAACAGACATAATAAGCCCTAAATCTGTGCCTAAACACACCTTAGTCCACTGCATGGTTGAGTAATATGCCTTGAGTCTAGCACTGGGCACATCTACCACTATGCTCTACTATGACTGGCTATGCCCCAATTATCATTTCATTTATTTCTAGTGTGATATTATATATAAAATACAGTTGAACTTGGTTATAATGACCACCATGGGACCTGATTATTTTCCTTACTAGTGGTATTATTCATTACAACCGTTGTTCAATATTACCATTTCTCAGATATCGTATCTTAGTATAAATGTTAATATAATTAATATGCATACTTTATAAATTAAAATAATCAATAAACAACTATTATTTTAAAGATTTAAAAAGAGGTTAATATTTAATGAATAAGATAATTAAAATTTCATTACTTTCTGTAATTAATGATATACATAATATAAAATATATTACATAATTATAAAAACAATAGTGTACATTTTGTACTCACATTTATCCATGTATGTAGTTAGTGATACATGTCTGCTTAAGCGACCACAGTTTCAAAACGCTTAGATTATGTTTGATAATGCATAAAGTATCGAAAATACTGTTGTTTGTATCACTGCTCTGAAAGAAATCAATCAGTGTGTCAACAGCATCTTGAGCATTAAAGAAGATGTAGGTTTCATTGATGAAGAATCTGTTGTACTTTCATCAATTCCATCATCTTAATTTTCTATTAGTACAGCATTTAGAATCAATAGAAAAAAAATAATAAATGCTATCTGTTAGAATTCCAGACATTATCAATTAGTCATAATCTTAAATAAATTCATCAATGTTAGTTAAATGATCAAAATGTCTAATTTGTGATGTTTAAGCCATTCTGAAAGAGACAATCCATCGCCTTCATCAAAATCTTCATCAGATTAAAGCGACATCTCTTGTAAAAGTTGGTTGGTTGGTTGGTTGGTTGGGGTTTAATGGCACAAAATCCAAGTTGAAGAAGACATGCTGCACCAAACACATGATGAACTAATCAATTTACAAAGACAATGCAATAATACAGATAAAAGCAATGAAATGGACAAAACTACAGATAATTAGCTAGATGTGATGAAGTTAAAACCATGTTTAAGATCCAGATAAAGTTAAAGACCATCAATATAACAAAAACACAATAGTACAACTATAGAATAAATAAGATAATATCAAAGTCCTGACAATTATTGGTATAGCCAGTAAAAGGTCTTTAAAACAACATGAAAGTCTGTTAGTAGAGTAATAAATTGAAAAAGTTAAAATACGAAAAAGTAAGGTCAAAAATAACGATAAAAAGAATCACCAATAAAGGAGAAATTTATACATTCTCTGTAGCCTTGCTTACAGTAAAATTACACTCATCTCCCATTTCACTACCAGAGTCACCTGATGAATGGAGCTTAATAGCATTTTCATGTTTCTTTGAAGACATTGTCTCTGTTTTGTCCGACTCCTTTTATACAGCTTTCTGTTCTAAATACTTTGGGTTTTTCATCAGATATTTCAAGTCTTTCATTTTTTTAGACATTATTACATTTCTTTTTTATCTGTTGAGTATGGCAATTTGTGGTGGCTGCTCCTTTTGTAATAAATTTAGAATCTATAGACTTGTTTCTGATGGCACGTATCCACTTGCATAATCAAACCGGTGGAAAATATCATACTAGATACTTGATTAGAGGATTTTGTTGCATTAAATTTAATAGGTTTAGGAAGTTATTTCTGAGACTGAGATGGGTTTTTCGCACCAGTAGCAATTGGAGACATCATTTTAATAGATTTAGGATTCATTAACTTGTTTAATTTGTTTGAAACGATTATATAGGAAATGGATTGATTAGTTCTTGATGCTACAGATTTTGAAGCAGTAGTAGTACAATTGCACATATATGTTGATTGTAGTTTGGAATTTATCTGGAAAAGTTTTGAAGGAGGATCAGTAGATGATTCGTGAAAGGCAGAATGGAGTGAGGAATCTGTTTGAGTGCTAATAGACTTCATTATTTTGAAGCAGCTATTTGAAGCAGCTGCAGCATAATTTACACCAACTTGAGGATTACGACCAGATATAATTTTACAAACCTCAGAGTGTGACAAATTGTTAATGGTCTTTATTGTTTGGATCTCTTTTTCAAGAATCCATTTCAGGCAAATATCTAGAATCAGAAGTATGTTAACTTTGTATAATTTATACATTTTGGTGCCTTTCTGCAAGAAATGTTATCATGGTCAACTTCAGAGCACTGTGTGCAAGTCATAGATTTTTTATGACCGGTGACCTATGTGTGTCTAAATCTTTGACACCGAAAACACCCAAAAGGATTGAGTATATATGGTTTCAAAGGGTTGCTTAAATAAGCTGCTTTTATTTACTGTGGTAATATTGATGTTGCAAAAGTCAAGATTAGATACTTAGTTACAAATAGTTTTTCTTCCCTGCAAATTGTTATACGCCGAACACCACATACCCTTTGTTCTTGAAATTGGTCCAAGATCTGTGCTTCTGAATCATGCAACAGTTCACCTTCAAAAATAACACATCAAGAGTGGTTCAAAGTGCCATGAAGTATAATGGTTACTTCATACTCACCAAATTTTGTCATTAGTAAAAGGGCCTTACTTTATGTGATAGAATTGGTTTCTACAAAGAGATCCCCAGATCTTAGTTTTTTAATCGATTTCAACTCTCCTGTAAAATGTTTGTGAATAGAGAATAGTGAAGTTTTGGAAAATGAATCTGGAATATTGAGATGTAAAATAAAAATTTAGTATCATTTATTACATGAAAATGATTAGGTACAATTTGTTGCTCCCTCAAAGAGGAAAAAGATAAAGTGGTATTTTGACAACTATCCATAGTTGTAAGGAGAAAAATGTAGACCCAACAGCACCACATACTATTGAGCCCCGGCAACTCATCCTGCTACTCATACCCTAGGGTGAGTCAGGTGGCCTGGGTCTTCCACACACTATAGAGCCCAACAAGGGGATGCAGATATAGCACCAGTGTTAGTTGGGCCTATATAATCATGATTGATCACTAAAGCAGGTACCACACTTAATGCAGTGCCTAGTAAATTAACGATCACTTGATCCTCAGTAATTAAAAAAAATCTAACTGACCAGTCAAATGATACGCTGGGTGACACAGAGTACTTTCTGTTTACCTGAAGCAAAGGCCAAAGCAATGTCTTGGCTTATCTGAATTACCAAGATCCCTCTTTCCAGGGACAAGGGTATCCATGCATGACACACACATGGGTCAATTCCAATCTATTAGATCCTCTGAACAACAGAGCAGCTCATATCACCTAAAAGAGAGCTCTCAACAAAAGGAAATGAGGGATACAGGGGGAAAAGAGCGGAAAAGGAAGAAAGAGAAAGGAAAAATGAGGAAAGAAGGAAAGATAGTAAGAAGAAAAATATTACTAAGGTAACTCTGTATTGCAATATCCATACTCACTAAAGAAGTGAACCCCTGGGGGCATCTTGTATAAATAACTAGAAAATCCTAAAACAGTAGGAATGTAAATTTCATTTTCACTATGAGAACAATCAAAATGCTACTGAAATTTGAAATTTACTTTGTAAGTGTTTCAAAGTAGAATGTCTTATTTTTAAGGTAAACAAAAATATTAATCTTTTAATAAAATCACAAGATTTCCCATAAATTCACAATATAAAATTGTGAAAAACTGTAGAATAAAACAAAGTATAACCTTAAGAGCAAAAGTCTATCTGGTAAGTTAGTAGTTATTGCATGTAATATACGTGGATTGCAAGCACCTGCGCATCAGATTTATGGCAAAGACGCTAATAAAAGCTAATTCTTTTGTAAACTTGCTACGCAGATTGATTGCGAAACAAGTTAATCTATTAGCTTTGAACAACCCGCGTAGTGTGCAGATATGCAATTGACAGATATTTCAATGCTACACGGATTGTATGTGCCTGTGCAGCATGTATATCGTTATTACATGCGCAATGGAATTGTCATTATTGTATGTATTGTATGCGGATTGCATGCATCCATTAATAAAAGTATATTCATTTTGTATGCAGTAGCCATATCATTACTCATGTGCCTGCATAGCGATCAGATATGCAATTGGCTGCTACTCAATGAACTGTACTATTAGCCATGACTTGCACGTGTAGCTGAGGTGTGCAATTACAGCTACTTCATGAACTGAACCGTTAGGGAAGGTACATATTGAGAATGCATGCTAGATTGTGCAAATTGCGATTAGTTTTAAACAATAGTTGCTACCTACTGTCCACCCACTGAAGACACATAGCTACATGCTGCACAACAGATACAAAACAACATTAGAAAAAAGCGGTTTCTAGTGCATATTTGAACATGCGTAACAGAGGCACGCGATTAACAGCTACTTCATCAATTGCACCATTAGCCATGACTTGCATATATAACAGAGGCGTGCGATTGACAGATATTTCATGAACTGCACGATTATCTGTGAATTGCACACATAACAGAGATGTGTTATCGACATTTACTACATGAACTGCACCGTTAGCCGTGAATTGACCGCATAACGGAGGCATGCAATTGACAACCACTTCATAAACTGCATTTTTAGCCATGAATTATGCACGTAATGGAGACATGAAATCTATTTCATGAACTGCATCATTGACAATCAATACACCAGTATACTTTTGAAGCTGAAAATAATATATAATAATATTTCAGTCTTTTGAGCATGTTAGCTTGTAATTTTTTGTGTATAATGTTTTACAATGAGACAATACATCTATTTTTTAATTTAGTTTATGATTATATGAATTAAATATATATCTAAGAACATTTATTTAAATTTACTGAAACTAAAAAACATATTTATGTTACAGTTAAAAGTATTTTTAAATGCTGATCATTTGTATAGTTTCAAAAAATATAAAAATACAGTCTCGTACACTTCTTCACCCACCCTTATGTTTTAAAAAAATTTGCCAAGAAAGGCCAAATCTAGCAGCCGTGATTTTATTTGTCATGCTAGTATCTATACACAATGTTGTGTTAAACATGTTGCCATGGGCTCCTATGGAAGTAAATCTTCTGAATATAGTATTCTATGATACTGAGGAGTGACAAAGACTGCAAAGCCATAGTTCACAGGTGGTGCAAAGGATGCTTGTTGAGTATTTTCTTACTTAAAATGATAAGATATTACCATATTACTAAAGGATGCCTATCATGGAACACTTTCTGAAAGAAACTGCAATTTATGTATATTATGTGCCAGGAAAAGTTCTGAAAACCAGCACATACTATACATTAATTTGTTGTCTAGAAAACTTTGGCTTAAAAAACCCTTTGTTTTATCAAAATACTCCCAACATTCAAAAATGAAAGAAATTAAAAGGAGCTTTCAGAAAAATTTGACATAGTAAAACATTCAAGTTGAACATATTCCCATTATCATTAAATATCTGTATATGTAAAAAATTCAGTTTGCCCAGATCAAACAATACAGAATATGATCTAGATAGATAAAAATCCAAATAATCTGGAAATATAATAGCATAATAATATAAATGCAAACCTTCTATTTGCAATAAAGTAATAAAATGATAAAATTTGCATAGGGATCATGAGTTACACTAAATGATTTCTTCACCTATGCAAAGTGAGGGGAAAAAGTTATTGTAATCCCCAAACTAAAATTAATGCCCTATATCTTAGGAGTGACCATGACATGATATAGATTTTCTTTTATCAAAAGAAAGGAATATAATATAGAAGAGTTTGTAATTATTAAAAATAATTATCATTCATATTTTTTTCTAGCAGTTTCCATCTAAATAAACAAGATATGAAGAAACAGATTCTTGCATGTATAATCCTTACACATACATATTTATTAAATATAATTAAATTTCATGAACTTACTTATTAGATGGTGTGACAGATAAAGACAAAACTCTAATTCCCATATTAATACTTTTCTGTAAAACTGTAGTTCTAGGTAAAGCTTTCCAAATCTAAAATAAAACAATTTACATACATAATTTTTTTAACAGAAAGCATTTGCACACATAAACTTGAAACTTTATACTATATAACAAAATTAATAGAAACACTTAGAAAAAAGTAGAATAAGATATGTGGCTTTTGAGGGAAAAAAATAAATTCAATGAGTAGGTATCCTACAGAATAATGATGAAATAATGAGATGCTCCCCATAATTCTATAATCAAGGGAAATATCCCTTTTTAAGTTGACCGCTGAGTGGGTATTTTGAAACATCAGGGGAGATTCTAAAGATGTGAAAGGAAATACACACTAATTTTTTTTTTCTATAAAACTAATAGTCTTTTATTATACTAATAGTCCAAGAGAAATAGAAATTGTTTCTCTTGCCAGCTGTATGTTTCCTAATGCAAATGTGGCTAATAGCAGAAATGGAATTACTGCTTTAAATTTCTAGGCCAGGGATCTCAAAACCATGGCTTGCAGGAGAAATGTGGCCCACTGATATTCAAACATAATTATAAATGTTTATAATAACATGAACTATAACTATGTGTCACAAATTCTATACATTTTACTATTATGGAAATTTTCTCGAAAGTCTACTGTTTACAAATGAGAAAGTGCAGCAATTGAACTATATATATATATGGTTTGAAATTCTTAAATTCGAAATGAACTATGCTTTGAAATTCTTAAATTCTAAATGAACTATGCTTTGAAATTCTTAAATTCTAAATGAACTATGTTTTGAAATTCTTAAATTCTAAATGAATGTTTAGAACTCTTCAAACAAATGTATATAATTAAAATTTTTCAACCAGAATATATTTCTGTGCTAACAGATTAATTAAGAAAAATAACATTTACCTTTATGGAACAGTCTTTAGATCCTGACAATATAATATCATTTTTGGCATCAATAGAATGTATTTCCCTTATGTGGGAATGTGTAGAACAAATATGGTGAAGGTTGGTTTTTTTCCACCGACTAATAGTTCCATCTCTAAAAATATAGTATTTGAATGATATATTAATAAATAAAAAAATGTTATTCATTTCATTTAATATACAACTTTATAGATATTTCTCCCTTTGAGTTCACTAAAAGTACAAAATTAGGTGTTTCTGAAAGGGAATTTAATGCAGAAGAACTAAACAGAAATGTGAAAAATTAAGATTATGGCAGAAAACTTCTAACTAATTTATTAAACTTATTTTTTATTTGACCTTTTTTCCTAATAAGTTATTTAAAAATTCAAATAAGTTAAAGGCTTATTACACATTTAAGTATTAATATGTTATGCAAACTTATTTAAGATAATTAATCAAACTTATGTACAAGTCAATTTTCAGAGAAAGTTTTTTTTTTTTTTTTTTTCAGAAAAGTTCTAATTTGAAATTCTATAAAGAATCCAACTTTAAAATGTTGATTTTTGTGCATAGTTCATTCCTTAAATGAGAAATATGTTGTTGTTGTTGGGACCCAGACCGTCCGACCTACCAGAAAGGCGTAAGGTACCCATTTGGATGGCCGGGAAGTGCCACCCAATTTAGACTGGCACCCAGTGGGGAAGGCATCCACAGGGACCATACCCTCCTTCCCTACCACCAACCTCTCGGAAGGACTTACGGATCCACATGTTTAACGTGATCGTACTCCGCATGAACACGGCGGCAGTTATGGCAGCGTGCAAATCCAGTGCACAAACCACCGGGCTACCATGCCCGAAATGTGGCCAACAGCACGAGGTGTTCCCAGGTGGTCACCCACCCAAGTAAAATAAGAAATATGCGAAAAATCTAATTGCGAGATATATAATTTTGTGTATAACAACACTTTTTGCTTCAGCAAATTCATAAACAGTGAGTATTCCAATATTCTTCCATCTGTTTGGTAAAGACCATTATGTATGGAAATTATAACTAAAAGTTTCTATTTCAAAGCATGCTGACAATATCAATTTCTTTTCCATCTTCTCTTGATAATATCAATTTCTTTTTACTTGCTTCTGCATTCATTAGATATCATTAACCTGTTTACAACCACCAAGTGAAAGAAGAAGAGTTTCTGCCAAACAGTGCATAGCGAGAATCGTCTGTTACTCCAGATTCAGTCACTTTTTGATGCTAAGCCTAATGCAGCATACAAATTGTATTATAAAAACTTTGCTTTAAAATACATCTACAGTTATTATAGAAATACACAGGTGTTATTGCATTTTGAGGGACCTGACTACATCATTGTTTTTCAAACATGAGCCTTGGAAACTTTTTTGTTTCATTAACTATTACTTCAGGCTGCCACTGGTCATAGCTTTGAAAATATTTGCTTTAGTCACCTCAGATACAAAAAATAGTCTCCTCAAATAACTAATACACAAAACATTTTTCTTAAATAAGATGTTAGTTTGTTTTTCACAGCAAAATGGCTTCAAAACTGTTTATAGTGAAAATTACAGTTTCATAAAACGTATTAAAAAAAGCAATCTTTAAAGAAAAAGTGAGTTTTGACAGAATTTTACTTTAATTTTACTCAAGTCCATTTCAAAATTAAATTCCCAGAGTTTCCTTGTTGCCTTCAGCAAAATTCCAAATACTGTTGTTATAACTTAATTTTCATAAAACAATTTAATTGATATTTGTTGTGAGGCACGTATTTATAAGAACAATATTTCCCTATCTTGCAAAAGAAACTATACTTTTTAAGCTCAGCATTAAAATTGTTTTAAATTGCAGAATATTTCAAACAAGGCACAGTAATTTTTTTGTTTATGCAATTGCACAATAAAGCAAATGTAATTGAACAAAAGCATATAGGATAAATTCTCCTAGAGTTTTTTGAGTAGGAAACTGTTAAGCTGAACTTTTAAGCCGATGAACTGTTAAACTGATGTTAACTGTTTTAATTAAATTAAAGAATGCTACAATGTTTTAATCAGACTATTATCTTTACTTAGCTGTAAAACAAAACTTTTTAGCTGTTAAAAAAATTAAAGTTAAAAGCGGTCTTTATTCAATTACCTAATTAAAGAACTAAAAATGACAATAGAGAAAATTCCATAGTTTAATAATTAAATGTATATGATCTTTTTGTTTAGGTGTAATAACTATTTAAATTGACATAAACAAAAAAACTTGCCTATAAGAACATTCCCAAATTTTGTGAAACACTCCTATTGCATATACCAGTATCCATGGTTTGGTTTAGCACTTATGCATTCATAAGCATGGAATATCCGATACCTGCAGTGACCACAAGGGAAACTTGCTATAAACCACAAATTTTGCAAACTTCAATAGGAAATGACAAATTCAGTCCTTTCACGTGGTCGGCATAAAATTAATTTACAATTTAGCTGAAGCCACACAAAGTTGCAAATGTTGCCACACAAAAATGCAAAGTTCATACAAAAAACCAGTCTACAAGGGGCATTCCCAAAATTTGGAAGACAACCCCATTGCAGATAGTAGTATCCATGGACAGTTTCATGCTCATTATGCACTCAGCAGCATGGAATAATTGATATTTGCAATGACAGCAAGAAACTTGTATAAGCCACAATTTTTTTTTCAAACTTCTATGGGAACTGATAATTTCAGTCCTTCCACATGGCGAGTACAAAATTTATTTATAATTCAGCTCAGGCTGCAAAGTTCACAAACAAAAGCTTACCTCATATAAGGAGCATCTCAAAATTTTGAAAACACTCCCATTGCAGGTATCAGTATCCATGGACGGGTTTCACGCTTAGGCTAGAGTTAAATTGCAAATGAATTTTAAGCTGACATCGTGGAAGGACTGAAATTACCAGTTTCCACAAAAATTCACAAAAATAGTGGCTTATAACAAGTTTCTTGTTACCACTGCAGATATTGGTTATTCCATACTGATGAACACGTAAATACAAAACTGATCCATGGATACTGGTATCTGCAATGAGAATATCTTCCAAATTTTGGGAGTGACCCTTATAGGCAATGTTTTTGTTTCTAAGTTTTGCCTTTGCAGTTTCGTGTGGCTTGTACTAAATTGTAAATGAATTTTACACCAACCACATGGACTAAAATTTTAAGTTTCCATAGAAGTTTGCAAAAATTGTGGGCTTATAGCAAGTTTCTTGCTGCCATTGGAGATATCGGTTATTCTATGCTGAAAAGCACATAACAAACATGAAACTGACCATTGGGTCATTCCATATCATTTCAACGAGGTCATGTCACCCACCGACTCAGATTTTGATCAAACTTGGTGTACACCCTTCCCTTATAGTTGAAAGAAACCCCCCTTAAATTTTTTCATTCAATCTCAAACTGTTTTAATTTTATAGCACTTCGAAATTTCATTATATCTGTGCTGTCTGCCACTCTTAAGACCCTCGGCATAAGATACCCTTGCTTACATTTTATTTTTTTTCTCCATAACAAATGATCAGATCTCTTTGAAATTTTACACAAAACTCAATAAAGTTATAAGGATTTCAGAAAAATATACATCAGTACTTAAAAGATTTTATAAATACCTCAAAAAAGATAATAATGTACTTGCAGCCTAATTTTTTGGGTGAAAAAACTAGGTTTGGAAAATCTGAATATTCAGCACGTGGGCATAATAGAACCAAAATATTTTGATGTTGAAAATTATTGCAAAGACATGCTCTTTCTCGACAAAGAATGAAATTTATGTTTTTTTTTACTCCTTGTAATGAAAATGTTACTTTTTTTGATGTTGTGGGAAAAAATGGCTGCTGGGTAGCCATTTTGTACAATTTTCCTACAATCCATAGCTGTAATAGAAAAAATTAATAGAACAAAGTTATTCAGCTTAAAATTTCACATAATTTTGGTTATTATAGGTTTTTTTTTCAAAAGTGCAGACTTGTTAGGGTATTTAAAGTTACGAAAATTATCTAATTGTGACTACAAAAAATAAGTTACAGTGAGTCAGAAACCTTAAATGCCTAGACCTAGCAAGAAAAATGTTCCAAAAAATTAAAAATTGAGTATTATATACAAATATTAGTATATCAAATTAGGCTTAAATTTATTAATTAATAATTTTATTCATTTCAGAAATATTAAAAATATAGGTATATTATTTCATATATTATTTAGTGAAATAATATATGAAATAAATATTTCATATATTATTTAGTAAATGAGCGGGCAGATTTATTGGCTAAGAATGGATCTCAAATGATGCAACCGGATTCTCCCTTGCCTATGCAGCATATAAAGCGATATATATCCTATTAAAGCTAACCGTTTCAGTCTGTATGGGGAGAGAGCTTCTGAGAAAAAGTGGAACTCCCTGCTAAATAATTCGGCAAGAATTCCCAGCACCTTGCATAGAGCAGGTGGCGTGGCTTGCTTTAGACTTGCCATGGGTCATGATTACTTACAAAGTCATCTGTACCGAATGGGACTGGCTGATAAAGATGTCTGCCCTCTTTGCGACCATGGCATACTCATGACTGGAGAGCACCTCAACATATGTCCTGCTGTTCTTGACTGTTTTCCTTTATGTGTTACTGACGGGGCTCTTAGTGACTATTTTTATCGGTCTCCTTTGTATTGGGCTGCTCGTCAACTTATGACTGAGAGGTCGGAGATGGGCATAGGATAAATATATATATATATATATATATTATTTAGTGTATATAGATAAATCATGGACAGCTGGAATTGGGTGATGCAATGTAGATGAGTTAAACAGGATATTCAGATACATGTGATTGGGCTGCAGGAAACATGTGCATTGGCTGCATGTCGGAGAATGCAGGTTTGGCTTATCAGTCAGTCAACTTCTGGTTTCTTTGTGAGCAAAACTCTCTTAAAACTTATCCAATCTGCTTTTTTTTTTGTTCTAGTTCTTGCTGTATGTGTGTGTGTTACATTACAGCAGTCCAAATATTTGCTAGAAAAAGGAATTAAATTAAAGCCACATGAAAAATTATGCTGCAGATGTAGACAAAATATTTATGGTGATATAAATCAAGAGAGTTATGTTGTTGAAGACAGTTGCATTCAACCAGAAGATATTGGGATAAGTTTTGAAGAAAAGACCAATTTGGAGAGAGGAGAAGCTATAGAAAAGCTGAACACATCTTTTACTGAGGTGGGTTGTTCGCCTTTAAGGTTACATGGTTTACCTGAGCACTGCAAGACATCTTATGGAAAGAGAAAGATAGAAAATTTCGAGGAAAATGTTCGTGCCAAAATTGAAAAATTGCTATAGATTGAAATCCTAACTACAGAGACTGAAGCAGAGATGGTGACTAAAGAGAAAGAACGTGACATGGATAAACTTGCAGAGGTGATGAAACATTCAATAAAATGCACCTCAAGGAAGAAGCAAATCCAGATGCTAACCATTCCTGCTTCTCTTTAATAGTCACAGAGAAAAATTCAAGAAACATTTGGTGCATCTGATTATTCAGTTCGCCAGGCACAGAAGTTTTTTAAAGAAAGAGGAATTTTAGCTGAACAAGATCCCAGAGGTGGAAAAAAGTTTCCATCTGAAACTGTAAGCAAGGTTCTAAACTTTTATCAGAGTAATGAGCAGTCTAGAATAATGCCGGGAATGAAAGATGTGGTTAGCATTAGAAAAGAGCATCAGAGGAAGCGGCTAATACTAAGCAACCTCCCAGAATTGTATGCAGACTTCAAGAAGGAGTATCCCTGTATTCTCAAAATTTTATGCTATGAGACCAAAGTGGTGTGTTCTGGCTGGTTCTAGTGGAACCCACAGTATATGTGTGTGTACTATTCACCAGAATGCCATTTTACTACTGCATGCGGCATGGATAGAAGACACTTATAAAGACATAATGAAGCTTCAACTCTGTGAGGATCCAAACAGGGAATGCGTGCTCAGACATTGTAATAAATGTCCTACAAAAAATAATCTTGTCAGCCACTTAGAATCTCAATTTGAAGATTTTGATGGATGTAACCCCCATTGAATTTTCACAATGGATTTCCACAGATCGAACTCACTTGATTAAAACTACTTCGACACTGGATGAGTTCATTGATGATCTAACAGATAAAATAGAACATTTGATTCCTCATTCTTTCACAGCAAAGTCACAATCTTCCTTCCTTAAAAATTTAAAAGAAAACCTTCCATCACATACTGCTGTTATTCTACTAGATTTCAGTGAAAACTTTTTATTCATCATCCAAGATGAAGTACAAGGGTACCACTGGACTTCTGAATCTTGTACTTTGCATCCTGTGGTAGTGCATTATAAAAATCCTGTTGGAGAGAAGATGATCTCATCTCATTGCATTGTTTTTGATGATTTGAAACATGATGTGAATATGGTATACAAAACTCAGGAAATAGTTTTGAAATATGTAAAAGATAATTTTCCTCACATCAAACAGATACATTACTTTAGTGATGGCTGTACAGCACAGTACAAAAATAAGTTCAACTTTCTATATCTCTGCCATCATCAGGGAGATTTCCAGATAAACGCATAGTGGTCTTTCTTTGCCACTAGTCATGGCAAGTCAGAATGTGATGGTATTGGCGGAACTACAAAACATCTAGCTAGAAAAGATGATCTTCAGAGATCTCTTGACAAGCAAATCACTACTCCAAAAACACTTTTAAATTTCTGTGACAAAAAGAATGAAAACGTCAAATTCCATTATATTGCAAGGGATGACGTTGACTTAATCGGCTCTTCCCTGGAAACCTGCTTCAAAGATGTGCAGACACTCCCTGGAACTCGCAATTTCCACAAAGAAGCCTCTCCCAACTTCCTGTGAAAGCTGATGATCTGTATCCTGGATGTGTTGTTACTTGCAAGTATGATCATTTGTGGTACTTTGGAATGATATCAGAGGTTAATCAAGATGAGGGCAGACCTGCCAACCTCTCAGAGACAGAAAGCGTAACACAACGCACGCGATAATGTACGCGCGGTATATTATCAGCTATGTAAATTCTTGATAATCAGCTGTAGGGATTTTTTTCCCCTACATCAAAATTCTATTGAGAAACCAATTAAATTATTACAATCCACAGCAAACATTTTTTTGTTGTTAATTTTTAAATTAAACATTTAAAATTAAATAAAAATATTAATTCTTTAATAAAATGCATCAATATAAAACAATTAGAAAACTATAATGCACATCATGGATTTTTGATTTTTATTAAAAAGAAAGGTAAGGACACAATTTTCGCACATTACAACAACATTAATAAATCTAACTTTTATTTAAACCAACATATGTGGCTGACTTTGCCTTTTTTAAAAAAATAATAAGAGAAATCCCCCATTAAATCGAAACGGAAATTTTATAAGTTAATCAAGCTAAAGAAGCTTATAAATATTTCCTCAAAACTTTAATAAAATATTAAAAAATTCAGTAAACTTCCGTTAATACGGCGTGAAATTCCACGAATTTTCATTGCTGTCTGTATCAAAATTCTAGGTACTGCATACTGCTATTTTTAATGCCAATTTAAAAAAATAACTTTAGATTTAATTGATACCGTGAATATATAACAGTGTAAAAAAGCCATTCAAAATAACTTGAAATGTTTTATACAATTTTGGTTACATAAACAGTACAACTTGGAAAGGCCAGTCCGGACTTTACCTATTCTGGAATTTTCCGAATTATTGAATTTGGTTTTTTTCTATTTTCAAATTTCATAAGAAAATTTTAAAAAATCTGTATCATTGTTCGAAATGATCCAAATTATAGCATGTTACCCTCCATTTTGAAGGGTTTGAAAACATATTTTGATTGATACCAAGTTTGATAATGTTCCCTTGTTAATGCTTTTTGTATCAGAATGGGGCAGTTCGGCGCAGCAATCATATCACTGGGCATTGCTATGAAGCAAGGTTAAAATGCCTAACATGACTTTAGAATGTTTGTTACTGTGTTTAAAGACAAAACATCACGTGCTCCCTCCGCGCATGAGTTTTTTGCAGATAACGGGAATAGTCCAGGTCTTCGCCAAAACTCCCGCACAAAAATTGACAAAAACTAGTCCCAATGTTAAATGCTGCCGGTTTTTGCTCAATGTCGCAGAAACCAGCTCAGTTGGGCGAAAATACCATTGAACTAAGCAAAAGCTGAAAGTAGTCCAAAATTTGCAACCCGCACGGCATTCAGAAAAATTTTCCTCCAGCCCAAACTAGCTCAATCGAACGGGAAAATCGCGAAACTGGCAATACTGCAAATACGCGTCTACATTCCTGCGCCGACCAATCAGTAGCTTTAAATATGACGAGAAAAAAATGGGAAAGCCGAATGAGTCCGGAACAGAAAAGGAGACTGGATTGGTCTATTAGTTGCCGGTGTATTTTTGTTTATTTCCAATGGAAAACCAAAGACAGGGGAATTTGTTAGAAATCAAAAGCCTCTCGAAATTCCCTACTTCGGTCTGAAAAAGGGAAAAACGTATTTTTTTTTTTAAATCGTACTTTTGGTGGCAAAATCGTATTATCGTACTGCTCGGGATTTATCGTACTAAATACGATTAAATCGTAACAGTTGGCAGGTCTGTGAGGGCAATGCTTTTGTAAAATTTCTTCACCCAAATGGACCATCACCATAATTCTACTGGCCTAGCCATGACGATTCTTGTGCAACACCATTTCCTCATATGCTGGGTGTTATACCCCCCCCCCCCCCCCAGACAATAACTGGCAGAAGATACTTCTTTCCTAATGGGTGTATGGCTTTGATGGAAGAAACAATGGAAAACTTAAAGGTGATACTGAGGCTACAACAAAAAACTGAGGAGTAAACTTATAAGGTATTGAACTGTGTTATAATGTATCAACTGACATAAAACTGCCTATATTTAACATAAATGTTAAAAAGTCTCCATGCATCCATTATTTCATAGTCTCCATATATCCATTATTTTTAAGATGGCAGTCATACATCATTCATTTTTTCTTCTTTTGTAAGATAGACATGTCTTTGTATACAATAATAATCTGAATTAAACAAATTTGGGACACATCATATGCATATGTAGAAAATGTAGACTTTTGTACTAAACACCCACAATTTATTCAATTTATCATGTAATGTTGCATAATTGAATATAATGCATAATCTTAAATTATTTAATTTTTTTGCTAACTTTTTATTACCTTACTTGACAGCATTTAAAGTTTCTAACTGTAAATTTTTTTTTTTTTTTTTTTTTTTATACGATTAGCCAATTTTCATAACTTCAAATACCCCAACAAGTCTGCACTTAAAAAAAAAAAAAAAAAACTATAATAACCAATATTATGTTAAATTTTAAGCTGAATAACTGTGTTCCATTAATTTTTTCTATTGCAGCTATGCATTATATAAAAATTGTACAAAATGGCTACCCAGCAGCCATTTTTTCCGACAATGTCAAAAAAACCTGTAACATTTTCATTACAAGAAGTAAAAAAACCATAAATTTCATTCTCTGTTGAGAAAGAGCATGTCTTTGCGATAATTTTCAACATCAAAAACTTTTGGTTCCATCACACCCACATGCTGAAAATTCAGGTTTTCCAAACCTAGTTTTTCCACCCAAAAAAATTAGGCTACAAGTACATTATTAATTTTTTTGAGGTATTTATAAAATCTTTTTGAGTACTGATGTATTTTTTTCTGAAATCCTTATAATTTTATTGAGCTTTGTGTAAAATTTCAAGGAGATCTGATCATTTGTTATGGTGAAAAAAAATAAAATGTAAGCAAGGGTATCTTATACCGAGGGTCTCAAGAGTGACAGGCAACACAGATTTAATGAAATTTTGAAGTACTATAAAATTAAAACCGTTTGAGATAGAATGAAAAAATTTAAGGGGATTTCTTTCAACCATAAGGGAAGAGTGTACACCAAGTTTCATCAAAATCCGAGTCGGTGGTTGACAAAACCCTTGCTTTTTGTGTTGTTTTGATGTGGAATGACCCCATTGGATACTGGTATCTGCAATGGGAGTGCTTCTGTATTTAATATATATCACTTCAGGTAATTGATACATTTTTAATTGTATAAATATTAATATTTTACACTTCTGAAAATTTCCTTACTATTAACCCTTTCGCGACGGTTGGCACATCCGCGTGTCGGCTGCGAACTTGCATTCAGTGATGGACGGCACGCATTCATGACGGAGAAAACTTAACCCTAAACGGCAAGTGGCACGTATGCGTGTTTTCACATGGAACATTTTAATTTGTCTACTAGATGGCGTTAAATGTCCATGGAAACAACTTCAATGTATTTTGCAGATAATTGACCTTGGCATAAGGAGGATCTAATGAATTATTTCTCCATTTGGAGCGGTGAAACATGGTTTTGTGATATAAATAAATAGAGCACTTTTCGCAGCATCAACAATTTTATAATTGAATTTCGGGTCTTGTTTTGATTTCAACTTTATGATTTCGTTGGTGAATCATAGGAATATAAGAGAGTATTTTTTTTTTGTTTGAGTTTTAGAGACAGTGAAATTATTCGTTTATTTCGGATAAAAGAATGAGAGCAACTAACAAGTGTTTTGTATTCAGATTTGTATGAAAAATATACATCAAATAGAAAATATATATTTCTTTTATTCCTGAAAAAAGTAGATTTCTGTGTTGAATAGGTGATTTTTAGTGAATTTTTTTCAAGAGTTAGGCTTAGCGCAAACAAATTGCCGTCTCCTGGGAACAGTTCGGAAGTGAAGCGCTTCGTCCTTTGGGCCGCGGCAGTTCCGGAATGCCGCCGTCGCGAAAGGGTTAAATATGTGGATTTTATTAGGTCTGAGAATTTTATGCATTTATCTCAAATAGCTGATTTAAAAAAAATTCTCAACTTTGGTTAGATTTTGAATATTTTGTACAGGTTAAAGGTGTACTTACAATCCAGAAAATTATACAAGGGTTAAACATGCAGTGAGTCAAGAATGAGATGCCATGCGTAACTGAGGGTCTGAACAGGATTGAAATTACAAATAGACTCGCAATAAATATAAATGAAAAAGAATTCAAAAAGTAAAATATTATAGGGGTTATTGGAGCTAATTAAGAGAAACGTTTTATCGAAAATAGGGGGAAATTATCATTAATAACAAAATGGGAATGAGCAGTAGGCAGTTTTTTTTTTTTTTTTAATATTGCAAACATGTTCAGATAAATAAATACCGACAGTACGCTTAGTACTACCAATGTAGAACTTATATTTATTATTGGGAAATAAAATGGGGACAACTTACACCCCAGCCTTACACATGAAATTACTTATATCCTTAAATTTATCAATCCGAATGTGACTAAATAAAGAGGCAATAGTGGAATGGTCAGGTTTAAACTTAAATTCATGGCAAAATTGAATCAGAGGATGAAAAATCAGTGGATGGAACAGAAAACCTAATTTATATGACAAAAGGTAAGAAAAAGGTACACGATTAGTTTTTGGAAAAATAAAATTATAACGAATACTGGAAAAGATTTTATAAATGAAATTAAAAGAGCAAGTAAATTGAAAGAGTAAGATTTTATAAATAAAATTGAAAGAGAAATAGCCAAGATTAAAAACAAAGTTAATTTCAGTAACTAAAGCCAAAATCGATGAACACCATTAAAAACCTGATTACATAAGCAATAAAAGAGGCTTTTTTAGAAGAAATAAAATGGGAAGAATTAGCGGGGGAATACAAGAATTAGAGAACATAGGTTTACAAAAAACAGATTTATGAAAGCCACATACAGTAATAATAAGGTTATTATAATAAGGCATTAATTAAGTTCTGACTCTCGGGCAATTATGAGATTGACTATATAAAATCTTTGGCAATTTCCAGAGGCTAAATCCAACTATAAACGTGGCATTGCATAAATTCAACAAACAAGCTGATTTGGTTTCTAAACTTTAATATCAAGAAGTCTGTCCATGTAATTCTATCATTTCACCTTTATATTTTTTTTATTAGTTACACACACTGGCTAGTACAGTTACCTTACACCTTTCTGGTAGGTCAGACGGTCTGGGTCTCAACAACAATAACAACACACTGGCTAGTGAATTAGAAACCTGGGAACATGTATGTGGATGTATGCAAATTACATTGATCATGGGAGATGCATGTGATTGCAACACTGCTATAAGAATGCTGCCAGTGTGTTCTGAAATAAGTGGAGCAAAATGGGAAAAACAACAAATTTGTTTCTGTTTAAAAAATGTCTTATAGTAGGGCTTGTTTGGTAGGCATAAAGATTGTCAGAACAGAACAACTCACTGGCTTCTTGAAAGGTAAGATACCCAAAGTGTATAACAGTTGGTAACAGAACCTCAGACATTGTCTAAAAGATGGAACTGTATATCAAAAACCATCAATCAAACCTGTGATCTGCGATTTCTCATATGGCTTGTATGGCAGAAAAGGGGATCTACTGTGCAGCTACTGATAGAAGACTTCAATGTACGCTTGTCGCAACTGATTTTGACCCAAACAATGTGCAGAGAATTGTAATGAATCAGTGTAGCCAGTCGCATGCCTGTGCAGAAATCTCTGAATTCAGAAAAGCCTGAAAATGCATTTACAGAAGTGCCAGAAATGGTGTCACTAGACATCTAATGATTGGAAGAAGGATATATACTCCTAGATTCCTTACCAATTCCACTACACTGCTAAATTTAGCAGATGCTTTTCCTTTCAGTACTAGGAGGCTCCTTCTTCTGCTTACTGCTGCTTACTAACAGCTGCAGCCCATGGCCTGTTATGCAAACATAATACACATGATAGAATTTGTCACTTGTTCGCTTACACTAACAACCAGGGCCTGTTTGCAGGCTCTTTCACCTTGTCTGCATATGCCATGGGTGCCCTTATTCATCCTTCATATGCGCACACATTTACAAGCCTCCGCTTAGTCATTATTCCTCAAAAAGTGCATTCTTCTAGTATGCCCATGATGAATTATTCTGATAAAATTCAAAATTCAAAGAATTAAAAATACTATATTTAGACTTTCGAGCTTATCTGAATTTGGAGTTATTTCCTCAAAAGAAGTGCATTTCTACAGTGGGTGCAGGATCGGCTAACCCAATAAGGGTGAAAATTCAAAAATTTTAAATATACCATAAATATTAATAAAATGATAAATTTTGACTTTCTAGCTGCTCTTGTTTTCAAATTATTCAAACAAAAGAGAGTACATTAATATGGCATGCCCAGAACAGGCTAGCTCGATAAGGTTAACAATCCAGAGAATTAAAATATATCACAAAAGACAACATACTAAATTTGGACTTTCTAGCTACTCCGGTTCTCGAATTATACTAAAAAAATGAGTGCATATCGATAGAGGGTCCAGGACGAGCCAACCTGATGAAGTTGAAAATCCAAAGAATAGAAATATACCACATTCTTATAGGGGCTCCAAGATGGGCTGGTCTGATAAGGTTCAAAATACAAAGAATTAAAATATACTACAAGTCACAATGGCATACTAAATTTGGACTTTCTAGCTGTTTTGGTACCTCCCCATATGCTTGTTGCAACATTTCATATGCTTCTGTAGTGGATTTCAGCAAATGAATGCAAAATTTCAAGATATATTGCTCATCACGAACAGGCTCCATTTTTTGTAGGCGAAAAAGAACTTGTCATGTATTTGTGTTCTATTCCAACCAAATATATTGTCAGATTTACTCACAATTTTTTTTCCCAAGCAAACGATATCCAAGCTATTTGCAAAACTTTATTTCTCTGCTATATATCATATGCATTTTTAAAAATAAATTAATTCTCAATCTTTTTTGACTAGCCCTCATAACTATAGTTTTATCTATCTATACAAGGGGTATCACCAGTTTTATCCACATTTCCAGGGGGTACATGAAGCATGAAAAGTTAAATCACTGGTATAAAGTGTTGTTTCCATAACATTTTACGATTTCAAGACTTTGTTTTAGGACCTTCTAAAAATGTTTTGACTATTTTTAATGTGATATCTGTCTGCCTGTGGTTGATTTCTTAAGTACACAATAGCTGTTACAAATATTAATGGATTTTTACAAAACTTTATATTTTAGACCTAGATAGAATAATTTTGAAATTCGAGTGAAAACTTCAAAATTTTATATTTTCTTAACATAACAGCATAGGATAAAATGTGGCATAATCATGCATAAAATGGATTATTTGTCAGTGATCATGAAATGGAATAGTCTCAATCATTGTAGTGGAAAATAGTGCAATTTTTGTAATCGTGATGTCATTAGTCCCTCTCGATGGGACATGTAACACCTCCCTAGATACTAGTAAGGGTGTGATTCCTGGATAGTTCAAGTGATCAAACATCGGCTGACAAAGTGGCAAATTTGCAGATAAGTAGTCATATCCAAGCTGGAACTGTGGTTCTTCTCTTAAAAAAATTTCCTTACACACTTAAATAATGTATAATATAATAACTGTTTTTTCAAATAGTATAGTATACCCTGCAGTCTGCTACATGGTATGTTTATTTAAATGCAACTTTTTATTGGGTTTGGATTAGAGACACAAACTCACGAGAAGTGCCGCCGACAAAATTTTTAGACCTCTATGCTGTAAACACCCCCCACACACATTAGCCCCTATTTTGCAAGTTATTGACATTTTTTCATAAACTGTTAATAAGTCTTATACTGCCTGAGGTTCCAAGCCTCCAGGCTGCATAAGCCTTATTTTTCATAAGCCTTATCTTTTGTTGTCAGTATTAGATCATTCATCTTCCAAAACCATTTTATGCTCTACTTATGTTTCACATTTTGTTTAGAATTTTTTTCACTGGTTTGGCCATGTTTAACTGGATTTAGCTTTTATGAATAAATGATTTAAATCCTATATTGTATGTTCAATTTCCTCTTTGGTATTTTACTGTTCATTCATTATGTCCCACATCTTGTACCTTCCTCTTAGATTGTCTTAACCTCTTTTTTCTTCTCTCACCATTGGCAACATCCGTTCCCTGCTTCTGTCATGTTTGCTGTTGGTACATCAGTTGCTGATCTTTCTTTTGCAAGTAAAGATTACACTTCTTGTGGGTCCTTACGAAGAAGACTGTTGTTCTCTTTGAAACTGGTCAATACTTTTAATTTTGTGTTGTATGCCGCTTTTAAAGAAATTGTTTTAGATGTATTACATTATCAGGAGTTTAAGCTGTACGTATAAAAGTGTACTGTCCCTTTAATACAAAATATTCCTTTTACCAAAAATATATAAATTAATGATTTAGTATGGCTACTGGTATACTTGATTTATTCTAAATAACAACTACATATATATGTAAATGTCAAAGAAAAAGTAATTATTTAATAATAAAAATATGCACTTTTAGAACAATGACCAATATGTTGCATATTATATAATGTGAAAATTCCATTTCATCCCCATTACTTTTTATTTGTATGACCTGGATTGAAAATTGGCTTTAAGCACCAATCATAATATCTTGGTTTGAATTATTTTTCCAAAAATTCAGAGAGAACATCCATAATTAAAAATTACTGTATTTCATTACATAAAGGCTTGCTCTTCTATTAGTTTTTGCAATTTTATGTAACTGGTCATATTTTCCACATCATTTTAAAATACAAAATGTTATAATCATTTATTTTTTATTCATAAATTTAAAAACTCACTTTCCACCACTCACAACTTCATTTTCATTAATTACAAACTTTGCCACATCATCTGAATGAGCTACTACTTGATATATATTATCAAGTTTTGGATAGCCATTATCATCTCTTAAATAACAACCAATCACCCTTCCAAAACTACATATCAAATAGTTTTGCTCCAAATAAAGCCATGGCATACACCTAAATATAAAACAAAATATAATGTATAACAAAATTTTAATTCTGGTATAAAACATGTTATAAAATTCAAAAGAACCATTAGTGTATCATATATAAGAACTCTGTCTTATTTAACTATATACTAATATTTCATAACAAAACTATAACGATTGAAGAGTATATATATATATATATATATATAAATATATATAGTGTATATATATATATATATATATATATATATATATATATATATATATACAGGTGAGTTTAAAGTCACACACATCAAAGTTCATTTCACTGCTGGAAGTTGATAAATGTCACTGCTGGTTCCAGCAGGATGGTATGGCTTGTCATATATCAAACGGCACTATCCATCTTTTCACTGATTTTTTCACCAAGCGCATAATTTCCCAGGGATTGTGGTCCCCTCACTCCCCAGATTTATCACCCTCTGATTTCTTCCTATGGGGTATCTGAAAAATGTGGTTTATATGAATAATTTACACACAATTGCTGAGCTGAAAGCAAACATCACAACAACCATTTCAGCATCAATATTGCCATGCTCTGCTTAATCTCACGAAATCTGGTAAAACGAACATGCTTTAGCATTCGCGAAACAGGATGTCATTTACAATATTTATTGTAACACCTAAAGTTTGTCTGCTAAAAATAAAAGGTAACATTTCAACTAATCTCTGTAATACATTACTTTCATTTAAATTCTTACACTGGTACTTTTACAAGCAGTTAAACTTTGATGTGTGCGACTTTAAACTCACCCTGTATATACAGTACAGTGCCCTGTATATACAGTACAGGAGGGCCCTGTATATATATATATATACAGTACCCTGTATATACAGTACAGGGGAGCAAGATGCATTTTTGTATGACCTTCTTTCTAGACCAGGATTCACTATTAACTAATATGGATTCAGCATCAAATTCTGATGGAGGTAGAATGGTTTACTAAGAATTTTTACTTCCGTCTTTTCCACTTTGGGTTCAAAAATTCTCCTTGAAACATCTATTTCTCAAGATTGGAAACAGACAGAGCTAATAGCTATTATGGATTTAATATCAATTTCCAAAGGAGGTAGAGGGATTTACTAAAAATTTTCATGTCCAGTTCAAAATTTTTCATTTTCCTTGAAATATATTTTTCCCCGAATCAGTTACAGGTATTGCTAATGATGATTGATGTGAATTCAGCATCAAATTCTAGATAAAAATGGAGGTTTTTTTCCACTTCTGGTTCAAAAAAATTCCTAAAAATATATATTTTTGAAGATTATCTATAGATGAAGCTTAGATGGTAACATATTGATTCAGCACCAAATTCTGGAGGAGTTGGAGAAATCACTAAGGATTTATACTTCCAACTCTAGAACTGTCACTTCCAATTCAAAAATTTGGTATTTACCTTGCAGCATCTCAGAATCATCAAAAGGTAGAGCTTAGATGATGACTGATATAGATTCAGTATAAAATTTCAAAGGGACTAGGGTTGAGGTGGTAAGAATTTCCATTTCTGGTTAGTTTTTTTTTAAACATCTATTAATCAAGATCAGCTATAGGTAGAGTTTAAATGATGACTGATATAGATTTATTATCAAATCCTAGAGGTGGTAAAAGTCTACTAAAAATTTCCTCTTCCAGTTCTCAAGATGCCCCATTCAGTTTTTCTGAAAATCCATATAAACTAGAAGTGTGTAAAAAGGTATAAACATTTTTAACAGTTCCATGAAAAATAAAGTGAATATACTTCCTAATGCCATATGACGGCGCCTTCATAAATTTCTTGCATATATTTTTCTCAAAATAGGTTTAAATTATTGGTCCTAAGAATATCTGTTATCAAATGATTTTCCGGAATAGGAAGGTATTAAAGGGATATAACAAAAATATTTCTTTTTAAATTCACTCAAAAAATTTATATAATGCAAAACTATTCTCTCACAGCAAAGATCGTCACATGTGTAACAGTGACGTTGTAGTCACGTGACACCTGGGTCACAATATGACATCCTATTTGTGACTTCTATGCAACGTTATGTATTAGTAACTTTGTAACTTCATTGTGAGTACATTCTGTGACGTTTCCACAATTTAATTAACACGTAACAATGTGACGACATTACAATGGCAATTACAATGGGATGTTACAAACAAGTTAATATGCAAAGTCACAAACGACCATGAAAATGACCAAAATGACTTCGCTCTGACCTCAATATGACATTGCCGGGACATACTGTGACGTCCCAAAGTCACAGTGTGACGTAAATTTTACGTCACTGTGAAAAAAAATGCTGTTAGGATTATATATTTAAAAAATTTCAAATAGCATTTACTAGTATTTTTTTTCTTATAATAAAAATAAATATTTCATTTTTTTTAATTAAAAGAAAATAAATATTTTGGGACTATACATTTAAAACAAAATATATATCTAAAAATCTTATACCAGCAGCACATAAATTTCTCTACAAGCTTAAATTTATTTACTCTTTCATAATTCAATAAATTTAGTATAATTGCTGAAAATGACACAGATACTTGTTTGATATTATAATTTACAGTTTTAACACATCTTCATTTGATGCATTTCGAAAGCATTTTGCCAGCTCCTCCAAAATATTAAATTATACTAATTAATAATTATCAATTAATAAAAGTAAGGTTCTGCAACTTCGCTTCTTCAATAAAAAAAAAAAGACCAACAAAAACTAACAATAAATTAAAAAAAAATGCCTTTATAGCATTTTTCTTAACCTCCCTATAAAGATGCTCTGGATCCATGCCTGCATAAAAGTAATAGTATCAAGTTATATAGGTCAAACTTTAACAAATAAATCAAAAATCATTTAGAATATTGATGCATTTTTAAACTGCAACTAATGACAAGAGAAAGAAAACCTTAACATATAGGGAGAATTCCCGTAATATCATGAACAGAGCTTATCCACCTAGCAGAGAAAATTCGAAGTTTTGTTTGTACAAACAAACACTCAACGTACATTAGGTCTGTAGTAAAAGTTGCAATTTCTTCAAGTACTTTAATGTGTTTTTTTTTATTAAAAGCTGTTTTATCTAGAACCTAGGTGTATATCAATATATATTGATTTTACAACAATTTATATTGGATATGAGCATAGTTAGAATAAACTAAAACGCATAAAGATGTCTGGTTTTCTCGCTTTCATCACAAATCAAAAAATTTAAAACAGTAGCGATGTAGTTGATTGTCATCTCATAATAATTTAAATACATTTTATTAATATAATTTTTAAATATATTTTCTTTTATGTTCAGTATAGATAATCCAGAAAGTTATCAATAAGTTATAAGTTGTCTTTTTTCTGATTATTACTGATCTTTATCTGAATATTACTTTTGTTTATATAAAAAAATGCCTTCACAATTTATTGTTTGAACATTTGGAATAATCATATAATATCCTACACTGTTAGTTGAGTATATGAGATAGTTAAAGATATCAAAATATCTAATATCAGGCCATAGATCCAAAGTTTCTTTGTAAAAGTTGCTTTCACAAGAATCTCCACCTTCAATTTTGTCAATTTAAGTTCAATATAATCTTTTATATCTAACATACAGCTGCAAAAATCCTGTCTTTTATGTTATTATAGTGATATTGCTCTTGCTTGTACAAAGCAGTGGAAGCTATGTGGTGGTTATTAAGGGAGAGTGACGTAAGTGAATCCTTCCTATAGTCAACATTGAGTGAGCTCTTAAGCAAAAGAGTGACCAGCAATTAAATCACTTTGGATGATGGTATGGAAGTATATTACACATAACATTATGTGTTCTGTTTCAAATATAAATTTAGACAATTGTTATTTACCCACCATTTTATTGAATCAGCTGCTTTAATGTTTGTGTGTGACTCTATTAAACACAGTGATGATCACTTTCAAAAGAAAAACTTGCCTTTGATACTTTAAAAAGAAATTCTTTCTGTATTTTCCTTCTTTCCAGTATTTGGAAACTTCACATCTTTTCTTGACATTCAAATTTGGTTTTGACCTATAGAAAAGTATTGTAATAATTTCAAACTATTTTTTAAAAAATGTGAACAATTATACACTGGTGCTCAAAATTAAAGGATAATGTGCAAAAATATACTTAACTTGCATTATGAATAAGAAAATGCAATAAAATTTGATATGGAGATTAATTGTTACATGATTCATCAAATGTGAATGAGGAAAGTTAGTTCTATTAAGGAATTTAAAGACAATATTTTGTAGGTACAGGAATACAAAACTTACAATGCTCGATGCAAGGGTATACAATATTGATGTATGATACATCCTGGTAGTCATACGACAATGATTCCTCACGCTGTTAACAGGCATATTAATGCGGTCCTGAGACAATATGGCACACTCGTCTACAAGAATTGTTCTCCCTAATTCATCCGATACATGACTGACAGGGTTGAGATTAGAGAATCTGGCTAGCCACTCCATTCATCAAATGTTCTCATTTTCCAGGAAGTCATTTATCAGCTGGGCTAGATGAGATCGTGCATTGTCGACCAACAATTTAAAAAATTTTGGCAAATATTTTAAGCTAGTGACTCAATGAATTATTTTCAGCTTTGTGAGTGAATTTTCAGAATTAAACCTGTTATGCAGAGGAAGGGAGGAAATGGATTCTTCAGAAATACTGTATTAAATGACCAGTTTTTTTATAATTAGAAAGAGAAAAATTTGATATTTTGAAATTTGAACTTAGAAAGATTCTATGTTACCTAATTTTTTATCAGCTAAATCAATCCCAAAAAATCTGTCAATTACACATCTCTGTAGTTTAGTTTAAAAATGTGTTTCGTAAATTAAAATTTACAAAGGATTTTAAGCTAGCTCATTATCTGTCAGATAAATCAAACCTCAAAGAAATCCATCAATTACAAGTCTCTGCAGTTTGAATAAAATTTTTATCTTGAGAAAGATAAGAAAGAGAAGAATTATGTCAGAATCACTAACTTTACACAAATTTATAATGTTATATCTTTTCCAATTTAGAAAGTTTTTAAGTTGTATTTGAAAGCTTTCGCAAAAGTTCTATTGAAATAATTTTATCTGAAGTTTGTATGATGGTTAGTTCAAAACTTACACCATGTTACTGCACTCGGCAGGCCAGGGTTCGATTCCCGCTGCTGCCAAAACTGCCGCCGTGTTCACACGAAGTATGATCACATTAAACATGTGGGTCCGTAAGTCCTTCTGAGAGGTTCGTGGTAGGGGAAGGAGGGTACAGTCCCTGTGGATGCCTCCACCACTGGGTTCTGGTCTAAATTGAGTGGCTCTTCCCAGCTGTCCAAACAGTTACCTTACACCTTTCTGGTAGGTCGGACGGTTTGGGTCTCAACAACAACCATGTTTTATGGATGTGTTTTAACATGAGGGAGTTGTGCAGTGTACAATAAGCAAAGGCTCACTTGGTTGGCAGTTGCATTAGCTTTATTTAACCCATTGTGCATTTCTTTTTTTTTTCAGCTTGTCATTGCCGGCCAATCGCCATACTTGATTCTCTCTGTCTTGGTACAGTATCAAATTTGCCATTTTTCAGCCTCAGCATTTGCCCACTTTATCTATGGTCAAAACTGACCCTAGGTTAACTAGTATAGAAGCTTGTTCTAAGTCATTGAGAAACCTTTTTCTCAATGATCAAATTTCTCTCAGATTTCAAAGAATACAACATTTTGAATTTCTCCATACAATGTTTCAGGTAAAAATTCTTCCAATTAGCAATATTCCTTACATTTGTGAAGGCCTGATATACATTTTAATCTATGCATAAGAGTTTGATTCCTCTTTTAGTTCTACGTTTAGCTATTATCAATATATAAAACATGGTTCTTTTCAATATAGCTACTCTAACATATTCACAAGATAGCATATGAGATTTATTTACAGTTACTGCAAAAGATATAGTTTATAGAGTCTAGAAAAGTCAGTATCAGGGACATTTCTTGAGAATGAAGAGTTATCCTTTTTATTTAATGCAGTTGCATAGGAATCACCTATGGTGCTACATGACCCTTCTATCCTTTTAGAGATAGAGAAAAAAAAGTCAATTGCGAAGTTGTAGAGCATTGCCAAATTAGTATAAAAATGTGTTTGCCAACGGAAAAAGCTACAAATAATTGTCTATAAAAATATTTTTATATACATGCAATTCTCTAAACTGCAAATTCATCTGGCAACAGTTGTATAATAAACAATTTAATAAATTTGGTTTGAATGCTAACTTTTAATTGACAGATGGTTTGTCCATAAACATCATCGTAATCAAAGCTGGCAAAATAAGTAATCTGAGGTTGAAAGAACGTTCCATTGATCTTCAATATTGTATTTGTTGGAGAATTTTCCAAAGATTAAATACTTCCATTTCTTGGCTAAGCCATCCATTTCTTGGAATCAATGAAAATATGCTTTAATAGCCTCATCAATCTCAACTTCAGAATAAAAAAGATGCCCATGTAATTTTTGTTTTTAGATTAAAAAATAGACAAAAGTCACACATAGCAAGATCAGGAGAATAGGATGGGTGTTCTATCACTTTAATGTTTTTTTTGTTCAAGAAATTCAACTGTCATACTTGCTGAATGAGGAGATACATTGTCATGGTGAAGCATGAGTCCCCTAACATACACTTCCTGAAGAATTTCTGGAGGGCACTTAGTGCTGTACCAGTTATCCGTAACTGTCTTCTGTCCCTCAAGCTTTATGGCTTTGATCAGACCTGTATTTTTAAAAAACACGGCATACATTACTTTTTTCATTGCTCGTTGTCTTTTACCATTATTGGTTTGGGGTCATCTTCAAAGCAGGGCCCCCACAAAGGGGGGGTCAGTTGGTACTACAGTACTGGGGCCCGGCGACTGTTAGGGGTCCGTGAATATTGCTGAGGATAAAATATTTATACATTTGTTTATGAATATATAATTTTTTTTCTAAATTAATTGAAGGTTTTGAAATTTACGTATTATGTGTAATTATAAAATTACAAATATAAATTATATATAAAGCCTAAACACAACCTGTAAGTTTGAATGAAAGAAAAGTACAAAACATTTTGTAAACATCTGTTTGGATTCTGTCTCACATTTCTGAAATAGTCAAAAAAGCCTCAAAGAAGGGCCCCTTTGTTCAATGCAAGCCATCTGGGTACAGATAGCTCCAGTGTCATTGTGTTCCGAGGCAATAAAAACCGATCAGGGGGAAATTTTCTAGAATTAAACCTAAATAGATACGTTTATGACCCTAGTGGGTTGTTCTTGCTCATTCTTGTTTACAGCTCATATCAATCACAACCAGCTAACTACTGAGACCACAGTGACTGAGACTACCCGTCTACAAATTTCTTTTGTGAAATTATCAGTTTGGAAAGGGGGCGATCCTGCTCTTTGAGGTCGTAAACCAGTTAACGCAACGGGGTATCCATGGTGTTGGACTGAATGCAAGGATGTATAAAAAAAAAATTCTTGGTTCTCCCTCCTGGCATGAACTTGCTTCCCACGTTGATTTCAGAGATAGCCGATATTAGAAAGCACAAAAAGCAGGTTTATTTTAATTTCTCATGCAATTATATGGTAATTTCATATGTGTTATCAGTGCTAGTTGCTAGTGCATCTCTCAACACGTGACTAAATGTTATAGAAAAATTATTCGCTGAAACAAATCCCAATGCTACCATCTAAGATTTAAGGTATGTTCAAAATAATTTTCTTATAGTTTTCAAATATTATTTTCAAATATATTAATCTTAAAAAAAGTTAATTTTAGAATTAATTAAAATTTATTGTATCAAATTTCTATACTTTTTTGTAAATTCAATCCTCTAAAATAACTATAATTAAATATGTACAAAACTTGAGAGAAAATATTGCATTATGAAAGGAAAATGGATGCTTTTGTGTTTATAATGCTTTTTTAAACGTTCACTTTATATTGTATGATTTTATGTTGAACTTGGTAATTACTAGGAATTGTGCTCGTTGAAAGAGAAAATTCACACATTCTCTATTATATATTTATTACCTTTCGCCGAGGAATATTCAGGGGATTCAGTATCAAATTCTGGATTCAAAAAGAATTTTTATTTCCTATTTTTTCCCACTTCTGGTTAAAAAATTTCCCTTGAGTCATCTATTTTTTGGAATTGGCTAAGGATATAGCTTAGACGATGATTTATGCAGTATCGAATTTCGAAGGGGGTACACTAATTCACTAAGAATTTTAACTTCTAGTTGTGGAGGGGTCACTGATATGTGAGTCGTCACACGCCAGGTATTGGCGCTATATAGACCGATCTCGTAAAGTGGAGTAAATAAAGAAATACATAATACCAGTAATTAAAATGAAGAGGCTTAATTTTAAACAATAACAAAGAATTTATTTCATTAAGACAAACCTTATTTAATAACTATTAACATCTGGTAAATTTCATATACCAACATCTTTAGTGTAGTACATTAAGACAATCAAATCTCCTCATTCTATGATCATAATATGAGCATTACAACTATTAACCTATTAATGTGCATTAACTCACTATTCTTACTAGCCTACGTCTTAATGGCCCAGGTTAACCTTATTTAGGAGGGTCAGAGAGATAATAATAATCAAAGTGCAAAAATATGTGTAGAATTGTCCTACCTCGATCATCTTTGCCGATGTCGGACTTTATGACCGCGCGCTCCGGCTCTGTCCCGTGGGCTCGCTCTCTCCGAGATCCGTCGCTCTTGCGACCTCTTCTTTTCACTCACAAAATTCAAGTCCTCGATTTCAAAAACTTAAAGTCCAAAGTTGCTCTCTGTCTCTACCCCCTTAACAAGGCGCCCCTGTCCATAATTGGCTAAGTAAATTAAGGGCTACGCCCTTCAGGCTATATTATTGGTCAAGGCCCCCCTGAAATATGAGATATGCAGTCTCCAGTTTTAAAATCGTTGAAAGTTCTCACGAGAATTTTCCCAAGGTTCGAGTGATATTAATTGACTCTGGGGTCAAGAAGTTCAACCCCTTCCGTTTGTTGTAACACCTAACGCTGACATGAACTTGAGAAGCACCCTCTCTTTTCGAAATGAATGTCCGGTGCAGCTGCGTTCGAGGGAATGTTACAAAAATTGCCTCACTTCATGAGGGACCGTCTTCTTAGGTCCACTTCCTTTTTCAAAAGAGCAATGTTATATTGGGAATTGAAAATTACAATATAACAATTACCCTTCTTCCCCCCCCCCAAAATTTGGTGGGAAAAAAGCCAATTACAAAGTGCCAGCTCATAGTTGCTTCAGGCGTGTCCACTGTGTAGTCCAACAACTCGTCTTGCTCTCATCTGTATCTACTGTAAAAATGCACTATATACACATATACACAAATCATATTATCATATATATACTCTTATATGCCATCAAAAGAACACGAAAATACTATACAAAAATACAATTCTCAATGTGTCTGCAAATGACGATATCTGTGTCGTTCAGTTGTACTTAATATCGATTAAAAGTCTATTCATGTAAGCACAAGTTCGTCCACTGGTGATATGTCTTTTTTTTTTTTTTTTAAACAATATAGTTCCACAAAAGTTCAAGGTGTATATCTGTAAAATTGTTCACATATGATAACCAAAGTCACTTTGACCGTCAATTGGATACTTGTTGGGATCAGGGACTTACGCATATGGTCCCTAATAATATCACTTTGTCCCCTTGTAGTTATGATGGAAAGTGTAAAATATCTTTCCTTTGGAAAAAAAAACACTGATATCACTGCACACTTGGAAACCGCTGAAATGTAAATCGCTCCACTGCTGGAACTCGTTGCAGAACTGGATCTCTGTCTAACTGGAATTCGCTGAACTGTAAGGCGATGAACTGCTGGAACTCGCTGAAGGATTGGACCGCTGTCTAACTGGAATTCGCTGAACTGTAAGGCGCTGAACTGCTGGAGTCGCTGACCAAATGATAATCTTTGTGCACCAGGAATCGTTGAGCACTCGGAATCGCTGATCAACAGGAATTGCTGACCATTTGAGAATCGTTAGGCAACCGGATCTGTACGCTGTCTCATGTTTTGTTTAGGACAATCAATACATATACATTACACTCAAGCTTATTAAAATACTCTCTTCTCTTAAAACTCCCTTAAGTATCATTTTTTTATAAATTCAATTTCTATAATTTTAATTTGTCACCCGGCACACGAAACATTACAAAAAAAAACTCTCTTTTTTTTTTCTTCAAACTCCTTTTAAATTTGTTAACACTCTCAAAAATTGCCCCATTGAAATTTCTACACTTTATCTACTTTAAATCCTTCCATATACTATATACATTTTTTACTTAAATTTGCTACTCTCTTCAAACTTAAATTTTTCAAATTCCTACTATTTATTTATTTTACATTTCTCTACCTTATGTATATATATATATATATATATATATTTTTTTTTTTACATTATATACACTTCTTATCTAACATCCAATCCATCATGTGTTCTGAACCGGACATGCCATAAATATAACTCATGTATATATTTATAATAAAATACTTAAACAATTACACTATCCTCTCAAATACTATCAAAATAAGATTTATATAGGTTCAAAAATTTCCGCACAATACTTTAAAATTTTCCTACAAACTGAGATGACAGAAAAAAAAAACCCATGTAATCATTTAATTATTATCCTACTGAAAATCTTATAACTCCCCTGCGATTCTATATTACACTATCCATAATTATACATTTTCTTTCACATATCCCCTGATTTAATCCAAATCTTATACTTGGATACGGAATTTCCCGAATTCCTTACATTATTCACTTTCCCACTTAATGAAACCATACTTAAATTTTTTGTAAATCTTATCACTCACTGAAATTCTCTCAATGCCTACAAAATTACGAATTTTCTCTCAAAAACCACCTAACTCAATTCAAATCCCATACTTGAATACCAAAATGTACATTTTCTTCTCTTATATCCCCTGTAATTGAATGCAAAGTCTCCTGAATTAATTCATTTCTCCTTTTGTGTAACATATATTCTAGCATCTAAATTCCCTGTTCAAACAGAAAAATCTAGTCCCCAGAGAAAATCAAGTAGTGGTATACAAGGTCAACATGTCCTTCTGCCATTGTGTCATTTTCCCTGGAAAGCGGTCCCCTTTCTGGCCTGCGGCTAATACGGGCATTTCTTTGTGTAACTTCCCATGGCCAATTAGCTGTACAAATTTTTGAAGATGTCGTTTTGGCAAAATGATACAAATTTTCTCGTCTACGTTTCCGCCATGTTGTGTAAAGTGTTTAGGACGACGGGATGTGCGCGTAGCAGTGTGTGTGATTGTCTGTGTTTCGCGACTCCTATGGATTACGCAAGGATTCATTTACCCCACGGATTAATTAAAATGCGGTTAGTGTCCTTTTGTTCTACCATTGTATTTTATTATTATATCATGTTTATTCCCGCGTTCTAGCGTTACCTTCGAAAGTTCGTCTCTCTCAAAAATTTTATATGTGCGACCCATTCAAAATATATGTAGAAACGCTTTTTTTTTTTTTTCAAATGCTTTTTATTTAATCTACAATTCGCGTATGTTTATTAAAATTATCTATTCATTTTAAATTATAATTTGTGTATAATTTTCATTACCATTATCTTTTTTCTTTGAACTGCCATTATGATTTTTAATTAAAATTCTCTATCCATTTTAAACTCTAATTTTAATTTTTAATTACCCATTGTTTAGTTATTTGAATTACAATTTTTATTTTTAATTATGAATTATTTATTTATTTAAACTAGAAAAAAAAATTTGTTTTTCTTTTTTTCTTTTTTTTTTTTTATTTACCAATTATCTAATTATTTTAAACTATAATTCTATAACTCCTATTTCCTCACGCGTATTCATCCAACAATGGTTGATCAATCCGCTAATTAAATGAAGAGCGCGTGGAGAAAGTTTACTTTTGTTTTAAAATTTCACTGTTCTTTGAAAAGAGTTTTTTTTTTTTTTTTTTTTTAGAAATTCAAAATATCCCTTTATTTAATATTCCTAAATATCTTATCCATCGAAATTTTTATTGCCTGGAAATCAAAGTTCTCTTAAAAAAAAACCTTCTTTTTATAGAGTTATAACGACTTTTTATAGAATTCTAACGATGTCCCCCTTTTGCTTTTTTTTTTTTTTTTGAAATGTGACGTATCTTCTCTGTTATTTATGTTCTTTCCAAAATTTGAATTTAATATATCCACATCTTTAACCTATCAACCCTAAAATTTCTTTTGTCCTACAACGATACTTGTTATTTATTTTGTAACAATTATTTATTTTTTTAAATCACAATTTTTATTCATAATTCCCAATTATTTATAGTTCCATATTTATTTAAACTTTCTTGTTCATTTAAACTTTCAACTACTTAATGTATGATTTATTAAAAATTTCCTCATTTTTTTTTTTTTTTTTTCACAATTTGTTTACACTTTCTTAATTAATGTAATACTTATTTACATTTCTTTAATTTATAATTCAATGTTTATTTAAAATTTCCTTTATTTACAATCCAATATTTATTTAAAATTTGCGTTTCATCTTTCGCGTTGCATTTTGTGAATGGCGATTTTTCTTTGTTACTAACATTCTCAAAATTTTGAATCACGGTTTGTCCGCGTTCTTACCTATGTTTAAACTTCTTTCGTGTTTTAATTGAATCAATTTAAATTTAAATTCTTTAAAGATCTCAAATCATATCTGTGTTTCGGCCTAACCGGTGTTGGAAGAAGTACTGTGCGTGAACAATTTGTACTGCTTATATCGTCCCCTTGTGAATTTCCCGCTGATTCATCTTTCCCCTGAACGTTTTCCATCTGTATACATCCCCCATCTACTTGTGTTGGTCCCTCTTGCGCATCTCGTTCTATTTCTCCCGCCTTTTCATTCGTGTTTGCTTCAATTCGTGTACCGTCCCCCTGTTCTGAAAGTTCCAAATTCTCGTGTGTTTCTAGCGTGCTATGTCTGCCTGATTCCCCCCCTGCTGAAAGAATGTTTGCGTTCGGAGAGTCTTTTGGAGGGATGATTGCATTCTCTCGTGCGCTCTGAGTTGTTTCGTTTTGTACTTGTGCGGTAACTGGTTTCGCGGATCCAAGAGTAAGAGTGTTTTCGTGCGTATGGTGTGGTTTCGCGTTGTGTGCACTGGTTTGACAAGACTCTCTGTACTGTCCGTTTGCTATTTCCTCTTCCAACATGATAAACGGAATATTCTCATTTTGACCGTGGTCTTTCTTTAGTTCCGGTTTCGGTTCAGAGTTTTGTGCGTTTTTAGGAGTGGGGAGAAGAGGTGACTTGTATTTGTTTATGTAGGGCATTTTTAGATGTGGCTTGCGGTCGGGAAGAGTCCTTAATCTATTTATGTGGGCTTTTATGATTTTTGAATTTGGTTTGTCACACAGTTTTATTTCATATATAAATCTATTTATTCTATTAATTACTCGATAAGGTCCCGTGTGGTTCCCCTTTTTATACCGATTATTATTGTTTTCCATGAACACCCTTGACCCGATTTCCAAATCCCTGAATTTAGCTCTTTGGAGTTGTTGACTTTCTTGGCGTTCTTTCGCGAGAATTAAATTTTTATTTGCCTCCTTAAATGCGTTATTCATCACTGTTATTTTTTTTGATATATAATCCTGATATGTTGTTTCTGTATTATTTTCTGTTACATTAGTTTCAAAAAAAGTTGGAAGGTCTCTTCCAAAAAAAAGAAAGTTTGGTGTTTCTTTGGTGCTTGAATGTACCGTCGCGTTGTACACAGCTACGTGGCATTGTACTGCAGTATCCCAGTATGGCGAATTCTCCGCTAATGTCGCTAAGGTGTGTTTCAATTGTTTGTTAGTAACCTCCACTATACCGTTAACCCATGGCGAACGTACCGATGCTATTCTGGCAACTATTCCGAGTTTCTCTGTCATAATTTGATGTATATTAGATGTAAATTGAGAGCCTGCGTCCGATAACACTGTCTTAGGACATCCCCAATTCATAAAGTAATTTAAGAGTCTATCAGCAGCCGTAGTGGCCGTTATATCCGGGATTGGAAACATTTGTATATGTTTGGAGAAATGGTCTACCACCGATAACACATATTTATTATTTGAAGTGCTAGTTTGAAACGGTCCGCAAATGTCTGTCGACAAAATTTGCACGGGCCCATCAGGTATAGGATTTCTTCCCAGGGGAACGGGCTGATTTTTTCCCTTTTTCTTTCTACACTGTTCGCAAGATGTAATAAAATTTTGTGTGTCACTGTACATACCCGTCCAAAAATATCTGTCCGATAAAAGTTTATAAGTTTTATCGATCCCTGCATGTGTTACATGTGTAATCGCTAAAATTTCTTTCTGTAAATTTCTGGGTATAACTATAGTTTTGTTCAAATTGTCTCTCCAAGGTCTGTCCTTCCAGTTTCCTACGTGCATTAATAAATTAGTTTCCTCGTCAATATATAATGTGTCATAATGTTTACCCTCTTTAAAATTCCGGTTTTGTAAATTTTCTCTGATTATTTTTAATTTTGGATCTTTAATTTGTTCCTCTAAAATTCTATCTAATGCCGGGATTTCTGTTATTGTGTTTATCTGTGCAATATAGACACTATCCTCATTCACATATCCATTTCTTTTCACCGTGTTTTCTCCCTTAATTTGTTCTATCAGGTTAATTTCTCCCCTTGGATTCTCAATGTTTTGTTTTCCCTCATTCTGCTCTGTTTGTTTATTTTCAAAATCATCTCTACTTAAAAAATCCGCTAATAAATTATCTTTACCCGGGACGTGAATAAATTCATAATCATATTCAGATATCTCTAAAAGCCACCTCTGTAATACGCTGGGTGGGTTTTGTATTTTTAAATGCTGTCCCAAAGGTAAATGGTCAGAAAGCACAAAAAACTTTCGTCCGAAAAGAAAATTCCTAAAAAATTTCATTCCCTGATGCATAGCAAGTAATTCAATTTTCATGGCCGGGTATTTTTGCTCCTGTATCGATAATTTCCTGCTAAAATATGCAATCGGTTTTAAAATTCCCTCTCTGTATTGTAAAAGAGCGCCTCCTATGGACTGAATGCTGCCATCGATATTCAGATAAAAGTCTTTGTCAAAATCTGGCTGTATAAGTAATGGTTTCTTGAAAAAACATTCTTGGAGTTCCTGGAATGCCTCCTCACATTTATTATCCCATTTAAATTTATTATCCTTTCTTGTTAAGTCTGATAAAACCGCGGTTAATTGAGCATAATTTTTTATTGAATTTCTGTAAAAATTACAAATGCCTAAAAATCTTTTTAATTTTCTTAATGTTTTTGGTACTGGAAAAGAAGTGATTTTGTTTATATTTTCATCTGTTGGTGTAATGCCTTTTTGACTAATTTCAAATCCTAAATATGCTACTTTTTCTACAAAAAATTTACATTTGCTGGGTGTCAGAGTTAGGTTGTATTTTCTTAATTTATCGAATACTAATTTTAATTTATGTATTAATTCTGAATAAGAGTTAGCCGGGATTATTATGTCGTCGATGTAAGCTTGTATGTTTTCCTCTCTTAAGTCCGCTAAAATGGTGTCCATAACCTGTTGAAAAATTGGAGCGGAGCTTACATGTCCAAAAACGAGTCTTTCAAATTGGTAGTTGCCATAGGGCGTTGTAAAAGCAAATAATTCTTTTGTGTCTTCAGGTAAAACCAATTGGTTGAATGCACTATGAAAATCCAGTTTCGAATAGTATCTATGTCCGGCTAATTTAGTTATAATTTCATTTACACGGGGAATTTTGTAAGGAAAAAGAGTGGATATGTTATTAATTAATCTCAGATCTAAACATAAACGGTACTCTCCACTTGTTTTACGCACTAAAATCATCGGCGATGCAAAATTTGATTTTGTTCTGGCAATTATCCCTGCTTCTTCTAACTCTTTTAATTGATTTTTTGCGGTATCCTGCAGTGCGTACGGAACGTCGTATGGCCTGGAACGTATTGCGTGGTCATGTGCAAGCTTTATCACCGGTTTTACGATGTCCGTCGCTCCTAAAGTTTTTAATGATTTTGAAAAAACGTCCGAATATTGCATTACAAATTTGAGGAAATCTTGTTTAATGTTTGGGTCCATGTGGTCAGTATTAAAATCTTCTGTTTTCAAATCTTTTTTTCTTTCTTCAATTATCTCCGGTTTAGCCTGTATTAAATTTATCATCTCTTCGTATTTATGTGTCCGTTCACTAATTTCTGGTTCTTTAATGTCCTGTTGTTGTATCGTAAAATCTGTCGTAATGTTTCCTAAAGCCATGTTTTTATTTAATGTAATTGCCGCATTCGTGTTATTCTGAACTTCAATTTTAATTTTGTTCTCATTCATGTGGTGTATTCCATAATTCATTACAATGTATGATTTTTCTTTGTGTTCGAACAAAACCTCTGTTCCATTTTCTAGACTTTCCTCACTATATACTACAACATTCTCCCTCGAATTCGGTTTGATTTGTACTTTTCTTAAAATTTTGGCTAGATTCGGTCTTTCCTGTATTATCTCATTTATTTGTCTATCAATTTGCCTATCAGAATTTAAAATTATTTCTATGTCGCCCATCTTCAGAATGTTCTTTTGTGTATTCAAAATGGCTTGATTTTTCTGTAAAAAGTCAAAACCCAATACTCCCTTAAATTTTTGTGTAAATCTTGCTGTTGTGACAAAAAAAATATGTTTGAACTGTTTTCCCTGAATTTTAAATGGAATTTCCACAGTCTTTATATATTCAATACTATGTCCTGTTAAAGTTGATATTGTAACACTCCTTGACACATATTTAATTTTGACATTATCTTTAATTTTATTGAACAATTCTAATGATAATACACTAACGCTCGCTCCAGAGTCTATCATGAGTTCGCTTTGTATATTTTTAAATTGAGCTATTATTGTTGGCAATTCTGTTTTTTCAATTTGTTCTCCTACAGATGCAATCGTTTCCTCATGTTTTTCAGTACTTTCATCGTTATGTATCTCCAATTTCTTATTTTCTGTTTGTACAGGAATTTCAATTTTTCTCGGGAACTTTACCCTGTAATTTTTCTCTCTTTGTAAGTTATTATTTAAAGCTCCCACAATTAGTTTAAATTATCTCTTCTATTAGGGAAATTTCTGTATTCAAATCTTGTATTCATCTCTCTCCCATTGTTTCTTTGCCCGCCCGATTCTCTGATTCTGTTTTGGTTTGACTCGTCCCTATTATATCGTTGTTCCCTAGAAAATCTACTTTGTGGAGGGGGTGCTGCATAGTAATTTCTGCTCTGTTGATAGTTTCCAAAGGCGTGGTTTGGCCTATAATCGTATGTGTCCGGCTGGGAGGAGTAAGTTCTGTGGTCATCATACGGCTGGGTTTGAAATGAGTGGGGAGGAGACTGTATTTGATTATGCCACTGTGTCCTCGCGTTGTTTATGTTTTGACTCTGTGTTTGTTTAAAATGATCAGCTTTGTATATTCGGCATTCTCTCATGAAATGTCCCTGTTTATTACAGTAGTGGCATGTTACGAGTTTTTTTGTTTGTGTCGTGGGAATTTGTACTTTTTCTTGGATTTTTAATGTGTTTATTTCTTGGGTAATTGAATTTAAAATATGTGCGTTAAATTCCTGTTGCTCTTTGCGGAGCGTCTCAATTTCTTGTCTATATGTAGCACTATTTACATTTGCCGTTATCGCAGCTAAATTTGCCTGTTCCAAGTTTGTGGCTATTTTTACAGCTTCATCAAAATTTTGTGCATTAGTTTTTATTATTTCTTTCTGGAATTCAGGTGTTACCGCCTCTAAGAATTTACTTAACCTTAATTTATCCATAATCTGTTGTGTCGCTTCACTGTGCTCTGTGTCGCCAATATAATTTAAAGTTAGTGTTGTTATTCTGTGTGCTAGCTGCTTAATCGTTTCTCCCTGTGTCTGTTTTGCGGTCGTGAAAAGGATCTGATTTGTTGTAATGTTCGGTTTTTCTGTAAAGAACTCTAATAACCTATCCCTAAATTTTTCGAAAGATGTTTCCCTTCTTAATTCTTGTGACCCTATATAAAATTTTCTTGCATTCCCTCTTAACCGCGATTTCACAATTGCTAACTTTTCCTCCTCTGACCAATCCCCCAAGCTGCTTAAAGATTTGATCTGGTCAAAAAAAATTTCTACATCATTCTCTATGCCATTGCATTCCCCTAATAGGTGTATAAGTCCTGGTAACCTGCCCCTCGTTGCTGGATGATTTTCTCCGCTTTCCGTCATTCTAAATTTCACTTTCTCGCAAAAATTCTATATCTAAAATTATCTCCTGTTTTTACACCTCAAAATGTTCCCCCAAAATATTTAAATACAATATCACATAAATTCAAAAACATAATTCTAATCATTTCACTATCTACGCATGCAAATACTTCAATCCTCATAATTAACTCCTCAAATATTACACAAATATTTATACAATTCAAAAATTTCTTAAAAGCTTCAAGTTCCCTAATAATTATATTTTCACATACAATATGGCATGTCTCATTAAGAACACATAATGATTCACTATTTGCTTGCTTCTCATACTGTGAAATAAATTTTCTTAAATTTACCTATATTTATTTTAATTTTAAAATTCTTTCTTTAATTTAATCCTTATTTTACACACAAAAAAATTTTTTTATTCAATCTTTTCATTTCTCATTAATTCCAAATATATTTATTCTCTTCATTAAAATTTAAATTCTGGCATATAACAGGTCTAAAACAGCAAAGTCGCCAGAAGGGTTAAATAATTTTGAATCGAGGTTTGATTGCTCATGAGCACCAATATGATAAGGGTGCAATAATTTTGAGTCCAGGTTCGAAACTGGTTTAAACGGCACCAAAATGATATGTGAGCAATAATTTTGAGTCCAGGTTCGACTGGTCACGGGCGCCAAAATGATATGTGAGCAATAATTTTGAGTCCAGGTTCGACTGGTCACGGGCGCCAAAATGATATGTGAGTCGTCACACGCCAGGTATTGGCGCTATATAGACCGATCTCGTAAAGTGGAGTAAATAAAGAAATACATAATACCAGTAATTAAAATGAAGAGGCTTAATTTTAAACAATAACAAAGAATTTATTTCATTAAGACAAACCTTATTTAATAACTATTAACATCTGGTAAATTTCATATACCAACATCTTTAGTGTAGTACATTAAGACAATCAAATCTCCTCATTCTATGATCATAATATGAGCATTACAACTATTAACCTATTAATGTGCATTAACTCACTATTCTTACTAGCCTACGTCTTAATGGCCCAGGTTAACCTTATTTAGGAGGGTCAGAGAGATAATAATAATCAAAGTGCAAAAATATGTGTAGAATTGTCCTACCTCGATCATCTTTGCCGATGTCGGACTTTATGACCGCGCGCTCCGGCTCTGTCCCGTGGGCTCGCTCTCTCCGAGATCCGTCGCTCTTGCGACCTCTTCTTTTCACTCACAAAATTCAAGTCCTCGATTTCAAAAACTTAAAGTCCAAAGTTGCTCTCTGTCTCTACCCCCTTAACAAGGCGCCCCTGTCCATAATTGGCTAAGTAAATTAAGGGCTACGCCCTTCAGGCTATATTATTGGTCAAGGCCCCCCTGAAATATGAGATATGCAGTCTCCAGTTTTAAAATCGTTGAAAGTTCTCACGAGAATTTTCCCAAGGTTCGAGTGATATTAATTGACTCTGGGGTCAAGAAGTTCAACCCCTTCCGTTTGTTGTAACACCTAACGCTGACATGAACTTGAGAAGCACCCTCTCTTTTCGAAATGAATGTCCGGTGCAGCTGCGTTCGAGGGAATGTTACAAAAATTGCCTCACTTCATGAGGGACCGTCTTCTTAGGTCCACTTCCTTTTTCAAAAGAGCAATGTTATATTGGGAATTGAAAATTACAATATAACAGTCACTTCAATTTAAAAAATTTACATTTTTCTTGAAACATCTATTTTTTTAAAGATGAGCTGAGATGATGACTGATATCGATTCAGCATCATATTCCAGAGGAAGTAGGGAACCTCCTGCCCCCTCTGGAATTTAGTTTTCTAAGGATTTCTACTTGCGGTTCAGAACATTCCCTTGAAACGTATATTTTGATTGACTATAGAGCTTAGATGATGACTGATAGAAATTTAGCATCGAATTTCAGTAAGGGTAGCGGGCTGAGGATTTACTAAGGATTTTCACTTCCAGTTCTTTTCCCAATTCTGAATAAAAAAAATTCATTTTCTTTTAAACATTTATTTCTCAAAATCGGCTATAGATAGAGTTAAATGATGACTGATATGGATTCAGTATAAAATTGTTTAGGGGTTAGAAGAATTCATTAAGGTATTCCACTTCTGGTTCTACAGATGTCACTTCCGATTAAAATATTACAATTTTACAATACCTATTTATTTCTCAGGATTGGCTGTAGGAATAGCTTAGATAATGACTGATATGGATCCAGCAACGAATTTTGCAGGGAGTAGGGGTCACTAATGATTTACACTTCTGGTTCTGGAGATGTCATTTCCGATTTTTACAAAAAATCGTATGACTATGCGAAATACAGAGGGTGTTCACACATTTTTGTAACGATTTTGACTTTCTCCACAAATTGAATTTAAATTAAAAAAAAAATAAAAACCTGACTGGCATCAAGTCAGAATAGGGTTTAGTTATCGTCTGAATCATTAAAAATATTCTTTGCTTTAAAATGTCGCTAGAAAATAGAGAATGGACTGAAGGCTATATTTTTGCGCTTTCCAAAGAGAAATACTCTTATTAGATTATAATACTCTTATTCGATTATTAAAAAAAGATGTGAAAATATTGGTTTTAATATTTCTACACGTAAATTTAGTGACATAATTAATAAAAAAGGTAAGAAACGTCAAAGTTTACATTTGATTGGGAAAAAGATAAAAAATGCATGCACAACAAAGGTTGGTTTAGAGAAAACAAGGAAAGTTTTGCTAAATGTTTATAGGTTTATAGTTTATAAAGTTTGCTATGGTTGTTGCTGGATTCTCTTATAACTGAAAACTTAAAATAAGGAAAGTAGAAAAAAAGTGTCAAAATTAACTCGGATTACTATCAGAAATATGTATTAACACCTGTTTTCAAAAAAGACATTCCATCATTTTACCCAAACAATCTTCACTGTGTTGAGTTCCATCAGGATAAGGCTACCAGCTATACCTGTAAATCTACTGCTATATTTTTTGAAAAAATGAGAAATGAAACCGGAATGGAGGCTATCCAATTTAAATGCATCCCACTTAAGTTCCCCCGACCTATGTCCTATGTATTACTGTGCATTCGGACTTTTAGAACAAGATCTTTATAAGCGGCATCCCAAAACATTGGATGGACTCTGGAAGATTTTGGCGGAGGAGTGGAACAAAATCAACCTTGATATTTTAAGAAAAGCTCTTTTATCTTGGAAATCAAGATGTAATATGATAGTTCAACAACAGGGCTATCAGATTGAACATATTAGAAAATAAAATTCTTATCTTTGGTTATATATGTATTTTTTTCAAAATCGTTACAAAAATGTGTGAACATCCTCTGTAAGTGTGCAACTGAGTATAAAAATATTTCGTTTAAAATGAAATGAACACACCACTTGCCATCATATGAATGATCTTTCATAAACTGTGTTATATTTCGTACTTGATATATTTTATTAGACTGTATAAACTGTGTTATTTTTTTGTGTTATATTGTATTAAACCTTGTACTTGATATATTTTATTAAATTCAACTCTACCTCTAAATCTTAAATAATAAAAGGCAATGCCTGTGTGTCTGTCTGTCTTATACACTATACGTTCAGCGACAGCGCGTCGGAGAGCTACGAAATTTGACAATCGGAGACCCGGGGGGTGGGAAGGGGACACGTGAAAACCGATTTTTAAAATTTTAATTATTTTTTTTGTTATTTAATGTTTTATGCGATTTCGACCGTTTTTTGCCCTTTTTTCTCCACGATCCGGACATCGTAGAAAAAAACAAATCACACCACCTGAAAGAACAGACAATTGCGAGTAAAAATATATCAATTTCAACTCTCAATTTCGATTTCTAATATTTTTTAAGGATTTTAAAACAAAAGTCACTTTTGGCTCAAAAAAACGATTTTTGGTTTTTAAATTCTCGCATAGTGAAAAGTACTCATAATTTCGACTAATAATTTACATTCTTAGAAAGCTGAAATATCTGGCATTCTTACAAGTCTAATCTGGTCCAGAAATAATGAAAATTGTCTTCAGGATCGCAATTTTAAAGACATCATGATTTTAAATTTCTAGGCAATCGGCTCAGTTCTTCAACGGCATTTTCCCCCCATCCGCAGTAGTTTCTTCCCCGTCTCCATGGAGACTGCGCTTTCGGTTTTAAATGAATTAAGAGCCTAGCATAAGTGTTGTATACATCGGGCGAAATTATTATATTTATATGATATTTTAAATAATTTAAATGATTGAATTATGGTGGTTTGAATTGTGGTGATGTATTTGAAATTATTATATTTATGGATTGGTGGAATGATATGGATGATTTTTTTATTTTAAATGGATATTTTAATTTATGGATATTTTAATTTATAGATATTTTAAATGGATATTTTAATTTTATGGATATTTTAAATGATGGAACGATGGAACGAGGATGATGGAATTAAGAGCTTAGCATATGGTCATTATAAAATTTAAATTAGCGCACGGGAAGTTAGCGCGCGAGAATTGCACTCGGTAGGCCTGGGTTCGATTCCCGCCACTGACGCGGAGTAAGATCACGTTAAGCATATGGGTCGATAAGTCCTTCCGAGAGGTTGGTGGCAGGGGAAGGAGGGTACGGTCTCTGTGGATGCCTCCCCCACTGGGTTCCGGTCCAAATTGGGTGAATAAAAAGAAAGTTATGGAGATTGTCGCGGAGGACGTGGTAGCCCAGTGGTTAGCGCGTGGGAATTGCACTCGGTAGGTTCGGGTTCAATTACCGCCACTGCCAAAACTGCTGCCGTGTTCACGCGGAGTACGATCACGTTAAACATGTGGGTACGTAAGTCCTTCCCGGAGGTTGGTGGTAGACTAAGGAGGGTACGGTCCCTGTGAATGACTCTCCCACTGGGTTCCGGTCTAAATTGGGTGAATAAAAAGAAGGTTCTGGAGATTGTCGCAGAGGGCGCGGTAGCCCAGTGGTTAGCGCACGGGAATTGCACTCAGCAGGTCCGGGTTCGATTCCCGTCATTGCCAAAACTGCCGCCGTGTTCAGGCGGAGTACGATCACGTTAAACATGTGGGACCGTAAGTCCTTTCGAGAGGTTGGTGGTAGGGGAAGGAGGGTACGGTCCCTGTGGATGCCTCCCCCACTGAGTTCCGGTCTAAATTGTGTGGCACTTCCTGGCCGTCCAAACAGTAACCTTACACCTTACTGGTAGGTCGCTCCAGCGAGTGTGCCACGGTTAGAATTTGCCACGGTCAGAATTTTCAAGGGTAGCGAACAGGCTGGTCGCCAAAGGCGGCTAGTAATACATAAAATACAAAAAGGTAACACATCCCCCCCCCCTGCCCTTGTTTTTACCTAGGGCCCACAGCTCGACTTAGTACCCGGGCCCAAAATTGATTGTGGGGGGCCTGCTTCAAAGACCTATAGTTTATTTTTTTATGTCTTGGAACGTCAAAAAATGGTATGTACATTTCATCACCAGTTATGATTTTAGAAATAATGCGGTGTCCATCATTAAGTAATTTTATGGTTTCTTTACTGATTTTGACAAGCTCTGCTTTCTGGTGTTCTGTTAAATTATGGTGAACCCAACTACAAACTAATTTTTTCATATGTAATTCTTCATGAATAATTTTATGTATAGCTGCAGATCCAATGTTAAGTTCCTTCTGTATCATTTGGTAGGTATAGTGATTATCATCGATTAACATTTTTCAAATGGCCGACACATTTTCTGGGACTACAGCTGACAAAGGTCTTCCTGTATGTTCACCACTGCTGGTTTGGGATCATCTTCAAAGACTCATACTTTACTTTCTTGACATTTACTTTCTTCATCTAGGAGAGAATTTCGACCTCTTCTAAACTCTGTAAGCCATCTGAATACAGTGGCATGAGATGGAACATCATTTCTACATGTTAATTGTAGACATTGAAGACATTCTTCTGGATTTAGCCCCACTTTAAAATCATAGCTCGATAATACTCTCGCATCAACTCCATTTTCTTTTCTTTCAAAATTTATTCTGCGATAGCTAAATTGTAATTGTTGCCACAAATGATCGTTTGCAGAGATAAAAGAGTTCAAATTTAAATATCCGACCAATAATTTTTTTTTAGCACAAATCGTCTGTCCCGTATCTAAAATTTCAGTGTGACCCTTGTATTTGGGAATGTACCTAAAATTACAAAAATATTGAAATATGGAAAATTTCTAATAAATCCTAATTGACAAATAATTTAATCTAATTTTAAAATCAGATAAAATGTTGTAATAAAAAAAAATGCTTAAGAAATTAAAAAAGAAAAAATGCATTATAAAGAAAAAAATATAAAGTTGGAGAAAATTTAAAAAAGACAACCTGGGGGTGACAACATTTCTTCAAGTGATTTAAGCATTTGAGAACAATAATATTTTGCATTGGATTATCTGCATGAAAAATTATCCAAAAGCCCAGAAAAACATTATTTAAGCAATGTTAATAAGGAAGATCAATCATGTATAAAGCATTGATTATGAAACACTTTCCAACTGAAATGCAATCCGATGAATGTATCGCATTTCTAAAATGCGATACATTCAGCGGTGATATTTTTGTAATTATCACAGAACTACATTAATTTATTTTACTTGAAAACTTGAAACTTCATTGAAAAAAAAAATTAACTTTATTCAAATGACGTCATTGAAATATAAATTGTCTGGATCTCTACGTAAAAGCAGTGAATATTTCATTCATACACTTTTATTCCAGACTCCAGAGTAGGCTTTGGGAAATTGGTAAAATCTAGCCCGACCTCGAGGACGGCTATTGAAATTTTTTTACCCGTCCTCGAAAATTTTTATCCATCCTTCTAAGAATTTTTTTTCACATTATACCCAGGTAACACACATATGGTATTATAACCGTTGATAAACCGTTTATACGTTATATTTTCGTATGTGTTATACGATAAACGGTAATACATCGGTTATAATACCGTTATGAGTAAACGGTATATAAAAATACCGTATATCATACGTATGAATGACCGTGTATGAACATACCGTATGTAGAAATACCGTTTTAAATACGTATGTATTACTGTTTATTTTACATTAAAATAACCGTTTTTATTACATTAAAAATACCAATTTATCATACGTAAAAATAACCATTAACGCTCCCCTCTTGCTCAAATCCTCTTTCAGCTTTGTTCTCGAACCCTTTTCCCAAAGGCATTTTTATGTATTACCGTTTAAAATACATTATAAATACCGTTTATCATACGTTATAAATACCGTTTATATTACATTAAAATTACCATTTTTCATACGTAAAAATAACCATTAACGCTCCCCCTTTGCTCAAATCCTCTTTCAGCTTTGTTCTCGAACCCTTTTCCCCAAGGCATTTTCATGTATCCCTTCTTGTTTATCTTCACCCTCCCAAGTTCTAACCCCGCCGTGACGTCACGCAGTTCTGGAAGCTTCCAGAACGGACTCATTTCTACCTCAGGGGACGAAGCCATAAGCTTCGTGTATCTGGCAACACTGACTACAGTCATTACTTCCCATTCCCGCCATGTTTGTAGGTTGGTATCTTGAACTTGATTTTCCCGTGTTAGGTTAGTGTTAGGTTAACATGTTGCTTAATTTATATAACTTATTTAATTATATTTAGCTTTAACTTTTATTTTATTTTATATATCTTCCTAGCTTTGTTGTATGTATGCACATATTGCTTTAAAAGCAAACGGGAAAAGTGCATGTTTTCAGCATCGTGGGATGTGCATCCATGCTCGCATTTAATACTATCTAAGCGGAGATTAAATGAAAACGTGGTCCGAGATTGCATTTGTTGTCATGCATGCATGTTTATTTCAAATATTGTAAAATCAGAAATTATTCTTTTACATGTTTTTATGTATTTTAAACTTAAAGATGGTATAACTTAAATTTTAAACTTAACTTAGATTTTAAACTTAAAGATGGTAATAGGCTGCAACCTGAAAATGCAGAACGCTTAATTTTCCTGTACCGTAACTTACCTCTAACTTTGATTACAAAGAATAATTAGTTTGTTTTTAAACAATATTTCATATGGTGTAAAACTTAAGAAATTAAAATACTGCCAAATTGAATATTCATCCAAGGGTCATTCCGAGTCAAATCAACCAATGATCTGAACCTTGACATCATGGAAAATGATAATTTTTGGTACAATAGTAGTACCAGTGAAGCTGACAAAAACTGTAAATATTAGATTTTTTGGGCTCTTAGTTTTCAGTTATTGACTTTCTTAAAAGCGAAATTTGGCAAAAAAAAAAAGTATTTGACCTAGAGATCTCAAATTGGTGTCATTTTTTTTTTCTTTTAATGGGTCTTAATTTGATATGACTATGCTATTCTCTAAAAACAATTTCTCTTTTAGTTTGTAATTATTTTAGAAACTCCAATTTTAAAAAAGAGTTAAATACCATAATCATGTTGTATATCAAATTAAGGTCCATCGAAAACAAAAGACTGCACTAATTTGAACTCTCTTGGTCAAATAGTTTTTGATCTACCACTGTTTAAAGATTTCAAAACTTTACCAGATTTGGCTTTTTTTAAAAAGTGAATAACTGAAAATCTAAAAGCGCAAAATATATGAAATTTTACGGTGTTTTTAAACTTTACTGGTACTATCACTGTACCAAAAATGATCAATTTTTTAGATATCAAGGTTCAAACCATTAAGTGATTTGACACAAAATGACATGCATTTAGTACATAACTCATTAGCCAGTTTTTTCATACATTCAGCCCACATATGTACTCAATTTTTACAATTTGCTACACACTTAATATTCAGGATGGCCACTCAACCGGGAAAAGTCAGGGAATTTTGTGAAAATTCTGTTTTTTTGTTTTTTTTTAATACTAGTTGTCCTTATAAAAACAGGACTGCCCAATTTGTATGCCATTTTCGAAAAATTTCGCCAAGTATTATGCTGTACTCGTAACTTCTAAATAAAGGCTGCCATGTGTCCATTTGATTCCGTATAAAAACAAAAATGCAGAGTTTGTGCTCCATTTTGGACAACTGTTGCCAAGAATATTATATACATTTTACAATATTTTTTCTATTTTAATGACATTCTTTTGACATTGCTGAATTGACATTAATTATTCAATGGCTGTGGCTTGTTACAGTGTAGTTTTTGCATATCTTTAATGTCTGTCATTGTGAACAATTTGCAATGCCCATATTTAAGGACATCAGTTTAGACTATTTCTTTTTATTTCTTCAGTGAAAAAAAACATTAAATTCTTTTAAATATTTCAGTAGTTCAATTTTGCTGCATTTACATGTATTTTTTATTAAAAATGTCAAAATTTATTTGTAAAAACAAAAAATGTGTATTTTTTTCTCCTGATTTAATATAACTTTTTTTTAATAGTGGAGTAATTGTTAAGATTCTTTAATCAAATTTGTAACTAAATAGGGATGTGCACGCATTTTATGTTAAAATTACTGGTCTGGAATTTCTTTTCAATTCACCTGGAAAAGTCAGGGAATTTCAATGTGTCTGAAGAGTGGCCACCCTGATATTTCACATGCCACTCAATTTAATTTTATATTTACAATTATAATTACAAAACGTTCAAGAACTTTTAAAATAAGTTCTTCTCCAAACTGAGTGAAGATAATTTCATTTCTTCCTTGCTCAAGAGTACAAACTCTCCCAGTTGCAGTAACAGGCTCTACTTTTTGCAAAATGGTCTCACCTGGCACATTCAATACGTCACTCGGTTGAGGATGAAAGTAAGAAAAGGTCCCTTAGGATGTAGGAAGCTTACTTTATAGTCGCTCGTAACATTATTCTTCTCAAGAATACATGCAAGACACAAAGATCCTTTATAGACTATATAGTGCCAAATCCAGATTCAATTTTTACTAAATTAGTTGGTGTAATATAGTCGAATGCTGTCACACGTTCAGTAAACCGGTGTTCACTACAGTAATAATGCTTAACAAGAAGCCAATTTTCAGAAATTGGGTAAAAAGAATGAAGTTTTTGAGTACAGCACAGTTGATGAGTATGAAGAAGTTAAAGAAATACTGTCGCCACAGTTGAATGACTTTAAGGCAATCATGGGTACTCAAAAACTTCATTCTTTCTACCCAATTTCTGAAAATATACTTCATGTTAAGCATAATTACTGTAGTGAACACCAATTTACTGAACGTGTGACAGCATTAGACTATATTACACCAACTAATTAAGCAAAAATTGAATCTGGATTTGTCACTATACTCTATAAAGGATCTTGGTAGCTTGCATGTATTCTTGAAAAGACGAGCGACTATATAGTTAGCTTCCTACATCCTAAAGGACCTTCTCCTTCTTTCTTTTATCCTCAACCAAGTGACGTATTGAATATTTGAATGTGCTAGGTGAGACCATTTCGCAAAAAGTAGAGCCTGATACTGCAACTGGGAGAGTTTGTACTCTTGAGCAAGGAAGAGATGAAATTGTCTTCACTTGTTTGGAGAAGTACTTATTTTAAAAGTTCTTGAAAAGTAACGTTTTGTAACTGATTGTAAATACAAAATTAAATTTTGAGTGACATATGTGAAATATTAAGTGTGTAGCAAATTGTTAAAATTGAAAAGAACATATGTGGGCTGAATGTTTGAAACAACTGGTTAATGAGTTAGTATATGTTATTCCGTGTCAAATCAATTAATGGTTTGAACCTTGATACCTCAGAAATCGATCATTTTTGGTACAGTGATAGTACCAGTAAAGTTTACAAAAACTGTAAAATTTCAGATTTTGGGGGCTTTTAGATTTTCAGTTATTTACTTTTATTAAAGACATTAAGGGACTATTTGTGTGCCAAATTTCATAGTCGGTCGTTAAGGGGTTCCTATGGAAATTAAATTTTTTGTAATTTAGCTAATTTCACTTATAGTTTAATACAAAAAAAAATAATTTTCATAGGAACCCATTGGCTTCCCATTATGAAACTTGGCATATAAGTAGTCCATAAAGCATATATTTTTTTTTCAAAAAAATTAAAAGGGGTGTTTTTGAGATTTAAAAAAAAAAATTTTGAAGCTTTTCAAAAAATTCAAATTTGAAATAGCATAGTCATGTTATATATCAAATTAAGACTCATTAAAAGCAAAAGAAAATAACACTAATTTAAGCTCTCTAGGTTAAATAGTAAGTCTCATTTATAAGCATTTAAAAAACAATATTTCGGTATAATTTTTTTAAATACATGATTTGGAAGAATTAAAAAAATATATATACTAGGAAGAAATTTTAAAATAATATGCTACTTAGGACAAATTTAAAAAAAAAGTTGATACTGGGGTGAAATGTTAAAAAACACAATACTAAATTAAAATAATTTGATACTTTTAAGAAAATAAGAAAAAATACCTGGAAGAAGTTAAAAAAGCCTTATACTTAAAAGAAAATAAACATGATACGTACAAGAAATAAAAACACAATTCTGGAATTTTTTTTAAAAACATTAAACACAATATTAATCCACAGAAGACTGCTTTAGTTGCGTTTACAAAGAAACGCATACTTAATCTTGGGAATATTTGCTTCTTTGGGCAGAAGCTTATTTGCTCCAAGGAGGTTATATTCTTAGGAATTTACTTTGACAAGGAACTCAATTGGAAGAAACACTTGGACTACTGCACGACTAAAGCCAGAAGAATCTTCTGGTCTTGTAGGAATGCTATTGGGAAAACCTGGGGCTTAAATCCCAGAGCTATCCATTGGATTTACTCGATGATAGTCTGTCCTATCATCTCCTATGGATCCATTGTTTGGTGGTCCAGAATTAGAAGTGAAACTGCTAAACTCGATATAGTTAAGCTTCAAAGGATGGTGTGCATTGCAATATCTGGATGCATGAAAACCACTCCTACTGCAACGCTTGAACTTTTACTTGGTTTGCATCCGCTTTATATGCGTATTGAAGCAGAGGCACTTATCTGCATGAACAGACTCAAATATCTGAAATACTGGAAAGATTACTCAAGGTATCTATCTTGGGGCGAACTTAACAGTAAGGTTGCTAGTCATCCTTATTTCTGTATGCCACCTGATGGCATCCATGTCAAATTTACGTTTGACAAGCCTTATGAAATTCTTGTCCCCTCGCGGGATGATTGGAAGAGGACTCCAACCTACAACAAACTGAAATGTTTTGTATGGTACACGGATGGCTCGAAGATTGGCACAAGTACTGGTGCTGGTGTCTGTTGCCCTAATGATGGCACTGAGCTATCTTATCCGCTTGGCAATTTTGCTACTGTCTTTCAGGCTGAAGTATTTGCCATTCTTATGTGTTGTAGAATTTGCTATGACAGAAAGTATGAGAATAGCCAGATTTTCATTTGTTCTGACAGTCAGGCTGCTCTTATGGCTCTGGGGAAATTCACTGTGACGTCTTCCCTTGTCTGGGAATGTTATAATGCTCTCTGTAAAATTGCTAGTAATAATAGTGTCATTCTGTACTGGGTGCCTGGTCATTCGGGCATTCCTGACAATGAATTGGCAGATGAACTTGCTAGGAAAGGCTCTAGTACTCCTTTTGTGGGCCCTGAGCCGGCCTTGGGTATTCCCAATGACCTTGTCAGAAGAATTGTCTATGACATCTTCAGGAAGCTTCAATGTAAGAACTGGCGTGACACTAAGGGACAAAGGCAAGCGAAAATCCTCAACTGCAATTGCCCTAGTACACGTCAAAAGGAACTTTTCAGGCTCAGTAGAACTGGCATCAGGAGAGCTGTTGGGCTCCTTACTGGGCACTGCACCCTCAAGAGACATCTTAATATTATGGGTGTCTCCAAGGATTCGCTTTGCAGAGGCTGCAATTACAGCGAAGAAACTGCAGCTCACATTCTATGTGAATGTGAGGCCTACTCTGCTCACAGATTCGAACACATTGGTCGTCATGTGATTGAACCCTGGGAGCTGAACGACATACCTGTCAAGTGCCTGCTTATTTTCGCATCGGCTACTGGTCTCTTTTCTTAGGGATCTTCATTTTCTTTTTGGGGTAGTACAATAGACCTCTGGTCGATGTGCTGGGCTCTTTTGGAGCCACCCACCTTCATTTCATTCATTCATTCATTCAAGCACTTGTTAGGTCAAGCAGAGATGACAACCAGTTAATGAAGATTTCAGTAGTGAAGAAGAAAAATATCAGTAGTCAGGTTAAGAAATGAAATATATATATGCTCACATAATACAAAAATGCTTACACATAAAATTATTTAAGCATATGTATAATTATGCATTAATATATACAGGGTGTCCCAGAAACATCGACCTTGGCTTTTATTCCTTAAATATTGATCTTAGACATATATAGGGTAAGTTCGGGTAAGTTAATGAACTTAAGCAATACTTACGTTTAAGTTATTACAGCTTGCATTTAGAGCTGCAGTTTTTTCTGTATTTAGTACACTATTAGCTAGCTTTAACCACAAATTATTAGATTATTTTTAAACAACAAGAAAAATGAACAAATAAACTTTATTGCATGAGGGTCAGTTTCATCATCTTACCCCTCACTGTCAAGTAAGATGACTTTTAAGGTGGGGTAAGATGACGAACAATTTGTGGCAGCAGACGACTTTGCTCCTACCAAAGACATCGATCGAAAATTCTAGGAATCAGTACCCGAATTATAAGTTCAGAGTCGAAGCTAGCTTTTGCTCTAACCTTATAATGTCGGTCTTGTAAGCACGGGGTCCTGAGTTCGTTCATGGCTCGGGACTAGCAACATCAATTCCTACAATGATGACCCTGGACATACAAGTACGCAACCTTCTCTCCTCTCAACAAGAGATGGCAGCACCACACTGAGCCAGAGGTGCTGATCACTCCCTCCCTGGTTGACCACGATTGACGTCATGCCTGAGGTACGACACGCCTCCTGGCTATTCAGCCCTCGACTGAGTTTTGGATGGGGACACGCAGGGGTTTTCTGGGTGGTCCCCTCCTTGCCAAAATTCGACCGGGCTTCTCATCAGGGGGTGGGGTGTGTGGCAGCAGACGACTCTGCTCCTGCCAAAGACATCGATCAAAGATTCTAGGAATCAGTACCCGAATTATAAGTTCGGAGTCGAAGCTAGCTTTTGCTATAACCTTATAATGTCAGACAGTCTTGTAAGCAAAGAGTCCCGAGTTCGGGCATGGCTCGAGACTAGCAACATCAATTCCTACAAATTAAATTATACAAAAATGGAAGTTAATTTAGGGATTTTTTTCAGGTATTTCAAGCCATACAAAAATCACATATATAATGCTTAATCTTAGCTTCTTTTGGATCGATATCAGAGCATTAGGAATTTGCCCATTCTCTGCAGAGAGAGCACTAAAACCATAGTTCATATTTACCATACTCAGAACAAATAATGCATTCTCACTCTTCATTAGAGAGATTGTCGTCACTTTCTTGATAATCAATGTGAATAGATGAGTCGGATGATGTTTCATCTAGATCTTTTTTGAAAGCTTTTTAGATTTCTTGCTCACTGGGAATTTAAGTTTAATGCCTGATTTTCTTTGCTTATTAATATCTTCCTTACTTTTTGTATTTTTTTCTTTTTCATTTCTCTTTTTTCCTTTCCTCTTTTTCTATCTTCTAGAACTTTTTTAACAGGAGAACTTGTAATATGGAAAGAAGGCAATTTTTTTTCTTTGTTTACGCTGTTGTGGAGTTGCACGAGGCAGAAGAGGCAAACCTGGTGTTCTCTGCATTTCTTTAGCAGCAGCAGGAGTGGATGATGTTCCAACTATGGGAGATGGTGGCATTGATGTGGTGGAAATAACTTGTGAATTCGTAGAGGGCAGAGGAGGAAAACTTGATGTTCTCTGCATTTCTTCAGCAGCAGCAGGAGTGGATGATTTTCCAACTATGGCAGATATTGGCATTGGTGTGGTGGAAATAACTTGTGAATTTGTGGCCTCATCACCTCTTTCATAGCATCTTCACACCAATTTTGTCGGTTAGTCTTTCTGTTGTACGGTTTTACCATCTCTGAAATATACAAAAAGTATTCATAATTTGTCTATTAGCCCACTTATTTTGAAAGAAAAAAGTTTCTTAAATTTCGGGTAAGATGACGAATTCGCCATCTTGCCTGAACTATGAGTTCGTCATCTTACCCGAAAGAGCCTTCTCCATCAGATGACTTCAAATAAAAGTATCAATAAATTTATCAAAAAGAAGCTATTTTACCACAATTTACCAAAAATTTGAACTTATTGATAAAGCAATTCCAGAATATTAATTTTAATGCCGGTTTAAAACCAATTTTAAATACTTGAAAAATTATAGCAAAACGTACCTGTAGCTTCTTTGTTCCATGTCATCAAAACAATGCAGTCGACTCTTCTCACATTCACGATGGATGCTTGGGGGATATTCTGAAGCTCTTACTTGTTGATGAGTGCTGCCAGTTGCAGGGTTACAAAGAAACCTCGATTTCATCATCTTACCTGCTTCGTCAACTTAACCGAATCTCCAATAATAAATTACAAAGTTGCGTAAAAAAAGGTACAGAATTTTATGAAATTGATAAACATTTTCAGGGGATTAAATTTGAAGAAATACAAAATTTACATTTTTATACGGCCCTCCGTATAAAAACATTTCCAATGGGTAAGATGTGCCCCATACACTAATAAGGTGATGTACAAAATTTCAGCATTTTATCATAAAAAGTCCCAGCGATATGTTTAAACAAAGTTGGTGATGGATTAGTCACAAATTAAAATGTAAATATTTACAGCAAGAGTGCAAATGATGCAATACAGAAATGCATCATAGGCAAATAAAATCTGCCTCTTATCTTTAGATTTATTTACAATTTTTAAAAAATATGCTTCCTAAAAATACTTTAAAATTTTACATGATTAATCATAGAATAAAACTTAAAGCGTGGCATGAGCAGTCCTGAAGTATTAAACATTTCTGCTACATTTTAAGAGTGTAATAAGCCTGTACTGACATGTCGCAATACAGCAATGAAGAACCTTTTGAAATGCTTATGCTGTACAGTTTATGCAATCGCAATGCTAATGAAACTGTATGGAAATATCAACTTACTTTTCCTAATTTTCGACATCCTTCTGGGAGATTTATTTCCCGATTGGTGCAACAAGTGTGTGAAAGAGGAAGCATACATCGTGTAGGTGAACTAAGTAGGCCCAGACTTCACTCAACTGATGTAGAAATTGATATTTTGGCTTACTTTTGCAGTCATCCCCATAGTAGTATTCATACTGCTGCTTCAGAAATGAACGTACCATGTGCAACAGTGTGGAGAATACTGAGACTGAATAAATGGCATCCGTTTAACATTCATGGTGTGCAAGGACAGAAGCCAACAAATTATCAACATCATCTAGATTTTTGTAATTGGGCTCTAAATCAGGAAGATGCAAATTCCTCTTTCCTGAAAAACATAATTTGGACTGAAGAATGCTGTTTTAAACAAGATGGATGCACAAAACATCAAAATGAGCACTTCTGGTCTGACACAAATCCATTCGTGGTACGTGATACAAATAATCAGAAACAATTTTCCGTGAATGTATGGTGTAGTATTTTTAGAAACCATTTGCTTGGACCCATACTGTATGATGGTACGTTGATGGGTGGCAGATATGTTAATGAGATTCTGAATGCGGTTATTCCTGATTTAATGGATGAACTGCCCCTAACAGTACTTCCACATGTATGGTCTCAACAACAGGACAGATCTCCAGCTCACCATAGTATAGTTGTGAAACACTGGTTAAATAACCAGTTTCCAGACGAGTGGATTGGCCTGCATGGGCCAGTCGAATTTCCCTTTAGATCGCCTGATTTAATGCCTATGGATTTTTATTCATGGAGTCGTTTACGCACAACTGTTTATCTGTCACCTCCCTTAAATAAACCAAAGTTGCAACAACGCATTCAAGATGGTTGTCATGACATCACCGAACAAGAACTTGATCGAGTGCACAGAAGTATTATCAGGCGAATGCAACTCTGTATTGGCATGGATGGAAAACATTTTGAACAAGCTTTGTAATTTTTTTATAAAGTTATTATTGCTATACAGTGTGGATACTTTTGTACCAATAAATAGCAAAATTATTATGTATTTATGTAATCATTGTTTTCTTTCGTAATTTGTGTATGACCCCTGAAACGCGATCTGTCGACATGATTTTTCCCCTCTGAGAACCCATCATATCGATGCATCGAAAAGTAGTTTAAGCCAGCATTTTGGTCTTTTCATATCTCTGGGACTTTTTATGATAAAATGCTGAAATTTTGTACATCACCTTATTAGTATATGGGGCACATTTTACTCATTGGAAATGTTTTTGTACAGGGGCCGTATAAAAATTTAAATTTTGTATTTCTTCAAATTTAATCCCCTGAAAATTTTTATCAATTTCATAAAATTCTGTACCTTCTTTTATGCAACTTTGTAATTTATTATATATGTCTAAAATCAATATTTAAGAAATAAAAGCCGAGGTCAATGTTTTTAGGTTGAGAAAACCCTGTATACAGGATATCCAGTGCTATCAGTGCCCAATGGCTATTTCCTCAACCGTTAGTCCCAGAGATATACTTCCAATTGCAAAAATGTTTTAACTTTTAAAATCTATTATCTTAGAAACAGTTTAAATCAATAAATATATTTCTGAAAGAAATACGAAATGTAAATTTTTATACGGTCCTACCAATTATATTTAGGAAAATCATCCTCATTCAATTTCATGCAAAATAAAAAAAAAATCTTTCTTTTACAACCAAAATTCACTAAGTTACGAAGCATTAAACTTTATTAAGTCGCTTTTCCATGCATAAAAATGTCCCGTTTCAGGCAACCAACCAATCAGGGACCATATTGACCATTTCTGCAGGCAACCAACTAATCAGGGGCTGTATTGAATATTTCTCAGCACAAAAAGTGCTCCAACTTTAAACAGCTATAAGTCAGTCAATTTTGGTCATAAAAGGATGATTTTTTTTTCTTATTTTGCATAAAATTGTATGAGGATGATTTTCTTAAATGTAATTGGTAGGACAGGGGGGCTGTATAAAAATTTATATTTCGTATTTCTTTCAGAAATGTATTTATTGATTTAAACTGTTTCTAAGATAATAGATTTTAAAATTTAAAACACTTTTGCAATTGGAAGTGTATCTCTGTGACTAATGGTTGAGGAAATAGCCATTGGGTACAGATAACACTGGACACCCTGTATATACACTCTTTTGCAAAAAAAAAAAAAAAAAAAAAAAACGAAGCACCCATAATAAAAAAAATCAATCCGATCGTTTCAAATTTTCGCCTGCAAATTCCTTTACACCAAGTATGCAAATGATTAAATTTACAAAGCCAATGAGTGTTAACTACGGCCATAGCAGGTACGGTTCATACCTAGTTTTCAGAATAAAATTGCCAGTGTTTATCCTGTTGCTTTCAGCAAACTTCCTATGTTGAAGTTCAAATAAATGCAGAAGTTTTTCCATAACAGTGCAGTAATCAGAGCATAATTTACTTTTCTGTGCAAGAATAAATAAAGTTTAGGATATGACAAGTGTTTAATTTAATATTACTATTTTATTTGTTTCATGCATTATAAATAAAAAATATACTTTAGAATAACTTAATATAATAAAATACATTTATAATTTCAAAACCAGATTTATTTTAAAACAGAAAACTATCTTTCGATTTATAGTATATTTACAGAGTAAGGAGAAAGGGTATGTAAATTGTTAAATATAAGAATAATCTTATTACTAAAAGAGTTAACGTTTATACTATTTTGTAAATTATATAACACATTTAAAACATTAACATAGAAAAATATATTTGTAAACTTTCGGAATTACAAATTGAATTACGCAATCACACTGTATATATGAAAATAACTAAAAAATTATAATAACTAACCAGAATAGAAAAATATGTTAGTTTAGTCAATCTATTATGCAATAACTACAGAACAGAGACGGATGGAAAAATATACCAATCAATGCTTGTCTATGTGATACCAACTGAATTACACAATCTCACTACTTATGGAAAATTAATTAAAAAATAAACTTTAATAATTAACCAAAATGTGAAAATAAGCTAATTTAGTCTATCTAATGAATAATATTTAAAGAATGTTGAAGGATGGAAAAGGATATTGTTGTGATAAACATGCTGCATGGACCAATTTGAATAGAGTAATTAGAAAATTAATAGTAATTGTTTTAAGAGCTTAATGAAAATATTATAAATCAATTACTCCATTCAAATCAAGATCCCTGCAACGAATTTTCACGGGTCGGATTCTCATGTCAATCAATTAAATCTTAACATGGCCCAATAAACAATTAATTAAAATTATAAATTTCGTATAGTGGTATTATCCAGGTATTGACATGAGAACCTTAAATAAAATGATAATGTAAAATGAATTATAGTCATGCATAATAAATACAATCACTATTTTTAAAGTACAAAAAAAAATATGAATTTTATTAGTTACTAGCCGCCTTTGGCGACCAGCCTGTTCGCTACCCTTGAAAATTCTGACCGTGGCAAACTCGTTGGCGCGACCTACCAGAAAGGTGTAAGGTAACTGCTTGGAAGGCCAGGAAGTGCCACACAATTTAGACCGGAACCCAATGGGGGAGGCATCCAAAGAGACCATACCCTCCTTCCCCTACCACAAACCTCTCGGAAGGACTTGCAGTCCCACACGTTTAACGTGATCGTACTCCGCGTGAACACGGCTGCAGTTTTGGCAATGGCGGGAATCGAAACCGGGCCTACCGAGTGAAATTCCCGCGCGCTAACCACTGGGCTACCGTGCCATCCGCGACAATCTCCATAACTTTATTTTTATTCGGCAATTTTGGGAATCGAACCCGGGCCTACCAAGTGCAAATCTCGCGCACTAACCACTGGGGTACTTCACCCTCCGCGATATTCTTCATAACTTATTTTTTATTCACCCAATTTAGACCGGAACCAAGTGGGAGAAGCATCCACAGGGACCGTACCCTTCTTCCCCTACCACCAACCTCTCGGAAGGACTTACAGACCCACATGTTTAACGTGATCGTACTCCGCGTAAACACGGCGGCAATTTTGGGAATCGAACCCGGGCCTACCGAGTGCAATTTCCACGCGCTAACCATTGGGCTACTTTGCCCTACGCGACAATCTCCATAACTTTCTTTTTATTCATCCAATTTAGACCGTACCCTCCTTCCAATACCACCAACTTCTCGGAAGGACTCACGGACCCACATGTTTAACGTGCTCGTACTCCGCGTAAACACGGCGACAATTTTGGGAATCGAACCCGGGCCTGGTAACTGGTTGGACGGCCAGGATGTGCCACCCAATTTAGACCGGAACCCAGTGGGGGAGGCATCCACAGGGAACGTACCCTCCTTCCCCTACCACCAACCTCTCGGAAAAACATACGGACCCATATGTTTAACGTGATCGTACTCCATGTCAGTGGCGGAAATCGAACCCGGGCCTACCGCGTGCAATTCCCGCGCGCTAACCACTGGGCTACTTCGCCCTCCGCGACAATCTCCATAACTTTCTTTTTATTCACCCAATTTAGACCGTACCCTCCTTCCCCTACCACCAACCTCTCGGAAGGACTCACGAACCCACATGTTTAACGTGATCGTACTCTGCGTGAACGTGGCGTAAGTTTTGGCAGTGGCGGGAATCGAACCCGGGCCTACTGAGTGCAATTGTCGGCGGCTATTGCTGTGTTAGCTGAGCGACTTGACTAGAAAAATTTGAAAGTCATTTGCAGATTTAGCAGTGTTTTGGCCATATCCATATCTGAAGTGCTGGTAAAGAAAATTTTGTAGCAGATGATATGCAGTAGTGATGTGTTTTCTCAAGAAAACAAGCTCGTTAAACACAAACACAATTTATTTGTTGTGAGATCCATTGCATCAGATGAAGTTACAAAATAAAACACTGTAACATTCGTTGCAAAGCAAAATTATATACAATGAGCTAGCAAGCTCATGAAAAAGGTTTTAAACAGTTTTTATGACTAGGCACACACTCTCAGTTACTATAACATCGGTAAGTAGAAAAAACAGCTACTGTACCACACATGCCGTGCACGTTAATGAAGCCACCATCATCAGGTCACACGTCATGGCTTTAGAAGTTAGACTACTCTCTACCGATCAAGGTCTGCCTTCCATACAAGGTCTTTCACCGTCGATCACCGTCTGATCGATCTGACTATACGTCGAGTCTTAAGTCTGCATAACTACAAGATCTTAAACTCTGAAAAGTCTCCCACGTCTACTACATGGTCAGTCAAGGTCTGTAAAGTCTCTGAATAACTGAGAATGTGTCCTATCATATATACACTGTGATGGGTACGCTCCGGAACACAACCGTTGACGGCAGCGCCCTCACTATATGCAAATCAGGATGCGCGCGCGGCGAGATGGCGATTTGCATGAATGGCATGTTCTGTTCCCGTCACGAGTCGTTCACGAGAACGGTAGAACCATTCTAAAAATGTAAACACGTTCTCGCGATAACGAGAATCGCGACGAAAACAGAACCAAGTTTCCAACAATCGGCCCCCTCATGCAAAACCCCAAATCTCGGCGCACGTGCTATCAATCAATGAAATTACTCTAAAAAAACATAACAGCAAAAATGTCAAGTTCTTTAGTATCCAGCAAACACATAAAGTATATATATTACTTTTCATGTTAAGCAAAAAAAATTTATCATTGAAAGAAAAATTTAGATATCATTGAAACACTAAGTTCCAAAAAATTTAATTTAAGTCAAAATTTAAGTTTCAAGAAATTTAAGTATAATAATTTAAATTTAACATTTAAGATTAAAAAAATTTTACTATAAATATCAAATTCAAGTTGTGTAGAAAATTTTATGTATAATTATTAAATTTAACATTTAAGATTAAAAAAAATTTCACTTTAAATATCAAATTCAATTATGTAGAAAATTTTATGTATAATTATTAAATTTAACATTTAAGATTAAAAAAAAATTTCACTTTAAATATCAAATTCAATTATGTAGAAAATTTTATGTATAATTATTAAATTTAACATTTAAGATTAAAAAATTTCACTTTAAATATCAAATTCAATTATGTAGAAAATTTTATGTATAATTATTAAATTTAACATTTAAGATTAAAAAATTTCACTATAAATATCAAATTCAATTATGTAGAAAATTTTATGTATAATTATTAAATTTAACATTTAAGATTAAAAAATTTCACTATAAATATCAAATTCAATTTGTGTAGAAAATTTCATGTATAACTATTAAATTTAACATTTAAGATTAAAAATTTACTATAAATATTAAATTCAATTATGGCTGTTCATTATCTCTGTCCAAGACCAGTATACATAATTAATACTAATAGCAATGACACAGATAATGAAAGATTTTTTTTTTCCTTTCTGTGTTGTATTCAAATTTAAATAAGTGGTTTGTCATCAATGAATCATAGCCAAGTGTATGATAACAAGGAGTAAACACACAAAATAATACACATAAGCATAACTGTCTTATGCGGGAATTGAAAACATGGATATATATATACATTCAGTGTAATGTGAAAAATTTTAGAAAGTTCATTGTAAACAATACACATATATATACTCTAGATACAATTATCTGCATCACAGAGGGAGGAGTAAAATATACGATATCCTAACCATATTTTGTAAAAGAAAGAAAAAAAAATTTAGAAGTTACAAATTTAATCATTTTTGTTTTTGGAAATTTGATTACAAAAATTTAATGCTAAAAATTCCTCAAACATTTGGCAAATCTTATTAATGTACTGCCTATGATGTATAAAAATTTTGTTATTGATTTCAGCAAATTCCACACCTAACAGTTTTTGGACCTTCCCTAGAGATTTGATATCAAATTCTCCCTTTAGCAAAGAAACTACATGATCAATATCACCTATTATTTCTATGTTGCTTGCCTCTGGCCTGGATTTGATATCCCTCTTTTCTCTGAAGTTAAACAAATTTTGGTCATAATGTATGTTAGCCTTAGCACAGAATTTTTTAACATCATTATGACTTCTCAGCCTATGTTTATCACCCCTCACTGAGTAGTAAACATCAGTTCGAGTTCCATCAGGCCTGGGTACAGCTTTCCTTTCCCAATCTATGTTTGAACAGGGGGTCAGATCGGAATCAGCAGGAGAGTCCTCTTCCTCACTAGTATGACTAGTGTCATGGCTCTCACCTGCTTCTTCCTCTGACTCACTATCCAAACATCCCGAACCTGAATCTGATGTTCGAGTAAAACCCGATTTCTTTTGGGTGAAGTTTCTAGGTCGAATGGGGTCCAGGACGCCTTCCGCTGCTTCCATCTCCTCAAAACGGACATTGCTTATTTCTAATATTTTTCCTTCTTTCACAAGAAGAATTCTATAGCCCCTGGTATTTTCCGCATATCCTACCATAACTCCCAGTTGAGCTCTTAGGTCTAGCTTCTTCCTAAGCTGTTTTGCTATACCAGCATAAGCCTTACATCCAAAAACTCTGAGATGGGATACAGCAGGCTTCTTCCCATAGTACAATTCGTGTGGAGTTTTAACTTTAAATTTATGGCAAATCCTGTTCTTTGTATAAGTAAAACATAGGATTGCCTCTGCCCACATTTTGTCACCAACTTTGCTTTGATTAAGCATTGCCTTGACACAATCTAACGCTGTCAGGTTGAATCTTTCAGATACCCCGTTTTGTTCGGGTGTATAAGTGTTAGATCGTTCATGCTTAATCCCTAACTTTTTCAAAAAAGCTTTAAATTGACCGTGACAAAATTCCATGCCGTTATCAGTACGGATGCACAAAATCTTTTTGCCTAATTGTCTCTCCTGACAAGCTTGAAAATCCTGAAAAACTTTGAACACATCTGATTTTTGTTTTAAAATAAAAACAAACACCTTGCGGCTAAAATCGTCTGTAATAGTCAAGAAGTATTTGTTTCCCCCCAATGAAGCTACAGGCATTGGACCACAAACGTCCATGTGCAGTAATTGCAAAGGTTCTGTAGATCTAATCCTGCCTATTGGTTTGTACGAAACTCTCTTAGATTTTGCAAGTTTGCAATGAATGCAATTTACTTTTGCATATTTTAATTTTGGGAGTCCGTTTGCCGCGGAAACTTTACTTGTTTGGTGCAAGTAGTCTGAGTTAATATGGCCATATCTTCTATGCCATAATTCAGTTTTGTTCAGAATTTCAACTGTTGAACCACTAATTTTATTTGACTTTGATTTTAAATCAGATTTGTTTTTCCTTTTATTCAAGTTAGGCCTAATTTTGTTTTGACTTTGACTATTTGTTGCAGGGGTTTTTCTAACCTGTTTAGAATTTTTGTCCCTATCCTGATCTCCTTTACGGCCCTCAACACTACTATTTAAACTTTTAGTTGAGTACTGTGGTTTTAAGAAATACAATCCTTCTTTACGTTTAGCGTAAAAGAAATTTTCTCCCTCAGGAGTCTTAAACCATAGAACACCTTTGGCTGCACTAAAAGAATAGCCCTGCTCTTCTAATACAGATGCGGCCAACAAGTTACGCCGTAATTTTGGTGAATACATAACATTTTGTAGCACAATATTATTTGTATGATCTTTAAATTTAACATACATGTTCACCGTTCCAATAGCCTCAACTGGGCTTTCCATATCACCCACTGCTAGCGACATAGATGTATCCTTACATTTATCAAATTTTGAAAACATTTTAACATCATTACAAAAGTGTCGCGTAGCAGCGGTGTCAATCACCCAGCTGAGCCTATTGTCAGGATTATCAACAATATTAGCTTCTACATTTATATTTGAAAATACTTCAATAATACTAGAGCTAGTCATCTTTTTCAATTTTGGGCATTGTGCCTTTACATGACCATTTTTATTACACATAAAACATGGTCCTATGACCTTAATAGACTTTTTAACTTTGGTGACATTTTTGCATTTAGCGCTAACATTTGAAAAATATACAGATGAATTGGAACTTACATTATTATTGTCATGATCCTTCCTCAACTGTCTAATCCTGCCCTCCTCCAAAGACAGTTCTTTCTGAATTTTATCCAATTTAAAATCAGTATCGCTCCAGCGATAAATGATTTGAATGATACTCTGGTACTGGTCTGGGAGATACCGGATGGCTTGGAATGCCACGTACACATCCTCCACGGGGTGATTCACGTTCTTGAGCTTGGTGACAGCTTTCCTTATCCTCGTACAGAATATGTCGATGGGCTCCTCGATTTCCGGGCGTAGACTGAAAAACTCGTCCAACAGATGAACTAAATTAGCGCGCGTTGGGGCCTCAAAATGCGCCTCCAACTTCTCCCACGCATCCGCCGGGCTGTCGTCGATGTCGAGCAGTTCTCTGTACTCCGCCGAGATATTTCGAAACAGGATGGAAAGTGCGCGGTCGCTACTGCGCATGTACTCCTCTCGCTCGTGGCGTGACGTAGATTCGTCGACTGGTAATGCAGTACGGTTGATGTGGCCGTAACATCCTTCTCCTTTCAGGATAAATGAAATTTCATTACGCCAGGTGACGTAATTGTCCCTGTTTAACGCTTCTATGCCGTTGCTCACCTCCATAGTCTTTAACTGTGACTAGAGTGCGTTGTTTACCTTTCTGCTTGATGCAAATGGCGCCGGTCGCGGCCCCCGTCGATGGAATTCACAACTCTTCACTGCTGCTTTATCACGGATAAAAGTTATGGCCTTGACATACTACGGCCCATAACCAAATGTCGGCGGCTATTGCTGTGTTAGCTGAGCGACTTGACTAGAAAAAATTTGAAAGTCATTTGCAGATTTAGCAGTGTTGGTCATATCCCTATCCGAAGTGCTGGTAGAAAATTTTTGTAGCAGATGATATGCAGTAGTGATGTGTTTTCTCAAGAAAACAAGCTCGTTAAACACAAACACAATTTATTTGTTGTGAGATCCATTGCATCAGATGAAGTTACAAAATAAAACACTGTAACATTCGTTGCAAAGCAAAATTATATACAATGAGCTAGCAAGCTCATGAAAAAGGTTTTAAACAGTTTTTATGACTAGGCACACACTCTCAGTTACTATAACATCGGTAAGTAGAAAAAACAGCTACTGTACCACACATGCCGTGCACGTTAATGAAGCCACCATCATCAGGTCACACGTCATGGCTTTAGAAGTTAGACTACTCTCTACCGATCAAGGTCTGCCTTCCATACAAGGTCTTTCACCGTCGATCACCGTCTGATCGATCTGACTATACGTCGAGTCTTAAGTCTGCATAACTACAAGATCTTAAACTCTGAAAAGTCTCCCACGTCTACTACATGGTCAGTCAAGGTCTGTAAAGTCTCTGAATAACTGAGAATGTGTCCTATCATATATACACTGTGATGGGTACGCTCCGGAACACAACCGTTGACGGCAGCGCCCTCACTATATGCAAATCAGGATGCGCGCGCGGCGAGATGGCGATTTGCATGAATGGCATGTTCTGTTCCCGTCACGAGTCGTTCACGAGAACGGTAGAACCATTCTAAAAATGTAAACACGTTCTCGCGATAACGAGAATCGCGACGAAAACAGAACCAAGTTTCCAACAGCAATTCCCGCGCGCTAACCACTGGGCTGCCGCGCCCTCCGCGACAATCTCCATAACTTTCTACATATTCACCCAATTTAGACGGGAACCCAGTCCGGGAGACATCCACAGGGGCCGTATCCTCCTTCCCCTACCACCAACCTCTCGGAAGGACTTACGGACCCACATATTTAACGTGATCGTATTCCACGTAAACACGGCGGCAGTTTTGGCAGTGGCGGGAATCGAACCCGGGCCTACCGCTAACTTCCCGCGCGCTAATTTGCAATTTAAAATGACCATATGCTTAATTCCATCATCCTCATTCCATTGTTTCATTGTTCTATCATTTAAAATATCCATAAAATTAAAATATCCATTTAAAATATCCAAAAGTTAAAATATACATTTAAAAAATCCAGATCGTCCCATCATTTAAAATATAAATATAATAATTTATATAGAGCAAAGGCGCTCTATTCAGAACCGTGACGTCACCTCCACCTTGACGTCCCCACCCACCACCTTCCCTGCTTCAGCGGGGGAGAAACGAACGGAACGCCGAGAAATTTAAAATCATGGCGTCTTTAAAATTGCCATCCTGAAGGCAATTTTCATTATTTCTGGACCACATTAGACTTGTAAGAATGCCAGATATTTCAGCTTTCTAAAAATGTAAATTATTAGTCGAAATTATGAGTACTTTTCACGATGCGAGAATTTAAAAACAAAAAATTGATTTTTTGAGCCAAAAGTGAGTTTTGTTTTAAAATCTTTAAAAAATATTAGAAATCGAAATTCAGATTTGAAATTGATATATTTTTACTCGAAACTCTCTGCTCTTTCCGATGGTGTAATTTATTTTTTTCTACGATGTCTGGATCGTGGAGAAAAAAGGGCAAAAAACGGTCGAAATCGCATAAAACATTAAATAAATAAAAAAATAATTAAAATTTTAAAAATCGGTTTTCATGTGTCCCCTTCCCTCCCCCCCAGGTCTCCGATTGCCAAATTTCGTAGCTCTCCGACGCGCGGTCGCGAAACGTATAGTGTATAAGACAGACAGACACACACACACACAGCCATTGCCTTTTATTATATAGACTAGCCGCCTTTGGCGACCAGCCTGTTCGCTACCCTTGAAAATTCTGACCGTGGCAAATTCTAACCGTGGCACACTCGCTGGCGCGACCTACCAGTAAAGTGTAAGGTAACTGTTTGGAGGGCCAGGAAGTGCCACCCAATTTAGACAGGAACTCAGTGGGGGAGGCATCCACAGGGACCGTACCCTCCTTCCCCTACCACCAACCTCTCGGAAGGACTTACGGTCCCGCATGTTTAACGTGATCGTACTCCGCCTGAACACGGCGGCAGTTTTGGCAATGGCGGGAATCGAACCCGGACCTACCTAGTGCAAATCCCGCGCGCTAACCACTGGGCTACCGCGCCCTCCGCGACAATCTCCATAACCTTCTTTTTATTCACCGAATTTAGACCGGAACCCAGTAGGGGAGGCATCCACAGGGTCCGTACCCTCCTTCCTCTACCAACAACCTCTCGGAAGGACTTACGGACCCACATGTTTAACGTGATCGTACTCAGCGTGAACACGGCAGCAGTTTTGTCAGTGGAGGGAATCGAACCCGGGCCTACCGAGTGAAATTCCCGCACGCTAACCACTGGGCTACCGCGACCTCCGCGACAATCTCCATAACTTTCTTTTTATTCACCCAATTTGGACCAGGACCCAGTGGGGGAGGCATCCACAGAGACCGTACCCTCCTTTCCCTGCCACCAACCTCTCGGAAGGAATTATCGACCCATATGTTTAAGGTGATCGTACTCCGCATCAGTGGCGGGAATCGAACCCAGGCCTACCGAGTGCAATTGTCTAGCCGCCTTTGGCGACCAGCCTGTTCGCTACCCTTGAAAATTCTGACCGTGGCAAACTCGTTGGCGCGACCTACCAGAAAGGTGTAAGGTAACTGCTTGGAAGGCCAGGAAGTGCCACACAATTTAGACCGGAACCCAATGGGGGAGGCATCCAAAGAGACCGTACCCTCCTTCCCCTACCACAAACCTCTCGGAAGGACTTGCAGTCCCACACGTTTAACGTGATCGTACTCCGCGTGAACACGGCTGCAGTTTTGGCAATGGCGGGAATCGAACCCGGGCCTACCGAGTGAAATTCCCGCGCGCTAACCACTGGGCTACCGTGCCATCCGCGACAATCTCCATAACTTTATTTTTATTCGGCAATTTTGGGAATCGAACCCGGGCCTACCAAGTGCAAATCCCGCGCACTAACCACTGGGGTACTTCACCCTCCGCGATATTCTTCATAACTTTATTTTTATTCACCCAATTTAGACCGGAACCAAGTGGGAGAAGCATCCACAGGGACCGTACCCTTCTTCCCCTACCACCAACCTCTCGGAAGGACTTACAGACCCACATGTTTAACGTGATCGTACTCCGCGTAAACACGGCGGCAATTTTGGGAATCGAACCCGGGCCTACCGAGTGCAATTTCCGCGTGCTAACCATTGGGCTACTTTGCCCTACGCGACAATCTCCATAACTTTCTTTTTATTCATCCAATTTAGACCGTACCCTCCTTCCAATACCACCAACTTCTCGGAAGGACTCACGGACCCACATGTTTAACGTGCTCGTACTCCGCGTAAACACGGCGGCAATTTTGGGAATCGAACCCGGGCCTGGTAACTGGTTGGACGGCCAGGATGTGCCACCCAATTTAGACCGGAACCCAGTGGGGGAGGCATCCACAGGGAACGTACCCTCCTTCCCCTACCACCAACCTCTCGGAAAAACATACGGACCCATATGTTTAACGTGATCGTACTCCATGTCAGTGGCGGAAATCGAACCCGGGCCTACCGCGTGCAATTCCCGCGCGCTAACCACTGGGCTACTTCGCCCTCCGCGACAATCTCCATAACTTTCTTTTTATTCACCCAATTTAGACCGTACCCTCCTTCCCCTACCACCAACCTCTCGGAAGGACTCACGAACCCACATGTTTAACGTGATCGTACTCTGCGTGAACGTGGCGTAAGTTTTGGCAGTGGCGGGAATCGAACCCGGGCCTACTGAGTGCAATTCCCGCGCGCTAACCACTGGGCTGCCGCGCCCTCCGCGACAATCTCCATAACTTTCTACATATTCACCCAATTTAGACGGGAACCCAGTGGGGGAGGCATCCACAGGGGCCGTATCCTCCTTCCCCCTACCACCAACCTCTCGGAAGGACTTACGGACCCACATATTTAACGTGATCGTATTCCGCGTAAACACGGCGGCAGTTTTGGCAGTGGCGGGAATCGAACCCGGGCCTACCGCTAACTTCCCGCGCGCTAATTTGCAATTTAAAATGACCATATGCTTAATGCCATCATCCTCATTCCATTGTTTCATTGTTCCATCATTTAAAATATCCATAAAATTAAAATATCCATTTAAAATATCCAAAAGTTAAAATATACATTTAAAAAATCCAGATCGCCCCATCATTTAAAATATAAATATAATAATTTATATAGAGCAAAGGCGCTCTATTTAGAACCGTGACGTCACCTCCACCTTGACGTCCCCACCCACCACCTTCCCTGCTTCAGCGAGGGAGAAACGAACGGAACGCCGAGCGGAACGGCGAGAAATTTAAAATCATGACGTCTTTAAAATTGCGATTCTGAAGGCAATTTTCATTATTTCTGGACCAGATCAGACTTGTAAGAATGCCAGATGTTTGACCTTTCTGAAAATGTAAATTATTAGTCGAAATTATGAGTACTTTTCACGATGCGAGAATTTAAAAACCAAAAATCGTTTTCTTGAGCCAAAAGTGACTTTTGTTTTAAAATCTTTAAAAAATATTAGAAATCGAAATGGAGATTTGAAATTGATATATTTTTACTCGCAATTGTCTGCTCTTTCCGATGGTGTGAGTTGTTTTTTTCTACGACGTCTGGATCGTGGAGAAAAAAGGGCAAAAAAAGGTCGAAATCGCATAAAACATTAAATAAATAAAAAAATAATTAGAATTTTGAAAATCGGTTTTCACGTGTCCCCTTCCCTCCCCCCCGGGTCTCCGATTGCCAAATTTCGTAGCTCTCCGACGCGCGGTCGCGAAACGTATAGTGTATAAGACAGACAGACGCACACACACACACACACACAGACATTGCCTTTTATTATTTACTAGCCGCCTTTGGCGGCCAGCCTGTTCGCTACCCTTGAAAATTCTGACCGTGGCACACTCGCTGGCGCGACCTTACCAGAAGGTGTAAGGTAACTGTTTGGACGGCCAGGAAGTGCCACCCAATTTAGACCGGAACTCAGTGGGGGAGACATCCACAGGGACCGTACCCTCCTTCCCCTACCACCAACCTTTCGGAAGGACTTACGATCCCACATGTTTAACGTGATCGTACTCCGCGTGAACGCGGCTGCAGTTTTGGCAGTGGCGGGAATCGAACCCGGGCCTACCCAGTGAAATTCCCGCGCGCTAACCACTGGTGTACTTCGCCCTCCGCGACATTTTCCATAACTTTCTTTTTATTCACCGAATTTAGACCGGACCCTCCTTCCCCTACCACAAACCTCTCGGAAGGACTTGCAGTCCCACACGTTTAACGTGATCGTACTCCGCGTGAACACGGCTGCAGTTTTGGCAATGGCGGGAATCGAACCCGGGCCTACCGAGTGAAATTCCCGCGCGCTAACCACTGGGCTACCGTGCCATCCGCGACAATCTCCATAACTTTATTTTTATTCGGCAATTTTGGGAATCGAACCCGGGCCTACCAAGTGCAAATCCCGCGCACTAACCACTGGGGTACTTCACCCTCCGCGATATTCTTCATAACTTTCTTTTTATTCACCCAATTTAGACCGGAACCAAGTGGGAGAAGCATCCACAGGGACCGTACCCTTCTTCCCCTACCACCAACCTCTCGGAAGGACTTACAGACCCACATGTTTAACGTGATCGTACTCCGCGTAAACACGGCGGCAATTTTGGGAATCGAACCCGGGCCTACCGAGTGCAATTTCCGCGTGCTAACCATTGGGCTACTTTGCCCTACGCGACAATCTCCATAACTTTCTTTTTATTCATCCAATTTAGACCGTACCCTCCTTCCAATACCACCAACTTCTCGGAAGGACTCACGGACCCACATGTTTAACGTGCTCGTACTCCGCGTAAACACGGCGGCAATTTTGGGAATCGAACCCGGGCCTGGTAACTGGTTGGACGGCCAGGATGTTCCACCCAATTTAGACCGGAACCCAGTGGGGGAGGCATCCACAGGGAACGTACCCTCCTTCCCCTACCACCAACCTCTCGGAAAAACATACGGACCCATATGTTTAACGTGATCGTACTCCATGTCAGTGGCGGAAATCGAACCCGGGCCTACCGCGTGCAATTCCCGCGCGCTAACCACTGGGCTACTTCGCCCTCCGCGACAATCTCCATAACTTTCTTTTTATTCACCCAATTTAGACCGTACCCTCCTTCCCCTACCACCAACCTCTCGGAAGGACTCACGAACCCACATGTTTAACGTGATCGTACTCTGCGTGAACGTGGCGTAAGTTTTGGCAGTGGCGGGAATCGAACCCGGGCCTACTGAGTGCAATTCCCGCGCGCTAACCACTGGGCTGCCGCGCCCTGCGCGACAATCTCCATAACTTTCTACATATTCACCCAATTTAGACGGGAACCCAGTGGGGGAGGCATCCACAGGGGCCGTATCCTCCTTCCCCCTACCACCAACCTCTCGGAAGGACTTACGGACCCACATATTTAACGTGATCGTATTCCGCGTAAACACGGCGGCAGTTTTGGCAGTGGCGGGAATCGAACCCGGGCCTACCGCTAACTTCCCGCGCGCTAATTTGCAATTTAAAATGACCATATGCTTAATTCCATCATCCTCATTCCATTGTTTCATTGTTCCATCATTTAAAATATCCATAAAATTAAAATATCCATTTAAAATATCCAAAAGTTAAAATATACATTTAAAAAATCCAGATCGTCCCATCATTTAAAATATAAATATAATAATTTATATAGAGCAAAGGCGCTCTATTTAGAACCGTGACGTCACCTCCACCTTGACGTCCCCACCCACCACCTTCCCTGCTTCAGCGAGGGAGAAACGAGCGGAACGGCGAGAAATTTAAAATCATGACGTCTTTAAAATTGCGATTCTGAAGGCAATTTTCATTATTTCTGGACCAGATTAGACTTGTAAGAATGCCAGATGTTTGACCTTTCTGAAAATGTAAATTATTAGTCGAAATTATGAGTACTTTTCACGATGCGAGAATTTAAAAACCAAAAATCGTTTTCTTGAGCCAAAAGTGACTTTTGTTTTAAAATCTTTAAAAAATATTAGAAATCGAAATGGAGATTTGAAATTGATATATTTTTACTCGCAATTGTCTGCTCTTTCCGATGGTGTGAGTTGTTTTTTTCTACGACGTCTGGATCGTGGAGAAAAAAGGGCAAAAAAAGGTCGAAATCGCATAAAACATTAAATAAATAAAAAAATAATTAGAATTTTGAAAATCGGTTTTCACGTGTCCCCTTCCCTCCCCCCCGGGTCTCCGATTGCCAAATTTCGTAGCTCTCCGACGCGCGGTCGCGAAACGTATAGTGTATAAGACAGACAGACGCACACACACACACACACACAGACATTGCCTTTTATTATTTAAGATAAAAAAATGTTCATTAGAAATTCTAAAGTAGATACTTAGGTAAGTTATTATTTAATCCAGAGGAGATAGATATATTTAAACTTGCTCAACAGCTTCACAAAGAATATACATAAATGTAACATATTGACAGATAGAGTGTTCTTAATAATTTAATAACATCAAAATATATAAAAAAAATAACTCACAGTTTCTGCTAAAAAACTCGTGTGCACAAAATTTAAAATTAAGAACTGATATAAAATATAATCAGCCTTGAATTAGCTTATAATGGTATTAACCATTTTACTTAGTCACTTCAGCCATACATCTTATGTGACAGCTATTATCTTATTGACTTATTCATTCTAACTGAATAACACACAAGAATATTCGTTGAAATAAAATCTTCAACCCAAAATTGGACATCTTAGCAACACTTTTATGTGCTATCTATGCATTATATGCATATGCATAAAGTTGGAATCACACTCCATTTTAGTGGATACAATATCTTCAGAACAAAGTGCAACTGAGCTACTAATTTTACTTTTGAGCACAACACTATTTGAATACCTTAAACACACCGACACTTCTCAATCTAAAATTACACCTCCCCTCTTCCTAGGGAAGGGGGAGAAAAGAAAGAGCTGCTTTCCGGCTCACATTCGCATGTTGCTATGTCCCAGTAACAGAAAAAAAATAATTAAGAACATGACTTCTTCCTTGAATTCTGATACAAACAGAGGAGACGTATCAATCAGCCATTGGTCACTGACCAGTGATGTCACTTTGATCGGCGAATTGTAGAAAGGGGGGGGGGAGTTGTTTCTTCGCATGCTAGATGATTTCCACTGAAAAACCTCTGGTCACAGGAAACTCAGAATTGATGATCTTAGCACATCTGGCCAAGATGTTAAAATGAATGCGCTTGCTATCCATTTGTGCTTAATCGTGTTGTTAATGGCTGTGAAAATAAATGCCAGATTGTAGAAAAATGGAAGGTCTAGATTAGCTTTCAAATTGTGTTTCTCCATACCTTAAAATGTCACTTAAGGTTTTGAGTGATCGCGCTAAATGCTTTTTTAATGGCTTTAGTGCCTTCAGCTCTGATGACAGTGTGGGAAAAACATTCATTTACTCAGACCACCATGAATTTGAGAAAATGTTCTCAATGCAAAGAATAGTTTTCTGTAGTAAAAATATAGTGTTATGATGAGTTTAAATTTTTTAAACACATCGCAACAGATATTTTGGACTCTCAGGACTACACGAGAATTCCCTGAATTGGGAGCAATCTCACTAAATGTGTTAAAATAATTAAAAACTTAATATGAATAATAAACCAAAATATGAAAATAAGCAAGGTCTTTCAATTTACTGTGCAATAATTACAGGATGGAGATGGATGGAAAAGAGAGAAAGATGGGAAAAAATAGGCATCTTCCGTTATTTTACGGATCTTTTCCGTAATCTGTAATTTTGTTCAGAAACTTGTAATGATCAGCATCACTGAAAAAGCTAAGTGGAAAATATTTTCATATTTAAACTAAATATTCTGAGGATGCCATTTTAGCAATACAAATGCCGTTTACGATGATACTACTGCAAAATAGCTCTTCATTTCATCAATAACACATCTGAAAAATAGTTTTTTGTATATAGCATGAAATAATTACCAAAATTTTAGTAGATGTAAATAGATTGTAAAAGTGGAACAAAAATAATCATTGGCCATCTCTCTCCTGACGCACTTCTAAACACAAATTTCGCAATCACTGAAAAATGAATTTTTCAGATGAAAGAGCGGGAAAACTCTGATCTGAAAATTCACTAGATTTTCAGAACTTTCCATGGCTGATTTTGTGATTTTTCCAAACCTGTACACATTTTGCCAAAATATTAGGGATTTTTTTATAGCGGAATTGGTAAAAGTAGGGACTTTTGGTTTCTGGACGAGAAATCAGTTTCCAATCAGAAGATCGGAAAGATGCGTGAAAATTGGAAACTTTCCGGGTAAATTGGAAGGATTGACATTAACAAGCACATTCATTTTACACCTCTTTTTATTTAACTTAATATTTTGTAGTAATTTACTAGTAACCTAAAGTAAATTCTCATTTTTGATGTTGAGGTATAGTTAAATTTCATTAATTGAGTACTAAAGAAAAAAAACATACTTGGCCTGGACACATATTTGCTGTCAGTACAGTACCATTTATCTAGCATCTCGCTATCGGGAACGTTTCAAAAGTAAATTGAAATTGGGCAAAATGATGCCAAATTTTCCAACAACACGCATGCTTTTACCAAAAATTGGTCAAATAGCATTTTATTTTTATTTTTAATCTTGCTAAATGATCAGAAGTGTCAATTACTACCGATTTTTTCGTAGTTTCATTGGAAAACATCTTCATATGAATTACAGAATTTCCTTACTTTCCTATGGTAAATTACTCTCGGCCGCCGAAAATTTAGAGTAACGTATGATGTTTATCCACAAAACAACAGAAATTTACACTGACATAATTCATTAATTAATATCTCGTTTTTCTTGGACGTAATATATTATATGCTTCATAAGAAGTTTTTTAATTTGGCATAAATCGCTAAACAGGTCATTTAGATTATTACCTTCATATAGCACCTCCTAGATTATGAAGAGCTTGCTCTTTTTCTGATTAGATCTGAGAGATGTGTTCAATGTTTTTTTTGCCAAAAGAAAATTGCAAATAATTATTATTTTTCGAAAATTTATTATGACAAGCTTAGCTTTTTCATGCTACAGTTTTTACGCAAATTTCTAAGTGCATCATTCCCACGTTTGTGCAATGCAATTTTGGTCTAATATTATTTTTCTTTTTATTGAACAGTGTTTTAGAATCCTGCATTTCCAAAATTAATTTATGTTATCATTATCCAAAATGCTGAGGAAAAAAAAATTAGCGGCTGTAAAACATAATTTAAAACATATTTTATTTTGACTTTTTCAGGCAGTGCATTTTCTCACAAGACCCCGATTTGTACATTTTTTACAAATTTGGAACAAATATGCAAATCTCTTGATGTTTGAAGAGAAATTCCCCTTTTTTTTAAAATGAAAATAGCTTGTTTATTATAATAAAAATAGCTTATGGCTTCCATCATTTGGTCTAAAATTTTAAATTCGTATGTTGATAAGTTTCATATTTTTAATATATAAGATAAATTTACATCAATATAATGTAATATATTGATGGTGATCATTAGAAATAATGTGTTGTGTTTTATTTATTTGTTTGTTAGCAATTTGGAAAAGATTCTCTGGCAATATCAGAAAAATCAGCATCTGTATGAGCCTCATTATCATATATTTTGTTTTACTGTAAAAACATTTTTAATTTTTGCAATCTGTTTGCAGACTAAAATTTTATTAATAATTCCATGTTTAATGTGGAAAAATTACTTTTCAAAGATGTAGTTAATGAAATGAAGGACTGATATCTATAAAGATGTATTAAAAGAATAATTTAAGCACTTGAAATACAGCTATTTTGACGAGATATGTTAAATTTTGATGTATTCTCATCTATAAATAGTTGTTATTATTGAGACCCAGACCGTCCAACCCACCAGAAAGGTGTAAGGTAACTGGTTGGACGGCCGGGAAGTGCAACCCAATTTAGACTGGAACCTAGTGGGGGAGGCATCCACAGGGACCGTACCCTTCTTCCTCTACCCCCAACCACTCGGAAGGACTTACGGACCCACATGTTTAACATGATCGTACTCCGCGTGAACACAGTGGCAGTTTTAGCAACGGAGGGAATTGAACCCGGGCTTAAAGAGTGCAATTCCCGTGCACTAACCACTGGGCTACAGCGCCCTCATCTATAAATAGTGTTATATTTTATAAAAAAATAAATAAATGTTATCTATAGTGTAAACTTGTGTTCTATCAAGCTACAATAATCAACTTCTTTCATGTTTCGATTCTTTTTCTTAACAACTAGATCTGATTCTAATTTAATTACATATCATATATTTTTAATAATATGTAATATCATTTAATTAAGTATGCTTTTTCATTGTAAAATAAAGCTTTATGAAATACATTTATGCGCTCATCCAGAAAGTTCAAATTTCCAAGCATTCCGGATAATAGATTCCAGGGTACATCGTGGCTGCTGAAATGGCTGATATATACATCTGGTATATTTAAACGAAATTAATGCTGTAAGAGGTCATACTAACAGCACTTCTCAAACAGATGTATACCAAACCACCAAATATTTGTCCTAGCAACAGCAAGGAACTGGAACATTCCATGGGTAAATCCGGAGATCAGGTCACCGCAAATTTTTTTCTAAGTACAAAATTAAGTTAGTATTTTCTAAGTATTTAATTAAGTACAAAATCGGGCCAAGTTGGCCTGTGGTTGGCGCTTTCTTCCGTGTTTTGAAATTGGCTCCACCCATCCTCAGTGATGTCATTTACCGTCATTAGAAATAGGCTCCTCCTACCAAAATGATGTTTTGGTAGAAGAACCCTATTTCTAAAGACAGACTATTGTGTTTGTTCTAAACAAGATTTTCTAATATAAATGATAATTTAATTTAACTTAAATAACAGTGAATAATACTCAAAAAAACGTTACAAAATCAGATTTTTGTGTATTTTAAGAAAATTAAATAACTTTATAAAACTGCAGAATAAAAAAATTAATAATACTCTTGTAAACGTTCCAAAATCAGATTTTTGTAAAATTTAATATTTTTATGCTACAATTTTATCTGTGCATATCGCACGTATCAAGATCGTTTTCTCCATCTAACTGAGGATCCATATAAAGGAAGGGGTTCGACCTACAGGTCCGTGTAAGGGCAGGGATTCGATCTAAAGATCGAAAATTGTGGAACGGATGTATCGGTGGTCCGTACAAGGGCAGGGGTTCGACCTAAAGGTCGTTCTACACCGGAACGGGGCCCCCAGTGATCTCCGGTTTATTAGGAACGGTCGCCTGCGGCGCCCAGACACAGAATATGCTACAATTTTATCTGTGCATATCGCACGTAGCAAAATCACTTTCTCCAAAATAAATCATATAACGAAAGAACAAGCAAACACGCACAACAATGGCCAAAAATATTGATAGAAATGTTCTTTTACATCAAAAAACTGTAGCAAACACAAAAACGTATTCTTATTGGATGTTACACAATTTCCGCCGAAAACATCCGATAGAAGAGGTTACCAGATTGCAACATAAAGCGCTCACAAAGTGCGTGGCGTCTTCTCCGATTTAACCTCACAAAGTGCGTGGCGTCTTCTCCGATTTAACCTCACAAAGTGCGTGGGCGCGGTAGCCCATTGGTTAGCGCGCTGGAGTTGCACTCGGTAGGCCCGGGTTCGATTCCAGCCACTGCCAAAACTGCCGCCGTGTTCATGCGGAGTACGATCACGTTAAACATGTGGGTCCGAAAGTCCTTCCGAGAGGTTGGTGGTAGGGGAAGGAGGGTACGGTCCCTGTGGATGCCTCCACCACTGGGTTCCGGTCTAAATTGGGTGGCACTTCCCGACCGTCCAAAACAGTTACCTTACACCTTTCTGGTAGGTCGGACGGTCTGGGTTTTCAACATCAACAACCTCACAAAGTGCGTGGCGTCTTCTCCGATTTAACCAAGGTGACCTAATCTCCGGATTAGCCCATTCCATGTAAACATGCTGGTAGAATGAATACTAGTAAGTCAAAGACATTTGTAAAAAACATCTTACCAAGTTTCTACGTTTATAATATTTTATGAAAAGGAAAAGACGACATTATAAGGCCTAACACAGCGTGGCAAAAAACCAGTTTACTTAGCATGCAGTCTCTCAAAACGTACTTAACCAGTGAGACGGCTCTTTCTTGATAATCAGATCAAAACAAATAGATATACTTTGATCAGTTACTGTACTCAATGATAATTCAAGTGTTAAAGATAATTCAGAATTTTTCTGTAACCTTTCAATTCATGACCAGCGGTAATCAACATGCAATACAAAATAGATACAATAATTTTACAATTACCTCCTTTGCATATGAGTAGACACTAAATTACTACCAAGGACTCGCCGACTTTTGATTAACCAGAAGATATCATCATCAAGCATGTATTTAAATTTCTTACAAGTTCGGGCTAGTCTACCAACACATTGTAAATCACAGAGCTCAAAGATTTTAAAAATAATTTCTTCAGGTAATGAACTTAAACTAATGGACATGTCTCTCTTGTTTGGAGAATATAACTGGATCCCGCTTAAATGGTGAGAAGATTGAACATGGTATGTTCTTTAAACCTTCAAACACGAACACGAGACTGTGTTTGTAAACACTGCACAGAAATTTCGACAGAAAGTTTCGTACTGAGTAATATCCCTACTGCTTTTTTTCTTTTTGTTTTTCTAGTTCATATTATTCGAAATCCAAATACAATTCAGGCATCTGGAAGATGATTGGCCAATTCCGCTGCTGCATAGGGAGGGAATTCCACTGCTGTATAGAAAGGATTTACCTGACATCACGTCCGTCTAGCGGAAAAAATCCTAAGTTTTCTTTGTACAAACAAACTTTGAACTTGCATTAGGTTTATATGTAAAAACTACGTTTTGGTGCGTAATTTAAAAAAAAAAAATCATTTAATTAACACTATATCTTGTCTATATCATATATAATCATAATTTCTTTAAAATAAAGTAATTAAGTTTGATAATGGTGATCTGTGCCATGTTAGAAGGGAACCCTTCCTTTTAAATTTGTCACTGATTTTTTATTTATTCTATTTATCAAACACTATTATATTTATTTAATTATTGATTATTATTTACATTTGACACTATTATTATATTTACATTTCAATATGATCGTAGTGTTTTTCAATAAAGTTACTTTACTATTATTTTAAAATTGTTTCTTTATTTATTTTCTTTATTATTATTACCTACTATTGTTTGGTCTGTGCTCGACTTTGTTTACATTTTTAAAAACACTTCAACACCATACGACTTCTAAATATTCCACTTATCTTTAAAAGACTTCATTATAAATAAAAATAGCACAGCCAACACTAAAGAAAACACAACTCTTGTTATTGTTAAATTAAAATTTTTCTTTTATTATGAAACAATTTAAACATCTTCCACCTCATAATTACTTAATTTAAATGTATAGTGATAAAAGTTAAAAGTACATTGCGATTAAATTTAGATCAATTAAATTTAGAATCCAAGACCCAGGATCATTATCCACTCTGGTCTGAAGACCAGAGTTTGGTCTGCCAGAGCTGTCCACCAAAAACTTAAATTTAAAATAAAAATATTTAAAACTACGAATTCATTACATTACACAACATAAATATTCAACTATATGAGACACATATTATTGGCAAAAACTCCAGATCCATTTTCGGTTAAGACACATATTATTGGCAACTTTAGACCACATTTCAAACCCCTTCTTCTTCCTTTTTTCACGTCACATGTTAACTACTAAACTTTCTTAAAACTCATTGGAAACATTAAACACAAGGCTTTTCACGTCACAGGTTGACCACTAAGGACTTTGATGGAAATGTCGATTTACTTTACTTTGCCGAACACATTTGATAAAATGTAGACACAAAAGGCCCTGCCATGGACACTGGATCACTTGACCAACACTTGGTCATCCGCATCTTGAATATCTGGATTCAAGTAATAACGGATGTATCCGATTTTCTTCAATTTTGTGTTCAACATCCGATGGAGCGTCCGGTGACAAAGACGGCTAAACCTGTGCTACAAGAGGTGTAGTCTTGGTGAAAGAATTTTTTTTATAATAAATATAATAGTGAAATTGAGGGGCACTGGCTCTTGCACTTCCAGCGACCGCGGGATACGGGCGCCCTTGCATGGAGCCCATTTCCACGGATCTCAGCAACAATTAGCAAAAACCCACCTCACACCACGCCGGTCAGCAAACGAATGCTCCCAGCAACACGCTTGCTTCCCAAGAATCGCCAAACTTGGCGAGAGAAACCCCGCGCCATGCGTAGAGGAATAAATAGGATGTTCTGCCAAGAACCGCGAGGCGAGCACGAAAGTTAAAAATTACGCCGCCAAACGCACCGCCAAGTGCATTTCAACCCCACCGGATGTAGACACCGTTTTTCCCGTCACCTTCGATCAAGGTTCAAGGTCGGAGAAATCAGTGAAGTACCCAGGAGAGGAAATTTCTTCCCTTTAAACTTCAGACTAAAAGGAAAGATAGCATAAGAGTGACATTGCAGAAAAATAGATAGACTAAAAGTGTGCTCGGGGGGGGGGGGACCGCAGTCCCGCCCTTCCCTCAAGTCTTCAGAAAAGGAGTGAGCTGGGCCCAAGTGGGTTCCCAGCAGAGAGAAAGAAGGAGAAGAGGAAAGAGGGGCGCCCCGAGGGGCACAGGGACCTTGAACATGAACGAAGCCTAGTAGAGAAAAGGTGGAAGAACATGCCAACACTACACGAGTTCCCAAAAGCTAGGGAGGGTTACAGAAATGGTTAAAAGTCTGACCGGAAAAGAGAGCAGATAAAACTATGCTAGACGGCTCCGCTTTTTAGGGCGGAGGTAAATATCACGCACGGGATGCCCCGGCAATGACCTCGGGCGCTTGCGCGCCTTCGTATTGCAAGGGTGATAACGCGGGATACTGTCGAGCGTAGGGTTATTTACGCTTCTCAGACCTCTGTGAAATTCGATAGATAATTTCCTGACATGATCCAAAAAAGGCCTAATTTGGAGGTCTTTATGCAGAACTTCTAACTTGACGTAGGTCGGAAGATTAGCAATAGAACGAAGTATATTATTTTGAAGTACTTGAAGCTTCCTGAGGTCAACCTCCGCTGCGGTGCCCCAGATAATTGGACGTATATCGGACTTGTACAGCAGTAACTTATTTTTAGCAGACAGGCGGCTATTCTTAGCCAAAAGGGGACGAAGAAGGGCAAGGGAAATCCTCACTTTTCTGCAGATATCAGCAATGTGAGGTTTCCAGGATAATTTGGAATCCAAGTACACTCCAAGGTACTTGTATCTAGATTGCCAGGGAATTGGCTCGTTGTTAAGTATTAAGTTAGTGGAAGGGGTATACTGGGGCGGGGGGAAGGCGGCACACTTGCTCACGTTCACCTTGATCCTCCACTTGATTAACCATTGCGTCAGCTCGTTCAGATAGCCTTGCAGAGTGTCGTGCACGACTTGTGTCTGTTTGTGATGTATGATCAGGGCCGTGTCATCGGCGTATAGGCCAAGGGAGACACCGGGGGAACGTGGAATATCGTTAATGTAAAGGTTGAACAGTTTGGGTCCGACAAGGGAACCTTGCGGGATCCCGCTGAGAATATTCCTGGGAGAGGAGAAAAGGTTAGAGACTCGTACCACGAAGCTACGCTCCGTTAGGTACGAGTGGAGAATTTTAATCAGATTAGGAGGGAAGGAGCGTTTGATAAGCTTGAATAACAGTCCGTTAATCCATACCTTATCAAACGCCTTCTGAAGGTTGAGAAAGACAATAGAAGTGCTTTCTTGTCTGCTGCGAGCCTCATAAACGAGTTCAACAACCCGAAGCAGCTGGTGCTGTGTGGAATGCTTCTTCCTGAACCCATATTGTTCAGGAATCAGAATGTTCTTCAGGTTTCAGTGCTCGTCCAGATGCCGCGTAATCACAGACTCGAAAAGCTTAGAAAGACAGGAAAGGAGAGAGATAGGTCTATAGTTGACAGGAAGAGAAAGGTCAAGACCGGGCTTGAGGAGGGGGGCGACAATTGCCACCTTCCAAGCCCGCGGAAAGTAGTTAAGTTTGAGAAGGAGATTAAAGAGCTTGACAAGATGAATGTAAAGAAGAGAAGGAAGATTTTTAAGCATGTTAGGAGAGATGAGATCATTCCCAGGAGACTTATTCTTCTTCAGTTTTTGAATACGGGTCATCAATTCGTCTATCGTGACATCAGTCTGTGTGCTAGGAGTGTTAAGTATGGCAGAGAGGGCGTCCGTAGGTGCAGTTTCCATAGACTCGGAAGCACCACGTGTATCAGCTAGGTCACCACGTGTAGCAAGGTCTCCACTTGTAGCAAGATCACCACGTGCAACAGGGTCCGGCGACGGCAGCGAGCGGCGGCTCTGAGCAAGGCCACCTAGAATACAAAAGGCCCGGACATTGACAACTCAACCGCAGCAACGGAGGGAACGTATCTCCCGTGCGTAACACGTACGGGATCTGACGCAGATGAATTTCTACAGTAATAAATAAGACTAATATGAAAAAATATATCTCTAAACTAACAAGTAAATTAGAATAAACTTCAAACTGTGATTTTAAAATAAAAAATGATCTACATTGAGAACAAATATTTTTTCACTCTCTTCTGTAAACATTTATGTTAAAGTTATATTAATATAATAAACAACTATATTAATATTTATATAATATTTAAAATATATCAAAAAACAAAACTTATAAACCTTAGAAATTCAAATAATATTTTATAACTATAAATTAGGAAAAAAGTAATTACATATTATTCACTATAATGGGAAAAACTGCTGACACTTACCTATGACTTTAAAATACATATTTTATTAGCTAACATACATATATATATATATATCTCCAGATTTAGCATTTAGTTTTAAAATATAAGCAACATAAAACTGAGTGAAATAGTTATGAATATAAATTTCTAAATTTAACTTTTCTATTTTGTGACAGTAACTTTTGCAACATTATTACTTTTACACTAATACTATATTTCAAAAACTCTTGATACCTACCTATTTAACTTGAACAACATTTTATACTGTTAATCTAGAATTCATAAAAAATGCGAAGAAACATGCCTGTTTAAAAAATCTGAAAATTCGCCATTTAAAATTCAAACAAATTTATGCATAATTTTCTGTGGGACTTTAGATGCAAAAATAACTTAGTAGAAATTTATTAAACATTTTAACTTTCTGACTAAATATAAAGCTTTTTAATTTAGTAATGACAATCACCACAATAGTTACACTTCAGTATGCATGCTATATGGTAGTACACACCATTTATTGATTTATATCTTCATGAAATTTAAATCATTTTTTCCTTCTTGAAATGTAAATTACCTTAACTTGTAATGACATGTAGTATATGTACAAATTTTAATTATCCATAAGTTAGGTTACCACACTAAGTAGAAAATCGTTGTCTTTCTACATGCAATGAAACTATTTAAATTATTAAATCCATCAAAAAACGTAACAGCATTTCTTCAAATAAGGAAGTAAAATACAAAAACAGGGCTTTTATGAGTTGTAAAAACATTTTATCTTACAAGCCTAATTAAGTGACATTAAATATATATTAAAATGTATCATGCTGTATATGTAGCAATAAATAGCTAAATTTGTATTTTGTCTGAAAAAAGTATATTCAAAATTAACTCAAATTTTCTGAGTATCTGAGTACCATGTATGTGTGTATGTTTTACCTAGTACACACCATTAATATTGTGTTGAAATGTGAAGTTATTAAGTTTTTCTTGAAGCAAGTAAATAAAATACAAAAAAGAAGAGCTTTTTATGAGCATATAAAAACTTTATTGCAACAAATTTATAAATCCAAGTAGTTGGAGTTAACAAAGTTACATAAAAATAAAATGTATCTGCCGCAAAAGCTAGATCCATATTTTGTCTGAAAAGTACCTGCATATCATATGTCACATTCAAATAAAACTTACCCCCCCCCCCCCATTTATATCTACTGAATACCAACCTGATATATATTAAATGATGTACATAAAGTATGGATTATAAATAATACAATAGACATTTTCATTAGATACAAAAACTATTTAATCTGTTAAATCTAAATGACACATTAAATACTTTGATTGTAATGTAATCAAAAGCATCAATCAATAACTTTTGATAAAAAATAAACATTATTAACTTTCTCGATTTTTTGTTTTCAAAATATATTTGTTACAAATCTCAATAATTATGCTTTTCAGAAAAATGAATATCGCTGTTTTGCAATATATATTTCAGAAAGATCCAAATTACAAAAATCTTTAAAACAATATTTAAATAAATAATTTTTGATGCATTCTTCAGGAACAGGAAAAATGAATTTTTTTTCTGCGTCTTTTTGATTTATCCAATTATTTCGAATTGATTTGAGGAGATGCACTGAATCAAATAAGAAAAATACTTTTTTTGACTTATTAGCTGGATTTGGAATGGAAATTTTCATGCCATTACCACCAGATAACTTTACAAACATATTTCTATTGATACGATTATTATCAGAAATAATACTGAACACAGTAAACCCTACATTTTCTAAAATTTTAACTGTCATGCTACATAACTCATCAGCTGTTAACTTAAACACTGGTACTAATGCAATAATTTCTTTAGCAGGGGAAAATATGGAGGAAAACATAAAAGCCTGAACAGTTTTTGCTTGGTTATTTGAATTTTCAGTAAACCCAATTAAAGTTTGATTTTTGAATGTAACACAGGATTTTATGTATATTTCATCAATAAGAACATTCACAATTCTTTCATTTTCAGATAAAGTATTACACCTACCTTTCAAATAACTAAAATTTTCAGCATTATAAATACCAGCTTTTACCTGTAAATTGCCAGAGAGGCGTTTAAGATGGCGAAGACATGGCAATTGTATAATTTTTGTATTATATAAATATGTATATGCTGAGGAAGATTTAATGTACACACAATATGCAAAAATTAACAAATCTGTAGAGTATTTCCTACCATGTATAGGCTTGTCAATAAGTGTTAATTGTTCTAATAAAAACTTAGCACATTCAGATTTTTCACTATTGCAGTTATTTTGTAAATATGCACGGAAGTAATCCAAAGAATTTTCAATATTTCATTTCAAAAAATTTCTGTTCTCTTCATTGTTATAACACTTTATAAGATTTAGAGTGTTTTCCAGCTGACTCCATGATGTCAGGCAGTTTGAAATGCTCAGAACCTTGCAGAAAGCCTCATCTGCAAACACTTTATCTCCAACAGAGAAGGTCATTAAAAGATTTTCATTAACTCTTAGACTCTTATCTAACTTTACATCAGAATGACATGATATAAATAAAAATGCTATACAATTATCATACCGATGAAGAGTTATTGCTTGTTCAGTAATAAATCTACTTATAAGACGTGGTGGAGTTAATAGTTCATTCTGTAATGTATGAAGCGAATCTATTTTGTCTTTATGAAGCCAATCATTTATATATGCATCATCTAACTTTTGCATTTTTTTCAACCGCTCTAATGTGGCTGTCCGCTGTTGAGGAGGTTTATTTAAGTACTCCGGGCATCCTTGAAACAAACAGGGATAAGCAGAGTTTGTAAGTTTGGGTATTATTCTTGGAATGTTTATAGTACTCCCATCTTTTAATGTCAGTGTATCTGATCGAATAATGTCATTTTCCATGAAGTGTTTTGCACACACAACTGAATCTTTTTTTATATCAAATTTTCGTGGAATTTTTCTTATCCACAAGTCTCTGATTCTTTCATCCTTAGGAAATCGGAAGCAGGTAACATACTCTTTACCGGGCCTGTTAGAAGTACAGTTTGGTACACAACAATACCTAGGCATGATATCTAAAAGTAATAAATATTAAAAATTAGATAATTGACAACCGTATAGAAAAATAACTATATACAATGAAAAAGTTTTTTTTTTATAATTGAAATATGAACAATAATATTTTAAATTATAAGGATATAATTTAACATTTAAATTTTACTCTGTGTTAATTTTTTAGATACAAAAATTTTGAACTTTAAAAATTAACGTGTTTTGAATTTCATCAGAAATATAAATTTACGCTTTTTAAATTTTCATATCATAAATTTGTACATGACAATACATAATACTGTCTTGATTAAAATATTTTTAAGGTCTAAATATCGGTTGTTAAATTGTAAACAATGTTTGAAAAAAAATGTTCAAGACTCTAAAATGTAAATAATTTTAAGTTAAGCATCAAACAAATTTTAAACACAATAAATGTATTTTATAGTAGTTAATTACATAACGTGAACTATGAAGAGAAGAATGATAATAATTGAAAGTAAACTAGTCCATATGTTAATGGTTGATAAAATAAATATAGTATTTGCTGTATAGAATGTGTCGAGTATCAAAATCTAATTTGCAGCCATTCAACAAGTAATTCAAATTACAACGTAGTATATATGTATTATATATTTATATATGGTTAAATACCAATTATAAAATAATGCGAAACCCATAATTGGGCGAAAAATCAGCCCAAATTAAAATTTTAGAGATTTCAATGCAAAATCGATCTAAAATATACATGTAATGTAAAGCAGACAAGTTGCCAAGCAGTAAACAAACCGACGTAACCCTAACCGCAATGCCGCAAAATACACAATTGTATATTTCTCGCCAAAAATGTGATAAAAATACAATACTTTCACTCGCAGTTTTTCATTTAGCCCAACTTCTTAAATTGTCAGACAACCCTATCACCAACTTTTTTGCTAGAAAATTGGTGGAAAAGTTGTCTGAACTAGATGGTTGTTCCAAAAGTTCTTGAATGTGATATGGGCTTAGAGAGAGACATGAGTAACTATAATTTGCTATTTATTGCCATGTCTGCTGACTTTGGATAAAAATATATGAGCAAATTCCATTCAATGACGTGTTTGCAAATTCGCCAGTTCCATTTTCTGTTATGTACAGTCGCATGCAAAATTTTACCTCGCACGTCATAGACCTCGATTGTATGAAGTGGTAAGTAAGAAAAATTGATCCAAAATACAAGTTGTTGTTTTGGGTAACAAGCAACTTTAAATGACGTGTTTCCAATTTTGTCATCTTTATTTTCTGTTATGTACAGTCGCCAGCCGAATGGAAAATTTTACTTTACTCTGCACATGCCACAGACTCTCGCTTGTCTTGGGTGACTTACAATACAAAGTTCATCAATAAATAAGTTATTCGGGCAATATTAAAAATGAATTAAAAGTATTTTTCTAACAATAAATACAAACATCAATATGAAAATTTAAGTGTGAATGCATTGTGCAATGATCACAGATACCCCCCCCCCCCCCATGCTTTATTTCTTAAACAATTATACAAAGGCATATTGCGCATATTTCATTTGTAATACAGTTTTTATGTTCTATGATTTATCAAGGCTATTTCGATAATTCTATAATTTATTATGGCTATTTCGATAATTCTATGATTTAGCAAGGCTGCAATTTGATTCATTGATACTTTAGATTAACTTAAAATAACATATTATGGTGTAAGGAGTAATTTGTAACAGATTTTGTCTTTCTAACGTCTAAAAAATGCACGATTCACGATCTCAACAAAAAAGGCAAATATTTACTTCACAAAAGTCTGTAATAAAATTATGCTTAAAATGCAAGGTTCAGTGATGAATAACAAGTCATTCAGGCAATATTAAACATGAATTAAGAGTACTTTTCTCAAGATATAAGACTATTCGTACAGATATAGCAACATTCGGCGCTATACGTGCTATGTGTTACAAAAATGTTAAAATTGCATGCATAAAATAAGACAAAATAAAAAATAACTCACCATTTATGAAGTCCTGTTTTCAGTAGACACAATAATCCTAATGGGCACGTAATTAAATTATTTTTTTTATTTAAAAATATGAATTTTTGAAAGTCACTCCTATAACTTCAATACACTTTCGTACTCTCTGAGTGATTGCAGATCCCCCCGCGGCTGACGTCACGTATCCCATGATTCCTAGATGTCCGAGCCTTGTTTTAGATAGCCTTGCTCTGAGGCGTCAGGCAGGCGGTCAAACGTCACCTTCGTGAACTTTAGATCACAAGGTGACGGCGGTCAAACAGGTTCATCCTCGGAGAGAGCAGCAGTGCAGGAGCGGAGAAAAGCGGTCCGCACACCTGGTCATCCGCATCTTGAATATCTGGATTCAAGTAATAACGGATGTATCCGATTTTCTTCAATTTTGTGTTCAACATCCGATGGAGCGTCCGGTGACAAAGACGGCTGAACCTGTGCTACAAGAGGTGTAGTCTTGGTGAAAGAATTTTTTTTATAATAAATATAATAGCGAAACTGAGGGGCACTGGCTCTTGCACTTCCAGCGACCGCAGGATAAGGGCGCCCATGCATGGAGCCCATTTCCACGGATCTCAGCAACAATTAGCAAAAACCCACCTCACACCACGCCGATCAGCAAACGAATGCTCCCAGCAATACGCTTGCTTCTCAAGAATCGCCATACTTGGCGAGAGAAACCCCGCGCCATGCGTAGAGCGTTTACGCATGTACCGCGGAATAGGATGTTCTGCCAAGAACCGCGAGGCGGGCACGAAAGTTAAAAATTACGCCGCCAAACGCACCGCCAAGTGCATTTCAACCCCACCGGATGTAGACACCGTTTTTCCTGTCACCTTCGAGATCTAAAGAGGCCTCCCAACTCCCTCGTGACGTCACGGAAAAGGGTGCTAGAAAATTGTGCACTCTAATGTAAAGCTTATGGAGATATATGGAGTTCTTGTGAAAAGAGGTTATTTTCCAACAATTCTACACCCATAACAGGTATGTAAACTTTTCTATATATATATTAATGTTTCTGGCAGTCGCCGCCAGTAAAAGAATTATTTTTTTTTGATAATTTTTGTAATAAATGATGCATTTTCCTTGCATCGTCTGTTAAGCCTTAACGTCAATGCTTATAGTACGTAAAGAGATGTAGTGTATTTTGCAATTTTTCGTTTATTATATATTTGCATTTTATAACTTTTTAAAGGTTTATATGTCTTTCTATGCATACGTTATTGGTTTACGTAATTTCTATCAGTAAACCGTATATTTTTGTATCGGTTTTAACTTTATGTTTATAGCACGTTAACATCGAATTCCTACATCAAAATATTGTTTGTCTAAATTATTTACCTTCAATTTTATTTATGCCGAGCTTCCGTGTATTTATTGTTCAGAGATTTTGCAGGATCACAGACATTTTTTTTGTTTTTTTCCGTTTGAATGAGATTTTAGAAGTGTGTGACAGCCAATGTGAATTTGGAGTGTATTATGTCTTTACTTTGTTTGCCATGGTACTTGAAGCACTAATAACGGTAGTCACATATATTTAAACTAAATCCTAGTGATCTAACTCTATTGTTTAGCGTATATTAGAAACCTGAACATAGTAGTTGGATTTCTTGGTGGGCTTTTTGATGACTAAAGATCATGTTCTGAAATTGTGTGTTCAAATATAAAGCTTTTTCAGCAAGATAGTATACTATTGTATTGTTCATAGTAGATTTGTATACCTTTTTATGAGTATCTTAAAGTATCATGCAGTCTGTGTTCATGAATTTTTTGTGGTCATAATTTACTGATTTTCATGTATCACGCATTAAACTTTTAAGCATTAAACCATCTTGTATCACGCATTAAACCATCGAAAACTCAAATTCAAAACATTCGACCCCCATTACAGAACTATTCCTATATATAATACTATGTATGCGGGGAACATAATCATGACATCTGTTCTAAACAGGATATTAAGATAAGGTTATCCAACCATTAGAAATAATTTCACTGCTGCTGACAAAGTTTTTAGGACCTTTTGTAGCAAATGTGCAAGCACTCCACTACTCCCTATTTTACAAGTTATTGCTTTTTATTCATAAACTTTATGCAGTCCTTGTCCCCAAACCTTTTGGGTATTTTCCCCTGCTCAGTTGATAGCCCTGAATACTTTATCTGTATTTATTATGTATTTCTAATTTTAATATGTATAGCACGATAAGAAATTTCAGCTTCAAGTTCACTCACCAAAAAATTTTCACTTGCCAATACAGTGTACATTGCATAAAGCATTAATTTCTTATTGTAAAAAAATAATTTCATTTAAATTTATCTGCAATTCAGTAGCATAGCATGAGATTTTTGACTAGGGAGGCTAAGTAACTGATAAAAGATTTAGAATTACAAGCGAAATTTATAAACTGTTGTTATTATACTGAAACTGTTGCTAAATTATTATGCATATGCTAAATAGAGAAATAACTTTATCTTTAATCTTATGTATGACATTTTATGTAAGTATTTTGTATGATTTACTCAGTTAGGTATCTGCATATGTATATGTTATATATGCAATATTTTTCTGTGAATCTAAGATATTGTCTAATTTTCGATGCAAAAATACAAACCAAATATCACAGTAAGTCATCACTAAAGATGTGCTTGATACATTTATTTTAATTCGATCCTGCTTTATTTAAGTATAAAGCTTTTTTAACTTTTTGCAGTATTTTGTCTCAATTGGCATCATTTAAAGCGATATCAAGAAAACAATCATTTCTGAAAGTGTTGCAATATGTTACAGTGTTGTGTTCATATTTGTATCACTTTTACAAAAGTCACATGATACTTTTCATTTGTACAAAAGTCATATGATTATCAATCAAAATGAAGAACTTTCATTTTGATATTTAGAGTTTAGAAAACATGCATAAATTATTTAAACTGTAGCTCATAATTTGAGTAACACAAAAATGTCTTATATGCCCAAATATAAACATAACATACACTCATTGCAATAACACATATAGATACCATATATGCATGCGAAACTGTTGTAGCACTAAAAATGATGAAGTTTGATCAAAATATGCACATGTAAATACACCCAAAATTTTATTTTGATTTATGGCTTATTACAATACTTTTAATATATGTGTACTATGTTTTACAGGGAATGTAAAAATGATCTTTAATCTTATGTAATTATATTTTATGAAAGTATTGTGTATGCTTTACTCAATTATATAGCTGCATACCTATATATTATATCTAAAATCTCTTTTACTGTGAATCCAAGATCTTGTTGAAGACTCTATGTAAAACTACAAACCAAATATCACATGTAAGGTCAATGACTATAGATGTGCTTGATACTTTTTTTAAAATCAACATGACTTGTTTATAAAGTTTTTATAAGTTTTTGCAGCATTTTGTCACTAACTGCCATCATTTATCTAGATTTCAGAAAAATAACCATTTCTGAAAGTTCGCCATATGCTTAAATATAACATTTATATTATTTTTAAAAATAATTGTGGGTGAACGAAGCATTGTACAAATTTCAATACATCAGTTCATTGCCAAATCAATACTATTGATGCATCAATATAAAGATAAAATATGTTGAAAGTGTTGAAGCACTGTGCATTGATCGCTATAGAAAAATAAAATTGATCTCTCATAATGGTGGTCTTTGACGTTTGACAAGTTTAAAAGTGTGTTTACTTTTAAAATGTAAATAGGTTTCTTTACTTTTCTACTTACTATATTTAACTATATACTATATTTGTACTACTTTACTATATTTAATGAAAAATTAAGTTATATTGACAATGATTTGCTCAGGAAACAAGGAAATTTCAAAATAAAATATGAATAATTATGCTTTATAGAAAGGTAAGAGAAAATTTTATTACTGTGTAAATAAGTGTGTATGGGAGGAAAGCTCAATAAAGACTTAAATTTACTTCTTTTCGGAGAATTTGGTTGTATTTAAATTGTAAATGGTAAAAATTAACATTAATGTAAGATATGGCTTCTTATTTTCTTAGTTCACACTTTCATAGTTTTGAACATCAAATTTAAGCATGATTTTGAGGCATGATTATTTCAAATATTAAAACAATAAATGGTGAAGGTATTTTTTTTCTATATAAACAGAATAAATATTAAATTTCTTCCTCCAAAATTTGTCACTTCCCGCTATAATTATATCTTTGTTGCCCTTTGGCTATCGATTGGCATGTATTTGAGGTAAATAAAACAATTTGAATTATTCTATGATATTTTTTCAATATTTATACATAAGATTTAGTACAAATTTAAATGTTAGGAACAAATGTTTATTTTTTATGGTGAATAAGTTTTCGACCACATAGTCTTGTAAAGCAGGATTTTCTATGGTGACCAATATTAAAACAGAGAAATGTGGCAGCTTAAAAATGCTGAATGAAAAAATACGTGTGAACTTATTCCACATTCGACCCAACATAAAAGAAATTTATAAGCCTCACCAGGCACATGCTTAGCTAGTGAGCCACTAATATTAAGGATAAAAATATATATGCTTGTTTTATTTTCTTTGCATGGTATGCAAATATGTTTCTTTTATCTCATATAAAATGTAAACAACACTGTATATAATGTATGGTTGTTTTCAGTCATCTTACGAAGAGTACATATGTTATGAAGATATATTGTTTTTCATTTGTCGTGGGGGGGGGGGAGGTTGTCAAAATTTATGAGATAGGTAAGGTGTCACCATAGAAAAAATGACTTCTTTAAAGTAGAACACATTGAAAAATTATTTTTTGAAGCCGACAGTGACGACTTGTGACTTTAGAAGTGTGTGAAGCAGATTCAGCAGCAAAATTTCCCTTCCTCTTCAATAACGGACATCTTCAAAACACATCACATTATTGACACAAGTGTTGTCAAATATTACCTAAAAATAGCCAAAGTCTGAAAAATTTGCCAAATATTAATAATAACCTATTCAACCGATAACTTTAGGATGATATTTAAGTATTTATTGTACATATTCTTTTTCTTATAGTTTATATTTCCTTAAGAACAGAAACGAGGAGGCCCTTGATAGGAAGGGGAACATTGTCACAAATGTCAGCGCTATATTATAGTTTGAAGTATACAAAGTTTTTTCCATGTTAACTGAATTTGACATTATCCAATCTGTTTTCAATCCACATTAGCTTGGATAATAGGGACTCTATTGTATTTATGTTTTTGCAAAATGAATGCATTCCTTTTCGATGAATTTTTTAATTATTATTTTTAGTATTTTTTGTTCAATTGTATAAATTATCAATAAGTTTTCACTTGTCATTTTTAAAATTTTAATACTGATCATTGGGAATACACAGGAGCTGATTGTCATTATCATGTTTTGAAAAAAAAAATTCAATTTGGCGATCATGAATTCTGACGATGTCAAAATAAAAAATTATGGTATACTAATTGTAATGAAAACTACTTTTCCAAAACAATGATCTTTGGAATTTGAGAATCTATAAATTAAATCAAATTTTTCAAATAGAAAGTCAAAATAAAATTTAGCACATAAAAACACCATTTTACGAAAGATTTTATATGATAAAAGTAATCAAAACTCCAGAGCAACCCCTGGAAATACATAAAAAATCTATATATACTAATTGCCAAGTGTTCGTCTGTTTATCTGTCATGCTTTTTTTAGGCACTTCTCAAATAGATAGACTTGTAACCTGGTACATGGCTCGATCGTTCAATAAAAACCCCTGAAAAAAATCTTATTTTCCGAAGAGAGGGTGATCCACACCAAAACGTTTGAAAAGTGAAATGATAGAAAAGCATGGTTTGCGATAACATAGACTTCAAATTTGGTGTACAGGTAAATCGTTCAAAAGGAAAAAAGTGTATAATTTCAGATTTCCAATATTTTCTACTTAAGGGGGTGCCGCACACCAAAATGTTCAATTTGCCGAATAAATGAGAAACAACTCCTTTAAAATTTTATAAAGGCTTGAAATTTGGTATATGGAGCAAATCATTTGATGAAAACACCCAACATGAATATAGTGATATGATAGACGAATATAGGTTAATTGATAAAAAAATCACGCTTCAGAATAAGAATGATTTCAAATCTGGTGTATGGGAAGATAGTTTGGAAGGGAAAAGTGTACAATTTCAGTTTTCCAATATTTTCTACTTTAGGGGGTGCGGCACACCAAAATGTTCAATTTTCAGAATAAAGGAGAAATGCCACTTTAAAAATGTGATAGAAGCTTGATATTTGGTATATGGGTGAATCATCTGATAGAAAACCCAAGAAGAATGGAATTTTTTAAAAATGTATATTTAAGGGGGTGGATACTCCACACAAAATCATTCGAAAGGTGAAATGATATAAAAGGCATACTTTGCGATAAGATAACTTCAAATTTGATGCATGGGTAAATAGTTGGGAAGGAAGAAAGTGGCAATTTCAGTATTCCAACATTAGCTATTGTAGGGGGTGCTACAACATTCGATTTGATGAACAAATGAAAAATGCCTCCTTTACAATGTGATAGAGGCTTGAAATTTAGTAGATGGGCTAATCATTTGATAAAAAACCCATGATGAATACGGCTTTTCAAAAATGTTCATTTAAGGGGGGGGGGTTACACAGAAAAACATTCGAAAGGTGAAGGGATAGAAAAAATATGCATCGCAATAGCATAGAAACTTCACATTTTGTATACGGGTAGATAGTTTGAAAATATATGTCGAATAAATGTGAAACACGAATTATTAAGCTATTTACATTATTCAGGGGTAGCTTATTTGTGAGATCGTTGATTTTTAACAGTTATTGAACTAGTGTTTATAAAATACTAGTGTAAACAAATGCTGAAAATATATAATAACCATCAACCATTGAAACTATGTATGAACTGTTAGATATATGCAGAGGCACAATATCATATAGGCAACTGTTTTGGAAATTTACATTTTGATTGGGGATGATTGATATTCATGTTTATAAGCATAGCAAGGTACGAGCAGAGTTTCCTTACCATTTACTCAAATATATTTCTGTTACTATTTATTTTTACTACACTGTCAGAATACTATAAATATATTGCAAGTAAAGAAATAATAAATACTTATAGAAAAGGGAAACAAATATGCTTTATTTTCATTATAAACAATAAAAATATACATAACATATATATATATATATATATATATATACATACTGCAAGGAAAGCAAATAATGGTCTCTAATTGTCTTCGTTCCTCAATAAAAATTAAAAAGTATCAAAACGTATACCACATAATAAAAAAATCGATGTTGCCCAAGTAAGACATCATTTAGATTTATAATTGAAATCATGCACAAAAGAATTAGCAATACGATATTGAAATATATACATGCAAAAAAATAGGACAATGATGCAATTGAAATAAAAAGACAAATTAAAGATGAATTAAATAGCGTAAGTGAAATATTTCTTATCCTTACCTCATAAAGATTAGAGCTATTATAAAGCGCAATTCTCGAGGCAGTTGAGAATTCTCGAGTCGACTTTCTATATGTTCCTGGACTAGTGTGGATGCTAATAACTTCGCAAATACAGACTTTTTCTTTATTTCCTCATTATCCTTGTAGCACTGATGTAAAACGTATGAATTTACTATTGAAACATCCAGAATGCGGAAAAAAACAGCTAAAGGCCATCTGCGTGTGCGACGACTTGAGGAATGTTTGGAGCATTTCTCATCAAGACTATCTACTTCACCTTTGTTTGCATTTTAATATGCGATAATTTCAGGTTTCTGAGTTTCAATATCAGTGCAAACTCTGTTATGCATTGAAGAGATGAGTACTGCTGCTTTACCTTTCCTGTTGATATGCGAAATTATTGTAGATTCCTCTCGAAAGCCATATAATGTTGATCCAACTTCTCTTGTTTTATTAGGTAAAAATTTGGGTGGAATTTCTCTTTTGTTTTCTTTTCATTGTACCGATGTAAGTTAGCTTTTTTTTCAATAGGATGGCTACAAGTTCTATGAGCGAGAACCAATTATCCGTAGTAACATTTCGATTTGCTCCAAAAATAGGTTGAACAAAATGCAAAACAGACTACGTTGGTTTAGAAAATTTTCTGTATTCAGATTGTAGCCCAATTCAGTCAGAGTCTTTTTACCACAATATATGTATGCATTGTAAAGATAACTGTTCTGTTAGAGCCATAATTTTTATTCCATATTTACATAGTATATTTGGCATATACATTTTGAAGCAAACTTTTCCTCTGAAACTAACAAGCATTTTGTCAACTGTCCTATTCCATAGACACTTTGGAAATTTTCTGTGAAACTTCTGAAAATATAAGAAATAGCTGCTGTTGGATCCTGTTTTATTCGTTCTGATCTGTCTTCAGGATTGTCAAACCTCAATGCGGACCTTCCGAGAGGTTGGTGGTAGGGGAAGAAGGGTACCACAGACTATTATACAGACCTGTCACTCTCGATAGTTTCGTTTTCGCGGCGGCCATTAGAGATAGACCAAACAGAGGGTTGGCGCGCTCTTGGCGATGGTCTGGTTTGGTCCGAGCGCTTGGCGATGGTTTGGTTTGGGTCCTAGACGATTTTCAATGTTATAACCCTATTTCGCTCGGCGAAAACTTAGAACAACAGACTAGCGTGGTTTGAGTAACGTGAAAAAGGATTATTTGTTAAGTGTTTAGATCATTTCATAGAAATGGATTGATAAAAGAAAACTGGTTGCGTTACAGGGTATGTAATTTATGTTTATTAAAATTGAAATAATTTTAGTTATCACCATCCTACATACGTGTTCATTATAAGTATATACGTGTTCATAAGTATACACGTGTTCATATAAGTATACGCGTGTTCATAAGTATACACGTGTTCATATAAGTATACATGTGTTCATCATACGAAATTAGTGCTGTGTGTGTGTGTTATTACTGCCGGATTAGACTAAATTTTAAGAGGTAGTGGTATAATTAGTTAAAAAATATTTTCCGTATTTTTATGAAATGTGAAATAATTGATATTTGGATAGCTTTTTCTTAGTTGAATATGATATAGTAAGTGTATATATTTATGTAAAATTTTTATTAAGTGCCTTATGGTGGAAAATTCACCCCCCCCCCCTCGGGTAATTAATGATTGAGTTCCACAACTTCGATAGTGCATTTATGTAAATTTGATTTTTACTATATGAATATTTTTATATTAAAAAAAAGTCTATTATCAGTATCCCAGAACAAATTAAGGATCAAGTAATTAACGATCAACACGCTAGTATACTTTTTAGACTGAAAATATTATATAATATTTCAGTCTTTTGAGTATGTTGGCTTGTAATTTTTTGTGCATTATGTTTTATAGTGAGACAATGCAATGTGTCTATCTTTTAATCTATTTTATGATTATTTGAATTAAATATATAACTATGTTTATTTAAATATTCTTAAACTAATGAATATATTTATGTTGCAGATTAATGTATTTTTAAATCCTGATCCTTTCTATAGTTTCAAAAATTATAAAAGTACAGTCCTCAACATTTTGTTCCCCTCCCGTTTAAAAAAAAATCGCCAAGCGAGCGATAACGCGCCAAATCTGGCAGACGCATCGTAGTTCAGTTGGTCCAACTCACGAGCTCTAGTGTCTATGCGACATCCCATGTTAAAAATGTTGCCATAGGGTCCTATGGGAGTGAACCTTCTGAATATAGTATTCTGTGAAGGATACGGTCCCTGTGGATGCCTCCCCCACTGGGTTCCGGTCTAAATTGGGTGGCACTTCCCGGCCGTCCAAACAGATACCTTACACCTTTCTGGTAGGTCGGACGGTCTGGGTCGAAGAAAGAAAGAAACCTCAATGCGGAAAGAAGTAATGCAAATCTTTTTATACTCATTATGGCCCTAAATATATATCTCTGCCAGTTCCATCGGTGGCAAAAAGTGTTTCAATGTTCTCATGATTTGAGTTAAATACCGATGTGGTGTGTGTTTCATATTTCATTCGCATGTAATTAATTTTATGGTTTGTCCATTTCATTATATGCAGTAAAATATCGTTAGTAGTAAATAATAACTGCCAGATAGAGAATGGATCTGCTTTTTCTCCAAGATCTTTAGCGTTACCTCATAAAACTGGCACTTTTATGATTATATTGTGCTTTCTTGTTCGTGACGAGGGTCGAACTTCTGAAACAGACCATCGGTACTGATGTTTTCCATATATATATTTACTATCCACTAAGTTTTCATCATTTCTTATCTCTCCATTTTCACTTTCATCAGATTTTTCTGACAACGTTGAATTACTTTCATGTTTGGAATTTATATATTCATCTTCTAAAATACTATCTACATCACTAACATTATTTCCAACTTCAAAATAGTCTCTTCAAAGTCTTTATCACCATACTCGCTTTGACGGTCCCGTTATGTAGATATTTCACAGGAAAAAATTACGTAAACAGAAACGTACCGTCTAGCAGACTGCAGCTAATAAAAATATTTTTTTCTTTCAATAACTAAGAATGTGCAAGTGTTGCGAATGAGGTGGGAGGGAGAGGACTAATAGCGTAACAATTAGGTGGAGTGATAAGATTGAGGACAAGTTCATTTTTGTGTAACGGGTAGATATGTAAATGCAACAGTCTCCCAGACGGCAAGTTTCCGGTTAATGTTATTAATGAGAAAATAGAGCTTACCTTTGAATATTTTGAAACTTGCTAGTTCTAGGTATTAACAAAATCCACTTTTTTTAGTTCTTCATTAATAGGAAATTTAAAGCTGCTAACTTTGGAACCATTTTTATAATAAAACAACCAGAAACGACACCAGGAACACACTTGGGGCGCGGTAGCCCATTGGTTAGCGCGCTGGAGTTGCACTCGGTAGGCCCGGGTTCGATTCCAGCCACTGCCAAAACTGCCGCCGTGTTCATGCGGAGTACGATCACGTTCAACATGTGGGTCCGAAAGTCCTTCCGAGAGGTTGGTGGTAGGGGAAGGAGGGTACGGTCCCTGTGGATGCCTCCCCCACTGGGTTCCGGTCTAAATTGGGTGGCACTTCCCGACCGTCCAAAACAGTTACCTTACACCTTTCTGGTAGGTCGGACGGTCTGGGTTTCAACAACAACAACCAGGAACACACTTGGCATTTTTAGTTATTAAAATTCAATGAATTATAATAAAAACTAAATAATTTAAAAAGAAGAATCAAAATATAAAAGTAAGCCGTAAATCTGTTACGAACAATATAATATTAAATATACTTCTTTATGAAAGTACTAAATAAACTTTGCATTTGAATATACAACAGAGTCATGAAAAAGCCCACCAAGAAATCTAACTACTATGTTCAGGTTTTTCATATACGCTAAACAATAGAGTTAGATCACTAGGATTTAGCTTAAATATATGTAACTACTGCTATTAATACTCCAAATTCCTTGGCAAACAAAGTAAGGAGCATATAGTACACTCCACATTCACAATTCCAACATAAACTGCAGATCAGACAAAATTATATATCGATGGCAAAAAATTTCTAAATAATAAATAAATATAAGTAAAGCCTAATAAATAAACAAGCTAAACACTTTTTAGATAGAAAATGTTTCGAGATAGCAATTCAATATTCACATATGCTATGAACATTAAATGAAAACAAATACAAAATATTACAGGGTTACCGACAGAAATTACGTAAAACAATAACGTATGCATAGAAAGACAGTCAAAGCTTTAATAAATGATAAAATACAAAAGTATAAAACACGATAAATTACAAAACTCTGGCCCTACATTTCCGTTAACACATACTACGAACATTGAATGACAAGGCTTAACGTATGATGCAAGAAAAATGATAAAAACTGCAAAAATTACCAAAAAAATTTAATTTTTTTTTGGCAGCGACTGTCAGAAACATTAACGAACACATAGTAAAACATACATACCTGTAATGGCTATCACATAATGAAAAAATATCCAATATTCTGGAGATACCCTATGTCGCTCATACGTTTAGCATTAGCAAGCACAATTTCCTATCACCATTTCCGATGACGTAGGAGGTTTGGTTTATGACCCCCTGTATGGCCTCTTTAGTTCACGAAGGTCACGGTTTTTTCTTAGGCTCCGTGACGTACTTATGATTTTAAGAGTTTTACGTCACAGTGTCCCGCCCCATTACCGCCTATACTTAATCCGGGCATCCCGTATCAATATATGTATTCGTGATATCTGGTGTCTTTTCCTCTGCAGACTAGGAGGTGGTAGTCTAGGGGGCAGCCGACGGTGAGCTGTGTGGAGATGCTGATATATTTATCCCTATCCCTACAGTTTCATCTGAGTGGGCAGTGGTATTAGCGCATGCGTAATGAAACGAAGAGAAAGCTTCCGATAACTGAAAAATTTTGTGCTTGAATACCCTTCTTTCGGCTGCTAGTCATTTGTTGCTGTATTTTTATGGCTCACTTGTTGTTTGTGATTGTTGAAAAGTGTCATTTTTATGATGTGGTTCATCGAAAGGCAAACACTACAAGTGTGGAAAAACCGGTAATTGAGAAGTTTCGCTATTGACGTCAAGCGTTACAACATATGGCGGCATTTTAAATACACCTCGAAATGTTCACCCACTATCTTAAATATATATCCTCTTTAACTCGTATATTTAAATGTGTTGAAATAAGTCATGCTTAGAATGGGAATATCACTTCATACACTGTGAACTGCAAACAACAATCACAGTAAAAAATTTTGTTTCACTGAACAATTTACATGTACAGTTAAGCAGGGATATGTGTAGATTTTAAGATTCTATAATCTCAATTGTCAAGTCTTTCGGTTAGAGTTATGCTACAGTACTGTTATCCTAACGCCTATGCTACATATAATAACAACAATAGCTATTAGGATAGCCAGAATAGTGTGAAGTTTTTTTATTTTTGATATACAAATGGGGTTTTAATTAGAACATTATAAAAATTCACATAAACTGCTGTCTAAAATAATCCGCAATTAAAATACTTTGCTAGTAACAATTCAAGTTGATTCAAAGTATCAACTGATTTTGGAGCAGAAACAGCCTCCTCTTGCAGGATAAGGCAGAGTAACTGCACGAGCAAAAACATACACCTTCTTGTTAAGATGGCGCTGTCTTATGCTGGTTGATGCAGCAGGCTGCATCATCACCAAGCATTTTGAAATTAATTCTAACCACTTATTCTACCACGAACAGATTTCAGTCTTGATTATATGCTTATTGTATCCAGTTCTGACTGTTTGAACTTTACTTATAAATTTATTTGGTAGATGTTCTGACTTTTCCCATTGACACTGATGACCTCCTTTGGTGGTTGGCCCAATGGTGAGGCTGTAAAGTGATGCCTAAAGACACATGCATCTATATTTGATTGGCTTTGCATGTTTTTGGGGATAGCAGCCTGTTATTGCAAATACTTCTGTAATGTCTACCCAGTCATAAGTAGTTCACATTTGCCACCATTAATACCAGTCTGTCAATTCCTTTGCTAGTCTGCAGTCATTTCCATTATCCGCTTATAATGTGATTTTGTAATTTCTCTTATCTTTATTAACTTTTTATTTCTGGTATCACACTTTATCCCCTCCCCCCAAATGCATGAAACTACATAGCATTTTGCAATTCATTCTAATTGCTTATTTTGATCCACATTCTCAACTCTTGACAGCTTGAACTTAAGTACAAATCCCTTTGATGGATGTTCTGGCTTTGCCCATTGATGCTGTAAGCCAATAATGCTTTCTTCACAGTTCTGTAATATAAGGTTACGCTGTCAGCTCATCAACAAATCCAAAAGTTGTCAGCTTGATATTGGGGTAGGATTTCATAATTTGTGATATTATGGTCCAGAGAGGACTTTGTGAGGAGTTGCCAAAACACAACATTTTCATATTATTACAGTTGAGAAGTTATTTGTGAAATATAATTATTTCGATTTTCTATGATCATGCAAAATCTTCCATTTTCAAATAATATAAAGAAAAATGTTTATTTTATTATTCAAACTTGCATTGATATTGAATAATCTCATTTTGAATTAGTTGATTTAAATTAGTTCAAGCATAAACGATTAAAATTCATAATATAAAAAAGAGTAGATATTTAACTTAATTATTAGTTTTACGCTTTACTTATTGTTTTACTCCGTAAGCAACTTTGAAGTGGCGATATCCCGACAACTAACACTCGCACATAGATTTTGAATTGTGCTGTGCACATAAAACCCAGTGCCATTCAAACAGATTCAGTCATGTAGGTGACTGAATTGTATACATACAAAATAGCAATGGTAGTCATAGTTGACAATTTCTCGATCCCTTTTGAGAACTCCAGAACAAAATGTGCAAGTTTCTTACTCCACTGACATCATATGCACAGAGCGTGTGAAAAAAATTGTCTGTCATGCCTGGAATGAGATTCTTGCCTTTTGGCTCCATGACCAGCTCATTAAGTGATGTCTATAATCACAAGTATCTATTTCTCATTGGTTTTGTATGCTTTCCAGGATTCTTGTGATATATCACATGACCCTTAAGTATGGGTCAACTGTTATTGCAAACACTTCTAGGTTATTCCATGTCAAACCCACCTAGCCCCAACCCGTCCCCTCTGATCTTTTAGAACTTGGCTGTTTTGTTGTTCACTTATATATAACTTGATGCAACATTTTAACCCCCAATTATCATTAGATTTTATTTATAGAATTTTGAAATTTGAAAAATCTGCTAATTTTTCATAATTCTTGACATATGCAAATATCTGTATATTTTGACATAATCTACCAATTGTGCTGAAATAAGGCCTATTTTGTCGCATAAGGTATGGACTTTCTTGTGATATATCACATGGCCATTAAATGATATTTTAAATTTCAAGGTTATCTAATTTGACCTTCGACAAAATAATTATTGTACCTAGTTTGATTTTTTCAAAACAATAAGTTTTGTTGATACAAAATTTGTTATCTCTATTATGCAAAAATTTTAAGTTGGGAAAATTAGGGGCTCATAGTGGAAGAAATTCAAAATACATATATGTTATATGAACAGCTATTCGAAAGATACTGAACCGCTTTCCATGGCAAAAAAGAAACATAATTCATTAAATAATCCTTAAGTAAACATCATTATTATTAATCAAAAATTATAAACATTTTCTGAAGTGCATATGCTGTTATAGTACTTTGCTGAATTTTAAGATTTGAAGAAGAATGCAGAAAACACTTTAATCATATATTTTTTTTAAGTGCACTCGCATTGCTATTTTGTATGTATATGACCCTTTATATAAAAAGTAATGTATTTCAGTGATGGTTTTTGCAGCAGCATTTCCAAAAGACTGCATTATATGCGATCCTCTGTATATTTAGTTTAATTATGAAAATATGTTCCACTTTTGCAATCTGTTTGCATTAACTAAAATTTTTGTAATTGTTTAGAGTTTTATAAGTTTAAATTATTTTCCAAATGTATAATTAGTGAAATGAAGGACTATTTTTCTGTATTTGTATACAATTCCTGGTAAATTTCATTTAATTGTGAAAATATTTCCATTTTGCATAAGGTTTCAGATTCTGCAAAATACAGATATCCCAACAAAAAAGCAGAAGACAGAGACTAGTAATGAACATCATTTAACCAATAAATGTTCTTTTACCATTAAACAAATGTTAGCGAGATGTAGTGCAAGTAAAGGTTGTTATAAACAATTTTTATACATTAGAAATATCAGAATAAACAAGATAAAAAAAATAAATTTTTAATATCAAGTATTTTTTCATTCAGCTTTGCTATCAGTGCCTGAAAAATTTAATTTAATCTATATAAATAAAATTGAGAATCTGTCTGTTTGCCCCATTATCACAGGAGAACGGCTGAACCGAATTTGATGAAATTTTGTGAGTAGCCACGAAATAGCCCCACTTAAAATTTAGTCCATGTTTCGAGTTTCTAAGATGAGAGGTTCTCGAGATATTAATGAAAAACCAAACTTTTTTCTAGGGGTTCTAATCTAACTCCCTGGTTCCTCCAAACGAAAGAGGTTGGAAATCGCTGGTTAAAATGTAAAAGTGAATTAAAACTCTATCTCTGAGTTTGGTGGGAATTTATTGCGCTTATTAGTCACTTTTGAAAATCGCTGGTTTGAAACATGAATTTGAATGGAAACACTATCACCATGTTTTATTTTTCACAGACTTACTCAACAATAAAAAGTATTAAGAAATCAAAATGGTTATTTAATTATCAGCATTTTATGAGGAATATTCTCTTTTATATCATGTTGCTCAACAACACAATTAAATCAAATATGTGTTTTATTTTTTATTATTTTTTTCGAATTGAATAATTAATAAATGGATATAAAAATATATCTTATAAATGGTCGGTCTAATTTTTCTTTTAGTTATATTAATTGTGGACTGCTTATGCTGCTAGTCTATAAATAAAATTGAAAATCTGTCTGTCTGTTTGTCCCATCAGGAGAACAGCTGAACCGAATTTAATGAAATTTTGTGGGTGTCTTGAAATAGCCCCATTTAAAATTTAGTCCAAGTTTCGAGTTAGTGTAGTTAGTGTAAAACGAAACTTTCCTTTGTCTCATCAGCATGGGAGAACGACTGAACTGACTTTAATGAAATTTTGTGTGTGGCCTTGAAATACCTTCCCTTAAATTTAGTCCAAGTTTTGAGTTTCTGAGACCAGGGTTGTCGAGATATTAATGAAAAACGAAACTTTTTTCTAGGAGTTCTGCTCTCTTAACTCCCTGGTTCCTCCAAACGAAAAGGTTGAAAATTGTTTGTTTAAAATGCGAAAGTGAATTATAACTTTATCTCTGAGTTTGGTGGGAGATTTTTTGCGCTAATTAGTCACTTTTTGAAAGCATGAATTCTTTGAAGCTTGAATTTAAATGGAAAATCTATCACCATGGTTTATTTTTCACAGGCTCTTACTCAACAATGAAAAGTATTAAGAAATCAAAATGGTTATTTTATTATTAGCATTTTATGAGAAAGATTCTATCTTATATCATGTTGCTCGGCAACGTAATTAAATTATATGTGTTTGTTTTGTTAATGTTTATTATTATTTTTTTTGATTTGAATATTAAATAAATGGATATTATAAAATATATCTTATAAATGAACGGTTTGATTTTTCTTTTAATTATATTAATTGCAGACTGCGTACATTATTTTCATTTATTTTGGCAAAGAGTTTTCAAGCTTATACATTGTGTTTAGCTAATAAATCATATATTGTGTTTAGCCAATAAATTCATTTAACCGATTGTTGAAACAAAAAAAGAGTAGAACTGGTATATCTTCTAATACAATTTTAATGTTTTCATTTAGTATATACAAATGGGATCAGGATGTTTTATTCTTCAGATCTGCAAATTCAGATCTACGAATTTGGCAGGATATCGCTAACTTGGCAACTTTTCTTAAATGTTGCCAAATTGATGGAAATGTCACCAAATTGACAAAAACAATGCTAAATCAATGAAATTTATTTTGTTTGTTAGAAGAAAGTATTGAAATGATGTTTCGATAGCATTGTCTGTCAGTCCAACCGTCCTACTTAGTAACACATTTAGTGAATTTTTAAAATGTCGCCAAATTGATAAAGATGTTTTTTAATTCATAAAAATGTCTTGAAATTGATAAAATTGCTCGAAATAGATGAAATTAATTGTGTTTTGTTAGGGGATAGTATTTTGATGATTTTTCGTCAATTTGTCGCCAAGTGGGACTGTCAGTTTTACGGTCCCACTTGGCATTAAATTTGGCGTTTTTTAAAATATCGCTAAATTAACATAAATGTCGCCAAATTGATTAAATGACACTAAATTTTTCAAAATAACACCCCCAATCGATGAAAACTCAATATTTTGCACAGTTAAGTACGTTTTTTTAGATAATCTTTGTTGTTGTGAAAATTAAAAAATATTTTTTCGAAATTTGTTTACAAACTGAACCAGGATGGATTCTTTATTCTTCACACCTGCCTGTGACAATAATTTTGTATATCAAGCCCAGAGATTCTGATACATTTTTTTTTAAAAGAATTAAATATTTTAATAAAATATTTTTTATAACGAAGTCATTTAGAATACTACTAGCCGAATACCCGTTGAAATTCAACGGTCTTGCAATAAGCAATCCCTTAATAATGTAAATTTTTTTCGGCAAATCAAATATTTTGGTGTGCAGAACCCCTTAAGGAAGAAAATATTGGAAAATTTAAATTGCACACTTCTTTCAAACTGTCTACCCATACACAAAATTAAAGTTTCTATCAAATCCTGAAGCATATTATTTTATCATTTCCCCATTCAAGCGTCTTTCTGTGGAGCACACCCATAAATGAATATTTTAAAAAAACTCTGTCTTGGATTTTTTTATCAGATGATTGGCTCATATAACAAATATCAAGCCTCTATCACATCTGAAAGGAAGCGTGCCTCATTTATTCGTAAAATCGAACATATTAGTGTGTGGCACCCTTTAAAGTAGCAAATATTAGAAATCTGAAATTTCACACTTTCTTTCTTTCAAACTATCTACCCGTACACCTCATTTGAACTCTATCCTATCGCAAAGCATGTTTTTTCTATCACTTCACCTTTCAAATGTTGCCGCCAACGGCCCTACCGTGCTGAAAACACTGGTTCTCGTTAGATCACCGAAATCAAGCAGCATCGGGCACGGTTAGTACTTGGATGACCACCTGAGAACACCGCGTGCTGTTGGCACATTTCGGGTGCGGTAGCCCGGTGGTTTGCACGCTGCATTTGCAGTCTGCCACAACTGCCGCTGTGTTCATGCGGAGTACAATCACGTTAAACATGTGGGTCCATAAGTCCTTCCGAGAGGTTGGTAGTAGGGGAAGGAGGGTACAGTCCCCCACTGGGTTCCGGTTTAAATTGGGTGGCACTTCCCGGCCATCCAAACAGTTACCTTACACCTTTCTGATAGGTCGGATGGTCTGGGTCTCAACAACAACACCCTTTCGTAAGTTTTTCTGTGTAGCAGCCCGTTAATGAACATTTTTGTCAAATCGTATTCATCTTTGGTTTTTTGTCAAATAGTTAATCCATATACTAAATTTCAAGCCTCTATCACATTGTAAAGGAGGCGTTTTTCATTTGTTCGGCAAATCGAACATTTTAGTGAGCGGCATCCCCTACAATAGCAAATGTTGGAAAACTGAAATTGCACACTTTCTTCCTTTCCAACTTTTTACCAGTACACCAAATTTGAAGTCTGTATCTCATTATGAAGCATGCTTTTCTAGCATTTCCTCTTTCAAATGTTTTTGTGTGGAGTACCTAACGCCTTAAATATACATTTTTGAAAAACTTTATTCTTTTTATGATTTCTATTAGATGATTTGCCCATATACCAAATATTAAGCCTCTATCACGTTTTAAATGGGGCATTTTTCCTTTATTCTGAAAATCGACCATTTTGGCGAGCACCACCCCCCTAAGGTAAAAAATATTGTTAAACTGAAATTGTACCCTTTCTTCCTTCCAAACTATCTGCCGTTACACCAAATTTGATACTCTATCTCATCCCGAAGCATGGCTTTTTATCAATTCACTTTTCGAACATTTTTCTCTGGAGCACCCCCTTAAACGAATATTTTTGAAAAAGTATATTCGTCTTGGGTGTTTTTGTCAAACGATTAACCCATATACCAAATTTCAAGCCTCTATCAAATTTTAAAAGAGCCTTTTCTCATGTATTCGGTAAATCGAACATTTTGGTGTGCGGCAGCCCCTGAAGTAGAAAATATTGGAAATCTGAAATTGCACACTTTCTTCCTTTTGAAGGATTTACCTATACACTAAATTTGAAGTCTCTATCTTATTGCAAAATATGCTGTGGAATACTTTCCTTAGAACTCGTATGGTTCTTCACTTGTTCTCAGGGATAGAGAAATAACAAACCGATTGGCAAGTCTGGCATTTAAACACACGTGCCATCATTAAAAACACAACTCTATTCATACGTACATGGCTTCCAAGGTATCTCTCCCATACTACCTTCCACAACATCTTACATTTATATAACTCGGTAGCACATTCCGGCTTAACTGCTCTATCCAATCATAAGCACAGACAAACAAAATTAGTATAAATGGAAAGCGTCGTAGTGCCATTTATAACAATGAGGAGAGAGAAATAAATTCTCAACATCCTCACCCCGGATATAAATGATTAGTTCATCCAAATTGCTAGCCCTAAAATATACAGTGATAATCAAATAATATACTAAATTACAATTCAGACATAATATAACTAAAATTAATTCTTACCTTACTGTGGCAATTCTAATACATCAATAAAAACAATTTTTAAATATTACAGCCAATTAAAAAAAGTAATAAGTAATAAACTATAACATGAAAAAAATATAACAATGAATATCATGAAGCAATTTAACGTTCAAATGTCCTGAACTTCAAGAGGATATAATAATTGTACAGGGCATCTGATAGTTCCACCTTATTCTTTGGGATGTATAAAATTCTCTTACATCCTCATGATGTATAATTTTCCACATTCATCTGACTTTGAAATCTGCACGTTTTGATGTTGTCCAAATACACTGTAGAACATTATCCTCTTCTATCAATGAATCTACGAAAAGCTAGTAGCAATGTTTCGGTCATAAGACTATTCACAAGTTCCAAATGGACAGCTCTGGTAACTGCACACGTGAATAAAAGAATATAATGTTTCACGTCACTGTTCTTAATGAAGACAGGTCCTGCAAAATCTAAACCGGTGATGGCGATAGGGGGTGATATTTCAATTCTATCCGCAGGTAAAGGCGCCATAATTTGAGTTCCTGAACGAACATTGTATCTTTTACAAATCACACATTTCCGAATAAATGACTTTATAATCTGTCTTCCTCTAATAACCCAGTAATTATCTCTGACCTGCACAAGAGTGTCTGTCACTCTGGAATGAAGAATCTTCTCATGCGCTTGTTTCACTATGAGTTCAGAGAATCGGTGCTTGGTAGGTAGTAAAATTGGATGTTTCTCATGATACTTTTGTGGCGATTGAGCGTCGCCTGTCCCGAGCCAGGACCGAACTCAGGACCTGATGCTTCGTAGACCGACATTATAATCACTGAGCAAAAGCTAGCTCCCCCTCTGTTCTTATAATTCGGATACTGGCTCGTATGGCATCTTTGATCAGATGTCTTTGCTGCCGCACACTCCCTCCGCTGATGAGTAAGGAAGGCCGGGAGGCGTGTCGTCTCGGCGTGACGGACAGTCGTGGTCAACCAGGAAGGGAGTGTCAAGGCTTCTGACTCCGTGTGGTGCTGCCATCTCGTGTTGAGAGGTGAAATCGTTGGAGAGGAAGGTTGCGTGTTTCAAACGTCCAGTCATCATTGTGGCAGGAAGGAACTCAGTTGCTTTGTGAAGTCATCATCAGCTGTTGGGTAGCACTATTTGCGTCTGCGAGCATGCTTGTCTCTGAGAGAGCAGTCTTATATGAGCAGTAATTTATTGCTGTTGGCAGAGTATTGCTCCATTGTTGGCATCCGTAGAGAATTGTTCCATATGCTCGGGCGTTCAAGTCCATAGGGTCACCATTGCGGGGGTTTATTGTTTGCTTGTTTGTGTGGGCTAAACCTGACATGCGGTATTAATGCCCAGCACAATCCCCCGACATTTGTTGTTGTTTTGTTCTCTAGGCGGAACGTTAACTTGTGTAAAATAACATTTATTTACATTAAATTTTACAAATATATATACAGCATACTAATACTTTGCAGAGAGATTCTGCGGCAAGCGAATAAATCCTGATTGTTCGAACGTTAAGTTTGAAGCAGTCGGAAGGAGGTTTCGACTGCGCAGTTCCAAAGTTCGAAAGCGAGTCGACCGATCAAGTCGAGATTTTAGGAGCGAGTCTGTCCAAAAAGATGAAAGTTCTTTTCTAAACTGAATTTTGTAAACGCCCCAGAAGGAGTGACCGACCATCTTATTGGTCGTCGTCGGTCTGGGGCTCATTAATGGGGGGTGCCCCCATGCATGCCACATGTTTTCGGTGTGCACCATCGAATTGTTTTTCACACATGCCGGTGACGAAAATTATGGCTTTCACATGCCAACATACTGTCACCGGCGTTAAAGTTATGTGTAAATCCCCATCGGGAATCTTTGGAAGTCAGGCGTCCCAAAACAGGAAATGGTATGCAGTTTCCTCAGTTATCAGATACATAGAGAAAAGACGCTTCTAGTTCGTTTTTGTGCAGGTGGCATAAATGGCGATAGTTAACCGCCACACACTCCCCTCCTTAAAGGTTTCCAGTGAAACCATAACGATCCATGAAACGAACATGACGGCCTGATCGTGTCGTAATTTTCGGAGGCATATTTGGCACTGATGAATCTTGAGTGTTCGAAACCGGTTGTTGCCGGTGCATGTACTTCATCATTATTCACATAAAATGCCGGTTTAATACGATCAAGTGCAATGTTCACTTTCCTACCTTTGATATCGATTTAAAAAAATTTATCGTTTCTCTTTAAAATCTGATATGGTCCATCATATGGAGCTTGTAATAGAGCTTTAACCGCATCATTACGCACAAATACATGCGACGCTGTGTGACGAGCGGGTGGGAGAAAAATTCTCGGTTTCCGATGGTGAGAGGTGTTGGGGGATGAAGGTCCCGCATTGACTCTCTTAGCTGCACTATGAAGTCTGAGGGGTCAGTAACTTGGGAGCTATTGGGGAAAAAATCGCCTGGCAGGCGCAGTGTTTCTCCGTAGAGAAGCTCAGCTGGCATTGCACCTATGTCCGTTTTGATTGTAGATCGAAGCCCCAACAAAACTATTGTCAGTGTCTTAGTCCACTGTTTATTACCGTGTGCTTTTAAGGCTGCTTTCAGCGGCCGGTGGAAATTTTCTATAATTCCATTGCTAGAAGGATGGTAAGCTGTTGTGCGTATTCGCTGGACTCCCAAGCACTGTGCTAAAGACTGAAAAAGTCTAGATTCAAATGGTCGATCAGAGCTTGTGCCACTGTAGAAGCCGTGATGTCTGGAATTGGGATTGCCTCCAGCCATCTTGTGAACCGGTCAATCATAGACAGTGCATAGGTCATTCCTTCAGATGGGGCCAAGGGGCCCACGAGGTCGATATGTATGTGTTCGAACCTCTGAGAAGTTTTGGGGAAAAAACCAATGGGTGGGACAGTGTGTCGTTGAATTTTACTCTTTTGACAAGGGATGCATTTTCTCGCCCAATCATTAATATCTTTATTCATATTTGGCCAGACAAATGATCGCGGACTAACTTCGAAGTTTTTCTTATACTTGGATGAGATAAATTATGTAAATTTGAAAAAACTTTGAATCTCATAAGCTGCGGTAGATAAGGACGCGCCGTACCCGTGGATACATCGCAAAGTAATTTAGCTGACGCATTTGGAATAGCGATTTGTTTTAAGTCGATCGAGGATGGTCCTTTTAAAATATCTTGAAGCTCCGGATCGTTGCTTTGTAAATCTGCGAGTTCTTCATAATCAATTGGACCAGGTACCGTAATCATATTTATGCGAGACATTACGTCGGCAGGGATGTTATTAGTACCTTCTATATGATGTATATCAGTAGTGAATTCCGAAATAAATGCGAGTTGCCGATTTTGGCGAGGCGAGCATTTGTCCAATTTTTGTTGAAATGCAAACGTTAGCGGCTTGTGGTCGGTAAACAGGGTAAAATTTCGCGCTTCCAGCATATGCCTAAAGTACTTGATAGCCAAATACGCAGCTAAAAGTTCTCTGTCGTAAGTACTGTATCTTGTCTCTGCCGGGGATAATTTCCGCGAGAAGGCCAGGGGTTCGATACCTGTATTAAGAACATGATTCAAAGAACCACCTATCGTAAAATTTGATGCATCGATGAATAAAATTAAATTCGCATCTTTAGCAGGGTGCACGAGTAGCGTTGTCTCAGCTAATTGATTTTTACATGCTAAAAATGCGTCCGTAGCCTCATTAGTCCAATTAACTTTTCTCTTATCATTCTTTCGTGCCCCCTTTAGATACTCATTGAGGGGCTTTTGCGTATGCGCTGCCTGGGGGTAGGTGTCTCCGATAAAAATTCATTATGCCGAGAAATGCGCATAAATCCTTAATTGTTTCAGGTTGCTTGACATTCAATATCGCTTGTACTTTATCGGGCAAGGGTTTAGTACCTTTAGAATTTATGAGATGGCCTAAAAATGATACCTCAGATACTCCCAAAGCACATTTAGAAATGTTAGGTTAATTCCGTAGTTATCTAGACGTTGGAATATCTGTTTTAGATGGAGCTCGTGCTCTTCTTCACTCTCAGAAAAACCAAAATGTCATCTAAATAAGCAAAACAGAAATTTAGATCCCCTAGAATTTCATCTTTGAAACGTTGGAAAGTTTGAGCTGCGTTATATAATCCAAAATTAAGATAGGGAAACTCGTATAGGCCAAATGGTGTCGTTATTGCCGTTTTAGGAATGTCAGGTTCGTAAACTGGAATGGCGTGATATGCGCGAAAAATATCTAGTTTAGAAAATACTCGCTTTCCATTTAGAGCGTTCGAAAAATCTAAAATGTTCCTTATCGGATAACGGTCAGGTATAGACACCTGATTTAAACGACGATAATCTCCTACGCAGCGAATTTCGACGGAACCTTTAGGCACTACGTGGAGGGGCAACGACCAATTTGATTCAGACTGCTGGCAGATCCCGCGCTCCAGCATAAATTCAAATACCTTCTTTGTAGATTCGTACAGCTTCAGATGTAATCGTCTGGGTCGTGCATAAACTGGTGGTCCTGAAGTTTCGATATAATGTAACGTCTTATGTTTTACATTTTTGAATTTAGGAGTTGGGTTAGCAATATCTGGGTATTGTCGGAGAATTTGGTGGAAACGCGTGTCGCCTGAAATCAATTTGATTTCAGTAACACTACCTTTCGTTAATTTGTCTGGTATGTGCAACTTTGTATTGGAATCTATTAGTTTCTTTTGTTTTAGATCCACAAGAAGTCCAAATTCTTTCAAAAAATCTGCCCCGATAATGGCTTGGGATACAGATGCGATGACAAATTCCCAGCGAAATGTGCGTCTTAGACCTAAATCTATATCTACTAATTTTGTTCTGAAAGTTTGGATTTTCGAGTTATTTGCCGCGAAAAGTTCCAACGAAGATGATTGAAGTTTTTTATTTAGAGGTTTTGGTATAATTGAAATGTCGCTACCAGCGTCAATTAAAAACTTGCAATTTGTTTTGCTGTCATATACATGGAGTCTACTAGCAGGATCTATTTTAATTTCCGCTGTCATTCCTATGTTTGGAATGGTCGGCAAATTTGCAAGGGGTATGGCATTTATATGCTTCTTTACCGAAACGTTTACAAAAATAGCTATTCCTTCCTACGTCGTTTCCCTTGTCATGATTTCTGAAAGATCGGGCGTTGTTACGCGATTTTGAGCGTGGTCTATTATCACGAATTTGATTTCTTGAGTATGATCTTGATCCAGATAGGCGCTCGATCTGGGAGGCTAAGTCAGCTATCTGCTTCTGCATGCTCGATAGCTCCGTTAATGCAACATTTTCATTACGCGATGCTACTGCGCAAATATTTTCCGAGCTTGCCGTAACTTCGTATATTTTATGTGCCAAATTTGCCAATTCGCTTAAATTTTCCGTGCTTGCCGATAGAATTGCGCGGACGTTTGACGGTAAGCGATCTAGCCATAACGATTTAAAAAAGTCCTCGTTCACTTTATCGAGAGCTAATTCTCTCATTTGCCTCAATAATGTGGATGGTTTGAGGTCCCCTAGTTGCAATTCTGATAGAAGTTTTCTTGTTTGCGTTAATTCCGAATCTGCAAATTCTGTAATTAGCCTATCTTTTAAGGTCCTGAATTTGTTTTCCTGCGGTGGATTGAAGATTAAATCACTTACATGGGATAATTCCTCAGAGTCTATCGCCGCTACGAGATATGCATATTTCATCTCATCCTTCGTGATATGTGAAATTTGAAACGCATTTTCAACTTGAGCTAGCCATAGGGTTACATTCTTTTTCCAAAAAGAAGGGATTTTGCATGTAACCCTGTTAATTTGGGGCTGCTCGTCGTTTCCATCCATGCTTAAGATATAGAAATATATATAATTAAAATACAAAATAATAGAATATAAACAATTTTTACACAGGGTTCCCTAGCACACGTAAGTTTGCGAATTAGCGGTAATAACTCGAATACACACTGTCCCGAAATAAAAATAATTTTGAGGGAAGTGAAAAAAGGAACTGACCTGTGCTGACCTTAATGAACTGCAGTTGTTTCGGAGGATCCTGCCTTTCAGTGACGTCTGTGTTAGCATGGAAGGGGAGAGCTTATCAGAAGGTTGAGTGTTCAAATCACGTCCGGGTCACCATTGTGGCGATTGAGCGTCGCCTGTCCCGAGCCAGGACCGAACTCGGGACCTGATGCTTCGTAGACCGACATTATAATCACTGAGCAAAAGCTAGCTCCCCCTCTGTTCTTATAATTCGGATACTGGCTCGTGTGGCATCTTTGATCAGATGTCTTTGCTGCCGCACTTTAAATTCGATCATTGTAATCTTCCTCCTACTAGAATTAATCCTTCATCATTCATAAATGGATCTAGATCACGAATGCGTGAATCCTTTGGCAAATTTTTGTTTTCTCAAAAACATTTGGCCTGTATTGGAAAACTTTCATCTTGAGTTTTGCTTATCCAAAATTGTTCGGCAGCTAAAATTTCTTCTGCGGTTAATTCAGATATCAATCTTTTCTCCTTATGTTTTATCTCTGAATTTAGCATAAATCTCATCCAAGCTGTTATCCTATAAATTAGCATGATTGAATTGAATTTGTTTAAATCAAGAAGTTGATCTTCAGTCTTACAATTTTCATTAGCACAATTAACTGCTACTTTTCGATCATAACTCTTCTTTGATTGCTTCTTTGTTCCTTTTATTTTTAGGCCACTCATCTTGATGTTTGACCAAACAACCAGGTCCTTTCCACCACTTTCTAGGATTTAATAACTCATCTGTTGAGCACCCTCTGGAAAGTATGCCAGCAGGATTTTCACTTGAATGGCAATATCTCCAATTCTGTGGGTCTGAAATTGTTTGAATTTCAGTTACTCTATTGCATACAAATGGTTTCCACTTCTTTGCATTCCCACGAATCCATCCAATAGCTACTGTTGAGTCTGACCACATAAAGTAATTGTCACCTATATTAAATGAATCTCTCAATGACTTTAATAATCTTGATCCTATTAAGGTGGCCATTAACTCCAACCTTGGCAATGTCAGTTTCTTTACTGGAGCAACTTGTGTTTTTGAAGCAACAAAACTGACACCGAATAATTTCTTCTCTGTTCTATAATGTACATATGCTACAGCTCCATAGGCAGCTTCTCTTGAATCACAGAAAATGTGCAACTGTAACTGATGCGAATCGGGAGTGATTTCACTCGAAAAGTAACATCTTCCAATGGATAAATCTTGCAATTTTGCAAGTTCCATGCACCGATTATTCCATTTACGTTTCAAATCATCTGTCAGTTCTTGATCCCATTCTAAACCTTTCTCCCACAATTCTTGAAACAATTTTTTAATCCTTATCACAAAAGGGGATACTATTCCCATGGGGTCGAAAAATTTACTTGATAACTTCAAAATACTTCTTTTAGTATTACTGCAATCTTCCAGTGCTTTGAAAAGTGATAATAAATCAAATTTAAATTTGTCTGTTGAAGTGTTCCACGTAATTCCTAAAACCTTGATAATCACCGTCTCATCTTCCACTGCTTGATGGTTAAAATTTGTATTATGCCAAATATGCGCAAGTTCCACTGAATTTGTTCTCCATTTACGAAGATTCATATTTGCTTTTTTCAAAATAAATCTGGCATCCCTTGATAAACCTTCAGCCTTGATAATATTATCTGCACCAGAAATAAAATTGTCCACGTACAAATTTTCATTTAAGATTTTAAAAGCTTCTGGCTGAAATTTTTCATATTTCTTGATATGATGCTTTATTATCGCCGCTAAAAGAAAGGTGCTTGAACTAACCCCGAAAGTTACTCTGGTCATTCTATATGTTTCCCATTCTTCCGGAGGAAAATTTTCAAACCATAGAAATTGTTCATAATCTCTGTCTTCCGCGAGAGAAATTTCGAAAAATGTTCGTTCAATGTCCGCAATAACACCAATCCTGTTCATTCTAAATTTCAAAAGAAGTGTCAAAAGATTTGGATTCAAATTGGGTCCTACAATCAAAATATCATTCAAAAACGAGCAGTTCTTATCTCGCGATGAGGCATCAAAAACGATCTTAACTTCGTAGTTTCCTTTTCACGTTTTAAAATCGGGTGATGAGGTAAATAATATCTGCACTTTGCTAATGTGTTTGTGCGTGAATCAACCCTTTCTATATTCCCGTCTTCTAATTGTCCCTTAAATACATTTTTATATTCTTCATAGAGTGAAGGATCTAACTTGAACCTTTTATTAGACTGAAAAGTCTTCTTTCAGCAACAACATAATTATTTTCAAGATTTATTTCATCTCTAAATGGTAATCGCACCTCATATCTGCCAACCTTAAATTTGATTTCCTTTTCAAAACGTTCTAAAGTCTCAACATCAAAAGCTGAATTTTTATTATTATCTTGAGTTATACCTAAACTCTCTACTTCCCAAAATCTTTTTAATTCATTATAATGACTCTGAGCTATTATCGATCGGCATTGCATTTTCACATTCAGTGGAAATCATTTCTTCTTTTAACTTATGATTCATTTCAGTATTCGTGTAAAAACAAACATTTTTTACTGCTACGGAATCCAACTTTTGTCCTCAAATTTTACCCTGAATCGTCCAGACAAATATAGTCTGTATAGCTTATAAATGTTTATTTAATTTTTCAGTGTGATCTGTATTGACTTTCCCAAAGAGATCGGCTCCAATTAATATCTGTATCGGTTCATCTGGATACTTGCAATCATCTGCTAACTGTAAATTTTTTCTTTTAATTAGGGGTTCAATTCTGTGTCCAGGTGCCAAGATCACAGCTCCCGTTATTTCTTGCGTAATCAAAACTTCTACTTCTGGTTTCTATACTTTCTATTTCTCAATTGAATTTCTGCAATATCAAATGTTTTTTCTAACGGATCCGATCGACCAAATGTAAATACAATTAAACTTTTCGTTCTGATGATCTTCAATTGCAGTTCATCTGCTAGCGATTGCATAATGAAAGAACGCATCAAAGTATTATCCATGAAAATATCATCCTTACTTGTTTTGATTTCGATTGAGTGCATATTTCAGCAATGCAAGTTTGCAATAAAACGTTTTCTGGATTTTTAGAATATGAATTTAAATGTGACACAGAAGAAACTAGCGTTTGATTTTCTGAGTTTACCGCATTTATCCTCGTATCATTTGTCTGTTCTGCTTTAGGATTTCGAATCTGCGTAAAAATAATTTCATGGTGGTTTCTACCATTACATATTTTGCAGGGTGACATTTGCCTTTTACATTTTGCACTGATATGAAAATGACCAAAATATCTAAAACAACGACCATCCCTTTTCAATTTAAGTTTCTTATCCTCTCTAGAAATGGCTTTACAATAGAAAGCATTATGATTATTGTTACAGAATATGCAGGATTTTACTGTAGTAGAAAATTCAGCTGTCGGAATAGAATTTCAAGTTGAATTTATTTTAAATGTTTCGTTTCTAGATTCGATAGGTGAAACTGAATTTGTTTTCTTGGAATTATTCAATAAAATTGAAGCTTCTCAGCATTCTACTTCTATGCGAATAAATTCTACGAGTTCCTTAATTTCGAATTCTGATTTTCCGCTTCTTTTCCTATTTAATTCCAAACTTATGTCTTCCGGTATCAGTTTCATCAAAATCGGACATAGAATTTGCCCAAACGAATTGGATGTGCCCTTATCGTTTACAAATTTCTAATTTGTATTTCACATTCATCATATAGTTGACAAAGTGCCTTTATGTTAGAAGAGTTTTTAACAGGTTCTGGATTCAATAAGTTGGTTATATGCGAGTTTATTACAATATCCTTTCTTCCAAAATGATTCTTTAACAGTTCCACGCATAGTAAGCTTAAACCCTTTCACTAGTAAGTTTAAACCCTTTAACTGCATTCGCTGCGATACCGCCCAAAAGTGTCTTTAGATAATTAAATTTTTTAATTTTCGTTAAACCTTCATTTCCATGTATGGCATTATCAAATTGCGACCAAAATTCAAGCCATAGGGAAGAATCTCCATAAAATTTGTTAATTACGAGTTTAGGCAACTTTACTAGTCTATGTTCATTCACATGCGAGCTTTCGTTACCCGAGGAAATTGATCTTTCGTTATTTTGCGTAACCACATTAGAAGTTGAACCTTTTACGCTCTCCTTTAAATATCTAGAAATTTTACCCTTCCATTTTGTTATTAACACTTTACAACAAAGTTGAAAAGTGTTTATGACTTTGTTCATTCATTCTGTCTGTCTGTCCGTTAGCACGATAACTGCCGTAAAAATGACTTAATCAAAATGAAATTTTAGTATGTTGTTCAGACGGTCTGTAGGACCTATGGGAATATAAATGAATAATATCACCCAATTAGTTTTGGATTGAACCCGGGTTGAAAAAATGAAATACATTAAGCCCTATGGGACCTAATTTTTCAAACATTTTTTAAGCGGATTTAAAATTCACAAATTGCTTCGAAAATTTTAGGTAATAGTCAAATTGTTCCATAAAATATATAAAAAAAAATTCAGCAAAATATATTCAGTAGTTTTTTAAATAAAAATTAAAATAATAATTACACATCTTATATGAAACGATCACGTGACCATGATATGAAACGATCACATGACCCACTTCAAAATGATATATGGCATCCATCTTGTTTCAAAATCGTGATTTTTTAAAGTTCTTTTTAATTCATATTGAGTGTTGTATCCGTCCTAAAACTACTTTATTTTTGCTTAAATTCTGTGCATCTACATACTAAAACAACACAATGACAATATATTTGAGTTTAAATTCTCATTCAAATTTGATTATTTCTACAACTAAGCCTATTTTTCACCTATGTAAAATGTAAATAGCAAATTATGTAGAATGAGTTGTATTAGAATTACTGTATTTCTTTAACATAAAATAATTCAGTCCATGGAGTCTGCATGGCTGATATGAATGAAATATTAATTGATTTTATAAACAGAAGGACGATTTTTTTCGATGAAGTTTTAAGCATAGAGTTTATGAATTGTAGCTTCATGGTCTTAATTTTTAAATAAAATAAATTATTATAGTATTGTGATGAATGAAATGAATGAAATTCTGCTTTTATAGAGAGATCCAGGCATGTTATTTTTTCTATGACGTCATTTGAATTTATTTCAGTTGTTTTCGATGAAGTTTTCAAATATAATAAATTATCGTAGTATTATGATTTTTTTAAAAATATTACCGTGGAATGTATTGCATTTTAGAGATATTTAAACCAGGCAATTTATATTTCAATGCCGTCATTTGAATGAAGTTCATTTTTTTCAATGAAGGTTTAAGTTTTCAAATATAATAAATCAATGTAGTATTGTGATAAGTTTTAAAATATTACCGAGGAATGTATTGCATTTTCGACTTTTTTAAATAAAATTGCATTGAAGTTGGAAAGTGTTTCATAATCAATGCTTTAAGCATGATTGATCTTTCTTGTTTTTTCCTTATATTCTTCGCTAACATTTATTTCAGTTTCAAATTCATCAGGACCAATAATCAATTCAATTTTTTCGTCGAGATCCTTAAGTTCTTTAGCCTTCTCAATTAACTGATCCAAGAGTTCGTTTAATTCTTCAATGGTTTGTGGTCTGTCAATTATTACCTTGAAAAGGTTCTCAATTTTATTCGTTAATTTAGTTGTGTTAGCCCTAATAATGGTGCGTTTGCGCTTCAGTTGTTCTGGTTCCTTAATAAAATTTTGAAAATGTCTTAATTAAAATCTTCAAATAGATTTTTGCTTTCCTATCATTTCACTTTTCGAATGTTTTGGTATAGAGAACATTTTCGAGCCCCCCCCCCCCCCCCTCTAGAGAACATTTTCGAAAAATTCAATTTTTCCAAGGGTTTTATCGAACGACCGAGCCATGTACCAAATTGCAAGTCTCTATCTATTCGGGAAGTGTCTTAAAAAGCGTGACAGACAGACGGACACTTGGCAATTAGTATATATAGATGGGCATTTACACATAATTGTTAATGTTAAGTTTTTTTAGATTATATTTTCCGTACAAAGAATGGGTATACTGCTAATAATCTATATAAATAAAATTGAAAATCTGTCTGTGAGTTTATTTGAGGATATATTTGTGTGTTTGTCTCCTCACCATGGGAGAATAACTGCACCGAACTGGGTGAAATTTTTGGGATAGACTTGAAATAGCCCCACTTAAAATTTAGTCCATGTTTCAAGTTTTTAAGACCTGGGCTTATCGAGATATTAAACAAGAAAGATCAATCATGCTTAAAGCATTGATTATGAAACACTTTCCAACTTCAATGCAATTTTATTTAAACATGTCTAAAATGCAATACATTCCTCGGTAATATTTTAAAATTTATCACAATACTACATTAATGTATTATATTTGAAAATTTAAATCTTCTTCGAAAAAAATGAACTTCATTCAAATGACGGCATTGAAATATAAATTGCCTGGTTTAAACATCTCTAAAATGTGATACATTCCTTTGTAATAATTTTAGAATTATTATAATACTATGATAATTTATTGTATTTGAAAACTTCATCGAAAACAACTGAAATTCATTCAAATGACATCATAAAAAAAATAACACGCCTGGCTCTCTCTATAAAAGCAGCATTTCATTCATCACAACACTATAATAATTTATTTTATTTAAAAATTAAGACCATGGAGCTACAAGTAATTAAACTCTATGCTTAAAACTTCATAAATAAAAAAATCGCCCTTCTCTTTGTAAAATCAATGAATATTTCATTCATATTAGCTATGCAGACTCCATGAGCTAAATAATTTTGTGTTAAAGAAATACAGCAATTCTAATACAACTCATTCTACATATTTTGCTGTTTACATTTTACATAAGTGAAAAATAGACTTCGTTGTAGAAATAATCAAATTTGGATGATCATTTAAACTCAAATATATTGTAATTGCGTTGTTTCAGTATGTAGGTTCACAAAATTTAAGCAAAAATAAAGTGGTTTTAGGACGGATTCAACACTCAATATGAATTAAAAAGAACTTTAAAAATCACGATTTTGAGACAAGATGGATGCCATATATCATTTTGAAGTGAGTTACGTGATCTTTTCATATCATGGTCACGTTAGCGCTTCATGTAAGAGGTGTAATTATTATTTTAATTTTTATTTATAAAACTACTGAATATATTTTGCTGAATCTTTTTTTATATATTTTATGGAACAATTTGAATATTACCTAAAATTTTCGAAGCAATTTGTGAATTTTAAATCTGCTTAAAAAATGATTGAAAAATTAGGTCCCATAGGGCTAAACAGACAGGCTCTGCGGACAAAACAGAATACATTGAAAAATGGGATTCTTACTACGAAGTGAACAAAAAAAATTTCTGTTAGTGTTAATATGAATTCTCGGGAATTTTTAGATTTAATTGAACAATCTGTCATAAAATGTTATGATAACGTTTTAAAGTGTTTAATATTAAAAATTACATTGTTTCAGATGTCTTTTCCAATAATGGGAAAAAGAAATTTTGATAATAAAAATTCAGTATTTAGATAACGATGTATATTTTACACGAAATAATTCATCGGGAGTTGTGACTTGAATAAGGGGGAGGAGGGATTAACGCTGACAACGTAATTTACGCTTCAACCATGAGCCAATCTACAGCCGTCCATCTAAGCTTTCGCTTCATTTCGGGGTTCAGAAAATAGACCTGAAAATACGGTATTCGTTTATAAAATATGATTCCATATAAATAATCTTACCCTGTTGTTTTAAATCAGCGACTTCGTCAGTCCGGGAAAAAAAAAATTGAAAATTTGGAAAACGTCCAGAATTTGGAGGTTTCCAGATTTTGGATGTCCGGATTTTCGAAGTTGTACTGTATTATAAAATAATGCGTTGAAATCTACATTTTTCTCACTTCAACTGTTTGCATTTTAATTAACCAAGTATATTTTTCATATAGATTGTAAAAAAGCTTTATTTAATACATTTATGTTTTTAAAATGAATTGTAATTTTCTATAACGTCATTTGAGAGCATTCCAGTAAGTTTTAGAAAAAGTGTTCCGAATTACGGAAAAACCCCTCATCCAGAATGCCTGAAATCCCAAGCATTCCGGATAATAGATCCTGTACTATACACAAAGTTAGCAATACTCAGTATTTGAAACCTACATTTTAACATAATAATATATTTATCTTACATTACTGAATCTCAACCAAACATGAAACTAACTTATGCAATTACTAACTATATGACAATGAACATCCCTTATGATCCACACATATGCCATAATGTAACAGAATGGCCGATTCTTTGCTCTTGACTGAATATGCCGAATTAACAGGACACTTGTTGATTCATTTTGCAGAACTATTCATCCTATTGATGAATTTGCAAGTATGCTGTTAAATAGATCTGTCCAGCTACAAGGGTGAACTTTTTCTGAACTGAAATTGAAAGATTTGTATAAATAATAATGAATTGTCTCTATATACTAGTAGAGAAAGAATCCTTGCTTGTTTTTATATCACAATATTAATATTGGGTACATCGGGTCTTCAAAATACAAAAAGTATATATTTTTTTAATTTTAATTTTTTTAATCGGTTTGCCAGTCAATTATCTTATATTGGCGAGCTACTTGTATATGCTTTATCAGTGTCACTTATGACATATATCACAATCTTAAAATCGGGGGCATCTTAAAATGTGTCTATTAATCATATGGATTCCCAAAATCAGGCAATAGATGACAGCACCAGTCAAGTTTTCTTCAAAACATATTATCTATTTAACACATATATTTTTAGGAATTTACTAAAATTAGTCTATTTATCATATGGATTCTATTCAAAGTTTGTTTGAAAGAGAATTTTTCGATCTTTCTGATGGTGTTAAGATGAAAGTATATGATTATATTTTTGGTCTCTAGCAATTTTACAATGTATTGTTGGAAATTTTGAACGTCAAATGCCAAAAGACATTCTCCTGTCTATCAAATGAAATGAAATTGCTTCTTGAAAAAAAAAATCCTCAATTACTCACTAATTAAAATGTATATATATGAAGGGAGGACCCCTTTGTTTTTTTCTACAATTTATATTTTTGAAATGCACTAATATTGTAATCTTATAGTTATTAAAAATCCACACACAAAATGTTCTTTTAAGCTTACCCCAAGGACATTACTTATATAAACTTATTACTTTAAACATCCGTTAATTCTGCATAATCAAATGTGAACTATTAATTATATAAAAGTTAAAGTTAATTAATGTATGACTTAGTTTTATGTTTAGCATGATGGCACCAGATGATAGCTGTGCAATAGAAGATAGAGGCACAAATCTGCTGTTAACGAGACACATTTTGATATAAAATAACCAAGAAGCTAATTCGAATTAAAAAAAAATGTCACTGAAGTGTATCGTCCCTGGTCCCGAAGTTCCTGTGTACCAAATTTCATGGCCGTACGATATTTTATTTTGCGATAAACTGACAGACATTTTTTTTTATTGTTATAGATTGTTAAATTTTGGTTATGATGTGCATAAAATTTTAATAACCCTCAAAGATCAGGAAGCGACAAATTTGTTTTTCCAGATATGCAATACTGTTGTGGAGGCAGAAAACATAGTTAAAATACTACTGCAGCTTCTTTTTTATAAAAGGATAGTATATATTTAGTACTATCTTCATATCATAATCTGGAATAATGCTTTTTTATAGTTTCTATAATCTTGCTATTTTTATAAACAAATCAATAATTAAAATCAAAGAATGGAAAAACTAATAATGCTTTTAAGTAAATAAAGCCGATATTTAAAAAATAAGTTTTGTGTTTTTTTTTTAAATAATAGTATATAAAAAATAATAGCACAAAATAGTATCTATAAAAAAAAACTAAAATGATATTCAGACTTATAATAAATTATCTTTAAAAAATTACTTTTTTGTGATTTTTGTAATAAATTAGATATTGTTTAATCAAAATTATTTTTTTCTCATTAGTTCACTTTCAATAGACATAGTTGAGAGACTATTTAACAGTGGCGTCTCACAAGTATTAGAGTTGCAGCACCTTTGTAATTTATTTAAAAAAAGTTTTTTTTATTAATTCATTGCATTTGTGTTGAGTTTCTTATCAGAATACAGATCAGAATGTTTGTAATAAAATTTTTGTAGCCGCAACATAAATGGGAAGGTTTATTTTTTTTATGTGTGTCCTCAAAATGTGTGGAAAAAGCATCTTTCGGGCTGCAACACTTATAGATCCTTTTCTCCACTAGAGGGCTAAATGTGCATTCTCAGACTGATGTATAGGGGGCAAGGTGAGTGAGCTATTATAATTTAATGCCGTGTTGCAAAGATTTCAGCTTTAACTTATAGAAGAATATTTGGTTCGTATCGTATGCACTATTCTGTTTCATTTCATTTTCTGTTTTTGTGTCAGAAACCATTCGCTTTTATTTTTTTATTGCTTGTTCTTTTGAAATAAATGACTGTTTAAGAGAAAATAATATCCTTTATGTACAAATAAATGGAACTCATTTGTAACTATGTAATTTTGTTTTACATTTCTGTGTTAAAAAACTAGTTTAGTTTAAAACAGGGTTGGCTGGTTTGTCATATTTTTTAAAACTATGGTTTTTTTGGTTTAAACTATATTTTTTAAAACTATTTTTTTTTTTGGGGGGGGGGGGGGGGGGGAGAGGTTAAGGTTTTTTTTTTTCTTTTTTAGTTTGAACCATGATTTAGACCTTGGTTTATATTGTGTTAAAAATCTAGTTTAATTTAAAACATAGTTGGCCACATTAGTTTAAACCATGGTTTTTAGAAAGAGAACTTTTTTTACTAATCCTGGTTTAAAATATAATTTATTAGTAGCACTACCACATTTCAAACTGACGAGCTGCTACTGCTATTTAAGTGGTTTTATAACACATGTTGTGTTTTATAACACAAACTTATAAAATTTGAGTTTTCAGAATACTCTTTCACCTATAACAGCTGACAAAACTAAATTAAATAAAAAAAGACTGATATAGAACATATAGCAGTCACTCTGTAAAAGAACTGTAGCATAAGTTGATTTCAGTCTTGTACTCTGAAATCTTTAAACAGAGGCCAGGAGTGTCATGTATCTTGATTTATTCAGTGCATATACGGCATATACATAAAACTCGACGTACAAATTTTTAGGGAAGGCAAATAATACAAAAACAAACTATATTCATATAGGAATGTATGACCATGAATGCCATCCTGGTGGGCTAAAGGATACACTAAGATGCAGAAATGACAATACAATAAGTGGTGAAAAAATCTTCATTAGGTGTAATGTAACAGTTTGCCAGTAGTTGTAGACATACAGTTTCATATCAGGTGCTCAAAGTTCCAATTATTAACAGTAATGCATGCTTGATAGCAATAATGTATTGTTAGACATACATTTTCGAAAATATTCTGCATTTTGCAGGTATAAGCAATGGTGATTTTTACAACTACGACAGTTTCAGAGTGCACGAGCATTTTATACACCATGGTGTTGAGAGTCTTTCACAGAAAACAATCAAGGCTAGATAAATAGTGTGATCATGGTGGCCATGTGATGGGTCCATTATAGACAATCCATCGGGTCCCAAAAGTCCTGTTCCAATACTCGCGCACAAGAATGCCAAAATGTGCTGGAACCACATTTGACTGATAGACACAGGAACAAAAAATGATGCATGTTCTCTGTACAAGGTCAGCATCTCAAATGAGGAAGTCCAAACCACCCAGCTGCAGCTCTGGTGAACAGTGCCCTCTATCACATTAGGGTGACATTTCCGATCATACATTCTTATGTGAAATGGTTTGTTCTTATGTTCTCTACTTTTCTAAAAGTTTGTACATAGAATTTTGAATTACTTTGTATATCTTCTAGTAAAATCAAGTATAAATAGGCAACAAAATGTATATATATTTCAAATATTCAGTGGTCCTGATTGTATATATTCCAATTATTATATGACTCTGATTGTATATATGAATGTATGTACATTATTTGAATTACTGAATAAAATAAAATAGCTGGGATTATTTTAGATCTAGAATTGAAGTGCAATGCCCTTCAAGAATGCAAGAGAAACAAGTAAATCTGTTGTGGAAACAATGAAACAACCATTGGTAATCCTTTATATAACTATTTCTTTAATGGATAAAACTTTAGTATTGATAAAATAATTAATAAATTTATGATGTTATTAGAAATCAGTCTGTGTTTATTAATTTAATTTATATGAAAATGCATGAAATAATGTGAAATATATCTTTTAGTAGTATCTGCATAATGTTTTCAATGATCAAATATTTCAACATTTAGTAACTATTATAAACTGCATCCCATGATTAAAATGGACCATACCACCAGCCATGTGAGTCTTTTTCTACTTGTAGTCTGTAACAAGCCTCCATGTTACAGATTCATACGATGAGATATCATGTAATTGGTTCATGATGTTCTTTTGAGATTTCCTGAAAAGCAATTTTAACCTTATGGGAAAAGATGAGTAGCATTCAATCGATGAGCATGCAGGGGTGCGGTAGTACTGTGATTGCCAGTTGATGTAGCTCAGTAGACCAGAGAATAGTCATGATCATGGTATCTATAAGAGCAAATGCAAAGGATCTTGGGATGACTGCTTTGGAATGAAAATGCCTTGTTACATTATTGTTCTATGTAGAGCTGCTAGACACTATTTTTCTGCATTGCTGCATAAAGCCTGTGGTCATTTATGTTTTTGAATTGTGAGATGAATGTGTTGGAATGGATATACTACGGTGTTGGAGGACATAAATGTGTTATCAATTAAATCCATATCATGCTTCTATGTTACAACATAGTGACATGGTCATGTTGCTGCACGTATCTATCCTGATGTCTATCATTTAAGTACCTTATTAATAACTTTCTTATCTAAGTTTGTGTCATGTTATTGAATATGCCATAACTTTTACCAGCTTATAAGTATAAATGTATCTAGAGTATGCACAGTATATGCCATTGTCAAGTTCTTTACATGCTCCTTCATTGTGTTTAAACTAATATGATTATTGTATAACCCATGTATTGCATGCCTCCTTTCAAGAAATAATTGGTTAGACTTTTTCTGGCACTTGCCATTTTTGCCATTACGAAAAATTATAAAAAATATTTTTAAATTAAAAAAAATATTTAAAAATTTTAATAGTTTGATTAAAATATTTGGGAAAGTTTTTTGCTGAATTGTAAAATATTTGTTGAAGAAAATTCTGGATTTATTTTTTACTTAATTTAAAATATTTATTTTCAATGTGTACTAAGACTAAAAATGTTACTAAAAATCTTTTGGGATGCAGGGTTGGACATTTGGATCTAGGAGTCATTTCATGTTTCATAATTTTTTTATGCGTCATTTTTGAGGAACAGTTTTTTGGGACAACGTAATATTTATAATCCTAATTAGTTTCAATTTTCTAAATGGAAAAAAAAATACTGTGCAATGGCAGTTTTTTAATTATAAAAGTAAAATTATACTTTAAATTGCAGACTTATAAATGTTATTTTCTTTCTGGTTTCTTATAATCAAGTAAATGCCTTGTACAGAGCTTAACTTAGTCTATCTGGGGCCTGAGGCAGACATTCTTCCAGGGCTCCCTTTCATCTCTCAAAATATATGAAATGAACAAATATTTTCCCAAAAACATAATTGCATTCTATAAAAATTCTAAGCCAATATGTTGTATTAGTGTGGTAATTCTTATATATTCCAAAAGTAAATTGTTACATTGGGCAAACCTATTCTGCATAGCATATTTTTTTCTACATGAAGCAGCCATTAATTTTTCAATCTTGCATTTGTTTAATTTGGAGCTCCTCTGATATGGGGACCTGGGGCAACTGCCCTGCATGTTCCCCTTTAGTCAGTGCCGGGTCTTGTAGTTTTTGAGCTAAAATATCATAGATTTAAAACTTTAGCGGAATCAAACTTTTACAGATGGCCTATTCATATTAATCACCAATAAATCACTTAAACTGTCATCTTGATCCGCATTTATTTTTAATTTTGACCATAACTCTAAAGCCTCATTTACAGCACATAATCTAAACTAGCTATACACACATTATAGATAACAATTTTCCTAAAATCGGAAATCTTGTTTAATTACATAAAGCTATTTTATGTAGCTCACTAAGTTTTTTCCTAGCTCCAAGAGCTTTAAATTTGTATAATTCATTTTTGAAACCTTGCATATATTGAAAAATAAGTTGTTTGGTTTTTATGCAGTTAAGTCACTGTGTTCCGATAGACGTGGAATAAAAACAATCATGAACCAAGACAAAATTTAGAAATAATTCTAAATGGTAATAGCATGATTGAAATACTGGGTACCAATACCAAAATTCTAGATTACCTTGCAGTGGAATTTGCCCAACTGTATGTATGCATTAATAATGAAAATGTTTCATCAGTCAAGTGAACATCTAAAGCAGATTGAAAGAACGTGATTTACCTCTAGAATAATTTACACATATTCAATCTCTACTATAGTCGTAAGCAGTAATAAATATTCTTGTATCACTGTGATTGTGAAAATAATGACTATCTAATGTGCATAAGGATTTGCTACAGTGTTCACCCTAGTATGCAAAGATCTCTCATGTTTAAAAAAATAAATATATCTAGGTATAAGAGAATATTTTATCCTTTTCCTGAATTTTTCTATGAATTGCGTCATATTTCTTGTATGTAATTAGACCTTTATGATGTAAACAAAGAAAATCTAAGATCAATGAAATAAAAACCAAATATAATTTATTAATGGTCACAAAAGGCTAATTGTTGAAAATTCTGGTAATAAATTTATGATTGAATGATTTCGTTTTCTATCTGATTTGTGTTCACAGGTAAGCTCCCCTTCACTTTAATCAACTTTTAGACACAATAAAAGTTCTATAGTTTTAAATCCGAAAGTTCTAAATACATTGGAATAATATCTGCAAATTACTGGAACCTAGTAGAGAAAAACAAACAAAATTGTTAATGAAATTTCAGGATAAAATTAACTGGAATAATAAAAAGTTAGAATATCAGATAAAAAAGTACCGAAATGTTATAATTGCAATCATCAAAGTATCATGAAATAAGTCAAGATTAGGAAACAATGATTAAATAAAGATCACCAAGAATTTCTTTTGCAAAAAGGCAGAACAGCACATATTTGCTAAAAAAATTAACAGATGACTTAAACAATGAAAAAAAAAACCTATAAATTATGTCATATGTCCGATAAAAAAATGGTTATTTAAAAAATGATTGATATTAAATTTTAAAATGTAAGAAAATATGTAAACAAAATATTTAAGGATTTTTGATCAATCTTTACATTACAGCTGAGTCCCCTATTTCAACTTCAAAACAGCAGTATAATTGAAAATTTCACTTCTCCCTGTAAATACCTTGTCTTTTGTGTGTAACCCTTTCCTCCTTCTTATTTATACCTATCATCCCAAGCAGGTAGAGTTTTACATGCTGAACAGCACACATGTTGTCTGATTAAAACACTGAAATTTGAATTATATTTTTTTTTCTGCGCTTGCATAGAAAAATAAAATTATTAAAATTTTTATTCATGCCTTATAGACTTATAATTAAAATCTCTGATAATTTTAATGTTAATGTGTATTCTATTAAAATTTTTCAAAATATTGATTTCTAGAGGAGCATTCTCAATATTTATCAATGTTTGAGAACTGCAATTAGTACCATACATATTCTATTGTACTGTAGATTCCAAATATAAAAAGATAAATCAATACATACATAAATAAATAAATAAAAAATTTGGCCTCAGGTGAACTTTTACCGATACAGGCTTAATAGACAATGTGTTAAAAAAAACAGAAATGGAATTTATGCATATCTAACTTTGATCTACATATCATATTTTTACTTTCCCTGCAATACATGGTAATGTATAGGGAAAGTATTGGAATCATGCCCAAAATCGCAACTCGAGTTTTCGACGGATCTACATATTTTTTAGACTTCTAGAATACGATAAAACCATTTTTAGCGTGACGTCTGTCTGCGTGTCTGTCTGTCTGTGCAGATTTTGTATCCACTCTAACTGAAAAACTAATTGACCGAATTTCATAAAATTTGGTATGTAAGTCACTTGTGGGCGAATCTGGTGCTGATTAGTTTTAGGTACGATTCGGGATAAAAGAACTCTTTTTGCGAAATGACCCGCAAAAATTGCCTGTATCCACTCTAGCTGAAAAACTAATGGACCGAACTTCACAAAATTCAGTAGATAAGTCGCTTGTGGTTCACCCTGGTGCTAATTAGATTTTGGTATGATTCGGAAAAAAAATAACCTGCCTTTTTTTGTGAAATGGTCTGCAGAAATCATCGAAACCTAAAATAAAAACTATGTATACTTAAATATATCCATTAAATGCTTGTTGTATACGTAATTTTTAACGAAGAAAAGAATAAGACCAACCCCATTACACTAGGACTAGCCGTTTTCGAGATATTTTAGTTTTTTCGTATTTTCTCTATGCCACCTTTGAAAATAAGTCCAGTTACCAAATGAGAATGAAAATTAAATTAAAAGTGAATTAAATTTAATTAAAATAAAGAGAATGTGGATATAAGTCTGTAGGGAAAGTCATGTGCTGTCCACATCAGATTTTTACTTTCCCTGCAATACATGGTAATGTATAGGGAAAGTATTGGAATCATACCGAAAATTGCAACTCGAGTTTTCAACAGATCTATACGTTTCGGGATATCTAGAATACGATAAAACCATTTTTAGCATGACATCTGTGTGTCTGCCTGTGCAGATTTTGTATCCACTCTAACTAAAAATCTAATTGACCAAATTTCATATAATTTGGTAGGTAAGTCACTTGTGGGCAAATCAGGTGCTGATTATTTTTGGGCACGATTTGGGAACCTGCCTTTTTTTGTAAAATGGCCTTCAAAAATTGTCTGTATCCATTCTAGCTGAAAAACTAATGGACTGAATTTCACAAAATTCGGTAGAAAAGTTGCTTGTGGGTCACCCTGGTGCTGATTAGATTTTGGTACGATTCGGAAAAAAATAACCTGCCTTTTTTTGTAAAATGTCCCTCAAAAATCGTCAAAAGTATTGGAATCGTGCCGAAAATTGCAACTTGAGTTTTCGACGGATCTACACATTTCGAGACCTCTAGAATACTGTCTGTCTGTGCAATGTATGTATCCACCCTAACTCAAAAACTAATGGACTGAATTTAAATAAATTTGGTAGGTAAGTCACTTGGGTAATACCCTGGTGCTGATTAGTTTTTGGTATGATTCGTAAAAACTGAACCTGCCTTTTTTTGTGAAATGGCCTGTAAAAATTTCATGTATCCATTCTATCTAAAATACTAATTGACCAAATTTCACAACATTTGTTAGATAAGTTACTTGTAGAGGATACTCTGGTGCTGATTAGATTTTGGTACGATTCGGAAAATAACCTGCCTTTTTTTACGAAATGGTCTGTAAAAATTGCCAAAATCTAAAAAAAAAAAAAAAATTCATATGATCAAATATATCAATTAAATTCTTGTTTTATATGCAGTTTTTGACGAGGAAAAGAATGTAACACACTCCATTATACTTTAGGACTAACTGTTCTTAAGATATTTGAGATTGCTTGCATTTTTGTTACATCGCTTTCAAAAGAATGTCCAATTACCAAATAAAAACAAAAATTGAATTAAAAATGCATATTTAGTATTATTTTGTACAATTGATCTCAATGAATTATTAAAGAAATAAAGAAAATATGAATTTGAGTCTGCAGAGAAAGTTATGTGCTGCTCACATCAGATTTTTTATTTGATGAAAGAACTGCTAAGTCATAGAAGACAGTGCTATATATACAATTGTTCTCCCAGTGCAGTGAATAGCTGTGAACTTGTTTCCTACTTTTTGACACTCTTTAGCATAGGATAGTCAATAATTTTATTGAGAAAGAAAATTTGAAAAAAAAAAAAAAAACCCAAAAATTTTGTGTACCTCAGTGACCAACAAAGCCGGTGTCATACCATTCAGCTGCTTGAAATTTAAAGACTAAGTGCATAAGGGACTTAGTATTATAATTGCAGTCAATTTATACATTATTGTAAACGCTTTAAAGAGCTGATTTTTAAAAATATTTTTATCTGCTATTATCAATATTTCAGCATAATAGGTGGGATTACAGGTATCAAAGATCCCTAGTCATGTTACACTTCTGTATATAAGGGGTAAAAGGTGATCAAGACTTAGTATAATGTCAAGGTCATCCCTCTTGGAGGCATTCCTTACCTTTGGCTACTCTTTCTACTATATTTTAATCAGTTTAAGGTGGCATTGGTGGTGGTGGAATCGAAGATAATATCCTTAAGAATAATCATAACACAAATAAAAATCATAAAGGATCTGTGACATTGAAAGAATTGTCATAATCATAAAGTTTGATTTAGAGTTTGTGCAGCAGCATATTTCTTAGAGCAGATATTCATAACGTGTGACCCAGCATTCTGATTCCAACATTTCATTCTGATCTCAACTGATCCCAACATTTTATACTTCGTGCACATGCTCATCCTAAAATTAATAATATTTTACCAAGAAGTAATATAGTATTTTACTACTTTAATATTATTTTACCTAGAATAATTAATAATATTTTACCTAGACATAATAAAAACAAACATTTCAAATTTGTTAAGATCTTTAAATTACTATACCTTACAATGTGACAAAAGGTGATGGATAATTGTTTGATATTTGTAATCAACAAATTAAAGCTTTTCAAATAAACTACAACTTTAATGCAAACCTGATGTTAACTTGTATGAAGTCCCTCATCAGACTGTATAAGGTTGTAATGTTTCCAGTTCAGAAATGTCACGCTCTCCGACTACAATACTATATTTGTTGAATATCAAATTTGAATTTTTAGTTTTATTACTTATTTAGTTATACTTAATTTGAAATGATTTCATTTATGTGTATTTAGGCAAAAGAGCAGCAAAGAATTGATTCAAGTGGTCAACAATCAATATCTAGGAGCTGTATTTCTCCATATTCTGTGATTGACTTGCTTCATTCCTCAGAATCTACATTAAAGCACAGAATTTCAAACCACAATGATAATTTTGCATTCCTTCCTTCTCATACATACACAGAGGGCAGCTCAGTTATTGCTGAAGATGGCCTTACTCATTTTGTTCAAGATTATGCAGTGCCTGACTCATTGTCAATAAATTCAGATAATACTGATTCAAAATGCTCAAGTGTTTTTGGTTCTGAGGGTCATGATAGAAACACTTGCAGTTCTTGGTCCCATTTGCCTTTTGATCAAAGTTTACCATCAGCATATTTGAATAAGGTATGACATTTTAAACTTTATAATGATCATGTCTTGTTAACATATATATTATTTAGTCAGTAGTTAATGCAAGGCTGTCTAGGGATGGGCCAAAGGGATAAAATAGGCTGAATTTTTTTTTTTTTGGAGAAACTCTTAATAGTAGTGCAGAAAATTTATGGGTCAATATGTGTGCAAAGTTTTGATTTTTTTCCATTAATATCTTCTGTTCTGGCAAAGTGTTTGGTTTTGGAAAAATGTTAAAAAACATCAAAATTAAATAATATTTAATACATTTCTTTACCCAATTAAAATGTGGTTGTGTGGAAGCATGCATTTGTAGAACTATAGAACTAATAATAACAGAACATTTCATTTTTCTTTATTAATATCTTTTGTTATTGCAGGATTACAATTGTATAAAAAGTGAAATGTTTTTAAAATTAATTTTGTTCAGGCACTTATTTAACTATCGATTTGCTGATGTTAACATGCTTTTGTACTAGCAGTACATAATTTTCTGCAAAATTTAAAATGCCATTTATCTTAAAAATATTACAAAACTTACTAAATCAGCCATGCAAATAAGTATGAAATTTTTAGTGGCTCATTAAAAAAAAAACTGGTGACCCAAATTAAAACATGCTTTTATGTCTTATCATAGGTCTTATTTTAAATAATTGGACTGATGAGAATGGTTTAAAATCATGACCTCCATACTGCAGTTGAAAACCAGTAGTTGGCTGTGAGGAATTGAATTCTTTAAAACACTCACACTATTTACACTTCATAAAACTGTGTATATGCAGACAGTCAAGAATGGTGTACTGTTTTAATGGTATTCATAGTATTAAAATCATGCTCTAGCTAGCTGTTAAAACAGGAATACACACCACCGTAGCCATAAGCTTACTAAAGGTATGGAACCAAGTTGGCTGACTGATAGCATGTTTGCATAATTCCACGAAGGGAAGATCGGTGGATATGTGTTTCATGTTGAACCACTCTTCAAGAATTTTATCACCTTCGAAATCAAACAAGAAATTTTTGAAATGTTGGGCAATTTTCTATGCCTTTGTATTTCCAAAGTCAGCTAATTCCTTCCATATAGCCGAGTTGCAGTGTCGAATGCTTTAAATAGTCAATAATAGAGCCATTTTTTAATTTGAATACAGTACAACCTCGAAAATCCGGACGTTTCCGATTTTTTTTTTTTTTTTTTCCCCCCCATTTTTTTTTTCTGCCACCCCGGACTGACGAAGTCGCGGATATAAAACTACAGGTTAAGTTTATTTATATGAAATTATATTTTATAAACAAATACCGTATTTTTCTGTCGACTTTCTGAACCCGGAAATGAAACGAAAGTTTAGATGGACAGCCGTAGATCGGCTCGTGGTTGGAGCGTGAATTACGTTGTTAGTGTTAATCCCTCCTCCCCCTTATTCAAGTCACAACTCCCAATACATTATTTCATGTAAAATATATATCGTTATTTAAATACAGAATTTTTATTATCAAAATTTCCTTTTCTCATTATTGAAAAAGACATTTTTCCGAAACAATGTAATTTTTAATATTAAACAATTTAAAATGTTACCTTAACATTTTATTACAGATTGTTCAATTAAATCTAAAAATACCAAGAATTCATATTAACGCTCACAGAAATTTATTTTGTTCATTACGTAGTACGAATTCCATTCTTCAATGTATTCTGTTTTGTCTTCAGAATTTCCTCCCCCTCCTGATATCTGACGATTTTTTCATTCTCATCGAACGTGTCTACTTGAAATCGACTGTATTGTATATTTTGCCTTTTTTGTTTAGAAAGCCATATTTACATACTATGAATAGCAAATAAATAACTAAATAATATCGTATCGCACAGAACAGAGCAACAAGGTCATTAACACACAGACCTCTCAAAGGGGTCGGCTGCGTTTATGATTAGGATCTAAGCAAATTCCTTTCTTCGCTTTCCCTGCCCCACTACATCCCGGTGCTGCTGCAGCCTAGTAATGACTCATCGTAATTTAGAAATATCATTGAGAGGAGAGATACTTTTCTTTTTTGGAAAAGATATTTAATTTATCTACTGCAATATTTTTTACATATTTGACTATTACTAATAAAGTTTTTACTTTTCTCAGTCATCAGTCCTTTTAAACATAACATTATATAGATGCTAGAAAATAAATAGAACTTTTAAGTTTTTATTTCTTGTTTTTCGTTCGTTAATAGCAGAAATGGTTTAAACACATTTACACCTTTAAATATATCGTCAAAAGTGCTAATCCTCAATCTTTATTAAATCTCGGCACTTCATTAAATCTTCCGGCGCTTCATTAAATTTCGACAAAGCCGATATAAATTTCGACAAAACCAATAGTTCTGCACTGTGATGATGATGCGGCAATTGTAAATAAATTGAGTTATGGCGAATTCGCGATATGATATTAAATAAAAAAAGATCAAAGGAGTGACGATAAATGTGGAGAAGAAAAAATACCCATTGATAATCTTATGCAAACAATCGATCATGCAATTAAAGGTTTTGAACAAAGAAGCTTTATAACTGAGCAGAAATAATGTTCATCTACAGGATAAAGGAAATTGCTTTCCCATAAACCAAAATTAATAAAATAACAGATGTTAATTTAAATATTTAAATGAAATGATAAAATGTAATTTTATCATTTCGTTTCGTTCACACATTCTAAATTATTAATGTGTATATTTTTTCTTAGAAATCTCTTTTGCCCTATTTTTTAGATTAAATAATATGTTTTATTGATTAACTTAACTTTTGCCATTATTTTTACTAAACATAGTGCCTTATAGTATATTTAGTTAATATTAAATCTGATTTTTATTCAAATTCTATAATCTGGAAAAATCGAAAATCCGGAATCGGCAAAGTCTGGACGAGTCCGGATTTTTGAGGTTCTACTGTACCTTGATTTCAAATAAATTTGACCAACTTCGATTATTTTCTGTCAGTCACTTTGAAACGAAACTGCTTCATGATTTGCAAATTGAAGGGAGTGAAATGTTTTATTTGTACAATTGAAATTATGTTTTTATGTTTAAATTAAAACACTATTTTTTCACACACACACAATCATTATTATTTTTAAACTTGTTTAAAATCTAACTAGTGTTTTTCATTTCAGGTCTTTTCAGATTTTTTTGCAATATTTGCTTTCCATGATATCCTAAAACATTTTATTTATCATGAAGCATTCAAATACTTTTGGGGGCAATGTTAACATCATTTGTCCTATAACAATTAAATTATTCCAAATTTTTTCATGTTTTACTTTTTACCAAATTTACAGATTATTTTTAAATATATCTGTATCTCAAGTCGTTAAAGTTTTCTAATATTGATTTTCATTTTTTAATTATCCAAATAAAGCATTTTCTATTATTTATTGCATTTCTACTATTAAAAAGGCCGGCCACCCATTTTTTTTTAATTTAGGATTTTTTACCAACAATTTTCAGCAATTTTAATTAATTTATATTCTTGTTTTCATTTTTTAATCACTTGCTTTGTAACTTTTCAGTCATCATGATTGCAACATTTCAGTCATTTTCCCCATTATTTACAAGGCATTATGAACTTAGAAAATCTTTTTATTTTAAAAGTTTCTCAATATGCATATTTCATTACTTCTAAATTCTTTATGCTTATGAAGAAATTTGATTTTTTTTTAGTATTTCAATGTTTCTGACTTTAAAAAATATCAGTATTGTATTTCGTATAAAAATTGCTAAAATGATGATGTTTTATGGCATTACTCGGTAAATTTCCCTTATCTACAGAAAGAGGGATTGGGGCGTGAACCACCCCTGCCTGTTAGTAAGTTGAAAATGGAACTGATTTAACTTTGAGTTGATAATAATTGTTAACAGTTGGCACTTCTGAAAATCCCACTAAACTGTAAACTTTTAGGAGTCGATACATTATTAGTTTTCTACATCATCAATGACAGATTAATAACTAAACAGAGTGTAAGCTATAAAAAGGAAATCTGAAATTTCTCTTAGAAACTATCATGCATTGAGACTTTAAAAAATGCAAAATTCTCGCGATCTCATCTATCTTTGAAATTAAAAGGAAATATGTCTGGGAGAGTAGCCTTCAAATACTTTTATTTCTGCCACTGTGATCCTTGTTTATATTTATCATATGATCATTTATGAACAGTACATATGTAGGTCAATGTAGAACAATAATACATAATTTCACAATATCGGCAGTTCAGCTCGGAAAAGCATTCCCATTCTCAAGGCTGATGGGTTTTTTTCCCTCAACGCTTACCTGACTATAAGTTTGCTTACACTGGGCCCAGTTGCAACATAATCCTGAAATTCTTACATATGAATTAATTCTTTTAATTTATCATGATGCAAAATATATTATGAATATTTAACCAATAAATTCACAAGCCGAAAATAAGTAGGGGTGAATTTTGTGCATAATTTGAATTCTGTGTGCACTTCTGCTTTCAGAAACCCTTGAAAATTTGGGGCATGTATAAAAATGATGAAAGATATATTAGTATAGCAGTTGAGAACTATATATTAGTTAGCAAATACAGCATGTAAAAGTGGGGGCATGCCAAAATTTGGCAGTATCTGGTCAATTTATAGAATGGCAAAAATAAGAAATCAGAAATTATGGGAAGGAAGGAGATAGGAATGTGAATTGTACTCATTCTCAGCAGCAAATGCAATCAATAACTTAGAATCAGCTGGTAGGGGAAAATTATAGAAGAGCCATAGCAGTACTGTAGAGATTGTTGACAGAGTTTTCTCAGTCCTCAGGGTTGATTGTATAAGGAGAAGAGTCATAGGCTATCACAGAGTTTGGCCGGTTGTCGGAATTTCATTTATTGTCAGGGCCATTGTAAAGGGGTATTTGATCTGTCGAATTAAAGCTATTTCCTTTCAACTTAACATTAAAGTATCAATAAGCATGTTGTATTAAAAAGTTCAGAAAAAAAGTGAAGGTGATGGAATTTTTTTATTGACTTTCTTTAAAAGAAAAAGAGAAAATGGTCACCAGCTGGAAGACTAGGCAACCACTTATTTACATTCTTGTACTAAATAATCTCTAATCTCATCCTTTTTTTCTTACATAGAAGAACATTATTCTCTTTGTAAAGGAGCCTGGCTCAGAATATATTAGACACATTTTCCAAATGTGGTTTCAAATTTGACAATTTATTACTTGATAATTGAGGCATCAAAAGACTTAACACAGTTTCCTGTCTTTGATGTATGATCTCGTATAAATATCAACATAAACAATGGTGTTACTTAAAAATGCCACTTTGCAAGCCTCTTTAATAAATAATTTAACTTCTATATTTCAATAGCTGTTATTTTGACTACTTTTCTAAAGCAATGAAGAGAATGCCAATTTTTTTTTGTTTCTTGGTTTGGTAAAAGAGTAATGACCAAAAAAATATATGAAAACATTTCAGAAAACCAATTTAAGTACAGGAAAAATAATCTGAATGCTTTATTTTGATTATAAAAATTGGTGGTAATAAGCCAGGGGGGGGGGGGGTAAGTAAGGAGGGGAATCAAAAAGAATAATAACATTTGTATAGAGTATAAAGAAAGAGATGCATTAAGACGATGAGTATGAACTTTTATATTTTTGCATTCATTCAGGAAAGCAAGTACAAAAAAAAAAAAAAAAAAAAAAAAAAAATTGTCCATTTCAATTTTTCTTCATTTCCACAGGGTGTCTTATAATCTAAAAGACATGGAAAAGTTAAGGAAGTTTAAATTTGAAAATACAAAGTCAGGGAAATTTAAAATCCAAAATTTTCCAAAAATTTGGGCAGAAATGTGCTATTATAATTTTTTTTAAAAATTTTCAGTACATATTAGTAAAAACAAAAACTGTGTCTCCTTTTTTTTCCAAATGCTTTTAAGTGTACCATTTTTTTTTTTTTTTTGTATATAAACAGGAATAAAGAAGATAAAAAATGCTCAAATCTGCAGCTTTTTTGGGGATTTCACACACTATCAATTATTGTATACCTGATTATGATTGCTTAGATACTCTGAGATACTTAAAAGTGTTTAATTTTTGTTTTATAAAGACTGCCTAAATTTTAATGCCTAAAGACTGCTTAAATTTTAATGCCTAATTTTTATAACAGGTGCTTAGATACCTCTTAAAATTGTGAATCTATTTTGGAGAAAATTTAATTGAATAGTTAGTTATAAGTAAAAACTAGTTTTCCCAAATCCAATAATTTATTTGTATGGGGGTGATACTTTCATTCTGCTTTTATATATACATTACATTAGTTTGGTAATTTACATTTTTACATACTTATATTGGCACTGTTGAATAGATTTATATTAGATAGTGTACAAAAGTTTTCTAGTTTGAAATTTGATTGGTAATCCTAAATCAATTTTATCTGTAAAAGGTCCTCATTTTTTCTATATAAGTATTTAAGCAGTCCGAAAGACACTCCCATTGCAGATACCAGTATCCATGGACCGGTTTCGCATTTATTTTGTGTTTATCAATATGGAATAAACAATATCTGCAATGGCAGCAAAAAACTTGTTTAAGATACAATTTTTTGCTGGCCACGTGGAATAGAGGTCTGTATGGACTAAAATTTCATAATTTTGCCTGGCCCAGCTGAAAATACCAGTGCATAAACCTGGCCTGAGCTTGAAGAAATTCATAAATGTAGTGCCTGAGCCCAATGACCATTGCGTCTGGAACTGATCTGGCCTGAAATGATTTGTATTCAAATGTGTTAAAAGTGTGAATGTCTGAAAAATTTCTACAAAGAATTGAAATAAAAATTTGTTTTTTAAACATTTATTTTTACATAGCTGAAATAAATACAATAATTTTATGTACTCAATTAAAATTTAATCAATTAAAAATTTAATCAATTAAAATTATTTTAAAAATTTAATCAATTAAAATTATTATTCAAAATTAAATATGTTTGGCCAGGCTGTATCTAATTTTTTAAAAACAGCCCAAACTCGGTACTGCCTGAAACAGTATTAGAAACTCAGACCTGGCAAGCCCATGGGCTGTGTCCATGCCTGTACAGACCTCTAACACTTCATGAGTTATATAAGTTAAAAATTAAAAGATCTGCTAATTGTAGATGTCTTTTGGTCAGTGATGCTGAGCATTGCATTTTTCATTACCCATTCACCTGAGATTTTCATTTGTCTAAACCTTATGGCCAACCCATAGTCTGTGTTTTTTAATGAATATGTTAATATCAACAAAGAAATTTCTGATGAACTAGTTGGATATGGCTACACTACATCCAGATATGCTATCGATATCTAATACCCGATTTCATTGGAAATTGCCATAAAACATACATTTGATTAAAAAAAATTATATTTAATGTAATATATACAGTTCATATATTAGATTTCCTACTAGTGTTTTCATTTTATTTAAACTTAAATATATTTAAATTGTATTTAGCATTTATAACTATTTTTTAACTAGGTTGTTGATAACAAGTCTAATACTGGCAATACCATGACACTTCCAGTAACTGCTTCATGTACGGCTAGTGATCGATTTCCTTCTCACATTGGAAATGAAGGAAATGGTCTTGATGATTTAGTATCAAAGATTGTTGATGATGATCAGTTGAACAATGCTCTTCTTCAAGAACATGCTGAATTGTTTGGCTTGACTTTAAGAAGAGGTGTGATGTCTGGTTCCAGTAGGTAAGTAGCAAGGATTTTCTGTAGAATATAATTTTATACAGTTTTGTGGAAACATATACTTTTAGAATGCATAGTATATAATGTGTTATAGCTTTTTGAAGTTGGTGTTAAAAACAATTGTATTTATTATATACCCCTGTTGTTTGATGGTCCATCATTTGGGGTTCAGCCTTCAATATTTTTGAATATTTTTTAAATAAATATTTATTGTCACAGAACCTGCATGTGCCTGTAGGTGGCTTTCCCTCAAATTTGGGATACACTCCCATTGTAGATAACAGAATTCATGGGCTGGTTTCAAGTTTATAATGCACTCAGTGGCATAAAATAGCCAATATCTGCAATGGCAGGAAGAAATGTCACAATTTTGCAAAGTTAAAAATCTGTGACTTATAACAAATTTATTGCTGCCATTTCAGATATCAGTTATTTCATGCTGATGAGTTCATAATAAATGCGAAACCAGACTATGGGTGCTGTTCTCTGCAATAGGAGCATATTCTAAGTATTTATTATTCAATATTTTTTTTTATATTAAAATGTGTTTTCAAAATTTTATCCACTTTATGTGCAAATTTTGAGGTTTTTTTTAATAAAAATAAATATCTACAAAATATATTAAAAATTAAACAAAAAATTAACTCCTTATGATACAATCCTTTGTCAAGTATTAATAACTGGTTTCTTTGGGGCCCTACTAGAGGTTATCCCATTAGTACAGTTGACACTCATTTTGAATGGTTTATTTTCCATAGTCTGTCATGCAGAAATATTGACATGCTTTAGTCACTTGGGGGCTGGCCAAAATGGGTTATTAAAGATAAGTTCCTTAGGTAGGTTTTCTCAATTATCTAGTATTATTAAATTCTTGTCCAAATTGATAATAAATTACCTCTATATTGAAAAAAAGGAGCTGATGCTACAGGAACCAGTGTTTGATATATTTCACATCCCCCGAGTTTCTCTGTTTTGTACTGCAAAGACTATAGCATAAAAATATGAAATTTGGTACATTTGTAGAGGACTGTTAGGGGAACACACTGAAATAAACTGTTTATTGATTTAAACTTTAGCTTAAGAGGTATTTAATTTCATAGTTAAAGGAAGAGTTTTTAGCTATAAGTTCGAAGGTCTCGTAAATGGTCCATTTTCCTCTAGAGGTTCGTTTTTTTGTAATTAGCCCCTTAAAGTCTTTTTTTTCATTATCAGGTACCTTTTCCCCCTTTTTTGCTAGGAAAATATGTATTTTCTTTTTAACAGCCAAAATTCTCGGAAATTTCTGACTTCATCGAAATGCCCCAATGAATGGCAATTGTATGAGTGCACGTGCTTACTTTTCTGTGATGCATTTGTTTGCCCAAACTTGTAGAATTGCATACAAGTATTGTCTCCTGTCCGTTTTTTGGATACTGCGTGATGGGGGTAATAGAGTAAATGGAGCTTGTCACACAAAATTGTCCACGTTCTCGTGTGAAAAGTTTTATTATTCTTTTACCCCCAGCACACAGCGTCCAAAAATTGGACGGGAGACAACAGGGGTTTTCGTTTCTCAAACGCTAGTCCTAATACGAAGTTCTAGATACATAAATGAAGTATGTTGTTTATGTTTACAATTGATGCACTTTTTGATGTTCAGAGGTTGTAATTATCCTGAAATTCCTGAAAAAAATATTTGTGTCCTGAAATATCCTTATTTTTTACGTACCATCCCGAAATTCCTAAAATTTTACTTATCTCAAAAGCATACATGCTGATTACTATGCATACCCTGTAGTTCTACGGGAAACGTCCTCATCTTGTACTACAGGTTACAGAATTTGCATAGTTTTCTACGGAACATTGCCTTCTGTCTGGGCCACTGTAAATTTACAGCCACATGCACAGTAATTAATGGTGATTTACGGCACGTATGTAATGTAAATTAAGATTGCGATTGCATATTTTATGAAATTAATAAATATACTTCTTCAAATTCAGCATAAATCACTAAAAAGTTATGTTTTTTATTAATTTCAAATAGACTTGCAATTGCGCATTTCAGTTTGTTCTCGTGCCAAAAATACTTTGTATCTTTTTACATCCATCGCAATCTTCTAAATATTGCATATTAGATTGACTAAACTAGCATTCTTCCATATTCTGATTAATTATTAAGATTAATATTTTAATTATTTTTGCATAAACTGTACAATTCCTCAATTCAGTTTTTCTTGTGAATTGCCGAGAGTACATTAGTATCTTTTTCCATCCATCTTCTTAATATTGCATATTAGATTAATTCAACTAGCATATTTTCATATACTGGTTAATTATTAAAGTTAATTTCTTAATTATTTTTGCGTAAACAGTGAGATCGTGCTATTCAGTTTGTTCACGTGAATTACCGATAGTGAGTACATTAGTATCTTTTTCCATTCATCTCCATCTTTTAAATGTTGCATATTAGATTGACTAAACTAGCTTATTTTCATATTCTGGTCAAATTTTAAGGTTAATTTTTTAATTATATTTTCAAAATATAAATTTTTCTATTTTGAAAAATGGGTATGAACCCTGTAACGGGATATTTTCCAAAAAGTGGTATTAAATCAATGATTTAGGCAAAAAGGCAACCATTTTGGCAGGATTATAATTCAATGCTATATATATATTTTTTTAATTAAGATCAATATTTTTATTCTCTTTAGTGAAAACTTGTGTTTTACCAAATATAAATGTTTGTTTTCATTATAAGGTAATTTTCACCCGATAAAATCTTTATATATTTTTTGTCCTGAAATTTTATTAAATTTGTGTCCTGAAGTTTCATATTCTGCCAGTAGAACCCTGGATGTTTTAAATGTAATGTTTCTGTATATATTTTTATAAAACATAGTTGCCTCGATCATTTTTCAGAAAAAATACCAATTTTTTTCTAATATTGTTATTTAATATTAAAATATCCATACTCCTATTGCGTATATTTCTAGCAATATTTTGCAAAATTATCATAGAATTTTGAAAGTGACCCTCTTTCCTATTTTGTTTCAATTTGAAATTCTGAAATATACCATCTCTCCTATATGCATTGGAAAAAATGAATAGAATTCGACATCAAATTTGATAAAATACAAATTGCATCTTTTAGCTGAAAATTACAAGTAGGCCTCTACTTTGCATTTTTTTATCACATTTGAAGGAATGGATCGATAGAATTTTACATGTTTCTTTTAGCAAAAAATTCCCAATAATTGCATCCCCCTTGCATTTTCCAGGATGCATTTGAGGGGGCAAATCGACGGAACTTTACGGTAATACTGAGATACATACCAACCATTACGGATTTTCCATAATAAAGAGTTTCTGTACAAAATTACTGACTATGGAACACACCTATTATTTTTCATTTTTCATTTTTGCAGAAATAGTGCGATTGCACAATTCAATTTGCACAGAAGAATTTAACAGTTTATCCAGAAGAATTTAGTATAATCTAGTGATGGAAACAATATTACTTATTCCCCATAATAATGGTGTGTGGCAGAATGTATATTCTGTATTGTTGTTAGAAAATATGGGGCCGAATTTAAGTTAAATTTGAGTAAAAACTTATTAAATTTTTTATTACTTCAAGAAATAAAGAACATGTTCAATGTTCTGTATTTTTCATGTTTTGGGAAGAAATTAGTGAAGACTGAGCTAGAGCAGGCTAAAAAGAACTAAACAACTAAATTTAACTGAAGCTAAGCATATTCTGTTTTCTTAAGGATTTTGAAATTTCTTTTTTGTCCAGTATTGAAGAATATGTGTACATATTATGTTTTTAGTTATAATGGTAATTTACTTTAAAAATTTCTTGATTCGTCTGCTACGCTGGTTCATGACTAACACAAATCTGTTGTACGGGACTGCAGAAGCATATGATCCACATGACCACGTCTAACAATATGGACACTGTGCGGGCACCAGTTTTTCAAAATATTATATGTGATTTTATAGAGCTTTTTGGAATTTTATTTGTTTGTTTAAATCAAGTTTTTATTTTTCTCTTCTGTTTATTGGTAAGTATATAGTACTTTGAAATTGAAGCTAACATTTCTTTTCTAACAATTATATATATATATATATATATATATATATATATATATATATATATATATATATATCATTAACTTAAGCTCTACAGACCATTTTCAATAAGAGATAAGTATCTGGTATATAATATACAAGTAACTAAAATGATTAAAATACAGTACAGGATCTATTATCCGGAATGCTTGGGACTTCAGGTATTATGGATAAGGGTTTTTTCCGTAATTCGGAACACTTTTTCTTAAACAATAAAACAGTTTTCTAAACAGCATACAGTTAACAAAATGGTTAACTGGAAATGCCAAAAGTTAATTTTTATGTTAAGAATTTCAAAAATATGTGAAAATGAAATCATAAATTGAAAATTATGAACTTACTAGTACATGAGAGAAAAAATGAAAAATCTCTGCAAATTTATTTAGATTCCGTAGCTTTTTCCAAAAGCCCCAGTCACTTTGCAGTGAAAAATGTTATGACGTCACTTTACCACTATGAAGTCATCGAGGCATCAAACTAACACGCACCCATTCTAAAAAAGAAAATATGTTTTTTTTTTCTAAAAATATAAGTTTTTATATCATTTCACAAACAAACTGTTTTGTCCTTCGTCGAAAGTATGTTTATCTGACATGGAACAAATATATCCACCATGGAGTTAGCGTTCACTTTTACCTCCATGATACTTGTAGTTTTCCTCTTCTTCCGGAAATATTTTTAGCAACATTTCCAGTGTGGTAAGTTGTGGATTCAGCCAGACCTTTGTTTATGTCAGGATTGCAAACAGTTGAAGTGAGAAAAATGTAGATTTCAACGCATTATTTTATAATATTAATATTGCTAATTAAAGCAAAAAATCATTTGGCAGGATTTTAAACAAAAAACTGCTATTTGGCGCAATTTTTGGCAAATAATTGAGTGTTAGCGCAGAATTTGGCATTATTTTGCCACATTCCGGTTTTGGGAGAGTCCGGATATTGGAACGTCGGATAAGAGGTCGCATACTGTATACATATATGTGTGTGTCCAGAAAAATATCTTTATAATTAATATATGTCTAGAAACAATTGAAAAATATTATTAACATTTAAATGTATCTTGTCACTGTGAGCTCATTCATGCCTCATTAACGAATGAGAAAATATTTAAAAGCAATTTAATATTCTTCTTTGCAAATTTAATAAATTCTAAAATAATATAAATTCAATAACTGCAATTGTTAATGAACACAACTGCACAAGACTATAAAATTTTTTTATATACAAATAGCTTTTTTCAATGATACATTTGTTCACAGCAAAAAAATTCCATTTATAAGTACTCTGGAACTTCATGCCTTCAATTTTTTAAGTACTCTGCCCTTTTTTAATTCTTGGAAACTTTTAGGATGCAATCATCCATATGCAATATCATCAATCCTTTTTTTTTCTCTCCCCAGATGGACCTGTTTTGGGTCCTTTTTTAAATTAAAAGTGGTTCCTTTTTTGTTGCAAATGGTCCCCTTTTTTTTCCAGAAATATAGTAAAAATATGTTGTGAGCCCTGAGTTCGCATACTGGACACAGACTAGCAATAGCAGGATTACAAAATTTTGCTGGCATGTATCTACACAGTTGATTTTTTGCAAAACAGAACCCCCTCCCCCCTCACACACACACACCTTTTTTTTATATATATAAAATTTCGATTTAGTTTGTGAGTTATTCTACTTTTTATACACTTTTGAAGTGAAAAATGTTCTTCAGTATGGGCAAAGATTTAATTGGTTGAGCTGATTGGGAGCACAAAGGCTGTTGTGTGCAGGACTGTTGTATGCACCAGCTGGGTTAAAAGAGCTTGTAATGTGAGTTCCAGGGGTTAGTGAGTGCCAGTAAACAAGGGCGGGGACTCCTACCAGGCCCATTATACGAATTTGTGAAGTGAGCTCATCGAGTGCCGGTGATTAAGGGGGCTAAGCCTCCCAACTTGTGAAGAAAGTTATACAGGTTGGTGAGCAGGAGATAGAAATTATAAATTTTATTTTTTAGAAAAGGTGAGATTTTGTATAAAGAATGTTTTTTTTGCAGAATTTATTAAAACACTATATTAAAATTGCTTATAAAATGTTAAATTTTATTAATTATATTTTCTTATTTCTGTGTACAGCAATCTATCTTCATTACAAAATAACTTGTGGACACAAACCCATTGTAACAATAGTAAAAGAGATCCTGCAGAATATACATCAATATGTGATCTGATAGAAAATTTTAATTTTCAAGAAAAGGAACGTTCACAACATTTGGATTCAAATCTTTGTTATAATTCCTGCTTTGGGGAAGATAATGGAAATGTACAAGCTTTGGCATATCAACAGAAAATGCATCAGGTGAAGTATATCCTAAAAGACTGAAAATAAATTATACAGTGTTTAGAAATGAATGCAGCCCAACATTTAAGAAGGTAGAACTTATGCTCAGATAAATTTTATGTTAAATTATTAATCAGTTGGTACTACTGAACTCATGGCCAGCCGAAAAAAGTAGTTAAAATATCATGGAATTATAGCTTAAATTTTGCTTTTCTAATAGTGACCGCCGCTTATAGAAACACGTTAGTTTCGCTCGTTTTGTTTCTTATAAGCAGTTGTTTCTTATATCCGAAATTTTTTTAAATATCGTTCTTCCATTGTAAATACTAACTATTGAACACAGTTTTACAAAATTTAAAAGTTAAATTTATATAAATAAAATATTAGTACGTACATAATACATATGTAAATTGAGTTTTGCATTCAAAAATATTTCTTATTTTACAAATTAAGCCTTACAACTTAAAATATCTATATGCATATAGTATGTAGTTAAATAAGAATAAAAAGTGAAACTCCTAGGTCGTTCATCTATGTATAAGAGCATAGTACATTTTCATACATACCGTAATCTATTACTGAGGAACAGCAAAAAACTTATCCAGTGTTGTTTATGCTAACGAGTCTGTGATTACTTTAAGTACATCCATTTCTAAATCATAAAATAGTCCATAAACTTTTTCTGATGCCCCTCTGTGTTAAAGAGTTTTTCTAATTATAGTTAGGGCTTCTCGCGACTGTTTGGCTGTAGGAAAATTTTCTTCTTATAGAACGCCGTCTTCATTTTCTTCTTCATTGCAAACATTCTGGATTTCTGAACAGATTTCCGTCAGAAACATTTTTTCATGCACCTGCGATCATATGGAAAGCATCAAGCAAGGTTATTTTCTTGCTTATTTCGGAAGCCGATCCTTTCTCTTCATCAATTGCATCCACTATTTTCTGTCGCAAATTTGACCGATACAGAGTTTTAAATGCTTTAATAATTCCTTGGTCAAGAGGCTGTATGATGGAAGTTGTATTGGGTGGCAAAAAACAAAGTTCAATGTTTGTCAGCTGTACTACAGGATGAGCTGAACAGTTGTCAAGGATTAAAAGATTTTCTTTTCCCATCAGTTCCCTGTCCCACTTTAACAAAAAGTCTTCAAAAATTCTACTTGACATCCAGGCATTCTTTGAATTTTCGTAGATCACTGGCAATTTTTTTATTCCACTTAAACAGTGCAGACATTTGCTTTTGCCAATAACTAAACTGCTTTTTTTTACAGTTCCCGTCATATTTGTTGTTAACAGAACTGTAATTCAATCTTTTTGTTTTTTTCCAACGGAGGATAGTTAATTTAACATCATTGTATACTCGGGCATCACTCTAAAATAGAGCCCAGTCTCATCAGTGTTAAAACTTTGATGAGGAGCGTATTTTTCTAATAGAGGTGGTAAGTTTTGCGTAATCCATGAAGATGCCGACTCGGAGTCTGCGTCCTGCTTCTCTCCATAATTTTTTTTGTACACTATGTTATTTATTTCTTTCCACCGGCTTAACCAACCATCAGTCTCACGGAACTCTTTTTCTCCTAATTTTTCCGCAAAATTTTCTGCTTTTTTCAGTAAAATTGCTCTACTGATAGGATCGTTCTTTAATCTGGCGTTAGAAAACCACTATAACAGTGCTTCCTCTATAGCAGCTGCCTTTCCTTCTCGTTTCCGTTTTCTTTGAAGATTACAATTTGGTGTCAAAATTTCATTTCTGCCTTTCAGGATTTTACATAATGTTGAATCCGGAATTTCTAATGCTGAATCAGCTTCTCTTTGACTACAGGGAGGTAGAAAATCATACTTTTAAAGTAATCAAGCAAAGTTGGGGTTTTTCTTTTTTGCGACATGCTTCCACTAGCGAAACCTAAAATGACTAACTAAAGCTGTACGAATCTTATTTGAGTGCATAAGCAAAGATGCCGTTCCTTATCAGTACGTTTCCTTAACTGCCAAAAGATTAAAACTCATTTCTTACTGGTTTGGGGTTGTTCCCCCCCCCCCCAAGCCTTTCTACGGAGAAATTCTCTGTCATCCTTTGTTACATAGCAAACTCCCACCCCCTCCCCGTATGCCCAGAGACAAAAGATAACAACTCGTCCTTCAGTTAACCTTAAACAAATCGATTTTTTTTTACACCCGCGTCGCAAGGAAATCAACAAATTTTCTGTAGAAAACTGACACAATTTTAATGTTAAAACGAAGTTTGTATTTGTTTCTGTCGTTTTGGGTCTTATAAACGGCTGTTTCTTATAACCACTGAATCTTATAACCGGCGGTCACTGTACTAGCCGCTATGCTTTATTACTAGCTACTTTTGACCAGTAGCTAGACCCACTAGTAATTAACAACATGATCATTGCTTATGTACACACAAAATTAAAACTAAGTATTTTTTTATTCCCACATCAATTTAAGGTACATAAACTGGAGAAACTTACTATTTCTCAATTGCATCATGTCATTAAATTTTTTTTGTCTTGGAGGGTGCATTCATATACAAATACTTTTCAAACTTTGATGATCTTTTGTTTAAGTAAAAATAAATATTGCAATGAAAATATTTAAGTTAGCTAAAAGGGGAAAATTCTTAAGTACTGCATTCATTTTCCCTTCTGCATATCAGTTTCAAATGTGCTTTGAAACTGATAAATTAGTTTCAAAGCACATTTTTTATTTTTATTAACAACTTAAACATTTTATTTAATTATTCCATGTTTAGCTTCAGTTTGGGGTAAAAAGTGCTGAAGATTTTATCTCTGTGCGAATGTTTACTAAGACTAATATTAACAAATAGTTTGCAGGACTAGGGCTCTCTTATGCAATTTGCATGAACAGATGTTTATGTTTAGTTACTTGGTTTTGCTTTCGTTCTAAATATGTGCCCGTTAGAGATGAAATAGTTTCAGGCTCAGGCTCTACTGTACTTAGTGCAATTCGGGCTCCAAACTATTAGAAAATGTTGATAAAATTTAAAGATCAAAGATAATCACATTTTATTTTATTGTTAAAGAGTTACTGCTAACAGGTGTTTGAAATTTTATTTGAAATCGAACCCTTGGTAAATGGGTTCTATCGTTCTATGCTAGAAGTGTTAGGTATTAAAAGACATTGTTGTTTATTATTGACCACCCTACCCTCACACTAAAATCTGTCAGACTGGATGTTGGAAAGTAACAGAATTGTCTTTAATCGGTTGTCAACTCGTGGGGCCAAGTAATTAAAAGTATAAAGAAGAGCTCAAAAATGGCACCAGTGTGTCTCGGATATTGTTTGCAGCTGACAGTTGACAAAAGGAGTTTATCTGTTGAAAATTAGGACTAGATGAGTGAGGCCTTTTTTAGATATTGTATCTTGGGTGTTTTATTGTTCTGTTTAAATAACTTTTGTATTGCTTATACTCTGGCTATAAACTGTCTCTGGGGTATAATGCTCTGAGACTGCTAGACTTCATTTTGTTGAATGTGTGTGGACATCTAGCATAGCATATAATAAACCTATTTGTAAATCTTGCATTGTAAAATGCGGCAAAACTAGGAATGAAATATTTCAGAAAATTATTTATAGCAAAACATAGATTATCTACTTACAAAAGACTACTTACAAAATATCGACTGGAGAGAAGGAAAGGACAATATTAATTTTGTTACTACAAATAACCATATTGGTACTATTTTAATTTCATCATATGGTTTTTATGAGACTATTTTTTCTACTTTCAATTTATGTTATTCCACAGCTTTAGCTCTCAAATTAATTGTTTATGCATTTTCTGTGCTTAAACTTAATCGCACATTTTTACAAATGGATATTTTTGAAATTTAGTAACCATTAAGTTGGAAAATTGAAACATTTTGGTTTCATGTGGATTTGAGCTCTATTTTATGTTGAGCAGTTTTGGGTGGGCTTAGGCTCGAATATATATATACACACACACAGGCTGTCCCAAAAACAACTGACACATTTGAAAAATGCATTGAAAAAACAAGGCAATAGAAATGTAACGTTTGTTGCATTGTACTTGGGAAACCAGAGAATTTTATTCAACCAATTTTCAAAATTCGTTACAAAAGCCACCAACAGATAGCGCTGTGGTTGTGTTAGAGCTGCAGGGAAATGCATACTGTCAGATTGCCATTCTGTACTTTGCTCAGCATTCTGCTAGCATGTGCTTCTTGTGATACTGGAAGATCTAAAGAAAAACATGTAAATTTACGATGATGTAAACGAACAATTAACTCACTCGCTCAGGACATCACTTAGAAAATTATCTTTTCAAACTGGACTGTCATGGGATACCCATTTCAGGTTTAAAAAGAAGTTGCAACTTGAGAAAATGGCACAGCTGGCACAAAACATATAAATGGATACTTAAAAGGACACTGATACATGCCAATATCATTTCAACTGATTATTCCTGTTGGCTTTAATTGTAATAATACGAATTAACTAATAATTTAATGTAAAATTTACCTGTAAATAAGTTCTGCTTTCTTACATGTCATCTTGCATCCTTTTCTAAACACCTTGTATTTAATTAACTGTGTTTCATATACATTTGGATGATCCTTATTTTTAATTTTTTTAATTTTTGTCTCACTCCTTAAATTTGTTCCTTTTCATAAGCAACTAAAAAGTGCAAAATATTAAATGATTCTGATAGTAAAACCTGTGCTGCCCAAGCCCCCAAATTTAGAAAATTTTGTAAATTTTTTACAATTAAAAGAAAATTAAAATAAATCTTACATGATTTAAATGTATAATAATAATAGTCTTATAAAGGTATCATTTTTATGACCTTGACACCAAATTACCCCATTAATTTGCTTAAACATAGTAAAATATAGCTTTAGTTAACATTTTTAGTTATTTTAAAAGCATTGGATTGTGTAGTATTGCATCAGCCTTAATTTTCTTTGCTTTGTTTCTTGGCCTGCTATTTTTTTTAGGGAATTTGATTTAGTGAATTTTTTGTTAGTGTCACATGTCTTTGTTGCTTCCAGCTGTTGTCCTTTTTGACACATTTAATAAATTGTCATCTTTTTTAAATACCTTAGGTTCTCGAGAAACCTCTAATTTAATTTTTTTATAGAAAATTTTATACTGTGGTTTATTTGTATACTCTTTGCCAAACCTATATTCTATCAAAAATTTCATTTTAATAGATTTATATGTTTTTGATGTTGTGTGTTTCATTTATCAGTTAGTAATTTAGAAAGATTGTTTAGTAGTTCTTCAGAAAACTGCATTTGCGCATGATCCTCAGTATATTTTTCTTAATTAGGAAAATATTTTCAAATTTTTGCAATGTGTTTGCACTGACTTAAATCTTTATAATTATTTCATGTTATATACAAAAAATAAAATCAATTACAATAACCTTTAATGAAATAAAGTTTTTTTGTGGTAGTATCGTAGAAACTGCTATTGTATGTAATCATTAGTATATTTTGTTTAATTGTGAAAATATTTTCTACTTTTGCAATTTGTTTATGCCTACTAAAGTTCTTGGTAATTATTTTGTGTTTTATATAGAAAACTATTTTTTGAAGGTATAATTTATGAAATTAAGGTCTATTTTCTGAATTATTGTATTAAAATAATGATTTGGGTACTTACCTTTGATATCTACTTACCTTTGATACCTACATTAAAAATTGCACAACCTTTAAACCTATTTAATTAATTGCATAGCCACAAAAAAATTATACTAAATTTCTGTTAAATTAAAAAATTTTCTTTATTAACAACACTTTTACTTAAGAGCTTCAAAACACAAACAGGTTACTTTTATAAATTCTTAAGCAAATTAATTTCTGTAGTACATTGCGAATAACACAATTAAAAGAACTTCAGTTAAAATAAACCCAAATAAAACACGCCCAGAATTCAATTTAAAATACCCAGGTTCAGAATCCACTCTGGTCTGAAGACCAGAATTTGGTCTGCCAGAGACTGTCCACCAACATTGATATTGAGAATAAAAATAACAAAAACAAATTATTGATGTAAACAATAATACAGCTTAAAATAATAAGAGTACTTTTGATCACTGTCCTCCCCCTTTTAAAATTTTTGAAAACAAATTTGAACTGAAAACTCAAATCCAAACCACAGCATTACAAAAGAGAAAAAATTTACCTCTCATAAAATAAAAAAAGATTTCCTAACATTTAGGACTAAACAGATCTTTTGGCCTACTAAGATGAATTACACACACAATAAGATGCTTAAATGACATTACAAACTACTAATCTCAACTTCGCTATATTTAGCATTCTAACAATTCTCTTATCTCTTGTTGTAACCCTTATCTCTCATCAATACTGAACTTAATACTCATAAAAATCTGACAGTGGGCAAAGGTTCATGAATCCTCTCTCCCCCCCCCCCAAAAAAAAACATAACACAAATCAAAGTGGGCAAAAAATTTCTTTCCAGAAGGAAAAAGGTGCATTCCTTGCAGAACACCACTGAAATGTGCGTCGTCAAAGCACCAAAGTGAAGTAGAAGTTTTGGACAGATGGAAATTTATTTACCACGCTAGATTTTAGCTTTGAGCAGGACTTCCTTTATACCTAATTTCTTAGAATCCCACAACAAACAACCACTTATCTGCCCCTCACTTGCAAAATAGCTAAAAGCCAAAAGATCCCAAAAAGTAAAAACAAATCTCAAAAGGAACTAAAAATTTTTTATATTTAAATTCCCATTAAAATTTTCCAAAATTAAACTGAGTCAAAACGCCAATGTTTCAATTTTACAATTCCACAAAAAATTCTTCCATTAACAGCAAAGTAAACAAAATTTGTTAAAAACAATAAGCTATGATTAGCTTAATTACAGAGTGAAAGAAAAATTTCAACTGGTTCAAGGCTTAAAACAAATTTGTCTTAAATAAAAATAAAATAAAAATACAGCACAGGGCAAGATGCGAACATTGAAAAAATCCCATTTACAGACTCAAAGGAGCTGAGGGTAATTTAGACCGTTTGAGGTCAAGGCATACATAGTGCCTAAAAAGATTATCCCGAAAACTCTATCCTACCCTACACAACTATTTGAAATAAAAACAAAACTTCCCAGATTACATGAAATTTTCTATATATTATACTTACTACTTCCTAATTTTATTCCATGAAAAGAAAATACTAAACTATTACTCCACCTCTAAAAAAAAATAAATTATACAAAGACCTTGTGCCCTTCCCTATAGTATACACATAGAAATTTAAGAAAACATATTGCAATAACATTTCAATAAAAAAAATTTTCTCCAATATTGATTACTTTTGGAAGAAATTATATGGGTGGGCAGCCCAGACAAAAAAATATTTTATTCAGTGGACAGCCCAGGCAGAACCAAGAGAGGTTCACGGCACCAATGTGTGGTGTCGGAAATGACTTATGCTTTCTTTCTTTACTTGATGAATAATTATTTTTATTTATTTATTCAGATTAATTAAAGTTATTATTATATTTAGATTTGGTCTGATCGTATAACTTTTCAATAAAATTGAGGTTACTTTTAAAATATTAGGATTATTTCTTTAGTTTCTATTATTAAATGTTTGGCTTGTGCTCCATACTTCATTGTTTATCTTTAATACACACACCAACAACTTATCACTTTAAAATTTTCACTTACCTTTGATATGTACTTTAAAAATTTCACAACCTTTAAACCTAATTAATTAATTGCACAGCCACAAAAGAATTATACTAAATTTCTGTTAAATTAAAAATTTTTCTTTATTAACAACACTTTTACTTAAGAGCTTCAAAACACAAACAGGTTAATTTTATAAATTCTTAAACAATTAATTTCCGTAGTACATTGCGAAAAACACAATTAAAAAAACTTCAGTTAAAATAAACCCAATTAAAACACACCCAGAATTCAAATTTAAAACCCAGTTAGCAATTTAAAATACCCAGTCAACAATTTAAAATAGTCAGTCAACATTTTAAAGTATTCAGGTTCAGAATCCACTCTGGTCTGCCAGGGACTGTCCACCAACATTAATATTGAGAATAAAAATAACAAAAACAAATTATTGATGTAAACAATAATACAGCTTAAAATAATAAGGGAACACAAAATTTCCACTTGCGGTCTCCAATAACAGGATCAAATTCACAAATATGAGTTCAATGAAGCCTTAAGCTTGAAGTTTATTAATCTGATATTCAATAAAAATTTCTCCTATTACCAAAACTAAGATTTCAACACGCCAGACTAAAAAAAAAAAAAAACAGAATTGTAATACTGTAGTACTGTAGATAGGCCTTGGCATCTGTAAAAACTGTGTAGTTCAAGGAAAAAATGCGTTACATGCTGAATTAGGTAAACCTTGAGCACTGTTTAAAGTAGTTTCAAGTGTGTAGATAATGAGGTAAATATTAAAAAAAATGTAAACGCGCACAGTAAACGTACACAGCAGATATGTGGAAGCACAGAAAAATATGAAGAGTGAGTTCCGCGGTACTCATTACTGGGTCACTTTGAATGAGGTATGTATTGGAAGAATAGATGATGGTAGAATAGATAAAACTTATCGCCATGGAACACTTGAGTTGGCCGGTTCATAAAGCAAAAACATATCACCGCAGAACACTTGAGTTGGCTGGGAATAAGGTCAGTTGGCCTTATGAAAATTTTTGAAGCATCATAGGCTTCCCAAAAATACTGTTGCTGGACAAATCTTTATTGGCCCAACCTGACAAATGACGATTCAAAAGCCGATATTTAGCAAAACTGAATGGGGAGAAATATCTCTCTACTTGGAATGTGATGATGAATTACAGAACATAGCTGGTTTTCTGAAAAATTTTCATTAAAAAACAGCAAGGCTGGATATCCAAAAACTTCCAACAAATTGTCATGGACGCAGGCGCCCTTGCAAAGTCCCCGGTCCATGGCTCCTCCAAATTTGCATGCTTTTCCTGCAAAATCTAAGGATCGAATGCCGCCAACAAAATTCTCGGTTCCCAAGAGCTGCCAAACTTGGCCTGTGAAAACTTGCTCCTCACACAGAGCGATTACGCATACTCCGTGAATAAATATGATGCTTCACCAAGAACCGTGAGGCGTGAATTTGCCGCCAAGCTCTATCTACCATGTATGGCAAACGTAATGATGTCTGGCAACCCATTTGGAGGTACAGGAGATAATCTGCGAAAGGGTCCACTTTTCTCTTAAAAAACACCTTTTTTTCGCAAACTCGTGAATGAAGTTAAATGAAGTTAAGGGAAAAACGATGTTGCAAAATAACAAAAGATTTGAAAGATATTTAGAGTTTGTAGGCACATCACGCATAATTTTGAATAATGTAAAGCATGAAAGGGATAAAATATTAACGTTAAAAGGGGATAAATTGCTGAAATATACGATAACAACAAATTAATTTAGAATTTTGAAGGGAAAGGGGAAAATCATGAATTTTGAACTATTAATTAATTTGGAAGAGTAGCATCATTAAAAACTGGCATAACAGGTACAGTAGTAATTATGCAAACATGACATTCCGAATTTCTCTGTACTTCAAAACTCTCCTTGGAGTCACTACCCTTCCGACTACCAGTGCATCATGTCATGACTGGACTGAATGCAGCCATGCCTACACTACAGCTACTGATCTTGCTTATTTTTTATTGTAGTATGTGTTTATTTCTCATTTTTCCGATTATGACTGATCATCGTTGACAAAAAATTGTGTACATGGTAGGCCCGGGTTCGATTTCCTCTGCTGCCAAAACTGCCACCGTGATCACACAAAGTACGATCACATTAAACATGTAGGTCCGTAAGCCCTTCCGAGCGGTTGGTGGTAGGGGAAGGAGGGTACGGTCTCTGTGGATGCCTCCCCCACAGGCCCGGGTTCGATTTCCTCTGCTGCCAAAACTGCCACCGTGATCACACAAAGTACGATCACATTAAACATGTAGGTCCGTAAGCCCTTCCGAGAGGTTGGTGGTAGGGGAAGGAGGGTACGGTCTCTGTGGATGCCTCCCCCACTGGGTTCCGGTCTAAATTAGGTGGCTCTTCCCGGCCGTCCAAGCAGTTACCTTACACCTTTCTGGTCGGTCGGGACAGTCTGGGTCTCAACAACAACAATACTCTGTAACACAGATTTTATAAAACTATAATGCAGGATTTTAAATTGAAAGTGGTTTCTTTTGCAGAGAATACTAACAACCGTGCTGCTTCACATCAATTCAAGTTTAACAAAAAAAAATCAGCTCATATAATAGGCAGAAATCTTAATAAGCCAGATATTGTTTTGATTGTGCAGTGTGTCAAGGATACTTGGGCCAGGGATGCTATACTTATGCAGGATCCACTCTAGCCATTCACTTATGCGCCAAATGCGAAAAAATTGCAAAACTGGCGACAAAAAAAAATACTTTGGCGAAAAAAATGGTGAATGATTTTTTGGAAAAGGTGAAAATTTTGTAAATATTTTTTGGGAAGCTTAAAAATTTCTTAAATAAATAAAAAAGCATTTGTTTTTAGTTAAAACCAACTGAAAAAAGGTCATTGCTGACAGGCTTCTGGAAATTGCCCGTCCTTCTGTCCTCGCTGGGTTAAAATTCAGCGAGGACCGCCAATTTTCGAAAGTTGCTGTCCTCTCGGACGGTCTTGAGATTAGATATTCCGTAAGAAAATAATAAGTTGTCATAAAATTATGGCGAAAGCCACCCTTTCCCGTGTTATGAATGAAAGTTGAAATGCCATCCCTGCAAATGGCCTCCCCCCTCCCATAAAAAACTTAACTAGTGTGCATTATTAATGCCTTCTTTCTAGAAAAGCTGTCAGATCTGCATTGCAACCACAGACGCCAGCTATTTTCCCTCCCCTCATCCTCCACCCAGTGAATCTGATGACAATGAAAATGCGATAGCACGCTCACGATCAAAGTGACATGTTCTGTTCTTCTTTTCAAAGTATGCATGTGCCGAAATTTCAGATTTTCACCGACCGAGAATACCAATGCTTAAACCCGGGTCAAACCCGAAGAAATCTATGAATGTAGAATGAACTCGGCCTGAAGATAACTGCCACTGCGTCTCGACAGGTCCAAAATGATTTGTATTCAAATATGTTAAAAACAAATTTGTAAACATTTTATACGGAGGATTGAATTTGTTTTCTATAACATTTATCTTTACATAGCTGAAATAAACGGAATAAGTTCATGTATTCAATTTAAATTCATTGAAGAATTTTTCGAAATAAATATGTTCGTCCCGGTCTTAAAGATGTTTACAAAAAGAAAAAAGACTCAACCCGGCCCGAAACAGTTGAAAACTCAAGCCCAGCCCGGACCTAAGCCCAAACCCTTGCATAGCGCTATCCCCTTTCAACTCCTTAAAACCCAAGCTATAAAATTTCCATTTGCTGTAATAGACTGAAGTATGTAACAAGTTTGAATTTTTGGAATGGATTCTTCTAGTTTCAGCCAGAAGTATTTTCTTTTCTTCTCCACTTTAGTTTCAACTTTAAAACTAATACATTTACAATTCATTTATGGCATTTGTTCCAGTTGTCTGACAACTGAAGTTAAGGTATGAAAAAAACATCTATTCAGTCTAAGAAGATTTTAATCTTGATTCAGTCACATTCCCTAGAAATTAAGAGTGTCAATAAGGTTTAAACTGCTTACGGACAAGAGGATTTATATGATTATTTATTTATTACTCCTTCAAGTTACCAAAAATTGGAAAAAGGAGAGATTCATTACATCTCTTACCCCTCTGCCCCCACCCATAGATCGGAATTCCGCCGGGTTCGGTCCTTCATCAGACACTTGGCGTCGGCGAGTTTGATCGGGGCGGAACGGCGGAAGCCCTGTGGGGGTGGTGTATGAATAGGCAGTTATTGCACTTCATTGTGAGGCAGTTGGTTCTAATTTATTATTGTTGTGCAATGTATTTAAGCTCGTATGTTAATGAATATAATGTGAAAAAAAATTCTTTGGAGGACGGGCTAGATTTTACCAATTTCCCCAACTTGCAGTTTGCTGTTTTTATCGTAAGTTGAATCGTAGTTTGATAGTTGAATCGTTGTTGATAGTTGAATCGTTTTATTACGATTTTTTAGCCCGCCTGGCTTGTTTTTGTTTCTTCTTCTTCATCTTTGTGGTATGCGATCATTACGCCTGCCCGAATTCTTTAGTGTATTTAATTTTTTTTTCTTAAGTGGCTTTAAAATCGTGGTTCTGTCGATGACTAATTTCGAAATTGACAACAACCAACGTTGAAAGAGGCTTTAGTAAACAGAACATTATAAAAACTGTATTACGTAGTAACATCAGAGTAAAAAATCTCAGTGACCTGATTCTTATAAATAGTGAAGGGCCAGATATGAAAGATTTTAATTTTGAGGCAGCTTTTGAAAATTGGTGTAATGGTACAAAATTTCTACGCTTGCCTGATTTATATAATAATGAAACTATGTGAGGTATAAAATAAATTTGTTATTTTTGTAACTCATTGTGATATTTCATTGGTAAATACAAGTTTAATTTACTAATAATCTATTTAATGATTAAAGAAATTAAATCTACCTATCTTTATATCTTGTTTAGAAGGAAATTAATATTGTTAGCTGCATTTTAGAATTGGCTTAAAAATAGAAATGTTTTCGCCGATGACGACGATAACTTATAATCATGAAATTTGGCTAATGATTTTTCAGTTTGGCTAATTTGTTGGCTAACAGTTTGAAATTCCTAGCGCGGGCCCTGCTTATGGCAAATGGTCGCAAAATTAACCAAGAAATATTGCTTTAGTAATGAGCTTGATGGCATAGACGATAATGGGTTTTTTATAAATGACAACGACAATGATTCTTATGACATAGGCATAGATGGGATTGCTGATATTTGCATGATGCGCCAATAGCACAGAATGACTTTTTTAATTGTTTAGCGAGTTTGACTTGGCCTATATGTATTAGACTTGCTTCGAATTGGACATTAAAGGGTTCTGATGAAGTATGCAAATTAAATTTTAGTATACAGTACAACCTCGAAAATATGGACATCCCAAATCTGGACATTTTCTACATTTTCAGGTTTTTCTTTTTCCCCGGACTGCCGAAGCCGCGGATTTAAAAACAACAGGGTAAGATTATTTACATGGAATTATATTTTATAAACAAATACTGTATTTTTCGATTGACTTTCTGAACCCAGAAATGAAACAAAAGTTTAGATGGACGACCGTAGATCGGCTCGTGGTTAGAGCATAAATTACGTTGTTAGCGTTAATCCCTCCTCCCCCTTATTCAAGTCACAACTCCCGATGAATTATTTCGTGTAAAATATACAGCGTTATTTAAATACGAAATTTTTATTATTAAAATTTCCTTTTCGCATTATTGAAAAAGACATTTTTCTGAAACAATGTAATTTTTAATATTAAACACTTTAAAATATTATCGTAACATTTTATCACAGATTGTTCAATTAAAACTAAAAATCCCGAGAATTCATATTAACTCTCACGGAAATTTATTTTGTTCACTTCGTAGTACGAATTCCATTCTTCAATGTATTCTGTTTTGTCTTCAGAATCTCCTCCCCCTCCCGATATCTGACGATTTTTTCGTTCTCGTCGCACGTGTCAGCTTGAAATCGACTGTATATTTTGCCTTTTTTGTTTAGAAAGCCATATTTACATACTATAATTAGCAAATAAATAGCTAAATAATATCGTATCGCATAGAACCGAACAACAAGGTCTTAACACACAGACCTCTCAAAGGGGTAGGCTGCGTTTATGATTAGGAACTAAGCAAATTCCTTTCTTCCCTTTCCTTGCCCCACCATGTCCCAGTGCTGCGGCAACCTAGTAATGACTCATCATAATTTAGAAAAATCATTGAGAGGAGAGATATTTTTCTTTTTTAGAAAAGATATTGATTTTATCTACTGCGATATTTTTTACATATTTGACTATTACTAATAAAGTTTTTACTTTTTTCAGAGTCATCAGCCTTTTTAAACATAACATTATATAGATGCTAGAAAATAAATAAAACTTTTAAGTTCTTATTTTTTGTTTTTCATTCGTTAATAGTGAAAATGGTTTAAACACATTTACACCTTTAAATATATTGTCAAAAGTGCTAATTCTCGATCTTTATTAAATCTCGGCACTTCATTAAATCTTCCGGCACTTCATTAAATCTCAAGAAAGCCGATATAACGGGAGTTCTGCACTGTGATGATGATGCGCCAATTGTATATAAATTGAGTGATGGCATAATTTGCGATACGATATTACATAAAAAAAGATCAAAGTAGCCACGATAAATGTGGAGAAGAAAAAATACCCATTGATAATCTTATGCAAACAATCGATCATGCAATTAAAGGTCTTGAACAAAGAAGCTTTATAACCAAGCAGAAATAATGTCCATCTACAGGATAAAGAAAACTGCTTTTCCATAAACCAAAATTAATGAAATAACAAATATTAATTCAAATATTTAAACGAAATGATAAAATGTAATTTTATCATTTTGTTTTGTTCACACATTCTAAATTTTTAATGTGTATATTTTTTCTTTGAAATTTCGTTTGTCCTATTTTTTAGATTAAATAATATGTTTTAATTGATTAACTTAACTTTTGCCATTATTTTTACTAAAAATAGTGCTTTATAGTGTATTTAGTTAATATGAAATCTGAATTTTATTCAAATTCTATAATCCAGAAAAATCGAAAATCCGGAATCGGCAAAGTCCGGACGAGTCCGGATTTTTGAGGTTGTACTGTATATAGGTCAAGTGTTTTTGAATAAATATATTGACATTTTTTTTTGTCTTTTTGGGATTGACTTATGCACGAGTTTTTAATTTTTTCCAATTTCTTTCTCTGAAAGTAGTGGGTCGACTTATATGCTAGTATATATGGTAAGTGAATTTGGGATCAAGTTCTATTTTTTGAAAAAAATCTTTAAAAAATATCTGTCTGAAGGAGTTTTTTTTTCATTTTTCATACCTTTCACTTAAAATATGTTCAAAACTATACAAGATAGGAGGAAATTTAGTTTCTAAATCTGAATGTATTTTTAAAAAAAGCTCATGGTTTTTGAGTAATCGTCTTGTCAAATTGAAGTATGAAAATTTTACGTTTTTCAAGTTTGTAATGCTTATATCCAAAAAATTAAAAGTGATAACTATAAACAATTAGTAAGAATTTATAGAATTTGTAGCTCTTTGAAAGCTCTATAAGTGTATATAATCAAATTTTGGTTAGCAATCTTTCTTTCGGTATTACAAAAGTTGAGTTTTATTTTACAAAATGTTATTCGCACAAAACCATTTTGATTCCATATTACTGTTTATTGTTTTTAGTAAAGTTATAAATGGTTTATTTTATCTTTATATGTTTATACTCATATTCTCTTAATTAAATTTTTAAAAACTGCACTATCTTCAGGTAGGCCTGTATTTTGTATTAACAGCTACAAACTGCTCCAATGAAAATGCTTGTTACAAACTGTTCCTATAATAATATTGAAATATTGCCTGTTACAAACTGCTACAAATCAAATAATTGCACACTATAAATTGCTCTAATTTGTTAAAAATACTATTCCACAACAGATTTTTAATAATCACATCAGTAATATTTTGAGTGAATGTGGTATAAGTAAATAATTGTGACTTGAGAAAACATCTAAAAATGTTTATTAAACTTGTGTAATTAAAATTTCAATGTATTTTCTTATGAAATAAACATTTTTAATCTATTCTTCCTGATATAACTTAATGTATCTTTCAGGTCTCGCAAATGGTCCCTTTTTTCCCCTCGAGGTCTCTTTTTTCATAATTAGTCCCTAAAAGTCCCTTTTTTCATTATCTGGTCCCTTTTTTTTTTGCTGGGAAAATATGTATTTTCTTTTTAACAGCCGAAATTCTCAGAAATTTTCGGTGTCATTGAAATGCCCTGATGAATGGTTATCAGAGTGCACATGTTTACTTTTCTGTGATGCAGATGTTTTCCCAACTTCTAGAATTGCACATGAGCATTGTCTCCCTTCTGTCTTTGGACGCTGCGTGCTGAGGATAATAGAATAAATAGAGCTTGTCACACAAAAACGTCTGCTTTCTTGTGTGACAAGCTCTATTCATTCTTTTACTCCCAGCATGCAGCATCTTTAAAATGGACTAGAGACAACATGGGTTTTTGTTTATTAAACGCTAGTCCTAATACAAAGTTCTAGATACATGAATGAAGTATGTTGCTTACGTTTACAATTGACATGGATGCATGTTTCGATGTTCAGGGGTTGTAATTGTCCTGAACAAAAGTAATTGTGTCCAGAAATATCCTTATTTTTTACGTACCATCCTGAAATTTAAAACTCAAACATAGAGATGCCGATTACTACGGATTCTCCATAGTTTCTATGGGAAACATCCTCATCTCATACTATGGGTTACGGAATTTGCATAGTTTTCTACGAAAAATTGCCTTCTGGCTAGGCTAATGTAAATTTACGGCCACATGCATAGTAATTAACAGGGATTTATGACTGCATGTAATGTAAATTAAGGTCATGATCGCTTCTTTTATAAAAGTAATAAATATGCTTCTTCAAATGCAGCATAAATCACTAAAATGTTATGTTTTTCATTAAAATATTTGTGTCCTAAAATATCCATTTTTTATGTACCTTCTCAAAATTCCTGAAATTTTATTTATCAAAAGTAAAGATACCGATTACTACGGATTCTCCGTAATTTCTATGGAAAACATCCTCATCTCATACTACAGGTTACGGAATTCGCATAATTTTCTATTGAAAATTGCCTTCTGTTTAGGGCAATGTAAATTTATGGCCGCATGCACGGTAATTAACGGGGATTTACAGATGCATGTAATGTAAATTGAGATCGCAATCACGTGTTTTATGATATAAAGTAATAAATATGAAGTAATAAATATGAAGTATGAGTATATATGATATGAAGTAATAAATATGCTTCTTCAAATTCAGCATAAATCATTCAAATGTTATGTTTTTCATTAATTTTGCATGAACAGCACGATTGATTCACTTTGTTCTCTTGAATTGCTGAAAATGCTTTGTATCTTTTTCCATCCATCTCCATCTTCTAAATATTGTATATTAGATTGACTAAACTAGTATTTCTCCATATTCTGGTTAATATTTTAATTATTTTCGTATAAACAGTGCGATTCCTTAATTTAGTTTTTCTTGCGAATAGCCTAAAACACATTAGTATCTTTTTCCATCCATCTTCATCTTCTTAATGTTGCATATTAGATTAACTGAACTAGCATATTTTCATATTCTTATTAATTATTATGGTTGATTATTATGGTTGATTTCTTAATTATTTTTACATAAATAGTGTGATTGTACAATTCAGTTTGTTTACATGAATTGCTGATAGTACATTAGTATCTTTTTCCATTCATCTCCATGTTTTAAATGTTGCATATTAGATTGACTAAACTAGCTTATTTTCATATTCCGGTCAAATTTTAAGGTTAATTTTTTTAATTATATTTGCAAAATACAAATTTTTTTATTTTGAATAATGGGTATGAACTCTGCGACGGGATATTTTAAAAAAAATAGTAAAGTATATAATTCATTGCTATATTTTTTTAAAATTGTGATCAATATTTTTTATTCTCTTTAGTGAAAACTTGTGTTCTACCAAACATAAATGTTTATTTTCATTATAAAGTAATTTTCACCAGATAAAAACTTTATATATTTTTGTTTTATAATTTTTTGTCCTGAAATTTTATAAAATTTGTGTCCTGAATTTTCATATTCTACCAGTACTACCCATGGATGTCTTAAACGCAATGTTTCTGTATATATTTTTATAAAACATAGTGGTCTTAATCATTTTTTCGAAAGTTTACCAATTTTTTTTCTAACATTTCTATTTAATATCAAAATATCCTTACTCCAATTCTGTATATTTCTAGCAATATTTTGCAAAATTATCACAGAATTCCATCTATCTGCCCTGCCCATGAAAGCAACCTTCTTCCCTTTTTCGTTTTAATTTGAAATTCTGAAACATACAACCCCAAGCATCGGGAAAAAAATTAAAAGAATTCATCATCGAATTTGATGAAAGTACAAATTGCTTCTTTTAGCTGAAAATTCCGAGTAAGCCTCTACACTTCATTTTTTTTTTTTTTTATCACATTTGAAGAGGTGGATTGACAGAATTCTACATGTTTTGTTTAGTAAAAAATTTCCCAATAATTGCATCCCCCCTGCATTTTCCGAGATGCATTTGAGGGGGTGGATTAACGGAATGTTACTGTAATACAGAGATGATTACCTTTTTGGATTTTCCATAATTACGAATTCCTGAACAAAATTACTGACTACAAAAAATACCTGTAAGATTACAGAAAGCACCTATTATTTCTCATCTTTCATTTTTGCATCAATAGTGCAATTGCACAGTTCAATTTGCCCAGAAGAATTTAACAGTTTATCCAGAAGAATTTAATATAATCTGGTGATGAAAACAATATTACTTATTCCTCATAATGCTGTGACAGAATGTATATTCTGTATTGATATTAGAAAATATGGAACTGAATTGAAGTTAAATTGAGATTTTATAATATGATAATTATTTTATAATGAGTTTTTATAATATGAAATTTTTATATTACTTCAAAAAATAAAAAAACATGTTCAATGTTCTGTATTTTTCATATTTTGGCAAGAAATTAGCAAAGTCTGAGTAGGCAAAAAAAACTAAACAACTAAATTTAGCTTAAGCTAAGGATATTCTGTTTAGGATTTTCTCTTTAGGATTTTGAAATTTATTTTTTGTCCAATAATGAAGAATATGTATTCATATTATGTTTGTTTAGTTATAATGGTAATTTATGTTGAACATTTCTTGATTTATCCGCTATGCTGGTTCATGACTAACATAAATCCATTGCACGGACTGCAGGAGCATGCGATCCGCTCAACCGCAGGCTTATGTCTAACAATATGCAGGGGTGATTGTGTTCCGGAAATTCCGGAAATTTTAACTTGCCACTTCCGGGATTTTTTTATGAAATTGACATTTAATTATTTTTTTTTAAATTTTTTTTGCGGTTTTTTCTTCTAAATTTTTTTTTTCTAAAATCCAGGTATGAGATTCTTCCGCTTTTTGGTGGAATTCCGCTTCTTTGCTTTTCCACGAAAATTTCCATTTTTTTGTTTTGCTTTTATCCCAAAAAATCCGCTTTTTCTGAAAAATTCAATTTTTTTTAATAATTTTTTTTCCTCAAAGTTCCGCTTTTCAAAGAAAATCGCAGAGAGGTTTCAACCGGAGCTATTATCATAATTGAGTTTCGGCCTACGACTGATGAGCGTTGTCCGCCTCCGTTTTATAGACGCTGTGTGCGGGGGTGAAAGAATAAATGTAGCTTCTCACACGAGAACGCAGACGTTCTTGTGTGACAAGCTATATTTATTCTGGTACTCCCAGCACGCAGCATCCAAAAAACGGACTGCAAGCAAAGCTCGCCTTTCTAACCCGGAAGTGGAGGCGTAAAATCCCCCACAGAAGGGGAATCAAAAACAAGTCGTAAATTTTTAGTCTCCGTAATCATCATGATGTATGTCATCAAATATGTCATTAATATATATGTTGTCATTGGACTCAAAGGGGAAATAGAGAAAAAATCTTCGCGCAGTACTTGAAAATCTTTGTTTTACGTTTACCCCTTTCATATCAGTATATAATTTTTATAGATACGACTAGTGCAGAGATGCCAACTTTTACGGATTTTCAGTACACAGTTTGTACCGATTTTTACTTCATCTTACGGTTTTACGGACAGTACTCCCAAGACTACGGAAAATCCCAAGAAATCCATGCATCCCACTATTCAATTCATATTCCCTGCTTTGTTGAGAGTCCTAAATTATCAGTTTGCATCTAATTCTTCTTCTTCTAATGATTTCATATCAGAACAATAAACCTAATTTATTTTTATAGTGCGAGTAAAATAAAGAAATATTTTACTAAACAAATTATATTTCTCTTAAATTATAAGATTGCGCAATTCAGTCTTTATTTTCGGGCTTTGCTGAGAGTACACAATTGCCCTTTTCCATCCATCTCCATCCCCTTATTATTGCACATTAACTTTACTAAAATAACTTATTTGCATATTTTGGTTGACTATAAAGTTTACCTTTTTAATTATTTTTATATAAATAGTACGATTGTGATTTTTTTTTTTTTTTGCGTTCGTTGCCAAGAGAACGCTATTATCCTTTTCCATCGATCTCCATCTCCCTATTGTTGCACATTAACTTGACTAAACTAACTTATTTTCATATTTTTGTTGATTATAAAAGTTAATTTTCTAATTATTTTCATATAAATAGTACGAACGTGAAATTCAGTTTTTTTTGTTTCTTTGCGGCCGTTGCCGAGAGTACTTAATTATCCTTTTCCATCGATCTCCATCTCCCTATTGTTGTACATTAACTTGACTAAACTAGTTTATTTTCATATTTTTGTTGATTATAAAAGTTAATTTTTTAATTATTTTCATATAAATAGTACGATTGTGAAATTCAGTTTTTTTTGTTTCTTTGCGGCTGTTGCCGAGAGTACTTAATTATCCTTTTCCATCGATCTCCATCTCCCTATTGTTGTACATTAACTTGACTAAACTAGTTTATTTTCATATTTTTGTTGATTATAAAAGTTAATTTTTTAATTATTTTCATATAAATAGTACGATCGTGAAATTCAGTTTTTTTTCTTTGAGGTCATTGCCGAGAGTACTCAATTATCCTTTTCCATCGATCTCCATCGTCCTATTGTTGCACATTAACTTGACTAAACTATCTTATTTTCATATTTTGGTTCATTATAAAGGCTAATTTTTTTAATTATTTTCACATAAATAGTACGATCATGAAATTAAATTTTTTTTTTTTCGCGGGCGTTGCCGAGAGTACGTAATTATCCTTTTCCATCCATCTCCCTATTGTTGCACATTAACTTGACTAAACTAGCTTATTTTAAATATTTTGGTTAATTATAAAGGTTAATTTCTTAATTATTTTCACATAGATAGTGCCATTCAGTTTTAATTAACTCAGTTAAGTTAGCAAAACTATATTTTGAATTTATTCTAAGATTTAAAAATATATATTTTCAATATACTTAAACGATTCGGTTTTACTGAATACTACTGAAAACTTCTGATTTTTCTACTGATGACTCCTTTCAGAGGTTGGCATCTGTCCCAGTGGAAGTATATTTTAATATTCTTTGAAATAAACTTATTAAAATATCTAAAGCCTTTTCTGCCACATTTTTATGAAAATATATTTTTGAACAAAATAAACATTTTCATTAAAACACACATAAGATACTGCCACCAAATTTTATTTGTGTGTAGACACTAGACAATGCACATTTTAATAATACATGATAATTTTATAAATGTGTTTAAAAATATACTGCACTTTAAGAACAAAAAATTTGTATCTTGCCAATTGTAAAAAAATTTGTTTTTTGTGAAATTAAGTTCGTAACTCCTAACTATTGTTGTAATGATTTAATTTCAGCAAAACTTGCAAATAAAAGCATGAGTTACTATAGATAACAAAAGCATAGTTTAGAATTAATATGAAGGAATGCGTTAAAATTAAATTTGCCCATGTATTTAAACAACCCTGTTCTTAAACGCAATTGCCAAATTTGCATTTTCTAAATATAATAGAATTAAATCATTTTTCCAATGTAGTTTCATATAAGATGAAATATGGTTTGGCAAACACTCTTCAAAACAGGATTGTTGAGACATTGAAGAAAGAAAATTCTCTTTGAATTTGGATGAAAGTACAAGTAGATCATTCAAAAGTATACTTACTGTGCTTGTTCAATATTTTTGTCCTGAACAAAATAATGTAGTTATTCAACATTTAGTTTCTTTTTCTTTTAATGTTGGTACTGCTGCCACCATTTACAACCAGTTGGTAGAGTTCATAGAAGCAAATGAGATATCTTGGGTAAACTTGGTCAGCGTGCTTATGGATTCTTGCAACACTATGCAAGGAACTAAGAAAGGAGTTGAAACTTTGATAAGGACTAAAAAGGCTCCACATCTTTTGGACATAGATGGGGATGCATTTAAACACACTGTAAACAATAGAGTTAAACGGTTTATCAAGCCATTTATTACGCACATGGAATCTTTAACATTCATTTTGATTTGAAAAGTGCAGATAAACGACACTTGTTTTTGGAAATATGTGCTGTCATAGAAATAGATCAACTAGCTCCCCTATCACGACCTTCACATAGGTGGCTGTATGTTTTATCTGCTATCGATCAGATAGTTTTTTTTGTGAGATGCACTATTAATTTTTTACTATTCTTTTATGTCCAAAAGTGACCAAGAATTGCACAATATTGCGTAAATTGCAAAAATACTGAGAGTGAATTGCAAAATTATTGCGTAACTTTTCAGGAAATTTCTTTGTATGTTCAGGAAATTGGACTTAGACTCACAATCACTCCTGAATATGGACACTGTGCAACCAGCAGTTTTTTAAAATATTATATTGTGATTTTATAAAGCCTTTCAGAATTTTATTTTCTGTTTAAATCAAGTTTTTATTTTTCTCTTGTGTTTATTGGCAAGTAAACAGCACTTTGAAATTGAAGCTAATATTTATTATATATACAGGATGCCCCAAAAACATTGACCTCGGCTTTTATTCCTTAAATATTGATCTTAGACGTTTATAATAAATTACAAAGTTGTGTAAAAAAAAGGTACAGAATTTTATGAAATCAATAAAAATTTTCAGGGGATTAAATTTGAAGAAATACAAAATTTAAATTTTTATACGGCCCCTGTACAGAAACATTTTCAATGAGTAAAATATGCCCCGTACATTAATAAGGTGATGTATAAAATTTCAGCATTTTATCATAAAAAGTCCCAGAGATATGTTTAAAAAAAGTTGGTGAGGGTTTAATCACAAATTAAAATGTAAATGCTTACAGCAAGAGTGCAAATGACGCAACACAGAAATTCATCATAGGTAAATAATATCTGCCTCTTATCTTTAATGGATCTTGGCATGGATGGAAAAGATGCTTTGTAATCTTTGTGTAAAGTTATTATTTCTGCACAGTGTAGATACTTTTGTACCAATAAATAGCAAAATTATTATTTATTTATGTATTCATTGTTTTTTTTTCGTAATTTGTGTATGACCCCTGAAACGGGATCTGCCAACATGATTTTTCCCCTCCAAGAATCCATGTCAATGCATCGAAAAGTGGTTTAAGTCAGCATTTTTGTCTTTTCATATCTCTGGGACTTTTTATGATAAAATGCATGAAATTTTTGTACGTATGCCGTATAAAAATTTAAATTTTGTATTTCTTAAAATTTAATTCCCTTGAATATTTTAATCAATTTCATAAAATTCTGTTCCTTTTTTTACGCAACTTTGTAATTTATTATATATGTCAAAGATCAATATTTAAAGAATAAAAGCCGAGGTCAATGTTTTTGGGACACCCTGTATATATATATATATATATATATATATATATATATATATATATATATGTGTGTGTGTATGTGTGTTTTCAGAAAAATATCTTTATAATTAATGTATGACAACAAATAATTGAAAAATATTATTAACATTTAAATGTATCTTGTCACTTTGAGCTCATTCACACCTCATTGAAGAATGAGAAAGTATTAAAAAGCAATTTAATATTCTCCTTTGTAAATTTAATAAATTCTAAAATTATATAACTTCAATAACTGTAATTGTTAATGAACGCAACTGCTCATGACTATAAATTTTTTTTATGTGCAAATAGCTTTTCTCAATGATAAATTGAATTTTTTGCTGTGAAAAATTTAACTGTGTTAAGTAATTTCATGCCTTCAATTTTTTTTAAGTGCCCTTTCTTGGGTAGTAGTACCCTGCTCTTTTTTAATTCTTGGAAACTTTTAGGATGCAATCATCCATATGAGATATCATCAATTATTTTTCTTTTCCCTGGATGGTCTCATTTTTGTCCTTATTTAAATTGATAAGTGTCACATTTTGGTCCTTTCTCAAAGTGAAAATGGTCCCTTTTTGGTCCCTTTTTTTAGAAAATGGTTCCTTTTTTTCTCAGCAACATAATAAGAATTTGTTGTGAGCCCTGATCTTTCTAACATGTAAAATAGTTCAAGAGTTAATTATGCATTTATCTCATAAACAGCATTTTTACTTTCCCTACAATACATGGTAATATATAGCGAAAGTATTTTTATCATGTCGAAAATTGTAACTTGAGTTTTTGACAGATCTACACATTTTGGTACCTCTAGGACATGAAAAAGCTATTTTTAGCATAGCATCTGTGTGTGTGTGTGTCTGTCTGTCTGTACAATGTATGTATCCACTCTAATTTAAAAACTTATTGACCAAATTTCATAAAATTTTATAGTTATGTTACTTGTGGGTTATCTTGGTGCTGATTAGATTTTAGTATGATTAGTGATAAAAGAATCTGCATTTTTTGTGAAAGGGCCAGCAAAAATTGTATGTATCCACTCTTATCTAAAAAACTAATTTACCAAATTTTTCAAAATTTGGTAGATAAATTACTTATTGGTTACCTTGGTGCTGATTATAGTTTTGTACAATTTGGGAAAAAAGAACCTGTCTTTTTTTGTGAAATTACCTGCATAAGTCGTCAACATCTAAAATAACAGACTATGTTTGCTCAAATGTATCAATTAAATGCTTGTTTTATATGTAATTTTTGACAATAAAAAGAGTAAGACTGAAACCCCATTATTCTAGGACTAGCTGCTCTCGAGATATGTTAGTTTTTCTGCAGTTTTGCTACATTGTCTTTGAAAATATATCCAGTTACCAAATGAAAATTGAATTAAAAGTGTAAATTCAGTGTAATTTCAAATAATTCTGCGTGTTATTTTGTACAATTAAACTCAATTTAATGAATTATTAATGAAACAAAGAGAATTTGAGTCTGTTGGGAAAGTTATGTGTTGCCCATATTAGATTTTTGTATTTGCATCTTTGTGGTACTTTGGCCCCAATATGAAAACATAAATATATTCAAGTTGCATTGTGTAAAGTTGATTTTTATATATATATATATATATATATATATATATATATATATATATATATATATAATATATATATATATATATATATATATATATATATATATATATATATATAATATATATATATATATAATATATATAAATATATATATATATAATATATATATATAATATATATATATAATATATATATATATAATATATATATATAATATATATATATATAATATATATATATATAATATATATATATATAATATATATATATATAATATATATATATATAATATATATATATAATATATATATATAATATATATATATATAATATATATATATAATATATATATATATATATATATATATATATATATATATAATATATATATATATATATATATATATATATATATATATATATAAAGTTTACAATATTTGCTTTTCTTTTTATTATTTACTAGCTTGAACTTATTTTATATGTAGATGGCAAAGCAATCAAGACAAACTCTGTCACAGGAAAGAAACCACCATTTTGATCAACTGCAAACACATAATTCTCTGCAGAAATCTGAACATCAAAATGAGTTATATAATGATTTAGACTTTAGATTTTCAAGCCTGGATAATAACTCATTTTCAAATCCTATAGAACAGCAGGTAATAAAATTTATTTATATACTTAGTTTTATTTAATGTTCTTAAAAATCTGATGATTTTAATAAAATTTTTAATATAGCATTATTTAATATACATAAATTTAATTTCATCTAATTGTCTTAGTATTTCTGGCCACCTGATGTGAATAAACTGGATGCAGAAAGTTTGTGTGAAACAAGTGCAATGTCTTGGCCTCCAGTTTCATTTTCACAACAATCATCTTGTCAAATGACTCCAACTTCCAATGAAACTGAACTAAATTCATGTGTCAAAAAGCAGGTAATTGCAATATTTTTCGTGTAATGTTTAATTTACAATCTATTCCATATCAAATATGTATTTTTTACTTTTCAATTATTTCCCATGAAAATATCTTAAATTTATTTCTGCATATTTTTAATTTTATTTATTATATATTTTATTTATTTTATATTAATGTATTTAAGGATTTGACTTCAAAGCTTAAGTAGATTATTTCTTACAGCTAGTTCTTGTTTAATGTTTTAGCTAAAAAACAAAAACAAAATGAAGAATATTTTTATATATTGGTTACTTGGTGTGAGAGTTGTTAACCATTGTTACCTTAAAGTAAACTATATTGTATAATTCAAACAAAGAGGATATTGATCTTATCTATGTATATCTTGTATGTGGCTGAATTTCTGATAATTGTCAATAATTTTTTTTTTCAACTTCATAGTTTCTAGAAACTTTTGCTTGGAATAATTTCTTGGTAATATTTTTTAAGATTTCTAATAGATGACTGAGCTGTTTTGCATGATTTAATAGAATTTTAATGCATAGTTTGAATGTAAACTTGATAAAAAGATCATTTCGGTGGCACATGTTTTTTTGTGTCCAAAATGTGCAAAATATCAAAACACTAAATTTTTTTGCTCACCAACTCAAGTAAACAATACAAACATACAATTTTTAATGCATAATGTGTAAACATTATGTAACAATTTTGCAAAAATATAATTTTTTTTAATGAAATTCCTCTTTAGGTGTCAAATTTTAGAGATAACTTTATCATAGTTTTATTGTAAATGGATTTTACTGGCCTCATTTTTGCAAATAGATAACATCATTCAAGGTTGATCTTTTCAGAGTTTCCTAGAATTCTAATAATTCAATATATTTTTTTTTGTGAGGCAAAATATTCATGTCACTTGAATGACACAACATCACTGAAAAGACTGTTTATATGAAAGGGTTAATTAAATAGTATTATTATAATAATGCAACACACATTAAAACATTGAAAAACAACTTTTATTTTATTATACTACAAATTAACTAAAATATTTTACAAGAAATGATAAAAATTCTTTAACATATAGCATTATGACCTAAACACTGGAACATACAAAAATGAAACATTGCTTCTATCACCCCTGCAGTTTCACTTAGGTAGAACTGCCCATAGTAGGGGGTGGGGGTACAGGCACCACTCAAGTGTGTGTGTGTATGGGGGGGGACTGCATTTACCACTCAAATGGGGGGGGGGGAGGAGACAGACCTCCAATATATTTTTTTGTGAAAGAAGACATGAAAAATATCACATAAAGGTGAAAAACAAATATGAAGGAAGTGACCCATGATAAATGTTTGTAGGGGGTGCTCAATTTGTATGGGTAACATTGCCCCAGGCTATTTTAGAAGAGTGCAGTGCCCTGGCTGTCTTTTTGCTATCAGAGCAGTGCCCCTTTGCCCTTTTGTGATGAGAAAAACATCCTGTTTAATCCTTTGTTAAGAGAGCAATGTTTTCCACTGCCTGTTATCTCCCAACAATAAATAAATAAAATAATAAAATTATGACCTGATCTAGAGTAAAAGAAAATACCCTCCACCATACTTTCCTCCATCAAAAGAAACAAAATACAAATAGTAGAAAGGGGAAGATTGTTATGCCAATACATTCTTCCCTTTTCACATTATTAAAACTCAAATTTTGTTAAATTATTCCATGATTGGTATGCATGTAGGATAAAAAGTTCTAAAAATTAGAACATCTCTAAACCAATATTTAAAAATATAAGCTTTCCAGACTAGGGTTCTTTTGTACTATTTGCAGGAGCTCCTGTTTATTTATGTTGAGTCAGTCAAAGTCAAAACACAAGAAGATAGGAAGGAAATAAAAAGCTGTGTCTAGATGAGTGTGTTGCAGCAACTTCAGACTTTCGCCTGCTGTAATGAAATATGAGAAAACATTTTTCCTGAAAAGCTCATAACTTGCAATAGCTTTCTTGCAGTAACTGCTGACCGTGTACCTATGCTACACGTGTATGCCAGTAACAATTCATGCAGTAGTTGTTAACCGTGTACCCAACCGCTACGTGGGTGCATGCAATCTGCTTAAGTTATATACAATAATAATAACCCCGCTTCATGAAAAGCGAAATGCACACTGCGCAATATAAATGTTTTATTAAAAATTCGCGATGTAAATTCTGTATTAAAAGTATGTTTTAATTAAAATATTTCATTCTGTATTAAAAAAATTACTTAAATTTCACAGATTCCGATTCGTGGTGATTCTGTTAGCGAAAACTACAGAAAAATCCTACCATCATTTCAAAGCTGAATCGGTGGTGCGTCATTCCACGTAAAGTAAATCATTCCATTCATGTGACAGTTGACCATGACACAGTTGATGTTTGTGTATATTTTTATTTTGAACAGAAATTGAAACTAACATTTGAAATTAAATTTACAGTTTGCAAAACATGCTTTTATTTGCTAACAGAAGACATATTACTTTTGAATTTTCATCCCCTTTTCTGTATTCTTGACAAGTGCAATATGAATAGAAATGAATAATCTACATGTGTCCTTTTGGAATGCTGGAGGTTTTACATTTGACAAGTTCACTGAACTGAAGATTTTTATTTTTAAACATAACATGGACATTATGGGACATCGTTGAAGACTTCATTGACTCTAATCCAATTGTTTTTATTGAAAACATGAATTAGAGCCCCACTTTCTTGTCAAATGGTGGAAAAACATCTCATCCAGATTTGCTGCTCTCCCACCCTAGTTTAGAATGAGACATTAAACATGAGTTAAAGAATGCCCCTGGGGTAGCGGGCCATCAAATTCTGTTAACAACCATTAGTAGAACTTATTCAATATATCGAGCGCCTCGTTATACGCGATGGAACTTGGGAAGGGCGGATTGGATTGCCTTTGCAAAATTGACTGACTTACATGTTAAAGACCTTTCTTTTGATTCATGCATTGATAAATCTGTGAATGCCTTCACTAAAATTTTACTTAGATGTGCTTCTAAATGTATCCCAAGAGGGTGGGTAAAGAGGTATTCTCCCTTCTGGAATTCTGACCTACAAGAATTGAAGGAGAAAAGAGATGATGCTAGAGAGAGGGCAAGGAGAACTGGCCAGATGGAGGACTGTATGGTTCTCAGAAAATGTCAAGCTGTCCTGAAAAGGGCCATAATCGAGTCTAAGCGATCTGCGTACCATTCTTTTCTGGAAAAATTGGATTTTAGAAGGGATGGTATTAAAGCACACAGGTTCTTGTCCCGATTGAACAATCAGAGAGAAAACAGAAATGAACTCATTAGGGTTGGTTCAAATTCTCTTGTTACACCTAAAGAGAAAGCTGGAGCCTTTTGCAAGCACTATGCCAAAATTTCAAATTTTCTTCCTCGTAGTATCAAAAATAGCGAACTCAAACCATTAGCGCTTTCTGAGACCTCTGAGTTCTACTCCCTCTTTAATGATGACTTTTCCAATTTGGAACTGGATGTGGGCTTGGATGGCCTCGTCAAGGGAAAGAGCCCAGGCCCTGACGGCATACTACCTGAGTTTCTTATTAACCTCGGGCCCTTGGCAAGAAACACCTTACTAAGACTTATAAACCTTACCTGGAGGAAGGGTTTGTCAAGTGCCTGGAGAAAAGCAGAGGTGATCCCAATATTGAAGCCTAAAAAGGACCCACAATACCTAAATAGCTATTGGCCGATTTCATTGATGAGTACAATGTGTAAGTTAACTGAAAGACTTATTTCAAATCGCCTTAATTTTGTACTGGAGAGGAGGAAAATTCTGTCTGAGCTCCTGGCTGGGTTTTGAAAGCATAGAAATTCCTCTGAACAGATTGTTCGTCTTTCACTGGAAATAAAAGATGGTTTCCAACGAAAGCAGCAGAGTACTGTCACAGTCTTTGTGGACTTTAAGACAGCTTTTGACACTGTATGGAGAAAAAGCTCTTAACAAAACTCATTGCATATGATATAAATGGCAATATTTACAGATGGATTAAATCATTCCTGGATCAACGCTTTATATGCACTAAATACAATAATGGGATCTCTGGATATAGACAAATAAGGCAGGGCTTGCCACAGGGATCGGTCTCGAGTCCATTGCTTTTTAACCTCATGATAAATGATTTAGTGGATGCTCTTTGCAACCATGAGACTGGAGTTCAGACTTTGCTTTTTGCAGATGATCTGGTAATCTGGACCACAGGTACTGATTTTGAGTGTATGGAAAAAACGCTCCAATCAGCATTACTTTTTTTGGAAAAGTGGTCAGCCAAAAATGAGATGACAGTAAATCTAGACAAGACCACCTCACAACTCTTCTCGCTAAGTACTAAACATCATGATATAATTCTTAGATTCAAAGATCAATTATTAAAAAGGACTGAAAGTACTACCTATCTGGGCTTGGACTTGGATTCAAAATTAAACTGGACTGGTCAAGTTAAAAAAGCCGTTGAACGTGGAGAAAACGGGGCTAAACTTCTAAAGCGATTGGCCGGCACAACCTGGAGCTCTACTTAGGATGTCCTTTGCACCACCTATAAGACTTATGTAAGACCGGTAGTTGAGTATGGTAGTAAAGCACTTATAACAATCTCAGAGACAAATTCGAAAAAATTGGATATTTTCCAGAACCGTATCCTGAGATTTATTACTGGAGGTACAAGATCTGCACCAATTGCTGCTATGGAACTTCAATCTGGTTTGGAGCCTTTGTGTGACCGTAGATGGAGAATGGCCTTAAACCTTGCTGAAACAATCTTGAGAAGGAGGGACAATTTTCTGAGTCATTACTGGTCAGCTGTGGAGAGATTGAAAACGCAAAGAACTTTCCTGTCTTGTATAAGAGAATTACATGATACATTTGATTTTCCTTCTTCAGCTCGCTTTCCCTTCCCAGACCCTTGGTGTCCATTAAAATACTTTAAACTTGCTGAGAGATACTTTGACCTTGTCTCTGCTGTTAACAAGAAATCTTTTCTTGACTGAATTGAAATTTACTGCCTTGACTACTATACATGAGCGTTTCCCTGGATGATTCTTGGCTCTATGTCTATACTGATGGTTCGGTTGAGGGGGGCCATTAAAAATGCTGGAGCTTACTCTATAGACCTTACATTATCTTGCGCCATTGAAAAACACTTTAACAACTTTGATGGCGAAATAGCCGCCATTTCTTTAGCCTTAGACAAAATGGAGCAGTGTGAAAAGGAAAATATCATCTTTTTTGTTGATTCCAGGGCGGCAATTATGACGACCTTCATATCTTTCAATCTCTGGGAATGTGAGATTTCCAAGAATTGTATTGAAAAAATAGATAAGCTGCTGAACATCTAGAACTGCATTGCCCTGCAGTGGATTCCAAGCCACTGCGGGATATATGGAAATGCGCGGGCAGATTTATTGGCTAAGAATGGATCTCAAATGATGCAACCGGATCCTCCCTTGCCTGTTCTGCATATAAAGCGATATATATCCCACTCTATTAAAGCTAACCGTTTTAGTCTGTACGGGGAGAGAGCTTCTGGAAAAAAGTGGAACTCCCTGTTGAATAAGTCAGCGAGAATACCCAGTTCCTTGCATAGAGCAGTTGACATGGCTTGCTTTAGACTTGCTACGGGTTATGATTACTTAGAGTCACCTGTATCGAATGGGACCGACAGATACAGATGTCTGCCCTCTTTATGACCATGGTGTTCCCATGACTGGAGAGCACCTCAACATTTGCCCTGCTCTTCTTGACTGTTTTCCTTTATGTGTTACTGACAAGGCTTTTAGTGACTATTTTTATCGTTCTCCTTTGTATTGGGCTGCTCATCGACTTATGACCGAGAGGTAGGAGACAGGCATAGGATAGAAAAAAAAATTCATCCATATTAACAATAATTAAATGTGTGACGCAGTTGACTGATAATAAATATACGCATCAAAAATGAATAATAAAATTGTGTTTTTCACTTTCCTTAATACTATATTTAATATATAATAATCAAATTGGTGTCACGTCTGTTTCAACTACATAAATTAAGGACACAACATCATTAGACAGAAGGTCATTTAATAAAAACATCCTAAAGACGTACAAAGATTTAAAAAACAAGGCCAGAGTACTTTCGAGCATTAGTACACCCTTCATCAGTGACTACAAGGTGATGAAATTAATTTTATTTTTAATCTTGGTCATGAGGCTACTTATTCCTTTGAGTTCATTTATAAGATTTTTGCCCATGTTCGTTGTAAATTTACTCAACTTGATACTAAACTTGTTGCTATTAGTGGTCGTTTAGCTTATAAATCTAGTTTTCCTTACCATCCTGAGATTTTTCTTCCCTTCATTCAATTCTGTCATGATTCCGATAAATTTGGGGATATTGATGACTTTAAGAGCTATGTTGGGGTATATGTGGTTCCCCTGCTGACTCCTGAAGGTGACTATAAATTTTACATCAGCAGCACTAAACGTAATGTCGGCATCTGGTTAGCAGAACACGCTTGTGATGTCAGGAATGGTAAATTTTCTACTGCTTTTGCTCAATGTGTGGCTAATGATAATTTCCTGCCCATCTTTGAAAAACTCTCCTCTTAATTCGTTGTAATAACCCTCTTAATATTCTCCTTTATGAATCCTTTTTTATTTATATTTACCGTTCGTCGATTTGTAATTCTGATCCCGTTTAAATTCTAAGTTATGCTTGGCGACTCGTTCTCAACTCTATGCAATTCAAGTCTCTTTAGTTATCTATGATATTATCCTTGTGAAATATATGCTTGACTGTTTTTTCGAATTTGTACTTTTCTGGTAATGTTCTTAACGTATGTTTTAAGAATTTTGTTCCTATTTTTTAGGTTTATTTGTATTATTTGCCTATTCAACTTACTAAGTTCAGATTATATTTTATATTTATTTATGCAAATAACTTTGTACATCTTTAGGATGTTTTTATTAAATGACCTTCGGTCTAACGATGTTGTGTCCTTAATTTATATATTTAATATTATTGAAAGATATGTAGAACAGACTGTACTAAACAAATACGGCAAAAAATATATGTTATATGACCCCAAATTGACGATTATCAGAAATTCAGCCATATACAAGATATCTTCCTGAACTCAGTTAATTATCTTTTATTGATAATTGATAGACTACTCTGATTCAGACTTTTAACAAACTGTTACTTAGTTTTCAATATCTTTTAGGTCCCAGGAGCGCATGTCCTATGTGGAGATTTAAATCACAATTTTTTAAGTATTTTATTGTAAAAAGAATTTTCCCACCTAAACCTTACTTGAGAATCTCTTGTTAATCTATGGGGGTAAGAAAATAATAAACATAGTGCTGAATTTTGAAATTTTTTTAAACATATTGAGAATTTTTTTTGTAAAACTATGAACTGGTCTAGAAACATGTTTATTATGTTTTTCAATATTTTTAAATCAATTGGAAGTATTTTTAAAATTTACCTGAAAGTACAAAATGTTTTTTAAACATTGGTCAACAATAAAAATATTTGAATTAAGTTTACATTTTTTTTTAAACAACAGATTTAAAATAAAATTAAAAATTCTACTTTTTTTGTATAAAGGAAATCTGATTTTTATTCATTATAATTCCTTATATCAGCTATAAATTAAAAAGTGGCATAACATTTTTTTATCTCTGTCTAATGGTGCTCTTATTAAGTTTAATGTTAAGTGAGTCAACGAGAAGATAGTTTTAATAGCTGTTTAGTAGCAAATTGTCATTATTAGTATCTTCCCTTAAAGACCAGGGGTTATCAATAGGAGAAACAGGTGTACTTGTGACCACTGGTCATTGGAATAGTTTGAGAATCATTTTCCAATTGTTACTGCAACGCAAGAATATTTCAGTTGCTAGGTGGTGCAGCATCCTTTTTTAAGTGAGGGCTTTTACATGTCACTTATTTGGCTTTCAACTTTTGACATGTTCATACTAGCGAAGAAAACATACTTATTTCTGAAACATTTCATTGTTCTGTTTTTTTAACTATTTTATTTGCACAACAATTCACATTCTTCTTCATATAAACAAACTTAATGATAAATAAAATTGTAAGAAGAAACTGTGAACATTGATAAGTTACTTTTGTACCATTTTCTGGTTTTTTCCTTGAATAGACTGACTGATAGTAAATGTTGCATGTCTAATCTAATCATAATAAGGCTCTTTCTTTTAATAAGCATGTGATATAAATATAATTTTGTTTATAAGCCCTCAATGAAGGCACCCCATCTTATAAATATGACTTTTTCTAGCTTCTGTTGATTATAATTGCATATCTATTAATGTAACAAATAGCAATGGTTAAAATCAAAATAATGTCTATATTCTAGGTTTACAGAGAGCCTCAGGGAAAACCTGAAATTCTCAGAGAATTTAAATTTTGCTCAAAATCTTAATGGAAACTCATGGAAAATTGCAATATTTCATAAAATGTTTTAAAAAGATTCATTTACCTTATTGCAATTGAATCCAAAGTTTTGATTTGCAAAATGTCGTTTTATGTTTCTATCATTAAATTGGCTAATTTTTCATTTTAAATTTTATGTGTGTTACTGAATTTGAATTTATTTCACTACACAAAACCAATACATACTCTAAAATGTTATGATTTGGACTATGGAAGTTTGCTAAAATTCTTTTAGAAAACCTGGAAAACTCAGGGAATTTTATTGCTAAGTTTGAGTATGAACCCTGGTTTGCTACTAAAATATGAAAGAATTTTGCAGCTTGTAAATCACTTATAATCTCAACATTAGATTGAAATAAGATTGTTTTTCTAATAAGACAGATAAGAAAGATATTCATCTTAAAATACATATTAGCACAAGATTTGACATTGGAGTTTGGATATTTTATGATTTATATTGTTATAAATATCAATGGTTTTGCATTGCCCCACGAAAGTGCAATATAAAATATTTCTTTGATTTCAATATTTTTTCATATTTTCATAAATTTAACTCTTGACTTCATTGAAGTACTGCAAGTTCTATGTTACTTATCTATAAACTTCTAGCACTTTCTGTGTCTCATATTTTTTTTCATTTTATGAACTTCAATTTGAAAAAAATTTAGAGGAAATGCAAGTTTATTAAATTTAAATTGTTTTATAAAATTCTCATTTTTTAATACATTTTCTGTCATTTTCAGGATCGTAAAAAGTCAGTAAATAATGATATTTCTTCAATACTGAGTGGTGTGCTATATAATGATGATTTTAGACAGCAGAACTCATCAAAAGTGAAGCCAACATCTTCATCTTCAAGTTCAAGCTCTGAATCTCAAAGTGATGCTTTAACACTTAATATCAATCAGAATATTTTAAATATTTCAAATGGTTCTGAAAATTCAGATTTATATCCAACAAGTAGTCAAGTTGCTCATGGAATGAATTCATCAAAAGGATCAATAAATCATCATCATTTGAATCACATTTCGCAAGTATATCAGAATTTCCCCCGAAATTTAAGTACTCGTTATTCTATGCAGAAAGCTTTAGTTTCAAATTCAAGCAGTGATTGTACATGCTCTGTGTATGATAACATTGGCAATAACTCAAATTATGAACATGCTTCATCTCCTAGGAATGGACAAAACTTCAAATTTCCATGCCAAAAGTTACAGCCTTCAAACGGTCATTCTAATAGTTTTTGTGTCAAACATCCAAAAATTATTAAGCATTGTTTTCGTGGAAAAGATCTATCTTGTTCTGATAAGCAGCAGATTTCTTCAGACTTTGAGAAGTCCTTAATGGGAGCAATCAGTTCAAATAGAATACCTTTATCCCCTGACTTGCAACATTTATCAGCTCGTACAATTGCTGGTCTGTATGCAGTTGGTTTGTATCATGATTTATTACCTGCTGATGTGTCAAGCTGTGATCCCAGCTCAATTGCTTTTGCATCTGGTATAAAATATCCTTCACATTTGTTTAGTTCTCATGATTCAGTGTTAGAAGTTTATCATCCTATTGATTTAATTCATCGAAGAAATACAGCATCTGTATATGGAACAAATGATGTTATTTTTGATCCTACTTCTGGAATTTTCACTGTACCTCCTAGTTTTATGGGAATGCGACCTTTACGGTAAGAACAGAGTGATGTTTTCTAAAATACCTATTATTTTCATTGATTGACATTTTCTTTTTCAGTAACATATATTTAAAGTATTTTGTTGAGACTAAAATTTCATTTTATGACTAAATCATGTTGAATTTACACTTTTTAGACAACCCTAAACACAAATCAACAACTTTTCAAATGTTGTCTGCATATGCCAATCTAGTATTTGTCAGAGTGTCTGTGTAGGTGCATATCTTAAAAAAGTTAAAGAATTCAAATAACATTTTATGATTATTCAATTGGCAAACACTCAAGAAGTATATTATTCATTTTTAGTCAGATGGATTTATGAGAGAGGCTCTATTTTATCTAATATATATTATATACATGATGTTTAAAAAATGATTGTATGACTAAATATTTCTTGAATGAATGGTCACAGACCCATGATTTCAATTTAAGAAATGCTTCAAATAAGATATTTAGGTTATGATAGTTTTGGTCATGTGACATGTTTTTAGCAAAAAGTACAAAAATGTAACTTTTTATGCAGGCTTTCTACTAAGGAAGCTCTAATTAGCAAATTGTTACTCATTCATTTAAAGTTCTTCAAAAAAAAAAAAAAGGGTTCTCTAATATTCAAAATTGGCCATGGAAAAAATTTCAAAGTTATAGGATGACTTAAAATACTTTGACATGATAAAAAATAACTATGAAAACATATATTTCAGGAGTTATACAAAAACTGAACTCTTTAAGATAAAATTTCCATTCAAAAACTTGCAACACTTTAGCAGAAGCTTTATACAGTCCCCTATTATTCATTGTAAACTTTAATTGATATTTCGGGTAAATTTGATTGCATGACAGTGGAATTTTTTTATTTGACTAATTGGAGTATGGAAAATATTTTTATAATTGGAAATTTTTTCTAGGGGGCCTGCATAAAAAGTTGATCTTTTGTAATTTTTTACTACCCAGTCGAGTCACATTATTGTGACCACCAGCTAATATCCAGAGTAACTGCCATGTGTATCGCAGACAGCAGCTAGACTGGCTGGGAGTAACTCCATAAGTTGCTGGAAGATGTTCACAGGTATGGGGAGCTATGCTGACTGCAGTGCATCGACAGCTTCTGGAGGATGCATACTGGAAAATCCATAGAGTGAATAAGCCGATCAAGGTGGTCACAGAGATGCTCAATTGGGTTTAAGTCTGGGGAATTAAAGGGCCAGGGAAGTGCTTTGAAGTCTTCATCATGCTCCTTTAACCACTTTCGAACAGTTCTTGCTGTGTGACATATCTTAAAATCATGCTGGTAAATCCCATCCACCCCAGTGAAGACAATCAGTATGTACATGGTCTGCAAGGATGGTCTCATAATGAATTCAGTTCATAGTGCCTTCCACAGGTATGAGTGTACCCAGATAATGCCATGAAAACATGACACTGTCCCCACCACCTTGTGTTCTTCCAGTAATGGTTGTTGAGTGTTTGTTCTTCTATCTTTCACGTCTTATATGCCAACATCCATCCATTCTATGAAGTAGAAAACGCGATTCATCAAAGAAGGCAATCTTGCCAATCAGTGGAGGTTCAATTCCGATACTGCCATGCAAATGTAAGCATTTTCTGCTGATGCATCTTCGTTAGCATAGGTGCTGTGACCATCTGTCTGCTTCAGGGGTCCATACGCAGCAGGGTCCACTGAACTGTCACTTGAGACTCATTTCTGGTAGCCCCCCTGGTTAATTTGGCCAGTGAGTTGCTCTACTGTTATGTAGCAATTGGTCCTTACGAACATTCGGAGCCAACGTTCACCTCTCACATCAAAGGTACATGGTGCTCTGCAGTTTCTCCTTTGCTTATTCACAATGGTGCCATTTCTCCATTGACAGTACACTTTAACCACATCAGCACATGAACAGTTCACAAGCTGCGCTATTTTGGAAATACTGCCACCCTTGGCCCAAAACCTGATAATCATCCCTTTTCCAAATCTGATAAATTGCTCATTTTAGCCATGACAGCAATGAGTGATATGCTTTCATAATGTCTAAACCACAACTTATATACCCACCAAGTCAGTTCACGACACACACATTTTTTCATTGGCTACACGCTGTTGACGTCAAATGTAGGATGTGGTCATAATAATGTGACTCCGCTCTGCGTGTTATGATAAAAATGTGCATAAAATGATTAAATTATATAGTCTTCATTAAAGCATTTCTTAAATTGGAACCATAGGCCTACGAGTTATTGTTGAAAAGATATTTAGTCATGCAATCTTTTTGAAACATCCTGTGTATATATATAATATTAGCTAGAGTCTAATTTTTTTATGTAACTGTTTGACTTGAACTAGTATGATTTCAAGCAGTTATTGTAATCCTTTATTTAAAATTTTAGTTATATTTTGTTGTGAGCTAATAATGGTTGAGTCCTTTATTCATTTTCAAGCATGTAATTCTTGTATACCCTGAGTTTATTAAAATTTTGTCATTCCCTTTTTTTTTTCATCTTCTGCCCTTTCTTAATCCCAGCTCTTTAGCTATTTAGATTAATTGTTATTATAAATTTTAAATGATAATAAGCTTAGGATGCAAGTTATTAATGTATAGATAGATCTATTAGCTTCCATTTATATTAATAATTTTTTATTAATGTAAACATATATATATATATAAACTCCTGTTTGTAAAAATTGCAACACCATGAAGGAATCATCAGAATTGAATGACATTTATTCCATAAATGACCTGTATTAATACAAATAAACGATTAAATTTGCAAAGCAAAAAAAAAAAAAAAAAAACAATATTACATGTTGAAAATCAGTATTTAGTGAAGCCACCATGCACTGCAATAAGTGCTTTTATATGATGTGGCATCGAATCAAACACATTTTGAATTTGTACCTGAGGAAGAGCATTCCAAACTGCTTCAATCTGAACCCAAAGTTCAGTTGTATTAGCTACAGGATGAACATCACGAATAAGACGCTGACCAATGAAATCCCAGATACGTTCAATAGAAGAAATATCCATTGAATAGGCAGGCTAAGGAAGAAGTTATATCTGTTGTGCCATAAAGAAGTCTTGAACATTCCTAACAATATGTGAATAGGCATTGTCCTGTTGAAATACAGCTCCAGGAATGCTTTGAAGAAAAGGTACGACTTCGGGCCCCGGAGCTTCTCTGATGTATCGGTTGCTGTTGAGATTACCCACAATTCTTAGCAGCTGAGATTGACCAAGATACATAATGGTGCCCCAAATCTTCATGTTTGGCATTCATCCAGTATGATGGATAATGTACTCCTAGAAACAAATGGTGCAGCTAGGTCCCTTAAAATACAGTAACACCCGTATATTTCTATAATAATGGTAGATGTATTTTAAAGCAAAGTTTTTATAATACAATTTTTTGCTGCTTTAGGCTTAGCAACAAAACATGCCTGTGTCTGGAGTAGCAGATGGTTCTTGCTATGCATGGTTAAAATATACATTTCCATGTTAAAAAATTAATAATACATTTCCTTGTTAAAAAAAATGATATGCAAAATGTTTTCTGTGGGCTAGTTTCCACTTGCATGTGCCTGTCATGTATGTAAATTTTGTGACTACACATTGCTTCTTTTACCGAATATGCTAATTTTTCCGTTTGTTGCTTAATTATTGAATATGACTGTATTTTTAACATTAGCTATATGCGTTTTAAATACTGCACAATGTGTCATTCTGATTTGTGTTGCATGAGCCCTATAACATCATTAGTGATGACAGTTTGATCATTTGCGTAATTCAAATGACATTTACATGCTGAATTTCGGGATTGTAGCTCAATTTCTTATGAGTGCATATATTTTTTTGCAACAAAATGCTTTATGGGCCATGTGTTGTAATTGTGAATATGCTATTTGCTTTATCACTGTTGCATTTACATGTTCACAACTTTTGTCACATTTTATTTCATACATTTCTGGATGGAAGATATGAATTATCTTTTAATTATAGGCATTACTTTTAGTGTAAGCAAAATGAAAATGATCAGGTGGGAACACATGTGCATGTAAGTTAGGCATAAGTCTCACTTGATATTCATTTTCAGTTTGCTTATTCTTTATTGAGTAGTATTAAGTTTGACAGATAATATAAAATGCACACATAAAAAGTATTTCTCAGCTCTTAAGGATATACTAGCTGCAATGTTTGCAGCTAGCATTCACTATTTTATTGTGTTCACTCCTTTAGCAATCAGTTAAAAAAAAAGAAATTAACTGTTATATGCCTTTTATAATATTATATACCCTATATAAATGATCTCACAGGTTTTCCTTTAGTCAATTGTGTGGGCAAAATATGCCCAAATAAGTGCATAAATATGTCTCAATACATATTACAGTGGTTTATAGAAGTTTTGACTTGGGAGAGGGGATAAAATACATGTGCGTTAATTACCCTCCCTGTTATGCATATACATATTTGTTCTCAACCCCACGACTCCTTCTCCCAAGAAAATGGAATTGAATCCCCTATGAAGTATAATTGAAGTTAAATTCATCATTAGGTCATTTTTATGATGGGCACAAATCTTTTGGATTACAAAAATACAAAATCAATCATGTATTATTCTGTATTTAAAGTATTCGCTCAGGCACTCTTTATGTTCTGTATTTAAACAGTTTTTTTTCCTATAGGCACTCCATGTGGCTAGCTTAAAAGCTTTTAAATTGCATTCCAATAACTTTCTTGCAGCTGTTTCTCCAAATATTTCATTTCCCATAGATAGCATGCTCTGTATGTGAGTGAACGCACAACAGTACAGGGATAAAAGAGTCGAACTGAAGTGCTTCCCTTGTTTGATAACACAAATTTTCAGCCCATTATCTTTTTAATTTACTTTCCAAAAATCCCCAAATTAAGTTAGAAATATACTTTTTGTTTTCATAAAGAGTTAAAAGCGTTTTGATGTTGACAAATTTTTAAGATCATATTGTGTTAATTTTTGCCGATGCAAGAATGCAAAAATTAATTGCATTGTTTTTGAACAAGCTTCCACTGCAACAATTAGTGAAAGAGATAGTAGTTGAAAAGGCACTCACCACAGGTTGATTAAACAATGTAGTGTGGTGATTAAATGAAACTTCTGCCCAGCCACCAATACCCTCCCCATTCTTTCAACCAGAAAACTGCTCAGAAGTTCATTGTGCATGTCTTATATATATATATATATATATATATATATATATATAATTATATATATATATACGAGGCATGTTTTTTAAGTAAGTACCGTTTTGGAATTAAAAAAAGACGTGCAAAGATATCGCAATAATTTTATTTCTACATGAAAGCCTGTACCTTAATCTACTTTTCTACATAATTTCCGTGAATATTGAGGCACTTGTCATAACGTGGCACCAGTTTTTAAATACCCTCCTCATAAAATTCTGCCGCCTGACTTGTTAACCACTGTATCACAACTGTTTTGACTTCGTTATCGTCTTGAAGACGCTGACCACCCAGGTGTTTCTTCAAGTGCAGGAACAAATGGTAGTCGCTGGGCGCCAGATCAGGGCTGTATGGAGGATGATCTAGAGTTTCCCATTTAAAAGATTTGATGAGATCTTTGGTCCGATTAGCCACATGTGGACGGGCATTGTCATGCAGCAAAATGATACCCTTACTCAACTTGCCACGTCTTTTGTTCTGGATTGCACGATGCAGATTGTTCAATGTCTCACAATAAGACGCTGCATTGATTGTCTCATTACGAGGCAGAAACTCCACTAGCAATACTCCTTTTTTGTCCCAAAAAACTGTGCACATGATTTTCCGGGCAGAAATTGTTTGCTTAAACTTCACTCTTTTGGGTGATGATGAATGTCGCCATTCCATGGATTGTTGTTTTGATTCTGGTGTGACGTAGGCCACCCATGTTTCGTCACCAGTAACAATTTGGTCTAAAAAATCTTCACCTTCATTGTGGTACCGCTCAAGGAAAGTCAATGCACTGCCTAAACGTTGGGTTTTGTGCAAATCCGTCAACATTTTTGGAACCCAACGTGAACACAATTTCCGGTAATTCAAGTTCTCGGTCACAATGCGATACAAAACACTACGAGAATATTGAGGAAACCAGTCGCACATTGATGAAATTGTAAAGCGTCTGTTTTCTCTCACCTTTTCTTCCACTTTCTGCACCAAATCTTCATTAAAGACCGAAGGACGCCCACTCTGTTCTTCATCATGCACATTTGTGCGGCCATCTTTAAATGCTCTCACCCATTTCCTTACCATTCCATCACTCATAATGTTTTGTCCGTAAACTTCACAGATCTCACGATGAATATCGATCGGTTTTACGCCTTTAGCACTAAGAAATCGTATAACAGCCCGTACTTCACAATTGGCGGGACTCACGATTGTCGGAGGCATCTTAAACACTCAGTAAACAACGTATACAATGAAGAATCAGACTGTAATGGCGTCAGTGCGTAGACAAGAGATGTACGTAAGCAGTGCGCATGCGCGGAACGCCGACCGTAGCGCTGCGGCGGCGGAATCGCAAAACGGTACTTACATAAAAAACATGCCTCGTATATATATATATAGAAGTATACAGGGTGATTCAAAACTCTAAAGTACAAACTTTTAGGGAGGTAGAGAACACAAAAACAAATCACTGTTACATTGGAATGTATGACCAGAAATGCTACCCTAATGTGCTAAAGGATACCTAAGATGCAGAAATGACAAGACAATAAGTGGTGAAAAAATCTTTATTAGGCATAATGTAACAGTTTGACAGTAGTTATAGATATACAGTTTCATAACATGTGCTCAAAGTTCACACCATTAACAGTAATGTACTTTTGACAGTGGCTATGCTGTCGGTACCTCAAATGAGGAGGCCCAAATCACCCAACTGCAATGCTGATACTTTCCCAGTGCCCTCTATCACATTAGGATATTGTTTGCGGTCATACATTCTGATGGGAATATGGTTTGTTTGTGTTTTTTACCTCCCCTAAAAGTTTGTATGTAACGTTTTGAATCACCCTGTATATAACAATACTTATTAATTTTACAAAATGTCTGTGATACAGTAGCCACTAAGCTAAAGCTGCCTAATGGCGAGTTGCTACTAAGTGCAAATTTTAATTTTCAGGTCTTGTTTCTTATAAATAATTAAAAGTGTATTAAAATTTTTTAATTTTTAATAATTTTAGGCAAATGCTCGGATCATCAATTAACTTAAAACACACACACACACTTAAGGTTGTATTGCAAGTATTAGGTTATTGTTGGATGGAAATTGATATGATAGATAATTATCAAAACAGCACCTAAACTAAAATCAGTCTGTATATGGTTGAGTGTTTAGGATGCTGACCAATAAATCAGCCATACTGGAAAATGTGTTTAAATTACTTTTTAAAAGGTGGTATCTGGCTATATGTGTTTAGTTTTTATTGTCTTCATAACATATGGTATAAATTGTTCACAGTTTTTCCTAAAATGCCCTAATAAAAGCATTCGTATGGACATGTGTTTATAAGCAAAGTCTAGGCAACATTGCCTTAAAATATATTCCCTCAGGATTTGTGCTTACTCGTATTTTGTGAATAAATCCTGGAAATCATGAAAATAGTGACTGTCAGATTTTGCAACTGCAAGTCAACAATTGACTTGTACATTATTGTAAGCATTCAGGTTTGAAATAGGATGCACACCTATTATTAATGAAATGAAGATGTAGTTTTCAGATAACATTATTAATATATTTGTTATTCAGGCATTTTGAAGAATTTGGGCTCCTTGAAATAGATTTGGAGAGCATGCATTAGAATTTGATGCATTTGCACCCAAACAAATGACTTGCATTTTTCATTGGCAGACATAGCTTTTTCACTAGTGAGTCAGGCTGACTCATAAAATTTTAAGCAAAATACAAACTGGTCCCTCAATAAAACACTATTAATCAAATATTTTTATCTCCATAAAAGAAAGATTATATACTGTTTTCAGTTGTCACTGAGATAAACAACCAGTTTCATAAAGGAACTGATACTATTTACACCCACAAAATGTAACACTTGCTATAGTCTAAATTTTTCCATAATTTATTTTCTTTAAGAAAATTAGTTAAAAATTATTAATTATATATTTTACCTTTTTAAAAATTTTACACGTTTTCATGTTTGACATTGTTGACATTACAGATTTTATTGTGACAAATATCTCTAAAAAAATTATTTTTTTTGCAATGGCTATATTTTAGGCGTAGTGGACCATCAAATGAGTTGCATCTTCGTCTTGAAGAATGTTATGAGCAATTCAGACATTTAGAAAAGGAAAGAAAAAAGGTCAGTATTCAAATTGTTAGTATTTATCTTAACAAATATAAAATGAAAATTTGAAATAAATGTTTCTTATTTTTGACATTTGTTGAGGAATGATATTTTTGTTGATTCTGTTCAATCTGTTTTGTTGATCTTGTTGGATGTTTGAAATAGCAGTGATAACATATAGAAACATTCAGTGTATGCCTAGCTTCACCTTTATTTGATGATATATTTGGGATACTATCTGACTACTTGCTCGCCATACAATTTACAGCTGATACAAAGAATGCATATTCATTTAGTGTGATGTGTATCATGGGATAGATTCTAGGTAAAGGTAGACAGCTGTTAACATAACAATTTATTAACAGATAACTTTAACTAAATATAATAAAACTTAACAAAATATATTTAAGGAAATGTAGGTATGGCTTTAAGAGCCAAGCATGCTATTGAATATACAGAATAGCTGACCAGCAGTTTGTATGCACTCGTTACGAGCTTGTGAGCAACTTAATTGAAACTTCATTGAAACTGAGGTCGTTGTGATTGCATAACATTAAATCATTTGCCATTGACATATGCATGAACTGCTTGGACTGACAAAAGCGGAAAACTGCTTAATCATGTAGTAAATGAAGCACCACAAGTGCTTGAAAGCAAGACTTGTTACTAAAGGTGTTGCTTAGAAATTGGGGATTTGTTATGAAGAAACATTAATATGTTATATTTTCATCTATGAGATATTTATGATGTTTTGCCGTAGAATGCAACTTAAATTTTGACAAAATGAATGCAGTTAATACTTTTCTATACATATAATTACTAAAATGATATGTGTATACTATACATTTTTATTAAAGGGGAAGAAAGGAACTTTGAGTAAGCTTTATTTAGTCATTTATGGACTTAATATAAACTGATAAGGAGCAAGAAATTAGAATGTCATATTAGAATATTAACTGACTAGATCCAAAGTTGATTGCTGTACTTATTCAAAATCTATGATAACAAATTCTACATTGTTACAAGTTATGCAAATAATTTACTAAATGCATCTTATAATACAATGTCTTCTAAAAGTTCATGTGAAAGTAAATCTTACATAACTCAAAAAGTTCGACTCCAAATTTCCCAAGTAGGTAGCCAATTGAGTAATATATTCATGAGTATACTAATAAAATTAAAGAAAATATATTTAGGTATATTTTTACCATTTAAGTGCTTACTTCACACTTAATACATTCGGAAAAAGATTTGTATGCTATACAAACATGTTAAACAAAACTTCATATGGGATGTGACTGTCCATGACTTTGACACAAACTTTGAATTGATATTTCATCCCTTCAGTCAAGTGATCCAGTGCAGTAGAAGGTGATAACTGCCATTCCTGTAGAAGGGAAATTTTCAGCTCTTTTAGAGTAGTTAGAGGGGATAGATGGGCAGAGGTAGCTCTTCTAAGGGCATTCCAAAGATTTTCAATGGGATTGAGGTCAGGAGAATACGATGGCCACTGCATACAAGCAGTACTTCTTCATTCCCAAGGTACTCGACTACCAGGCCTGCTCTGTGTGGATGAGCATTATCATCCATCACAGAAAAAATCTGGACCCACTGCTGCAGCATAGAGTCTCACGAAGCATTTAAGGACTTGATTCCAATACTTTTCTGTTACTTCCTATGCACACATGCAGGCTGGTGCGATATTTAAAAAAAAATCCAGCCCACACTACCATGACAAAAGTTGTGATGTTCAATGATATTATTGAGCTAATTGGATCTTCCTCATTCTTTTCAGACCCTTACATGTGTATTGTCTCAATCTAGGGCAAATGGTGACTTATCAGTGAAGAGTACATTTGACTATTGCATTTCTGTCGAAGTCACAACATGCTGACAACACCACTCTAATCTTGCGCCACCTTAGTGCTCAAACAAATACAAACTTGTGGCACCTGGGCATAGAGTCCATTGACATGTAGCCTATGCCTCACAGTACTGATGGATATTAACTTTCCAATTGTTGTGGTAGCCATTGACTGAACAGTTAGTCTGGTCGCTCGATAATTGTATTTGTCTAGTAATGCGATATACTGGTCATCAGAGGATGTTGTAGCTCTTGGATGACCTGGAGCAGTCTGGATAACTGTCCCACTTGTTTGGAATTGTTTCCATAAACAACAAATTACAAAATTGCCCACAGAAAAGAAATTGGCAACTTCCTTAACGCACTCTCCTGCCTTAAGCCTCCCAACAGCATGTCAGCATTGCAAATTTTTCAGGTATATTTGTGTCATAACAAAGCTAATCTAATCCAAAATTAACCCTAACCCTCATCAAATTTTTTTTTTAGCATTACAAGTCTTAAGGTGCTGTTACACATAGTAATTCCTTTCAGAAAACATTTAACACCACCATGCATCTCAATAAGAAGAAAACGTGCCTCCAAATTGCTTAAATGTTTTTCCTGCACAACAAGAAAAAGTGATCAATTCCTGAGCATGATCCAATCAGAGGACAACAAAATTTGATGTCACACTACTTCGCCTTCAAAGATATCGGCTATGAATACTGCTCTATGTTGAATAGTGGATATGAAATAAAAATTCCATGAACTTTTTTCTTTTTTATGAATATAAGGTGCATTAACTCTTTCTGGATGGCGGCATTCCGGAACTACCGTGGCCCAAAAGACAGAGCTCTTTATCTTCCGAACTATTCCCAAAGGACGGCTAACTTTTTGCGCTAAGCCTATTTCTCAAAATAAATTCACTGAAAATCACCTATTTAACACAGAAATCTACTTTTTTCAGGAATGAAAGAAATATTTATTTTCTATTTGATGTATATTTTTCCTACGAATCTCAATACAAAATACTCATCAGTTGCTTTTACTATGAATTCTACTATTCATCATAAATATGCTAAAAAAATTAATTTCCTTATCTAAATTAGGCGGCATAATATTGTGATTGATTCCGAGTATGCTCAAAAACTCAAGAATTCAGATCTGTCAAATATCCCATCCAAACATCATTCGCAGAAACAGCTACTGAAGCTTGCACCGTTGTAATAATAGTACACTCAGATTCTGAAAAATCACTTGCATTTTCATATTCATCTTCAGAAATGCCACAGTTCCACGAATCTTTACTATCTGCATCACTTCATTACTGCCCGGTTTGTTTATCATAGGAGTATATTCTTCCACAGAAAGGAAATGTCCTGGCTCAACCATTCTATCCGAAATAACCTAATAATTTCACTGCCACGCATTCCTCTAAAACCCAAACTTGAAGAAATACTCTCTTATATTCCTATGATTCACCAACGAAATCATAAAATAAAAAACAAAACAAGAACCGAAACTCAATTATAAAACAGTAGATGCTGCGAAAAGTGCTCCGTTTGTTTATATTACAAAATCACATTTCACCGCTCCAGATGGAGAATTAATTAATTGGATCCCCCCTATGCCAAGGCCAAGTATCTGCAAAATACATTGGAGTTGTTCTCATGGACATTTAACACCTTCTAGTAGACAAATAAATTCAAGTAAGAACGTTTCGTATGAAAATGCTCATACGTGACCATCGTCTTTTAGGGTAAATTTTTCCTCAACGCGTATACGTGACGGCCGTCCTTAAATGCAAGTTCGCAGCCGACGCGCTAGCCCATCAACCGTCCGGAAAGGGTTAAAGATCACAATTATATTGCAGAAACATGTGGAAATGCTTCGTGAAGGTAAATTTGTGAAATTTTAGCATTTATATGACCTGATGCTAAGTGTGCTAAATACAAAAAGTTTCAAAGTACTGGTTACTACAATTAGCTGTTTAAAAGGAAGGTCCCAAAACATGATTGACAAGTGGAATTGCTGAATTTCATTGCATTAAAAGTTGTTAAGCCCCTTCATTGGTCCACTTCCCGGTCAACTAATTTTTATCTTTATTATTATTCTTTTTTCTACGTCACTGATACTGAATTGCATGTGAGAAATTCTTGCATACCTGTATATCACTTCTCAGAGAATTTGCTCTTGACCGACTTATTTTGTTGCTTAGAATGGGGGAAGTTTTTTTTTTGTAGTTGAAATGACATTATTTATACAATTGATTAGTATGTTAATGGCAATGCTTGAATAAAAATAATCTGGTTCCCTACTATAATATGAATTCTTCTTGGGCTAAACTAATACTGATTTATTTTTCAGGAAAATATTAAATTTTAAGTAATTCTAAAAATTGGGAAGAATTCATGCTATTTTAGATATATGATTCTACAATCTCATTAAATACATGCAAACAGGAACGTTAAGCTGTTATATTCCCCATCTTGAGAATTTATTTCTTTTCAAGTTTACCCTGTAGTTTTGAATCGATTTCTAGTGACCGGGTAGCCAGTTTTCGACAATCAGTTCAGATTAGGCATGCTTTGAGAGAGATACACAAGTATTTTTCCCACACCATAGACCAAAAAAGGTGATAAAGGGATGACTAGTTGAACACTTTCTTGAATTCCTGGAAATTCACTGTTGAATAAACATTGAGGAGCATTGTATCAAGAGTTGCATTTGATTTATATTTTAGCATTTCTTATGGTATCAGAGAGGCAATATGTTAATTTTTGTTGGAAAACAGGTCTAAAACTAGTTTATTATAAGTGGTTCTCTTTTTGTGGTGGGATGTCATTGGTTGCACAATGACATCATGTCATAAAGGATAGCAAGTATGATGTCATTGACCAGTCAGTTTTAGGTTTTCCAGTTTTGATCGGCAGTCATGCAAATTATCTCTCTCAAGAAAAGTAGGGGGGTGTTGCACAGATATTTGCATATGTCTGTGATGTCGCTGCTCTAACATAGTACTACAAATCAGTGAAGGCTCATTGCCATTACTTGCTGTTTAGCTTACTCATTTGCAGTTTGAAAGTGCTGCTATGCAGACTTATGTTTTATTAATGTAGAATGTTGAGTTGGCATTTGTGGTCGACTGCTGGAAGTTTCTGTCAGATGGATGCTTTTGAATAAAATTTTCAGTTTAAAGTTATTTGTCTTCGGTGTAGTTTCTGCCTAAAAAGTGTGTTGACAACTGTTCTAGCCAGTACTGGTTTTTTACAATAAGTCATGTTTTACAATAATTTACAGGGCTGTATACTTTTATGTAACTACACTCTACTATTTTAAACTTTGGTACTATAGAAAGTTTAACTATTTTGTCAAGGTCTAAAGATAGTTGAGTACATATGTTTAATTCAAGTGAGCTAATATATATATATATATATGTATATGTATATATATATATATATATAAAGTGCTGCTTGTAAGATTTTATGGTTAATTTTTACTCTAAATTTTCTTCTACCTATATTTTATTCTCAGGAACACAAGAAACTTATTATTTTCTCCTTTCATATTTAACTTTTTATGTTATACCAATTAAAATTCTTTGAATATATTCTATGTTTCTAAATTTTATAGACCGAGGCTGAACTTGCACGCCAAAACCCTGGGAAAAAGGTATCAAGCACAAATACTATACCAATTCCACGTTTAACAGCTAACCCATCACGTGTAGATCGATTAATAATTGATGAACTGAGAGAGCATGCAAAAGTAAGATTTGCTTATGGATTTGTGTGGCTAAACTTTCTTAATTACTTTATGCTATCTATAATTTGTTTTTGCTGATATAAAGGTTTAAATTTTCACAAGTACTTTTTTATTTGCTTGTATGTTATTTTATTGCTAATATATATGCATATAATATGGCTAAGCCTACTTTACTATTTATAAATGATTTTGGTTGATATAAAGTTTAAAACTTCAAGTAATATTTTATTCATAATATTATATTATTTTATTATCAGTAATATGTTCAATAGGATTTTTTAATTATTAATGTAAGTTTTTACAAATTTTGTCTCCTAAAAAGTGTTCACAGCTTCAAGAAGCACAATGATATTCTTGTGAAAAGACGTAATATGCATCTTTTGTTCCATTGATGACATTATTCTGAAACAATGAAATCTTTACTTATACTTTAAAATGTGTTTATTTATATGTGACAATAAGAGAGAAAGTATGTTACTGGGCATTTCTGGATTTCTGGCAATTATTGTATTTACACTAGCATGGTCCAAGAATTATATTGAAATATAAAATGTTCCATATAAAATAAGGCAACTCTTCAATTTTTACACTTTATAAAAGTTTAAAATCATTGGCGTCCAATTGCTGCCATTTTTATGAATCAGTGGTTATAGGAATCAGTCCAGAGTTTGAAATAGGGCGTGCACTTGTGCAAGACATGTACAAAATAAGAAAATCCCATACAGAGAAAATTGCAAAGCAGGAAATTGCACATGCTTGCTGCTGTCCTCCACTGTACGATCCTCTTTAAAGTTAAAAAACAAATATGAGGAATACAGCTAACTACAGGAGAGAGCGAATGAAAGGCAGACATGAAAATATTCTGCAGATTTATGGTGTTTTACTTGGAAGTGCGAAGTCTCCCAAACACTTCGCCATCAACTTTCCTTTTCTAGAAAATTTCCCAAGAGGCACCATTTTTCTTGAAAATTTCCTAAGCAGCTACAGCATCTGGGATCACGCAGATACATCATCAGTGCATTTGTGGAATGAAAATTTGGTCTACTAAAATTTTGTTATTAATTATAGAAAATATGTTTTTAAATGATTTTTAAAATTAATGAGTTAGCTTTTACTGAAATGTGATGTAAAGTATTATAGCAACTATTAAACATCATTCTTGGCCTTCTGATTAACATCTTTAAATAATTAACCTAAGCAATCAACTTTTCATTTTCTTGGGAAAATACAATTTTTTCATCTCCAATTTTTTAAAGGACTGATGGAATTCCTGCTTTAAAGACATTTTTTAATGAAATCCTATACTTGGGTGAAAATAGTTATTTTGGACCAAAATTAGCCCAATCAAAAAATTCTCTTGCAGTATATTTATAGGTATTTAATGTGTTACATTTATTAGTAAGTTATAAAAGACAGTTTAGTAATATCATGGAATTTTTTTTTAAACATGATCATATGTATATATTTCATTTTATTCTTAACTATTTTCCATTTTTGCAATCTATTTGTATCCCTTAATATTTATTATAATATTTATTTCATGCTTAATGTATTAGATAATATTTTGAAAACTTATCATGGAGTTCAGAGATTGTTTATCTCCATTCTTGAAATGAAAGTGTATTTTATTGTCACCATTTTTGTTTGTGTAGGATTAATTGCAAATGTGTATTAATTACCCAGTTATCCAAACATTTACCTCTTACCTTTTGGTAGGTTATAACGTTAACTTACTGCATTACATACAATACAGTAAACATATGTCACAAGATGGGGTTAGAAGAAGTACAGAGGCACATACAGTAGAACCTCGATTATCCGACGTAATTGGGACCAAACCTACAACGGATAATCAAAATTTCCGGATAATAGAGAATTTTTCAATAATTGTCTAGTTTAATATGTAACATCATCGAACTGCTATTATGACTATTTAAACTGCTAAATAAATATCTAAATTCAAATTACAGTGCAGTATAGTAGTACATGAAAATTTATTTTGAAACAAAAAACTTACAATGATTTAAATGGAAGCTTTATCTGGTGTAAATTGGTCATCCTTTGTCGTGCAGCTCTGTCATGAAGTTTTTTTAAAACCATTAGTTCAGAGGAATCACACTGTTCTTGTTGTTCCAACCAAGCAAGGCCTTTTGAAAAACACTCAAAAGCATCATTGTTACTAATCTTTACTTGGGAATCATTCTCGCCTTCATCATCATCTTCTTTTGGAGAATGTCGGACTTCTGCGATAATTTCCTCATCATTAAGCAACTGGAAGCCTATATCTTCCATGTCACAAATCAACCAATCTGTGATTTCTTTAATCCCACAGTTTTCAAAACCTGGCATCATGCTAAAAATGTTTGAAAATTCAGTAACACCATCTTTCGCAATGTCTGTAACATTTTCATCTGCGCCAGTTGAAAAATTCAGCAAAAGTTTTCTCCAACTTCGTCTTAGTGTCAATTGCGTCATACATTCCCATGCTTCACTGATCATATAAATGCAGTCTTTAATGTTGACAGATTTCCAAAACTCTAGTATTGAAACTGTAGATGCAGATTCTCTTTCAAAAAGTAATTTTCTTATTAATTTCTTTTGAAAAATGCCGTTTTAAAAGCTGCGAAATGCCATGGAAAAAAAAGTCAGGAAACCGACATTGGTTAACGGAGCGTTCCGGTTTAACGAGGGTCGGATAATCAAGGTTCTACTGTAAATGCTAAATATCTAAAAAAAATATTATCAGGCCTACAGTAGGCTCTATAAAAAGAAAATTGTTTAGCCACAGGCTTGGGTATTTCCCTATCGAATTTCACATTGAAAATTGATACAGATACAATGCATGTGGGAAGCAGACACTGACAAAAATGTTACATTTCTAAAAATTTAAACCAGACATAAACCACAGTTAAGTACAAAACAATGCATGCAAGCACTAATCTCACTTTCGTTTTAACAAAAAAATATTCACCACTGAAAGATGTGATATCTCTAAATACAAACAATTGTATTGTAAAAAAAATCAGCAAGTAATTAAAAACATCAGTCTAAAAAAGAAATGAAATCATATTTTGGTGCCAAGTGCAATTCCATCTAGGTGAGAATGTACCATCAAAGCTTTCCACTTATAACTAGAGTACTCAAAATGCTGAAAGAGAACAAAAGAAGGTTCCATATACCTTTATACTTTGTCAGAATTTTGGTTTTCACTGTACAGGACATACTTTAACGTAGCTATGCTGCACTGAAGGAATTTTATGCTCACTTCATTAATTAACAAAGCAGGGCACCAAAGTATACGGAACCTTCCCTCATTATCTTTCAGAATTTTGCTTATTCTAGTTATAAGTGAAAAGCTTTGGTGTGTATATTCCCACCAAAGTTGGACAGTATCAGAAATACATGTATTTGAAATACATTTATTAAATGCATTTTGTATTTTGTATTTTAAACTGAAAAAAACTAAAGTATTTTTATAATGTATCGAAAATAGATTTTTAAAGTATTTCGTATTTTCAAAATACTTAATACATTTCTTCAGATGTCAAACTATCATATTTAAACTGCAAGTGAATGATTCGCAAGCGGAAAACATCTAATATGTATTTTGTCTAGTCCTTGAATTCATTTCTAGCAGTCTAAACATCTTTTTTCAACCTGGTACCGATAAAGATGTTAATTGATGGGATGTTTATAACCTTTAAAAAATATAGTTTCTGTTATAAATGTTCATATAACTATGTTGTTTTGGTAGATGGCTCCTTCCTGTCTATGTATGTAAAGAAAAGGGACAAGGAGAGAGCTTGAAGTTAAATTATTTGAAAACAGGAAGATAAGCAATCCAAGTTCTGTTATGTATTTTGTTTTTGTAAATTAAAGCAATGCTGTTAGTTATTGTAAAGACAGGAGTAGAGATGGAAGATACTTCTGTTCACAATGAAAAGATATCAGGGGAATTATGGATTATCTGCATGCTATGCAATATTAGATGGAAAATGTTTTATAGTAATATTTATTGATGATAATAAAAGTTAAGGTGAAATGCTAATTAAGCAAACCAAAATGTACTGTTGTAAATAGGACTTTAGAAGCCACAACAAATTTCAAACTGTATCTAAAGGTAAAATTTTAGTTTAGTGCCAAAGTACCTCAATTTAACGAGTAATTTTGCTAGTCCTTTGGCATTCGTTCAATCGAAGTTGTATTATAATTATGCAATAAGTGGTATTGTTGCCAAAAATTTGCCATGCTATTGTTTTTTGTAGAAATGTTTCCTTGAAGTATATATTTCTTGGGATCTGCTATGAATAAAGCTCAGATGATAACTGATTTGGAGTTAGGAAAATGGAATCATGTGGTTTTATGCACCTAAGGGGGAAAAGTACTTTTATGCAAAGAGGAAAGAAGGGTTATACTTCTTTAAACCCCGGTACGAATCTAACAATGTAAAATATATCAGAGATCTCAAAACTGAAAATAGTAAACCAGATAATAGTGACAGGAATAGGAAATCTAGAAATCCAAAGAATAAGGATTGCAATCTAAATTCTAAAAAAGTTCAAAAACGTAAAAGAAAGGAAACTAATTTTAAAGGTTCTAAACAAGTTAAAAGGTCACAAAATGACAAGTTTAGCATTTACAAAAGTAGACCAAGCAGTTCAATTATTGAATCGGATGGGGTAACTAAACTGTGGCATAAGTGATATTGTCATCTGAATATCGACTACTTATATCAAACCAGTAAAGTTTCGGCGGTAACGGGACTCCCCAATTTTAAGTTAAAAAAAGCTAAATTATAAAGTTTGCATGTTAGCCAAAACCAAACTGATTACACATAAATCGACAGTTAGGATAAGATCGACAAGATCGTTAGAGTTACTGCATATGGATATATGTGGATCTTTACCAATACTATCATTGGGCGGTAATCGGTACTTTTTGTCCATTAATGATGATTTTAGTAGGAAAGTGTTTGTATATTTTGTAGGGAAGGTGACACGTCAAAACCAATTTTTAAAATTTCAATTTTTTTTTTTGTTATTTAATGTTTTATGCGATTTCGAATGTTTTTTCCCCTTTACCCAGTTTTTTCTCCATCATCCAGACGTCGTAGAAAAAAACAAAACAAATCACATGACCGGAAAGAGCAGACAATTGCGAGTAAAAATATATCAATTTCAAATCTCGGGAATAAATTCTAATATTTTTTAAAGATTTTAAAACAAAAGTCACTTTCAGCTCAAAAAAACGAACTTTCGTTTTTAAATCCTCGTATCGGGAAAAGTAGCGAGAATTTCGACTAATAATTTACATTTTTAGAAAGCTCAAACATCAGGCATTCTTACAAGCTCAATCTGTTCATGAAATAATAAAAAGTAGCTGAAGAATCTGAATTTTAAGAATTTCCGAATTTCAATTTTTTGGCAAAAGTTTTTCTCTCACATGCTCGCCCAGACGCACTGAACGACCCAAGAAGTTCGATTTCTTGCGCTCGCAGGTGCAATTGCCATGGAAGCGGTTTTTGGCGTAGCAGATGTTTGGTGGTATATTTGAAGATATTCGCATGGGGCAAATGTCATCAGTGATTGCTTTTTATACGGTTTTTGGCCTAGGGATAATTAAAAACCAAGTAAGTGTTTGCTTTTTGTACAGTTTTTGACCTAGGGACAATTAAAAACCGAATTAGTGTTTGTTTTTTATAACGTTTTTTGCTCATTATGCTGGATTGAATTGTGGCGATGTATTGTTTACATCGGGTGGTGGTTGGGACCACAATGAAAAAACTTAAACACTGAAGAAATAAAAAAATAAATAAAAAGAAAGTTATGGAGATTGCCGCAGTGCCTTAAAATTTCATTATTACTTTTAATGTCATTAAACTAAACCAAACTTTGTTAACTCCACGTGGTTGGGGACACGGTAGCCCAGTGGTTAGCATGCGGGAATTGCACTCGATAGGTCCAGGTTCGATACCCGCCACTGCCAAAACTGCCGCCGTATTCACGCAGAGTATGATCATGTTAAACATGAGGGTCAGTAAGTCCTTCTGCGAGGTTGGTGGTAGGGAAAGGAGGGTACTGTCCCTTTGGATGCCTCCCTCACTGGGTTCCGGTCTAAATTGGGTGCACTTCCTGGCCGTTATCTTACTAATAGTTATCGTACCAACAATTCTATGGGGTTATGGCACCAGTGAGTTTGCCACGATCAGAATTTTCAATGGACAATTCCGATTTTTTTTAAAAGATCATAAAACCAATTGATATTTATAGAGAATTTTTTTCTGATTTCAAATATCCAAGCGAAAATCTCTTAAAATAATTATGTATTTAAATATCAAGAAATGAAAAAGCGCAAAATCTACTCAAACACAAAACTGCCCATGATTGGCTGTGACGTCACTCTGCCTGTTCGACCTGTGATGCAACATTCTACTATGTGCTGTTTCTACTGAGATATTTGCAAGTAGTTGGCGTTTAATTTTGTTTACAATTTGCTTATAATTATTTTACCCATTTGTTCTTGGTCTGCTTGAGTTTAAATTATTTGTTCCTTATTTTATTTTATTGTAAACATGGATTCTGGTTTTGTTAAAGGGCAATCAGACAATTTGCCTAAGATCGATTTTACTGTGATGGCGCTCTCTTTTAGAAATAATAAATATTTTGTGACAGCTGAAACTCTAGATGTAAACTTGATGCCCTTTTCTTGAAGGTTTATAATAATAATAATTATTATTATTAGTAGTAGTATGTAGAAAGGCCAGACCACACGACCAACCCGAAGGCTTATGGTAGCTGTTTGTGTGGCCGGGAGAAGATGAATTACATTTACACTTAAGGTATCTGTGGTGGAAATCGGAGCATTACGAAAAATGCAAACACTTTGGACGCCAATTTCTCCAAACGTGATAGATGAAAATGTACATATTTTTTTGCTTTTTCGTTGGTCCAGATTATGAATATATGAAATAATTTTAATACTTTGGAACTTTTTTAGAAAACATTTAAAGCGTCTATCTGAGCTAGTCTACTATATTTCATGAATTTTATCAGTATCTATTAAATATGCTCAACTAAAGTTTGAGTATATCTATCTACTATTGTGTCATGTTAAAATGCTACAGATGAACTTAGACCAACTTAAATTGTTATTCATTATAATTTTAAATACAAAACTAAGAATTAATAATGTATTATTCTTAGATTAAATTTTTGATCATGTAGGTGCGTGCATCGAATTGGCTAATCTGCATGAGGGGGCCGATTGCTGAAAAAACATAATCATTTGATCGCGAGTCACTAATTTTCCCGGAAGTAATTCAAAAATACCACTTACCTTTTTAACTTACCTCCATTCACGGGAATGACTCACAGAGTTTTTCCAGTAAGTTTCTTCATGCGGATTGGGAGTTCAACATATGCACTGGCTAATTTGCATATTATATGAGTCAGACCTTGGAATTCGTTCCATGAGGTACCAATCTCATGGTATAAAGATAGGAAGCACGCATTGGATTATTGGATGACTGATGATGGAGACGTGGTCATCGACGTTATAGTCATAATAGACGACGATAGTTAGACACATCGGGAATACGCATTAGTATTTAAATACGATGTTTTGTATTTGACATATGTATTGTGTGGCCGGAATAACTGAGCTATAGTTTTAAATAGCTGTTTAGTTAAGTCACGGATTGAATATTGCTGATCCTTAGAATGAACACATAGCAGAAATATTTGCTTAACTTAATGTACTTGTATCGTGTTGATGGTGAAAGCAGGCAACTAAATTCTCTACGGTATTTAGTAGAAGGTAGCGTTCAGTGCTGTCTATTGACTGTATGTGTTTATCTAGTCAAATCAACACTTAAGATTCCCAGAATTGTGATGTGTGTTTATAATCCAATGTGGACTTCATGTGTGTGCTGTAAACTCCAAAAATTTATATAGTTCAAGCTGTATTGTTCATACAGCATTTTTTCTTTATTCCTTGATGTAATATTGGCAAAGATACCTTCGTGTTTCAATAAAAATGAGGTTTAATTTTTGAAACTTGACTTTTTTCATTGATACCACTGGGCATACTTTGCTACACACTCTGCTGATTTATACAGAGATAAATTCATATTTCCAACAGTTATGTTTAAAAAGGCTGATTACTCTGAAAAAAGGAAAAACTTTATTAGTAATAGTCGAATATGTAAAAAATATTGCAGTAAATAAAATAAATATCTTTTCTAAAAGGAAAAATATCTCTCCTCTCAATAATTTTTCTAAAATACGATGAGTCATTATGAAGCTGCTGCGGCACCAGGATGTGGTGGGGCAGGAAAAGCGAAGAAAGGAATTTGCTTAGTTCGTAATTGTAAACGCAGCTGACCTCTTTGAGAGAAGGTCATTGTGTTAATGTTAAACCTTGTTACTCAGTTCTGTGTGATACGATATTATTTAGTTATTTATTTGCTATTTATAGTACGTAAATATAGCTTTCCAAACAAAAAGAGCAAAATATACTGTCGATTTCAAGCTGACAGGAGATTCGAATAGAACGAAAAACTCATCAGATGTTGGGAGGGTGAGGGAATTCTAAAGACAAAACAGAATACATTAAAGAATAAGATTCGTTCTACGAAGTGAACAAAATAAGTTTCCGTGAGCATTAATGCTAATTCTCAGGATTTTTAGATTTGATTGAACAATCTGTGATAAAATGTTACGATAATATTTTAAAGTGTTTAATATTAAAAATTGTATTGTTTCAGAAGAATGTGTTTTTCAATAATGAGAAAAGGAAATTTTGATAATAAAAAATCAGTATTTAAATAGCTATGTATATTTTACGCAAAATAATTCATCAGGAATCGTGACTTGCATAAGGGGGAACGAAGGGGTTAACACTCACAACTCAATTCACAAGCTGATCTATGGCCTTCCATATTTATATCCGGTCTAAACTTTCGTCTCATTTTGGGATTCAGAAAGTCTACCAGAAAATACCGTATTTGTTTATAAAATATAATTCCATATAAATAATCATAATCTGTTGTTTTAAATCTGCGACTTTGTCAGTCCGATAGTTGAAAATTTGGAAAACGTCTGGATTTTGGAGGTTTCTGGATTTTGGATGTCCAGATTTTTGAGGTTGTACTGTATATACTACCTGACATAGCAGTGCACCACCATGAAGCTTTGGTTGTATAATTATGCAAATTGCGAGGCAAATGCAGCTGGTCGATGTATGCAAATGATCTGAAATGCACGTAGATCACGTGATTAAAGCACAGGATAAAAGTGATAGAAATAGTAGATGGACCAACAGTTGTTACTGTCTGTCACCTACGGAAACCCATTTTCTGAGCTGTTTTTTAGCTTCAGAAGACACGTGTTGTTAAAGAGATGCCTGGCTGACAATGCTAAAGTCTGTTTCAACTGTTGAATGATCATGCAAGGGGATTCATTTTAGGCCTACGTATGGCTGGATGGTTGTACCAACGTATTGCCGCAGAAACACACATAGATATGTCTACTGTGCAAAGGAATTGGAGGAGATGGATTGAAGAGGGAAATGTGAATCATCGCAAGGGTACAGGTCCATCCAGACGTACGCCAGCACATGTTGATAGGTGCATTTGAAGGCATACAGTGACAGTCCCACAAACGGTGACTGCCGACTTTCTATACAGTGTAGATACTTTTGTACCAATAAATAGCAAAATTATTATTTAGTTATGTAATCATTGTTTTCTTTCGTAATTTTTGTATGACCCCTGAAACGCGATCTGCAGACATGATTTTTCCCCTCCGAACTCATGTCGATGCATCGAAAAGTGGTTTAAGTCAGCATTTTTGTCTTTTCATATCTCTGAGACTTTTTACGATAAAATGCTGAAATTTTGTACATCACCTTAGTAGTGTATGGGGCACATCTTACTCATTGGAAATATTTTTGTATGTGGGCCATATTAAAATTAAATTTTTTCTATTTCTTAAAATTTAATTCCCATGAAAATTTTAATCAATTTCATAAAATTCTGTACCTTTTTTTCACGCAACTTTGTAATTTATTATATATGTCTAAGATGAATATTTAAGGAATAAAAGCTGAGGTCAATGTTTTTGGGACACCCTGTATGTATATATATATATATATATATATACATACACTCATTGCCATAAAATGTTGCGCACCAAGAAGTAATTGTGGGATCATAACGAAACTTGGCATGAAGGTACGTGTCAGGCAGATATGTAAATGATTAGAAATACAACGTGATTGCATAATGCCACCAGAGGGCGTTGAACTTCGTTCTCCCTGGTGCAAGAAAAAGGTACATATAGGCTTTTTGCCTGCACTTAATCTGTTGCAGAGGCACGCATTTTCATTAGGTATGCCGTTTATTCTGCCATGGAAGACAATATCAGCTGTTAGAGTTTGAGAGGGGAAGAATCATCGGAATGATGGAAGCTGGGTGGTCAGCTTGGCCAGTAGCCCACCACTTAGGCCGTTCTGACTTTACTGTGAGGAGATGTTGGGACCAGTGGACAAGAGAGGTCTCATACATGGCGATCAGGCTCAGGATGCCCTCGGCAGACCAATAGCTGAGAAGACCTTCACATCACCCGATACGCATGTACAGTGCCAACTGCATCATTGTCCACCATCCAGACACTGACAGCACCTATACTACTGGCTCTTGTGTCTGTAGCATTGCGAGGCGCCTGACTGAAGGACATTTGGTATGGCGGCGCCCATTACGTGTGCTGCCAATGACACCCACCCATCGTCGCCTCCGTTTGTAGTAGTGTTGCTCTCTATGGGATTGGAGCGTAACTGAATGGAACCAAGTTGTTTTCAGTGAAAAATCAAGATTCAATTTGGGCAGTGATGACAACTGTGTACATATGCGGAGATCCCATGGTGAACACCTCAATCCTGCCTTCGCTTTATAGCGGCACACCACTCTCACAGCTAGTATGATGGCATGGGGTGCCGTCCTTCAGCCACATGTGTTGCCACTCATGGCAGGGCTTCCAGGAGGTATTTTTCATCAGATAATGCTCGGCCGCACACAGCGAGGGTGTCACAGGAGTGCCTCCGCCACATTACCACCTTTCCCTGGCCTGCCTGATCCCCAGATTTGTCACCGATCGAGCATGTCTGGGATCACTTAGGATGGCAAGTTGGACAGCCTACGAGTTTGGTCAAACTAGAGACGAGCTTGCAATAACTGTGGAATGAGATTACGCAGGACACCATACGGGACCTGTATGCCTTAATGCCCGCCCCTATCGCATCGTGTATTCACGCTAGAGGTGGCCCAACAGGATACTAGAACCTCCATTCATTTGTAGTTTTTCCTGTAATAAATGATCCTTTTGCTTTGATTTTGTAATCACTTACTTATATTAACATTGTACATACATATATAAAATTTCGTTCGATTCTGAAAACTTTTTCTTGGTATACAAATTTTTATGGCAATGAGTGTATATACACACACACACACAATAGACTCCTTTTAATCTGACCAGCTTGGAACTAGAGGTTGTGTGAGTTATAGAATTTTGTGGATTATAGACCATTGCTGCATAATGTGTACTGGACAATGTAATGCTGGACATGCAGCATAATGTGATGCTGAGCACACACATATATATATACTTTTAAATGGAATTTTGCCCCTTTTAGGATAGAGGGTCCCCAATTTTATTTATTAAAATTTTGTTATAGTTTCAAGGAGGTAAAGATTAAATTTTGGTTCAATTTAAATACCATAGAATAATTTACATACATGTTGATTGCTCATCCCTCTATATTTTTCCTAACCATACTTTATTACTTTCCTTATATATGTAGTATAATGTATAAGGAAAGTATTGTGATAGAGTCAAAAATTTGAATTCGAGTTTTCGATGGGAGAGCACATTTCAAGCATCCCTGAACACGAATGGGACGTTTTTGAGGTGATGTCTCTGTGTGTGAGTGTGTCGGTGAGTTTGGAGATGATATCTCATAAACGAATAGAGCAATTCGAACAAAATTTGGTGCAAAAATTATAATTCATGAATACTGGAGGCATACTGTTTTTAAACGCAGTCGAATGTTCAAAACCCTCCTAAATTTTTGAATGAAATTTTGAAAAAATCATCAAAAAATCAAAACGTTTAATAAAGTTACATAAATAGTCATGTCTTATGTACTTATTTATTAGAAAATGATTGACACAAACTTAAGAACGATATCATGAACCATTCTCAAGATATTGAACATTTTTCAAATAAATTAACAAAAAATCATGTAAAATAAAAAAAATATTAACTGTTGTACAATATGTTCACTTTTCATATGCAATATCATGCGATAAATTGGTGACATCATTCTCTTGGATCTAGCTTGTTCCATTCATGAAAAAAGATACTTTGGGTAATACTTTTGTATTTGGATGCCAATAGTCATTTAATTACTATAAGAATAACTTATTTCCCCATCTATAATGCTTGGCGAGATTTTAGCAAAGAATTTGACAGAATGTCACCAATTTGGCAAATCTTTTAAATGTTGTCAAATTAACACAAATGTCACCAAATTGATAAAAAGGCTGCTAAATCAATGAAACTGACGACTAATTGAAAGTTCAATATTTTGGAAAAAGCTTAAGAGTAGACTAAAAATAACCCATTTCCCCATCCGTTCATCCGTAACGTTTTGCAAGAAATTTTGCAGGACTTTAACAACTTGGCGACTATTTTAAATGTTGCCAAAGTGGCAAAGATGTCGCTAAATTGATGAAAATGACATCAAATGGGAAGCAATGTTTCATAAATTCTGATTTCCATCATATGACGGGCATACCTTCTAGTATATAAGAAGTGTTCTTCTTTCTGTATGTCTGTAACACTTGGTGCTGCATTTGGCAAACTTTGCAAATAATTTAGCAAAGTATCTCCAACCTGGTGATATTTTGCCCCAGATTGACAATAATATCATCAAAATTGCAAAATTGATGCTAAATTAATGAAAATGATACCAAATTGATTAATTACCAAAATATTTTAATATATTGACTATATCGCTTATTGAGGATGCTATGAATATTGATAATTGCTTATTTAGAGTTGCACGAAATATAAGTTAATTGGGTTCTTTGAAATAGATTTACATGTTATCATTCAAAAAATTATCAAATCTGCAATTGATAAAAACACATTACTGTGAATCTCATGCATTATTTTTTGACTGTAAAAGGAGTAAATTCATCGCATTATATAAGGAAAGCCATATGCTGCCCATAACAGATTTTTTTTATATACATCTGTTTAATTTATTATAATGAAATATCAAACAAATAATTAAATGAAAATCCTATATGTTGTAATTAAATTATTATGTGAATGTAAACTCATTTGGATTAGTCTGAGATCCAGTTTGGGAATATATTAATGTATGTCTGAATCTCATAAATATATTTACATATGCAATTTTTACAATAAACTGATTGGTACTAATTAAATTTGGATGATTTAAGTGGTGTCTTTTTTAACCTTGGCTTTGGCTTTATAAATAAAAATTATCTGCTCATTCACAATGGTCATTGGACCTTTCTGGTAGGTCGGACGGTCTGGGTCTCAACAACAACAATGGTCATTGGAAGGAATAGATAACATATATATGGCTCTTAAATGAGACTCGAAAAAGATTATTTTGCAGGCAAGTTGAATAATGATTTGTAACAGGAAATACATTTAGAATATGGATTCTTTGTTTCTTCTTCTGAATGCTCCACTGAAAACATTTAAATTACACTTATGAATTAGATTAAATGATTTAACATAAATGAAGTACACATAAATATTTACATAGAGGGGAATTTTTAGTTGAATTTTAAGGCTGTCCACTAGGAAAGTTTATTTTTTGCCATAGACCATTTCAGCACAGAAGGCTTGGGTGTCATAATTTGACAACTGTGCAAATGCTTAAGAGTGTGATGGGAAGTATATCTATCCAGTTACCATTTTCATGTACCTTTAACATATGCGCAAATTTTAAGTGCTAGTGAAAGCGTTCAATTATCCCATTTGAAATCAAGTGCTATGCTGTAGAATGTATATCATTCATACTCATTGTTAAATTGGTGAAAAAAAGAGGATTTGATTTGCCTTCCTTAATCTGTTGTCAAAGTTGTTAGGACACCAAATTATGAAATCCAGGGAGAAACTATGCTTCGCAGACAGTTTCAGCTTTTATGTCTTGAAGTGGTACAACCTTAGGCATATTTGAATGCATAATTTGGACCACAGTGGACTTTTTCTGGGATTCTGCCATGAAATTGAATTTCAAAAGGGTTCTATGACCAAAAAAGTTTGAAAACACTGCTCTATACAAAACCTGATATTTTAATGTATTTATAGTTAAATTATTTTTTAACTATTCATAATTATTTGTTGTATTGCAGAATGTTGAGACACACTGAGAAACACTGATGTATAGTGTGAATTATTTTATTTCACCTGTTCAAAATACAATCAAGCCCATTTTGTAATACAGTTGAGCCCATTTATACTATTGAACTTGCTTACAGAAAATAATTTGTTATATTTATATTTTGAGTAGGTCACTCAGTGTTGCAACACATCATTGTTAATCATTTATAGCGAAGTAGCAATAGATGAAATACATTTGGTATCTTCATATTCATTATAAGCATGCTTAACTGTTTATTTAAAGCTCACAGTTTTTGAAAATCATTGCCTTATTTTTATTCATGCATTTATGTTAATATTCTATTTATTAAACTGTCATTCATAAATTTTAATAAAACATTTATATTTATCTCTTAGGTTATCACCTTGGTTGCAAAAATGGAACAGTTGCGGAAAGCTGCTATTCATCCTAATATTCATTTGACTATGGAAAAATGGTTAGAAGCTATTAGAAATGTTCAAGCTCGTCGTAGAGATGAAATAATTAATGTAGCTAATCGTCAACGTAGTAGTTCTAATAGAATGCAGGAAGACAAAGGTATGTTCTTAGTTGAAATCTTTACATATAATATTACTACAGTCGCTATTTTCACTAAATTGATATTTTTGCTATAAATTGGCCAAAATAATGCAAACATAAAAATTTGCTTTTATTATCTAACTCATCTAAATCTAAAAGAGTTGTGTCGCTTAGAGAAATATGGTAAAATAAAAAACAATCATTCATTCTTAAAGAGTGTTATTATACAATGACCTAAAAATTGTTATTATGTAAGAACTTTAAATAAAAAATTATGCTTTTCAAAACTTTTTCAAAAAAATTTCAAGATTCAAGATTACTGTTTGTGATAAAGGTTTCAATACTTGTTAAGCTTTCTATTTGTATTTAAATGATTATCCATTTCATTTATTAAAAACTTGGTAGTGTTCACCAACAGCTGAGGAGATTGGCCAGTACACAGGTAGTGTTTCTCCTAGGCATTTTCAGGAGGGCGCAGCGCCCTGCCCGTTTTTTCATAGTGATAAATGTGCCCTGCCCGTTTTTGTACAAAGGGAAATGCCCCCTGTCCTTACCTTTTTTTAATAGCGGTAAATGCGCCCTGCCCCCGTTTGCTTAAAAAAACCTCAGACTCCATGAAAATTTCCGTCCTTCCGTTATTGATACGTAGGAGCATGACTCATTATTTTCTGCTTCCCGGACGATTTCTTCTCTATCCTCCACGCAGAAGACCCCCCCCCCCCCCCGACCCCTTTCCCCTTCGTATCTGTAACCAAAGAAGTCTGTACCTTTGTTGATGAACGAGTTGATAAAACCTCAGCCTTCCTCTGAACACGTGCGAAGAAATCCTTGTCTTTCTTTCATATGGCTCTATGCTATTTGAGTTGCTCGTGTCAGTATTACTGTATATACTCGCGTAAAGTCGACTTCGCATATAAGTCGAACTCCTACTTTCAGAGAAAAGTAATTCCAAAACTCGTGTATAAATCGACCCCCCCTCCTCCCTCCTACTTTCAGAGGGATAAAAAAAATCCAAAACTTGCATATAAATCTATCCCAAAAAGAGAAAATAAAATTTCCCATAAATTATTCAAAAACACTTGAAAATGAAATATATATATATATATATATATATATATATAATATATAATAAAATTTAATTTCCATAATAAAAACTTCATCGGAACTCTTTAAAGTCCGATTCTAAAGGCCTATGACATATGAGCGTTGTTTCCCATCCGTTTTGGGGACATTCATTCTCTAGTGTCAAGCTCTAGGCATTCTTTTACTCCCAGCATGCAGCGTCCTCAAAATGGACATGAGACCGCACATCCCTGTCTCTCAAGCGTACTTTGACCCACCGCGCAATCAAACAATATCTGGCTTTCACCCGTTATTTGAGCTGATTTTTTTATTAACCCCCAACACAGTAGAAATTAGAAACTCTTTTCAATAAACAAAACAAAAAAACACTTTCAACTTAAAATCCTGCATTATAGGTTTAAACAATCCGTGTTACAGAATTATTTCTGAAAAGAACCATTTTTTTCTCGAAAACGATCGGCTGTAGTCCGAGAAGCGAATGATAAACTTCGAACGAAAATGTATGCATATTTTTTGATGATGCAATACACTGGTAGTCAGGAGCATTCGGGAGGACAATGACTCACAGGAGAGTTTTGAAGTGCAGAGAAATTCGGAGTGCGCGATTGCGTAATTACTACCGCATCGTTTTAGGTTGGATTGTCTCGCAAGAAAAAATAATTTTTAGACTTACGCTTGTTTTTTTTTTTAAACTCCGCGTATCAGTCCCCCCCCCCCAAAACACACACTTTGAAGCTTTTTTTTTTTTGTCACAAATTTCTCGACTTATACGCGAGTATATATGGTAGTATTTGTGCATGTAATGTGACCTATATTTTGATTTTATTTTAACCACTGGTTTTGCTGTTAGAATCTGTGTAGGCTATATTCATAAAATCTGGTTTAACAAAATCAATTTTAGTTATTTTGAATAATTTGGAACTGGTTTATTAAATATATATTATAAAGAATTGAATTCAATGACCTAGGCTGTGATCCCAACTAAAACAAAAAAGATCCTGTTCGTTAAAAATTGCCCCTTTCGTTCAGCTACAGTGTCCTCTTTATGAATGAGCACCGTGCCCTTTTTTTAGTCTAGGGGAAACACTATACAGGCATATTACACATTTTTATCTACAGTGGAAAGTGTAACAAAACATTTATTAAAAGCCTTTAATAGTATCAAATATTGACAAATTATTCACAAAGAAAGTGTTTTACAGTTGTCTCGGGTGCGGTATCCCCGTGGTTTGCGCGCTAGATTTGCACGCTACCACAAATGCCGCCGTGTTCATGCGGAGTACGATCACGTTAAACATGTGGGTCCGTAAGTCCTTCCGAGAGGTTGGTGGTAGGGGAAGGAGGGTACGGTCCCTGTGGATGCCTCCCCCACTGGGTTCCGGTCTAAATTGGGTGGCACTTTCCGGCCGTCCATACAGTTACCTTACACCTTTCTGGTAGGTCGGACGGTCTGGGTCTCAACAACAACAACAACAGTTGTCTAAAGAGGGTCATTCCATGCTATTCGAACAAAGGGTTGTGCTGCACCATTTTTAATATTTTTTATATTTTAAACAAGTATTCATACATGTTTAGAGAGTTCAAAACCAATTTTAGAAAAGAAAAATTTCTTACCTTGTGGCAGGGAGTTCCCCAAATGGTGCTTTAAACATGTACATTTTTGCGATTACAAGCATTTCTGCAAAATGCTATAATTTTCCTCCTAATTGAGCAAATCAAAAATTTTAAAAACCTCTTACTCAGAATAAAGTGCTGATAATTTTGGTTCAACTTTGTTTCATCATTTGATATATTTTCTGGTAATGAAAAATTTAATGGTAGTCAAAATTTACCATTGAAATTTTCATTTTCTCATTTTCCGAGTCTGTTTTTCACTAGAAAGGGAACAATACACTCAAACCAAATTTATTTTGCAAGTACTATAGTAAGAGTAGATTTTACCTGAGGGGGAGAAAACTACTGAGGGGGAGTGTTTTGCCTTTTCACTGGTGAAAGTTTGCATTTAAAAAAATTCAGATTTTTCAAAAGCTGTATCTCCAGTGGGGTTCACAGTAAAAATCTGAAATTTATATTACTGAGGCTTCTATTAGGTAGCAACACCATAATAAAATTTGATCACTTTGTTTTGCATAGTAACAAAAATATTTGAGTTCAAAGTTGTGAATAAAATCAGTGTATTTCCATTTGCTTTGACAGTAATTTTTATGTATATATACAAGAAAATTATCATTATAGTTACAAGAAATGCATTAAATGTTACTTGCTTACATGTTGTAAACAATTGAACAAATAAAAATTATATGTATACAAAAAAATTATCATTATAGTTACAAGAAATGCATGTTACTTGTTGCTTTGGCCTACATGTTGTAAACAATTGAACAGACAAACAAAAATTATATCACTTAGCAAGTTTTTTTAGCTTGTTTCTTTTTATCTTATGTTGTAAAAGTTCCGTAAGCTCATTGCACAACCTGGGTTCAATATTTCATGTTCGTCCAGTAGCAGTTGCCAACTGGGAAGGAGTAAGAACATATAAGACATTGTCATACGGCATCCAAACAGTATCTGCTTTAGAGTTTTGAAATGATGTTGATGGTCCCACTGGATGGAAGAAATGGACATTGCAGTCCTTCTCTCATTACTACACTTCAATAACTTGTGCAAGTCACCAATGAGAATCATAAATGCATGCAATGTAATCCATTTCTTTAAGTTCAAGAGAAAGATCTATTGAAACTTTGGTAATGTTTATTTCTTCAAAATCTTGTGCATTGGATAGTCTTGTGAATTGAGTCTTTTTTGTTTTGTTTCCTTTTGACCATCTGTATTCCTAATAGAAACACAGTCTTTTGCACCAGGGCACATCCTACTGTTTTCACCACTTTCATAAAAATCTACAACTTTTATCAATAACTTCCTCTGGAAAATTTCAGGACTTCCTTTGTTCTATATTAGGAAGAATGTCATAGCTCTTAACTAATGCCTGTGTGTTTCTTACTAAGTGCTGACTTGCACCAAATTCATGACATATTTTTGCTATTGACCAGGACTCAGGCACTAAACTTAATATTGCATGTTACTTGTTTACTTTTTCTGAAACTGTCAAACTTCCATTAAATTTTTCTTTTAGCTTATTTAAGAGACTAGTGTATTCATCTTCCTTCAGATCAGCTTTGTTATTTCCGAAAGACTCATTCAAACTTACATCAAAACTTGCACTTAGTTTAGTTTTAATTGCTAATGTAAATTTATCTACTTTTTTTTTTAAAGATTTTGGTCTTTATTTAATGTTAAGCTTCTGAATTTAACAGGTGAAACTCCCAGAGCCGCACATGCAACATTTATGTTATCTAATGTCTGATACACTGGACTAAATGTCTCATCATTGGTTTCATCTTTGTTAAAACTATATATTGTTTTCAAACAAGAAATACATAAACTTTTACCTGGAACTAATCCTATGTTTGGATGGCTTTGATCTACATGTAAAGATATTTCAGTAAGACCTTTTGTTGAAACTTTTGTATGACATGTAAAAGATCAGAGCAGTTCTTTTCATATAAGTGATTGTATTTAACATGATATTTCTTCTTGTGATACTGGCAAATATTTTCAAAGTCTCCTAATCTTAAGTCCAAAATAGTTTTCTACATTCCCTGCAATACATGGTAACGTATAGGGAAAGTATTGGAATCATGTCGAAAATCACAACTCAAGTTTTCGACGGATCTACACGCTTTGAGACCTCTAGAATACGAAAAAACTATTTTTAGCGTGACGTCTGTGTGTGTGTGTGTGTGTCTGTCTGTGCAATGTATGTATCCACTCTAACTCAAAAACTAATGGGCCGAATTTCATAAAATTTGGTAGGTAAGACCCTTGGGTGTGACCCTGGTGCTGATTAGTTTTTGGTACAATTCGGAAAAAAAGAACCCGCCTTTTTTTGCGAAATGGCCCGCAAAAATCTCATGTATTCACTCTAGCTGAAATACAAATTGACCAAATTTCACAAAATTTGGTAGATAAATCACATGTGGGATACTCTGGTGCTGATTCGATTTTGGTACGATTTGGAAAAGAACAACCTGCCTTTTTTTACGAAATGGCCCGCAAAAATCGCCAATATCTAAAAAAAGACTATGTATGTTCAAATGTATCAATTAAATGCTTGTTTTATACGCAATTTTTGACGAGGAAAAGAATTTAACACACTCTATTATACTTTAGAACTAACCATTCTCAAGATATTTGACGGCATTCTCATTTTGACGGCAAAAAGAATAAGAACAACTCTATTACTGTAGGACTAACCGTTCTCGAGATATTTGAGATTTTTTGCATTTTTTTAAGCCACCTTTGGGAAAATGTCCAATTACCAAGTAAAAGCAGAAATTGAATTAAAAATACAAATTTAGTGCCATTTTGTGCAATTAAACTCAATTTAATGAGTTCTTAGTTCTTAAAGAAATAAAGAAAAAATGAATTTGAGTCTGCAGGGAAAGTTATGTGCTGCCCACATCAGATTTTTCTTTGCTAAATTCACTAAAATCTTTTAGTGTTAGTGAAATTGGCTTATAAGTAGTCTTATGACAATCCTCATCAACTTTAGCTCCAACAGAACAAACACATCATCTTTACCTTCACTTTATCACATATGCACACTGTACTAATCAAAAGCCAAGTGACACACAATGCAAATGCAGAACTCGCACAAGTTTTATCTGGATCAAACAGGTTATATCTTGTTTCAACTTGTACACTCTTACACTAAAAACGGTTACCTTACACTTTTCTGGTAGGTCGGACGGTCTGGGTTTCAACAACAACAACTCTTACACTAAAGAAGATTGTACAAGGTGAGACATTCTATGAACTCGGCTGCTTTAGCAGTTATGAATTGTGTAGTATGTTTTTTTATATATTTTTTTGGTCTTTAACACTTTCATTTGGTTTTTATTATAACAAATAATAAACAAAATATATTCATGCTTCATTAGTTATAAAAAAGGTTATAATTGTCCTTCTACAGACTCATTTCTGCATTCATTTCTTTCATAATTCATTACATTGAGTTTGATTGTACAAAATATTACAAATAATTATTTGAAATTACACAGAATTTGCAGTTTTAATTCAATTTTTGTTTTCAATTGGCGGCTGGACTAATTTTCAAAGGTGGCATTGTAAAATACAAAAAACTAAAATATCTTGAGAACGATTAGTTCTAGAGTTATGGGGTTGGTCTTATTCTTTGATGTCAAAAATTACATATAAAACAAGCTGTTAATTGATACATTTGAGCAAATATAGTCTTTTATTTTACATTTTGATGATTTTTGTAAGCTATTTCGCAAAATAAAGGCAGGTTCTTTTTTTCCAAATTGTACTAAAATCTAAGTAGTACCAGAGTAATCCACAAGTGACTTATCTACCAAATTTTGTGAAATTTGGTCAATTAGTATTTCATCTATGGTGGATATATATATAATATTGCACATACACAGATGTTATGCTAAAAATGGTTTTTCAGTTTCTAAAATGCTCATAATGTGTAGACTTGTCATGAACTTGAGTTTCAATTTTCGGCACAATTCGAATATTTTCCTTATACATATGTAATGTAGAGAAAGTAAAAAAAAAAGCTTTAAAATTTTGCAAAAACTATTGTGATCTGTGTGTATTGGTCAGCTACATAGCAATTTCTTGCCAAGTTAACTAATTCTACCATAGAAGGGCATGAATCCAAATATTCAAATTCCCATTATATGTATAAAATTATTTAAAGTTTGCTGTAAATCTATTTTATTTACTCTTTCTATTCATTCTGCAGTTGAAAAATTAAAGAAATTTTTAATTTATAAAAATATTTTTTTTATCAACTCTTATTTCTTTTGGCTGAAGAATAAACCTCATACATTCTACTTCACTGCAGGTTAGGTTCTCATCAAGTATAGACAAGGAAAACTTTTAAATATATTTAAATCTCCTTGAGTATAGACTAGGAAGTGGTAATGAATTCATGCATCTCAAACTATCTGTCATGCATTTGTAAAACAAAATATTGCAAGCTATCATATGACAAGACATAAATCCAGGTACCTTCACTGTTTTGTCAAAAGCAATCTCTGACTGCTTGAGACGAATGTTGTGACCGGTGTGCGGCTAACCCATAAGAAACCAACTTCATTGTCGAGAACGAAAATGATTTGTCTCTGAAATGATTCATTGCGAACTGTTTTGTCAGCTCCAGTGTGTGGTCAGTCTTAGAAATAAACTTTTTAGAAAGAGATTGAACCATTTATATATGTAGTTAATTTTACACTGTTCCTGTAAGCAACTGTTCCCTGACAGTCTGTGAAAGTGCTTTTAAATAAATGTATTTTAATGCTAAAGTACACTACTTTATTTAAAACATATATAGATCCACATTTGAAAAATATGTATATACAGTTTGTGCGCATCTTTCGAAACTTATGAAGTTACCTATTGTTTACAATCATGACTTGATAAAGATAAAAGATTAATTTTCCAATATATCAATTCTAAATATTTGTCTTATTTCATTGTCAATTATAATTTGTTTGCATTTGTGTTCATTTTATTTTATTTTTTATCATATAAGTAAAAAAAAAATGCATTTTCAAGAAGAATCTTGCTATAAAAATGTGTCTACTATATTATTACTTTGTTTCAGTTGTATTAGAATGTGAACTTTAATTTTTGAAATGATTAATTCTTTCATAAATTGGTTTTGTTATTTCATGTTAAATATTTACTTTTTAAAGGTGAACGATGCTAATTACTGATATTTGGTTATATAATAATTTATTATGTCTACATTTTACTTATCTTTTAATCATTTACACAGGGACTTGGAAAGTTTTATTATGTTATTTCATGTTAAATATTTATTTTTTAAAACTAAACCATGCTAATTGCTGATATTTGTGCACATAAAAATTTATTATGTCTATATTTTTAGATTTATCTTTTAATCATTTACACAGGGACTTGAAAGCTTTTTATATTTTTTTATTATAAGGCATATATACAAAAAACACAATGCCCTAGTTATTACATCACAATGCACTAGTCACTGACATACTTTCTTTTTAAATTTGTTTATAATCTACTTTTATTTTTTATTTTAATTAAAAGAGAAGAATTATGATGTGAAAATATGTACACTATTTTTTCATTAAAAAGTCTTTCAATGGCTGTTGCTAATAATGTTGATATATATATATATATATATATATATATATACAGGATGTTCAGTTAATGTAGTGATAAACTCAGAGGGTTATTAGTAGACATCAAGAGGAACAATAATTGATATGAAACATAGTGTCACAAAGCATGGCATCGCAAACCACGTTTAGTCAGTGAAAATCGAGAAAATATGTATGCTGACTCTGACGTCACCCGGGGATGACAAAAAGTATAGTAACAACTACAAAAACATCTATTTGACAGCATGTTTACAACACAGCGTGTAGTACACAGTACAATGCTGGAAAGGGAACGATGAGAATGATGTAAACGAAATTATTACAGGTGTTGTTCAAAGGGGCGTCCGAGGATGTCATTGTATAGTCTACAGCAACATAAAAACGATTCTTGGATGTGCTCGAAGATATCGGGTGTGCTATTGATGTCTGACGCAGTGATGACAATATTCACTATGAGATCCTTTGGTGTGTCCACAGGTGTCTCATAAACGAATGTAAAGGTGATCCCAGAGGAAGAACTATGGATTAAGATCCGGTGGACGTGGAGACCAAGCAACGGGTCTGGCACATCCAATCCACCTTCCTGGATATGTAGCATCGAGGTGGTTATGTAGCAGATGGGAAAAATGTGCTGGTGCACCATCATGCATGAACCACATGCATCGCCTCACTGCAGCCGGCACACTTTGCAGCAATTCTGGGAGGACATGTTGCAGAAAAAGAAGATACGTTGTGTCAGACATCATGTGCAAACCCACGAACGCATTCAGTGATCAACTGACATCTGTCTTTCCTCTCCTTTGGAGTCAGAGCCTGCATGCATATTTTCATGATTTTCACTGACTTTAAAAATACCTATAGGTGTTTTTAATAATAGGCTAGTCCCTATTATTAAAAATGCCTAGAGATATTTATTAATACAATTTTTTGTTCATGAATGGGGTTTGAAAATTATTAAAATTGGAATATAACTTAGGAAGTTATTGTAAAAAGTACTTTTCTTTTGATAACAGATCAAATCAGTCATTTTTTTTTTTTTTTTTGGCTCTGAATAGATTTGGCAAAAGTCTTACTTTCTTCAAAGTTGAAAATGCATGTTCTGCTGTTGGTAATATTGTTAGAATAAGCAATAATAGCTTATAGGTTTCAGACATTAACAGCATTTGATTTTTTTCAACACTAGGGGGGCTCCATCCCTGCTTGTTGACACTTGCCAACCCCCGTAACTTGCTTCGCCAGTCGGAAGGCTTCGTTTCCTACTCGCTGATGCTCTCAGAGCTCCCTTTGTGAGCTCTTTCTTTCTGCCTGTCAATGCAGGCTTAATACACCCTTTGGAGCAATCTCTTACTTGCTAGTACTCACTAACTACAAATCTTGCTTTGCAAGCAATATGTTTGTCTTCTTGTTCTTTATACAGTATCAAACAATTGTGTTTTGTTTGTTTAAATCAATAATTTAAATAGTACTTCTTTTAAAATAGAAACAGCATTATGCTTACAAACTTCTAGAACTCGAAGGATCCGCCCCCTGTCTGCTGCCACTCATTAACTGCCCAATTTTGCTTATTTCTTGCATCTGTAATAGCCTAGGGACTCCTCCCTCTGCTGGTTGACACTCATTAACCCCCGTAACTGGCTTCGCAAGTCGGGAGGCTTTGTATCCTACTCACTGGCTATCGGAATAGCATTTCTTTTATAAATATCTAAGCTATTTGCAGTAATTGTATTGAAAATAAAAATATTTGAAAAAAGTGTTAAAAATGAGAAAATAGGTCCATAAGTGATTATCTAAATCCTTGAATATATGCCACTGATACACACACATATATATATATAATTAAATTTGTTTACTTATGAAAGAATTATTTTATGGGTAAGATGTAAGATATTTGATAGAGTTAGTATTAAGCTTTTATGTTGCATATATTTTTTGAAGTTATTCTATTTGTATATGTGCAATTTAATGTGCTTATATTTATAAAATAGTAAGTTTAAAAACTAAATTTAAGTTACTAAAGTTAAGTACTACAAAATGTTTGGATTGTTATGTAATTTTTCTTTTCTTCAGATGTTGTGGCATTAGCTGCTAGTATATTGGAGCTCACTAAAGCTTCTCGACAAGCTAGAACCTCTATGTGGTGTGCATTAATTACTACTGTGCTTTTTGATGTTGACCCTGATGTTGCCACTGCTCAGTTATTACCTCCAGATACTGTAGAAAATGAAGAAAATGGTGCTGTTTTAGATACTGAAGAACATATCATGTCTAACGACTCATCAGATGCAAAAGTTCATAGTGTATGTATAAATGGAAAAGAAGAAATTCTTGAAGATAAGATTCCTTCTACATCTGGTGGAAGTCCAATTGAAAATAAACCTAAGAGTGTTGTTGTAGTTAATAATTTATGTCTGCCTTCAGTGTACGAAGGTATGCCAAATTTACTTGTCAATACTTTAGAAAATTCTGCTTCTTAAGTTGCAGAATTTTCATGAAGTATTTTCATTGATGCTGTTATAGGCTGATCGTCATTGTTGTTTTAGCTCTTTGAATACTCTAGAATTTTGATGTGATTTACACCTGCTTCGCAAATACTCAATAATAGAGTGAGAATTATAATGCAATATATATTTCATATTGCCTTGTTCCATTGATTCCCCTTCCATGTTTAAAAAACAAAGATTTTAAAACTATATATAGTTCTAGTGTTGTGTATGTATGACTGCTTGATGTGTAAAGATAGTGGCAGCTACTATGCATATATATAGTTGTCAATTCCCCAATTTTGTATTGAATATTTCCTATTGTATTTATTGTACCCCAGTGATTTTTATGTACAATGCTTATCACAATGTACAGTTTTAGGCTTTTAATATCCTGGTTGTATTTTTAACCAACATTTTCCTATTAAATCGAAACTTTGCTAGCAAAGATGAGCATAAATTATTTGTGATGTATAATAAATTGAAGTATTAATTTGCTTAAATTCTACAGAAGCATACTTTTTGAGAATAAAATTTTATAATTAAATAATATATATATTGGAAAGTAAGTAATCTGAAATTGTAATTAAACCATGTCTTAAAAAGTAAAGGACCAGTTTTAGCTTATTTTATTATTTTAGATTAAAAGTAGGTTTTTTTTGTTAATTATTTTGTGTTAATATATTTTTTAAATATAATAAAGTGCTGCTGGTGTGATATTTGTGAAGAAATATTAAATCAGGTAAGGCTTATACAACATTTTTTTTTTATAATTTTTATTTTGGACTCTCTTAAAATATATTTTAATGTGTGCATAAATCTAATAAATAAAAGAGTTCATGACCAGAGGGATAAGATAAGGGTAATAAAGTGGCTTTCATCTGATAGATTATCAATGTAAGGAAAAATATTTATTTAATACTTTTAAACTTTATAAAAATTTCAAATTAATGCAGTAAGTTATTTTTAGATAGCTCACAAATGTTAACTTCTACAATTCATAGCTTTTTATGCCTTAAATTTAATTTTTCTAATATATATAGTATGATTATTTATATATATCCCTCATCATTAACATCCAATATTTTATGAAGTTTATAAAATTTTATATAAAACAGCATAAAACACAAAAATGAGTTTTGTACTGTTTTATATGAAGTTTTATAAATATTCTATATATATATATGTATATGTATATATATATATATATGTATATATATATGTATATATATATATGTGTGTGTATATATATATATATATATATATATATATATATATATATATATATATATATAGTTTTATAAATAGCTTTATAATATGAAGTTTTACCAGTTCCATATAGACTTGTGTATAAGTGAAGAAATTTGTGATAGGAAAAAACTTCAAAGTGTGTGTGTATATGGGGGAGGGGGAGTTGACTTATATGCAGAGTCCAAAAAAATTGTAAGTCTAAATATTCTTTCCACAAGGTAATCCATCTTAAAATATTACTGTAGTAATGCAATTGTGCACTTTGAATTTCTCTGCATTTCAAATCTCTCCTGTGTGTCACTACCCTACTGATTCTTTATGGCATTCCAGTCATGGCATATCGTGCCATGACTGGACTGAACACAGCCACGCTAACACTACAGCTGCTGTTATAACTTGCTCCTTTTCGTTTGGTGCTTATCTGTACCTTCTCTGATTATGGCTGATTGTCTTTGACAAAAAATTGTTCTTTTCAAAGCTACACACTTTGTAATGTAGATTGTGTAAAACTATAATGCAGGATTTAAGTTGAAAAAAAGTTTCTTTTGCAAAAAATACTAATAACCTTGCTGCTTCAATGTGGGGTTAATGAAATAATCAGTTCATATAACAGGCAGAAACTTTAATAAGCCAGATATTGTTTAGATTGCACTGTGGATCAAGAACGTTTGGGACAGGGATGTGATCCTTACAGGAAGTAGGGGATCTACTTATATGAGAGTATATACGGTAGTTTTGAAACTTTAAAAATACAGTAAATAATTAAAAATAATAATTTTGCCAAAGTTACTGATATTTGTTTGGTTAATATTGACTTAATATATATAGTATTTAATCATTGCTTTCTTTATCTTAGAAATATTATGTTTGTTCTATTAATAATTGCAGAAAGTGCTATTACTTTTTTCACCAAATCAATAATTATCTTAAAATATTGTTAACTCCTTGGTTATAAATGTTTGTGTAGATATGTTATGTTATAAAATCATATGAACCCACCAGAAAGGGATGTATCTGCAATGGGAGTGTCTTCCATATCATGTTATGTTTTATTAGATATGTTTTATCATATTCTAGCTTTATTAAATTTAATTATGCTATTTATTTTTTATAAAAATATTTGTTATGTTGACTATTTTGCTGTTAGCTTTGATTATATTATTTATTTGAAAATAATTTTTTTCACTAAAACATTATGACAAATTCTTTATTTTTATTTATCAAAATTAACAAATCTATTTTGTTCATATTCCAAACATCTTGACATGATCACTTATTACATAAAAGCAGCACTTTATTTACATATTATATCAGTAGATTTTTGAATTTATATCAAGTGCCATTAAGCCCAAAAAGACAGCAAAGTATGTGAATTGAAGCAATAATTACAATATACCTTTTAATTGATTAATTGAATACTTTCTCCTTGAGTTAGCTGTAAGTTTTGTATTATCCAGGTGAAATAGTTGATTATATTTAGAGTTACTTCAATGATTTAAATGTGTTAAATGTCATGAAATATTGTGGCGAAATATTTTAATGTTATTTCTATTTCTTAAAAAGACATTACATCTTAAAGCTGATAGAATATGTTTCACTTATTATTTTCAGATTATTAAGTTTTATCCATCCTTTAGCCATAATTCACATTTCTGAGATTAAAACTAAAATTAATGTCATTTATTGAAATATAATTTAATGCAGTAACTTGCTAATCCAGTCTGTCATCCTTTCAATGTTGATGTTGCTGCATGTTTTATATTTTGCTTTTCTATAACTTTAGTGTTCCTATTATATATAAAAGTGAACTTTCTCTCAAAATCCCATTAAAATTAATGTAAATTTATACAAAACTGAATATTTTAAAATTTCATTTTCTTATAAATGCATTTATTATGAAGCAACCAACAGAGTAGCATACATATATATTTAACATTTCTGAAAACTGACTAATACCTTTTGCTAATATTAAGTATAATCATAAATCATTCTCTAGCAGACTGGCATATATGATTTTGTGTGCATGGTTCATATATTTAGATCTAACAATTAGTTCTGTGGTTTAATTTGTAATCAATATTAATCTTTCATGTTTCTTCATTAATTTTGGGGAATATACAATTTTTTACTTAATTTGTGTCATGCTCATTTATTTTTAACTTTGTTAAACTTAAGTGCCTAGACTTATGAAATACTTTTCCAATATTTATTAAATATTATATTAAAAAAAAAAAATAATTGCTTTTTGTATTTTCTAAAACAGCTATGCTGCTTTTATTCTTATGTTAGTTACTTCATTTTTAAAATCATTCTTGTTATCTGTGGCCAGTGATAATACAATTTGAATGACACACACACACACATAAATCAAAATTAAAAATAGCTTTCATATAAAAGTCTTAAAATATTAAGCTCTTGAAAATAATGCACATTATAATCTATAAGTTTATGAAACTAGCAGGCTACTGAGAGCAGCCATCGATGTAATCAGAAATTGGGACCCACTATATTTGAAACTTCCTTTACTTTATGCCACAATTTTGTTTGTGCTCTGTTCCCATTTTCTGATAATTAAGTTGTTCTGCAGATTTTGACATTAAAAACTGCATAAAATTTAAAAAGTTTTAAATTTTTCTTTTGATGTTTGCATTTTTGTAAAAATTAATATATTATTGAAGAATTTAAGTTATCTGCACCACTACAAAATGCGTTGTTACATAAAGTATTAATGTAATTTTTTATTTTACACATAAGGAACTTTTAAAGAATCTGAATAAAAAGTTATACAAAATAAAGACAAGTAAAGACATTTTAGAATTAAAATGAAATTGCACAACATAGAAACTTTTAAAGAATATAAAAAAACTGTTGTACAAAATGAAGACAAGAAATTTTAGAGTTAAAATTAAACTACATAGAAATAACCTTATCAACGATAAACAAAATTCCATTTTGCTGCAGTATAAGCATGATTAAAGTACATTTTATATGCTAAAAAATTTAGTTATTTTGTAAATCTTACAGGGACATAATAACCTTGAAACTATGGCATACGTTTCATAAATATTTTTGTAATGATGTATTTTTAAATGCTTAATGGATATGCACACTGAGAAAATCTAATTATAAGAAGTTAGTAAATATATGTTGCTTACATACATAAATTTAGGTAAATGTAATGTTCTATTAAATATTTTTCAAATTATAGGTCATCAAGTTTTTGTTTTTCACTAATTTAGTAATTGTAATTTTCTTTTAGTATCTATATCTACTCATTCTGTAGTAGTCTTAAACTTTATATATTTATTTATAAAATTTTAAATTTAGAAAATCATTGTAAAATATTTGATTATTTATATTTAAAAATGTTTTCGTTTAAGAATATTTAAATGGAGTATAACTTTCATTATCCAGAACTCCATTGATTGCAGTGGTTTGAAGAATAGACCCAGATTGATATAGCTAACATACTACTATTGCAAAGACGTAATTGCTAAATGTTGGAAGGAATGTATCAAAACTGCATAGGGCTAACCCTTGGTCTAGTGCAGTGTGTCCATGTTCTGTATGGTATTGAGCTAAATTTTCACTTAAAGTTTGTTGACCATTTTTTTCTCAAAAATATTCATATGCATGTGATAGGAAGTAATATAGTTGCATAAAGGCATTGCATATATTCATGAACATCGAATTTCATTAGGAATATGCATTTTATTAATGTTAAGATCAACATTTGTCAAGTGTAAAAGGTAATCAAAAAATTTTATTTAGAAATATATTGTTTAAAGCATACCATGTTTGTGTGTCACAAAACATTGTTTCTGGTCTGGATCCAGCCAAAGCGCTGCCAGGTGGATAGCTATGGCCTAGTGGTTTCAGCAGTAACCACTGTAACATGGGGACTTAGCCACAAAGCAACAGTTCAATCCTCAGCTCAAAATTTTGACAAGCTGTATTTGCTAGGTTTTTATGTTTTTCCAAGAATTTAAGATAAAGTGCAGTTGCTGTTAGAAAGGTCTCTATGAAAACATCTCGCTCCAGTGGTAGACCATATCTGGCTCCTGTTTTATGAAATCTCCTTTTTCTCAGAATTACATGAATATAAATCATGTCATTTATACCAATTTATGAAATCTGTACACTGTCATATGTTTTAATGGATTTATATATGAATAAGCCATTATGAATGTTTTTATTTTATATAAAAATACAAATTTGTAAATGCATCAGGTTGTTGGTTAAGTTGTCTTGTTATAAGAACAATAAAAGCTGAAAAGGGGCCATATGTGCTCTACATTATACACCCTTCTAAAATTTTGCCTGCATGTTTATATATAAACTGGTGCTCAAAATTTTAGGGTAATTTGCAAAAGACTGCATAACTTGCTATGTAAGTAAGGAAATGTAATGCAAGTTAGTAAACATGTATGTGTAAGAAAATAACATGCTCATGACTGTTGCATGTAGCACATAATAGGCCAATTATAATAGCAATAAGAATTTGCATGAATTCATTTACACCTTGAATACTCCGGCCACCCAAACTGTTGCTGTAAACCTTTGGGTCAATCGGATGGTCTGGGTTTTCAACACCTTAAATACCTTCAACTGCTCAACTAGCTGCTCATGCCCTAAGGTGAGTCAGCCGGTTTGGGTATTCAACAACTTGAATACCTGTTTTAGGTAATCCTGTATTTACTTCACTAGCACATCGAATTTATCATGTCTTAAAGAAGGGATGAATGATTTTCAGTGATGCGGAATGATAGTTACAATGGAAGCAGGTAAATCCGAAAGGATTATTATTAAGCATTAAATGTGCAATGAAATAAATGTCTTTTTAAGGCACTGGAGAAGATTTAGTGGAACAGGAGACATTCCCTGTTGTCCAGGGTAAGGTTAAACCAGACCCATAACTGCTACAAACAGCTATCTCCAACTGTAAACTACACAAGGACCTGGCAGCTTCCTTTCCAGTTCATAGCAGAAACATGGACAACAATATCTCACTATCATGTGCAGCAAATTTCATAGGAAAGGGCTTTACAGGACAAGATTAACGATTATATCCTTCCTATACTACATGTGCTTGTTTAATAAGCACCAGTATCACCCTTTGAGCTCAAACTAGTAGGCATGTATTTTTTTCACAGATGATTTACAATTCTGTTTATTAACTGATTTCCAACAGCCACCTTATGTAAGACTTTTCAGGTGATCTGCATGCTTAGATTTTATTCTAATGCTTAGACCTCATCGAGCTCAATGACAATTTTCTTGAAAGTGAAAGTATTCATCAAATGTCCTGATCAGTTGAATTCCTAGTTTCTAACCATAGAGCAGGTGCAGGATAATTTAGAAAAGCAAATTAAAGCATGTTGTCTCCCTCCCAGAACTGCCCAGGAGCTCAGAATAGCTGTTGCAAAATAGTGGACTTTATAACTCCAATGCTATGTTTATAGTATTGTCAATAGCATAAGTAGTCTTTGTAATAGTTGCATGACTGTTAGGGATGATCATACACCATGTTGGCATTTCATGTCCCATGCTTTGGAAAACCTTCAAATCTCCTCCATTGGAAACTTTAAATCTTGTGCCTCCAGTTCCGTTTGAGTAAGTGATGTGAATTGGGTATTTTTGAATATCTAATGTCTCTAATGTCTGTGTCTGTGTTGCATATTAAATTGTATTGTATTTCCTCACAAATATTGCTAGTTATATATATGTTATTGACTATCCTTTAATTTGAAGCATCTCAGTATTTTGCTTGTACCCCAGTATTATTCATTATTTAAAAGAAAAATTAATTTTCTGTAGATACTTGTCTTAATCAATGTGGGTAATTAAAGTTTTATATAGAATGTAAACATTTAAAACTGATTTATATTTAGTTAAAAAAATTATCTCTAAATAAAGACATTTAAAATTAGAATATTCAATTTTTTTTATATATAAACATAGATATTTCCTACTAATTGCTGTGTTTCTGGTACTTGAAATTCACACTCCTGAAGCATTCACCAGTTTTCTATGTTAATATTAAATTGTTCAAAAGGGAAAGTGAAATTTTGAGTTAAAGAAGAGTTATGTGCTTTAGTAAACTGATGGATAAAATTTTTATTTTTATAATTTTATAGAAATTGCGCAGTAAAGAAATTATTTATCTGCATTGCATTATTCTCTCTTGTCAATATTTTACAAACTGTGATGTTAGATGTGATAAAAATTTAGAATATTTTTATTTGTTACTTTTTTCATATTGTATATTTATTATACATACCAGGAATGCATGAGCATTTAAGTTTTTTGTGATGATATATAATTTATGTTCATTTATTTATATGTTATTTTATGGTAGTTTTTTTTACTTTATTAATTGTTTTGAGAGCTTGTTTTCTGTATTTCATGTGAATACATTTTCTATTTTGTTGAATTTTCACCTGAGACGTCAATATCTTAGCTGTGATATATATATATATATATATATTCCTTTTAGCTTTATCCAGATTTATATGCCATTGTTAGGTAACAAACACTTCAGCAACTAATAGCACAAAATTTACTATCCTAAATGTTTTTATCAAAGTATTCACTATAAGGAATGCTATATCATGCCTATTTAGATAAAAGATGGTGTTTAGACAGACTGGTTTATTAAGTGTTGTATATTAAAATTATCTGATAAGTTTACTCTTAATTGTTCAGACACAAGTTAATATCTTAACTCAAATACAGTTGCCTTTCAATTTATGTAAACTTCAGTAATTATTTATTTGTAACAAAAGAGATAGTAATGAAAGATTGAAATGAAAAGATTGCAGTCATTAAAAAATTCTGAGGAACATATACATGAGGAATATAGTGACTCCATATTGTAATACAAAATGATAACTTTTTTGACATAATATCCAAGTTATCTGGAAATTTTACGACATTATAACCAAGGTAGAATAATAATATTCTTATAGGGCTCACAAAGGAGTTTCAGAATTTTGATATAATAGCTGAGTTGTCACTATAACAGAAGATGTTATAACTGAATTCGACTGTATGAGGTGTGATTAAAAATTATCCAGAGTGGATTTATTAAAAAAAGTACAAGACTTGCAGATTTGAAACTTAATTGAACTTACTTATTTGAAACTTAGTAGTTCCTTTCCAAAACCACACACTTGGCTCAGCACTGTTTCCACTATTCAATTCATTTTTGAAGTCATCTTTTGAAATAGAAAATAGCTGCTTCATTCTTTTAAATCTCCTCAATGCCCCTTTCAAGTAGAGTTTGATTTTTGAGAACAGAAAAAAATCACAGGGAATGAGATCAGGCAAATAGGGTGGTTGTCGGACCTGTGGAATGTGGTGCTTAGCGAGAAACTGCTGCACAAGTTGTGATGCATGCACAGTCGCGTTGTCATGGTGCTATTTCCACTTGCCACTCTCTTGCAATGCTGGCCTTTTGTGATAAACTGTGTTCCTCAAACGCAGCAAAACTTGACTGTAATACTCTTTGTTGATTCTCTGACCTGGAGCATATTCATAATGCTCAATTCCTTCATGATTGAAAAAACCAAACAGTCAGCATGATCTTAACATTACTACGGCTCTGTCATGCCTTTTGGAGTCTGGGAGAGTTTGGGGGGTCTTCCATTGTGAAGACTGGACCTTAGCTTTGGGATCATACCCATAAACTCCTTGATTGATCCCCAGTTATAATAGTTTAAAAAAGTTTTCATTGTTTTCATCACACTTTAAGTAGGTTAGCAGCAGCTGAAACACAGGCTTTTTTTTTGGCTCATCCGAGAGCAATTTTAGCACAAATTTGACTGAGACATGTCTCATCTCAAATCATCTGTAAGAATCAACTGAACCGTCCCAAAACTAATGTTGAAGTCTTCAGATAATTTACGAATAGTGACTTAATAATTTCATCACACAGCTGTGCACACAAGTTCAACATTGTTTTCACTTTTGCTAGTTAAGGGCCTCCCAGAATGTTCAGCACTCTGAACACTTTTATGACCATTTTTAAAACATTCCTGCTACTCATAAATTTGGGTATGACTCATGCAATCTTCTACGTAGACTTTCTGTAACTTTATGCATATGCTTATGCAGGTTCTTGGCAAAATCTAATGCAAATTTGTTGATCAATTTTTTCCGACATTACAAATGCGTCGAATGACTTCACACACTTCAGAACAAAGAGCTACTGTAAAAAAAACCATTAGAGCAGGGGAAACATGATTTACAGCACATGCATTGTAGGCACCAAGGTCAATCTGTGCAAAACTACTTCCTGCTGTATTGTACAATTCTATCACACCTCGTATATATATATATGTATATATATATATATATATATATATATATATATATATATATATATATATATATATATAATGTATATATATATATATATTATAAAATTATATGATAGGTTGCTAAAGAGGGGCGTTTCACAACTTGGAATAATAATTTTAGTGCCATTGCAGTGTTTGTCGTAGAGCCGGTCAATTACAAATAACCAATTAACAATTTTGATTAAAATAAACTTTACCTCCAATACTGCAAATTGTTAGTCTTTTCTGATGTTCTGTAATAAGAATGAATAAAATCAATCCCATGATATTGTTAGCTGCATTAGGAGTGTAATTCAAAATTAATACATGTGATCTGCTTAATGTTATAATAACATTGTTTTTAAACTTGTCTTTAGATAGATGTCTGTTAACCCTTTCGCGACGGCGGCATTCCGGAGCTGCCCCAGCCCAAAAGACGAAGCGCTTCGCTTCCGAACTGTTCCCAAAGGACGGCAAATTTTTTGCGTTAAGCCTAACTGTCGAAAAAAATTCACTAAAAATCACCTATTCAACGCAGAAATCTACTTTTTTCAGGAATGAAAGAAATATTTATTTTCTATTTGATGTACATTTTTCATACAAATCTGAATAAAAAATACTCGTTAGTTGCTCCCATTGTTTTATCTGAAATAAACAAATAATTTCACTGCCTCTAACCCCCCCCCCCCCAAAAAAAAAAATACTCTCTTATATTTCTATGATTCACCAACAAAATCATAACGCTGAAATAAAAGCAAAACACGAAACTCAATTATAAAATTGTTGATGCTGCGAGAATTGCTCTGTCTGTTTATATTACAAAATCATGTTTCACCGCTCCAAATGGAGAAATAATTCATTAGATCCTCCTTATGTTAAGGTCATTCATCTGCAAAATACATTGAAGTTAGTTCCATGGACATTTAACGCCATCTAGTAGACAAATTAAAACGTTCCACGTGAAGGCACGCATGCGTGCCACTCTCTGTTTACGGTAAAGTTTCCTCTGTCACGAATGCGTGCCATCCATCCTTGAATGCATGTTCGCAGCCGACACGCAGGCATGCCAATCGTCCTGAAAGGGTTAATACTAGTTGGAAACTTGTAAATTTAAAGTTGAAATTAACAGATGTTCATCCTTTATATAAGTTGAAGAGTGACTGTGTTTGAAGTTTCAATCCATGTATTTAATAAGTCATGTCTAATATATATAGAAACATATACACAATACTCAAATTTATAGCCATTATTCAAATTTATTAACTTAATTATATAATATTCAGAACTGTGCATGTTACTTATCTTATGTTGTATCATGTACACATTGCTAAATGTCAACTGAGCTAAAAGTGTTTTTAGAAATAACTTATGTTCACTGACATGAAATGTATATGTGGGGCAAAGAGGGTACTTGACACTTGTACATAGTCTTTAATACCCAAGTGTGAAGGGGAATGTGTTTCTACGGTACATCCTTTCCATTTACAGCAGATCCTAGTATGAATAGTTTTCTTTTCTTTTTTTAATTATAAGAATGAAATTAGTGAATTAATAGATGTAGAAATCATATTTATGTGATATTCTCTTCTGTGCAATATAAATGTATTAGAACTAGTTTTCACTTATAAAGCTATATATGGAATGGAATATGAAATATTTCATGATGTTTACTGTGTAAATTCTTAATAGAGCTTTCATATGATGTATGGCACTGATATAGTGTTATATATTTTCCTGTTCCTTCATTCAAAATTTATTTCATAAATCAATTCTGTTGTGTCTAGTGATTCGCACAAAATACATAGAACAAAGTTTGTGCTTATGTGAAGCATATTTTTACATGTAAACTGGTGTACTTGAAAATATTGGGGACTTAATTTTGATAGTGGCTTTCTTATGAAAAATGTAGCATTAATACAATTAACAATTTATCTAACCACTGCAGTAATCACTTTCAATTTTGTTGTAAAAGCTATTGCAAAAGCTGTTTGTCTTTAAATTATCTCCCCAACTTTTACTTATACACATAATGCATCTACAGTGTTCTTGCTGAATACTAACACTAGTCTGTCCATTTCATAGTGATGGTTAGATAGTACAAAACAATTAGCAGGTGCCCTTTAACTCAAATGTTTGTTGTATTCAATATTGTATACGTGAGCTTATGATTCCTATTGTGTACTACTCCATGTTATTGGAGCTGTTGCTTAATATTTAGTAATTTTAGGGTGTTGTATATCTTTACAAACATAATTTAATTTTATGATGTATGATAGGTGATTTCACAAGTGCTCATTCCAATGTGAATTGTTTTGCTACTTTGTTATGATTTATTTGCCAAATGTTATTTCTGAACACATTTAAAACTTTTATGTACTTTGAATTAAGATACATATGTTTAATTTTGTTTAAATGAGATAGGTTTTGCATTTGTTATGTTTTCAGAACTTTTATTTCTGACTTGTATCTCTATCAAATTTAATATATTATACAGTATATTCATTTTATATTTTGGGAAGCATTTTGTTTGAGATTATTTTAGCAGCATTTGTTGTAAACATGTTTGTCACTGTGCTTTTAGAAATTGATTTTATGAGCATTACACGACAGCATAGTTAGATGCTTACCTTTATTGTAGAAATGTATTAGAAATCTTTACTGAAGCAACCTTGACCAATTATTATATTATGCAGTTTTGAACTGTTTGTAAAAGGTGTTAAGCTCTTTAAGACTGGAGGATGCATGAAACACTTCACCTATATAAATTAAAAATAAATTAAAAATAAATATATAAAAGTTTTGTCATTGTTGAGCTTTAAAATATTTAAATATATTTTTTATTAATTCTTAAATACATACTTTTTAAAAGTAATGTGCTGTATTTTAAAGTATATACTATAATAGCACTTTAGTACTTATTCATGTTTAAGTGTTTTAATTAAATATGTTGATGCTTTAATTAAATAATTTGATGAGAAAATAAAAAATAAATAAATATTTCCAGAATGGTTTAATGTTCTAAAATAAGTTTTAAAGGTTTTGAAACTTTTAACACAATATATTGAGCATTCCTACATCCTTGGAAACTGGCACCTTTTACTTTACCATCATAATTTGTTATCTTTAGGGGTTGACTCAAAATGGAAGAGATTTTATAATACTCTACCATTGATTCCCCTCAGTTGCAGTTGTTCTCAGGAGATTGAAAAGAATCTTTTTGCTATGGTGAATATTTTATTAATATTTCTGATTGTGAGTAGCGATAAAGTTCTAACAATTTTTATGGTGTCTGTAGAATCAGTGGTAGGTGAATGCCATCCATTATATATACATACATGCATGCATACATTTATACATATATGTTTTGTAGATGTGCATATGTGTGTATGTTTTTATGTATGTATGTATATAAGTGTGAGTTTATATAGATAAATTTATATACATACATGCATTTATATATTTACTCATAATCAAACTCTTATTTAGGAATCCATTGGCAATCCCAAACTCATGAAATTTGACTAAACAATCATTGATCCAATTTTATTGGTTCTAAAATGTTATGAAATATATAATATTAAATAAGGGTTGAGTATATATATAAACATTAAATTGTGCATGTATATATTTGTATATGTATATACACATATATACATGTATACATGTGTGTAGCACATTTCCATTTTCCTCACGCCTGCCAAGTTCCCTTTGATGATATAAATTAGCCTGGTAAAATCTATTTTCATACCTCTAAATGGTCTAGTTTAGTATGTGAGAGTGCAGCTTTGGATGTTCACTTCCCAAAGATTACGAAAGAGTGAATTCTTATGCACAAAGTGAACCTATTTTTTACTGCAATACTTATTGAAGTTCTTGTAGCTGCTAGAAAGTATCTATAAACCTTTCAGATGTTATAGTATTCTGTAAAACAAATTTTAGGCTTTGTACTTAATATATGTAGCACACTTTGGTACTATGGAATGGCTGTGTTTTAGCAATTTATTAACCACCTCATTCTATTTATACCTTCAGTTAATGTTAAAATCCTAAATACTCAGCATAATAGTTTACATTGCAATTTTAATGTGGTTGTCTGTTTTCTAAAAGTGTTGGATGAACATATCTGAATGTTTAGTAGATAATAGAAATTTCTTTTATGAAACTGATTCTCTTTTAACATTAACTTGTGCATTTAAAACTGCTATTAAAACTTTTGTAAAGTGATAGTTTCCTCTTCCAGTATTACTTTGATAGGAATTTCCCCTTTTTCAAATCCTCTTACTGATGCATTTTAGTACAACATGTGTTTCTGCCCAAAGAAGTTTTGTAAATATATTTCTGCATATTTCCTTGACTTCTGGATGTTTTTATTAGGTGGATTAGATCTTGTAAGGTAGTTTCAAAACAGATTTGTTATTTAAACTTAACTTTAACATCTTAGATTTTTTTTCACATATATTCTTTTGTTTAAGAAAAGTATTTTTGTCATTAAAAATAATAACTTTCTTAGATTTTTTTCATCCTTATACTTTTATTTAAAAAGTATTGTCATTAAAAATTAAATATTTTTCTTATTGAGTTTTTAAGAACTATGTTGTTTTAAATATTGTATCACAATACATATTTTATGTCCTTTTCATTTTAAAATTTTAGATTTTTGATTGCCTCTTATAACATTCAGAAAGATTGTATCTTAAACTATTCAATTTAGATAATATCTAACTGTAGTTAAAATTGATATATTTTCTGTTGTTTTTATCCTTAAAATGAAAGTTCATGGATTCATTGCCATTCTGAAAATGTTCATGCCAAAATGGAATTATTAAACTTCCATCTTTTTGTAGAGAAGAATATTAACTGTTTTCTTATCAGTTTTCTCTATTATTTTATCATCAGTATATTACATCACAGTAATTCACTAAATTTATTGCAGTAAAAAAAATATTTAAATGCAGTGTATTAGATTGCAGTAAATAAAAAATATTCCCTTATGGTAATGAAATTATGCTATTTATGAATTAAAATCTTTACTTATGATTTATATTATGGGAAATGTAAAGATTTTATATGGGAAGTATGTTAATGATTTTATTTTTTAATTTAAAATATATGGGACCAACTTCAAGAATTTTTTTATGAATTTCTACTTGCATCTTTACAAAATTTTAATTTCAATCAGGATCTAACGAGTTTACAGTAATTAAATAGTATTTAATTTTATCTTACATTTATTCTTTTTATATTTTTATCAAGATATTTTGATTTTAATATCTTATACGTAATGTCATTTTGACCTAAAAACATGTTATTAAGCTAATCATATCTGTTTTTGAGGGAATAATGTATTTCTCTAAACATGCTCTCTTATAATTACAAATTTCAAAATTAATTTGACATAAAATTTCATAAGTTCAAAATTTCTTTTTCAGTAAAATTTTTCAGATTATTATTAAATTACTATTAAAATTACTAATAGAAATTGGTTTTAAATTTGTTTTATTTTATACTAGAAAATATACCTGGCATTGCCCGGAAGTTAAAGCAGGGTAGTTATATAAAATAACTAATTAAATAGATTTTGTTAGTATAAATAACAGTGAAAATTGTATACAATCCTTGTACACCAGCACAACAGACATGATACAAACCCTAACCCTAAATCACAAAACCGAAATACATCACTTGCAGAGGCCCTATGTTCTACATTATCGATGGACACAGTTTAAATGAATTTCAGCGCAATTGGACCAATTTGAATTGGCCGTATTATTTCTGTTAACAATACAATTTTTATATTTCTATGAAACCGTGAAAGGAACAAAATGGCTCTGCCCCCCCCCCCTTCCCTGCAATCACACATGTAGATATCCTCAGGGCATACATAGATATCCTCCTGCCTTATGCCAAGATCACATTCATTATGCACATGCACGAATGGACATGATAAGGAATCTAATTTTATTTGATGTTTATTTGCATTTCTTCATTCATTTTATCTTTCGATCAGTTTTTGTTTATGAGATTTTTGTTTTATTACATTGTTATAAATTTTCTTTTATTTCTTGAGCACTTTTATGGATATGCACAAAGTTGGTATATGTTGTGTGAAGAGTATTGCTACTTCAGTTATGTTGCTGTGGGAACCATCCGCTCGATTTCTGCAAGGAATGATGACATCTAGATTGCTTTTGTTCACGTACATTTAAAACAAAAAAGATCAATCATGTATAAAACATTGATTATGAAACACTTTCCACTGAAATGCAATTTTATCTACATTTTAAGCTGCTTCAAAAATTGCCATTGACAAAATTATCTTAAAACTTTATTTAAAAAAAAAAAAGACAATGCTAGTTACACAAAATGAACTTTATTCATATGACGTCATCGAAAGTATAATTTACGAAGTATCTACAATGCTCTTATATTATAATAACCAGTGATGTCACCAGGAATATATTTTGGGTTTTGTTGCTTAAAATAAAGTGAACCAACAACTAGTTTTCTTAAAGGCTATATAAATTAATATATTCCAAATTGCTATTTTTTTATCAAGACATTAAAATACATATTTCTTAACACATTATTTCAGAATTTTATTTTGATCTGTGAAGTTGATAAAGGCTTAAATTTTTTTGTACATAATATGTTTCTATTAATATATAGTTTTTTAAAAAATTGAATTGGTTTGAAAATGTTTGTAGTTTATAATAAACTTGAAATTAAGAAGAAACTAACTTGATTAAACTTTTTGTGAAATTGTCAACATCACACATAATTTAAAAGCAATGTACCAATATTACAGGAAATTCAGAAGATATTAGTATAATAGTAAAAGAGAAACGAAAATATATTTCATTATTCTAGGTTACTTTCAGAAAATAGCAACTTGTAGGGAACCCTTTACCAGCATTACAGGAATTTAAAAAAAAACTTACATTGGCAAGAGTGAGTTGAAGTTAAAAATACAAGTATAGTAAAAGAGAAGGTGAGCATAGTATATTTATTGTTTGGAAATTTGGTGGGAAAATCAACTTTACAGTTTTCATTAAAGCAGCAGCACGGAATTGAAGAATATAAACAATATTGTATGGATTTTAAAAGAAAAGTAACTACATTATAATGATATGTAATGATAAAATTATATTTTATCACATATGATGGCTAAATCTGTGCAGGAAAATTCAGATCTACGGCTCCTCAGGTCGGTTGCATACATATTTGTATGGGAAAAAAACAACCAGTCTTCAGTTTTTAATCAGTTTCAAATGTAAATATCAATACATTTTATTAGTAAATTTCTGTGGTTTTACATTTCAACTAGATTTTGCAGTTAAATATTTTTGTGTGTTTCATGCAAATATATGTGCTGTGTTATAATATAAATACATTTCAGAAGGCCATTTCCTTCTTATTTAAATTTGTTATGTAATATAATAAAGTTTTAATATTTGTGCTAGACTTGGGCTCAACATTTTTGCTCATTCAAGGCTAAGCCAGCTGATTGTTGATAGTGCCTGAGTCTAGCTCATGACATGTTCAGCCTGAAAATGATTCTAATGAGCAATTCGATACTGAGCATGGTTCGATCCAGCTTAATGTAGGTTTGAAATTGGACTCCTTGTTGAATATAGTTTCATTTAATCAAACTAACAGATGTTGACACATAATTGAATAATTATGATAAATTTATGAGAATCTGAATATATATAATACTTAAGAAGTTGCGACATTACATAGAAATAAAAAAATAAATGAAAAGTAACCAGAGTATAAAATTGTGTAGTAGAAAAATGTTCAGTAATTGCGGGAGGAAGGCTTCTTCTGGCTATGCTACTGGTAAATAACCTCTTTTATCTTCCCACATCAGTTTTGAAAATGTCTTTAGACACAAAAGATTAAAACTAATAATTTAAACTTGCCACATGGTACAAAAATGATTGTATTCTCTCCATTCTCCCCAATAAACTGTCTTCAAAATCAAATTGTTCATATTAGATCTATATGGTAGCCGTGCTTCATTTTAGATGAAATCTATACCTCCTTTGTCTAAATCACATTCATCTCCTATGTCTAAATCACAATGGTGTGTGCAGAGCTATAAGTTTTAAGCCAAATCTTACTGAAAACATCCATTTAAGTGTTAGGTGGTATCATGTACTAAACTCAAATATTTTAGGTATATTTTGAAGGAGATAAATTTTGCCAATATGAAAGTGTTTTGTATTTCAAAATATAATGGTCCAATACTTTTTGAATACTTTTTATATTCCAAATTTTTTTTTTCTAATTTATTTTTCAGTTTCGGGATAATAGTTTTAACATCAACGTTTATGATATATTAATAAAATCAGATTTATATGTTGAGCTAGGCTGTTTTGTGATATCAGAATGTATGCATTTGCATTAACTGATTTTTAAGTATATTATGTATTAATCTTTTATAGATTGTTATTTTTCTTAGCATTATTCTGAATTTTAATTTTTTGCAAGGGTACCCTAAATTAGTTTTTCTCACTTTATAATTAAATATGTCTTATCTCCAGAACTAAAATAATTGCATTTTAAGCATAGAATTTGATAATATTTCTCTATGTTATTGACTTAATATGTGCCAAAAATAAAGACTTTCATAAAATGTTCCATTGAAAGTAAGGGTTGGAAATAGCATGTCTGAAAAAAATCAATTCTCTCATCTCAGATTTTAAGAAAGTTTTTTAAAATTAAGAGAAATTTTAAAACTATATAAAACCTTAAAATAATTCCAAAAGCTGTAATTTTCATTATTACTGAAACACACACACAGGTATATATATATATGTATATATATGTGTGTGTTATGATTGTAGAAATAATCCAGTAATCCAAGGAAGAGACATATTAATCACAAAGTATAGTTTAATATTTCATAGTCATAGAACATAGCTTTTTACATTGGCCGAGCTCTCCATCGTCATCCATCTACTAAGAGGTCTTATTGCAGTCTGCCGTGGTTTCACACACATTACATTTATGACGGAGGGGGGGGGGGGGGAGAATCCTATGACGGCATGGGAAACATGCTGTCCTCGCATTTTCCATACTTCCAAAAATGTGATGGGGATGCAGTTTCAGATGAGAAAGTTTACACAGTGGTTAAGATTAATGGCCAAATATGCTGTTGTAGAGGAAAAGAGGAAGTACGGGCATTCTTTGTTAATATTAATAGCTTGTGATAGAATTTAATGTAGTTACAATAAGCGTTACATGATAGTTACATGAGATAGGAACTTAGAATAAGACGTGACTAAGCAAAAATAAGTAAAATATTGAATAGGGAATCTGTTTTTTAAACGCATGTGCATCCACTGAAACAAAGGGGGGGGGGGGGGAGAATTTTATTCCTTGTCTGTGGTAGAAAATGTGGGGCATTGAAGATTTTACAGGTTCACTCACTTAATAAATGACTAAAATTAAAAATTACTTATGAAATAATTTTTTTTTTAGAATCTAAAAATGTATATGGAACTTTTTGCAAAACTACAGAATTGTGCTAATCTTTGTTTTTTGGATGTGACAAAAGAAGTATCACATAACCTAAAAACTGCAAATTTTGATGTGTATTAAAAAAAATAAATATGCAGGAATTGTCCCATGGATTTTGGTCAAACATTGTTGAAAGAATTTACTTTGATCTTTCTGATGGTGTCAAGATGGAAATTTTGTGATAATATTTTTAGTCGCTAAGGAACGGATTTGTGTGAAAATTCTAAAACATAAAATAACTAGAAAACTAGTTCAAATTTAGAAAAATAACACTGAGGTGCACCTTTCCGGGTTCTGAAGTACTGGTGTACCAAATTTCAAGGCCGCACGACACTTAGATTTCCTGTTACAGACCCCACATACATAAACAAACATCTTTGTAAGATATAAAAACTGCAATTATATATATTTCATGAAATTGCAATTAAGTCGAACATGAACAGGCCAGTCCTAAACAAAAAGTCCTATTTAATAAAAATGATGCTAAATTTACACGAAGTTATTTTTCCTCTTTAAAATGAAAAACATCACTTTTCATTATAATCAGTAGCAAGTTAAATAGGTTTTGTTAGAAGGTATTGGTTTAACTTAGGCGATCAGGTTTAACTAGAGTGATTTAAATGATATGCAAACAATCCTGCATTTTTTTTTTATTCATGTATCGCATTACCATCTCAAAAATTTCAGAAGCATAATGTCATGTATAAGTAGTTGATGTGCATTTTAGGATATTCACACAGTTCAGAAAATCATTATCATGATGGCTATGACTGAGTTTAAAAGAGAATTGCATCAAGTAGATATAACTATCACCTAAACCTTAGTATACTTAGTTGCACATTCTGAATGAGTGAACTAATTGATTCAACTTGAAAAATCTTGATGGTCTGCGATTCAACATTTGATTTGTTTTACTGAATAAAAAAGAGATTTTGGTACCTATTCTAACATTGTTATTTCAGTTGATGTAATGTAAGCCTTTTAATTATTGTATTTGTTATACATAGATTTGTAAAAAAGGGTATTTTAATTTCTTTGAGTTTATTTCAGAAGTTATAAAGAAACCTCAAATTATTTTTTTATACAATGCTTGAACATAAGTGATTGAAGTAGACCATATTATTCAATAACTTGAAACTTGATGTCACAAGTTATTACCATTTAAAATGTATTAAATATTCATATCATGCTGATCCAAATTTAATTAGGCAGAAAGACATTTAAAATAAAAATTATGAAATGTTTGATAAATTTATATCTAAGACTTTTTTAAAGAAATGACTTTTGAAAATAAAATTGTTAAGTTAAGAATCAAATAATATATTAGTCCATCCTAGTCCAAAAAAAAAAAAAATGGAATTCAGGTAAAATTAATCACAAAGTCATGCTCTATATTTTTCTGAAATGTTATGCAAACTTTTTTTTTCAATTCCTTTCTTTGTGGGAATAGAAGTATAAAATATAAGTTTCCTTTCAATTTTAAGTGTAATCTTTAAACATCATACATCAGCTCTCTGCGCATTGCAGTATCTCAGCCATATTTTCAATAATTTTGTTGTTTATATTTCTTTTGGAAGATTTAAAATGCATATAACCTACTATATTGAGTTTGATATTTGCCTAAAAGACTATTCATAATTTGCACTTGATACTCATAATGTAAAACTTTTATATTGAGTTTGTTGGTAATATGCATCTTTGTTGTATTTATCATGATTTATGCAATTGTTTTATTTAAGACTTAATACTGAGTAAGGTTTTTGAAGCTCAATTTGTTTAAAGGGTGTTGACTATTAATGCTCATGAATAACTAACTATTGCGGTGCTATATGTCAAATTTGTTTCCGTTCGTTATTTAAGTTTTTGCTTGTTGATAAATTGTCCTATTTATAACTGTAAAATACAATAATTTTATTAGATTTGTAATTTGATTGTGAATGATAAACTTTGCTTAAGTTATTGAAATAAAGAAAATATATTAATGCATGTTTAAAATGGAATAAGATTAGAAATTTCATTATAGCACCAAATTCTGAATTTTACTTGAATATGTTTTAGCTTTCTCAGGGCTGCTAATATAATAAATTTATGATATATGAATTTTAATTTGCAAATCTTAATTTCGTAGAATATTAAATTTTGCTTTCAAAATATGATTTTTTTTAATAATCTGAACTTGAAATTTATTCAAGCTATAATTAGTTGTTAGGATTGCTCCAGGATAAGATCCAAAATCATTGTCCTGTTCTAAACTTGCTTCTGTCTGTCTCATGGTTTGATTTGAATGCTAATTTTTGTTTTATCTTCTTGTTTTGCCTATTAATGCTCCCATTACCTCAATTGATATTATTTGCATACATTACCCAAATTTTGTTTCCTTGTTTTGCCTTATTCCTATTTCCTATTTTTGACATCATTTGCATACAGTGCTTGTTGATTTTAGATATGTTCTTTTTTTAATATTATGTACTCTCTTTGTTTTATATTCAAACTGACATTCTGTAAGTGATCCTTGTTTCATTCTCTTTATACATTGCAGGATGATAATTTCCCTAAAATTTAAACATTTAATGTTTAACATCCAAAATATTCTGTAACTCTTTATGGATGTTTTTAAAAAAGATGAAATTATTTTCATATTAAAAAAATTGTTTGTTATATATATATATATATATATATATATATATATATATATATATATATATATATATATATATATATATATAATATAGTTTTTACAGCAATTTAATGATATGTTTAACCAAGGATTTCTATTGCAGACATGAAGGCAGCCCTGTTTTCTATGTATATTTTGTAATTATTTTTATCAATTGTAAATATATAATTTATTTAAATTGATATTCATATATCATTTTTATTAGCAATATTATAAATTACAGTATATGGTCATGTATAAATCAAATATTTTTAGATTAAAAGAAGGGGGGGGGGGTCAACTTGGCTGTTTTAAAAGAAGTTTTGCAGTAGAAATTTGACTGAAAAATCTAATTATGTACACTTTATTTTCATTCTAAATATAAATGCAAAAAATGATGAATATGTGACAATATTACGCTGTTTTTTTAAGTTTTCTGAAATCACATTTGAGTATTGCCATCACATTAAATTCCCATAAAAGTTATTTGTTTATTTATAGCTTTCTTTGTATTTTAACTAGAACGAATAGCCCAGCATTGCCCATTTCCTAAATAAGCGCCTGCTACTTAAATAATACCACTCAGTTTCCAAATCACCAAATCAGTTTCAATCCAAATTGCTATAAAATGTAAAATCTGTAGTTTAAGCGCAAAGAGCATTGCCCAACAAATGTTGAAAGCAAAAAAAAAAAAATAAATAAATAAATAAATAAAAGATCCTCCAAAAGGATTTACCCTTCTGTAGGCATAGCTTAAATCTCATTGTCTAGTAGGCATTCGTAGTCCAGGTCGAAAAATCTATGGAACTTTATTGCAGAGCATCGAAAATCTTACAGGTTTGCTCGCTTCAAAAATGATAGAAAAGATAAATTTCTTATGATCTAATTTTTTTTTTTTAGATTGCGAAGATATACATGCAACTTTTTGCTAAATTATTGAATTCTACTAATATTAGTTTTCAAATTCGGGGAAAGAAGTATCACATAACCTAAAAAATGCAAATTTTGATGTATTTAAAATAAATAAATATGAAGGAATTGTCCTATGAATGTAGTTCAAACATCACTGGAAAAAGCATTCTTCAATCTTTCTGAAGGTGCCAAAATGAAAACTCTGTGATTATATTTTTGGTCACTAAGGGACCAATTTGTGTGAATATCACTTAAAATCATGCTAAACATAAAATAACTAAAAAAGTAATTTGAATTAAAAAAGTATCACTGTAGTGCACATTCCCTGATCCTGAAGTACCTGTGTACCAAATTTTATGGCTGCACGATGCTTAGATTTCCCACTACACACCACACACACATACAGAAGCCAAGACATGTTCTTTTATTATGCAAGATATATAAAACCCGAGTATCATGATGGGTGATAGTGCTAATGCTTTTGCACATGTGGCTCAATACATGCGTCAACTAGGGAATTAAAAATCTCCATCGTTTTAGAGATATGCATTTAATTGTTGAATGTGTTTCATTTTTTAAAAAATATTAATGAGCAATAGATAACTTCCTTAATGTCATTAGCTTTTATGATGCAGCTTAACATTAATGATACTTTTCATTTATTGGCAGATTTAGATGACCCTAGTGAGATTACATGTTGAGGGACATTTTTTCATAAACAGCAATTATTTTAATCCACACCCTTTATAAAGAAGAGTCTACTTATGTATGTCTTTGAGTTTTGCTAAATTTTATCTGTAAGAAGTGGGTCTGCTTATTCATAAGGTATAGATTCTGTTATACATGAGTATATACCGTAGTTGAAGTCTGAAGAATTTCTAATTTTTAAATTTTTGTATAAATTTATATTTTCTAAAAACAGCTGAGAATTTCATTGTTCACTATTAACGGTGACTTTTATTTTAATACAAACTTAATTAAAACCATATTCAAACTATAGTTTTATAAAGTGGGTATGAAACTATTTTAAATATGGTGTTTATCATATTTAATAACTGGTTTTAAATGAAATAAAACATTATATTTCTTATTGAATTCATTATCATTTTGAATGTTGAATACAATATCTTGCTTCCTAAAAAAATATGTTATTTTAAAAATATAATTTGATGTTTTCAAATGTTCTTGGGTGTGTTGATTTATCTGGTTTTATTCTTTTATCTTGTTCTTGTAGAATGTTGAAAACTATCAAATACTATTATGAATGTCTGTGTATATGTGCTTTATATGAATGTATTTGTGGTGTTAAATTGTGCACTGTGATACCAATTGAGAGAAAAATGGAGTAATAATCTTTAGCTAAAGTTTTATCCCTGTGTAATTTTCCTTTATTCTTCATGTTTAAAATGTTTTATTAGACTATACTTTTTATATCTTTTGCTTTTAAAAATTATTTTTTTATGTTGAATTATATTATGCAGTATAATGTATTAGAAGGTATGTAAATTTTTGCATTAAATTTAATCTAGAAAGCCCAAAGGCTACTTAGCAAGGATTTGAAATTATTAACCAGTTTAGATATTAAAATATTTATAAAATATTTATATCTACTTTTATAGCTTGCTGTAGAAAACTAATTAAAAATTACTGTTAAATCTTTTTAAGTTGTCACCATCAATTCACCATTTTTCTTTTCGGTGAGTGAGGGGTGGTAGCTGAACCATTCTATGTTAAGTGTTCTGATAAGAAAAACTTAAATTTTCATAAAATTTTGTGTTTGCAGTACCATAAAAGATGTAAAAAATCCTGAATTTTAAAAGTTTTAGGTCAATCAGTTTTTCCATAGACAAACTTAATGTTTAGTAAAATTTGTTATTTAGACCCCAATTAAAATCATATTCTTACTTATAACTTGAGTAAGAAATTGAGTTAAGGAAAAATGGTATGCTATTTTTTTTGTTTTTTAATAGCCTTTAATCTGATGTGTTACATGACTAGTTTCCATCATATGACTAGTTATCACTGTTTCAAAGTCAAGAATTTGGCCTTTAATTTCTCAGAAACATGTATTTGAATTTTTTTTTCACTGTGTACGAAAAACTTTTGTACATGTTTTAAATTACAATCTCTATGACATCATATTTTAATCAATTTTTAATTGCGTAGTCTCAAAGTAATTGCGTAGTAAAAGTCTCAAATGATATTGCATTGAAAATATTAATAACTCCAAATACTGAAGAAGAATGAAAGAAAGTACTTTGATAATATTTAAATAACAGATTAGTGAAATTAAAGAAAATAATTGATAATTTAAGTTGTAATTTATTTTTAAGTTATAACCAGGCCCGTATTTAGGACTCCTGGACAAAACAACTTTTGCCACCCCTTCTCACATAAAGAATATACATAAGAATTTTTATTTTATTTTAATAACTTTTTACAATTATCTAAAAATAATATAGAGCCTCTCTGTCTCTCCCTTTTAATTTGTATGTATTAAAAGTTGAAATGGGAGGAAAAACTATAATTCTGTGTTTTGTTTTTAAGTTTTCTAAAAAGAAATTATGACTCTAAATGAACACAAAGTGCTTACGTTAACTTTAAAAAAGCGTTTTCTGTTATTATTCTTCAAATCCTTACCTATTACTTTGTGTGTGATTTTAGTTTCTTTTCGCCAGAAAATTTTGAGGTTTTATCAATCACATTAATATTTTTGCCAGAGGACGTTTCTTTTTAACCAATCGAAATAATACAGTTTTAAATACCTGAAAGGTTAGTTATTGTTTTTGTTTGAAGAGGAAGGAGGAGACGGTGGGATGAGATAATCCAGGAAGGTTAGGTCAGTGAAAGGGTGGATATTTTAATTCTGGTTTAAAGTTAACATTATTATTTTTAATGAAAAGTTGAATTCGCATGTTTCGTAAAGATAAGTTAAAGTTTTCTTCATTGTTATTTTATTGTTTTATTTTGAACAAACCAACATAGGGATGCAGGAGAATACTGTGGATTTCTACAAATTTGATCAACATTACCATGCAAGTTTTTTCCCCCATCTATGTTGTGAAATTCTCTGCACAGGTGGTAGATCTGTCAATGTATCATCTATTTTTTTTTCTTTTTAAATACAGGTTTCCGAGAATTTGCCACCCTGGGCAGCTGCCCAGTTTGCCTCCCTCTAAATATGGCCCTGATTATATTATATCATTGCCTATAACTTGAGTTAGAAATGAGGTTAAAAATGGTATACAATTTTTTTTTTTTTTTTTCAAGAGCCTTTAATCTGATGTGTCATATGACTAGTTTCTGGCCAAGGTGAAACCTCTAAATCACTGTATCTAAAAGTTAAGAATTTAACCTTTAATTTCTTAGAAACTTGTACTTTAATCTTTTGTGTTTATTTTACTGTGTATGAAAAACTTTTGTACAAATTTTTGAGTTACAATTTGTATTATATCATATTTTAACAATGGCAGGTAGTCCTACGAGCAGGACCCGAAAAAAAGCATGTTTTTATTTTATTTATATAAATATATTAAAAAAAATTGTAAAATACTATAAATCTCAAAGGAAAAATAACAAAAATTGTTGTGCTGCCATCTAGTGAGGACTTTATTAAGCAAACTCATGCAAAGTTTTAAACACGACTGTGAAGGGGAACATATTTGTTCTGCTGTAGAGATTTTTGACAAATATGTAGCAAAATACAGAGATACGGATGGATTAGGGACTTTTGGGAAATCCGCGATTTGGACACAGCTTTATGAGATGGAGTGCATGGTATATTTCTGTAAAATTCTCACAAAATTAAACAAACAAATGTGAACCTCGGTTGGTAAAAATAAATCAGCTAAAGAAGTCTCAGTGCGTTTCGCCAAATTAAGGTAATACAGGAAGTGGGCCATTAGTATTTGCTTAGTTTTGCTAATTTGGCTTCTATTTATTTCTAAATAAATATTTAGAATGTCTTCTGCTGTTACTAGGTATTAACTTTGGTGCTTTATAAAAATATTTAAAAGCAAAAATTTTTTATTTAAAATTTTTATTTAAAAAATATTTAAATAAAGAAACACTGTATTTATGTAATACTGATATATTTTAGTTATTTTAGAGTTCTAATACCATCGCTTTTAATTTTGGCTTTTAACAAAATATTTTATAAATGTCAAAAATAGAAATCCTAAATAGATGAATTAGTTATTTGATGACAAGCACATTTGCCATCTATGTTTTTACCAAAAGTTATGATTGAAGCATCTATTTCTCAGGATCAGGTATTGATAGCGCTTAGATAATGACTGATGTAGATTCAACATCAAATTTCAAAGGAGGTAGTAGTGGGGTTCATTAAGGGTTTCCACTTGCTACATTTTATTTTAAATAAATTTTTCAATGGACATAAATGTATTGAGAGCATGCCATTCTGCATTTATCATCTTATTAATGTATAAGATCTGATCAAAATATATAAAGATGAGGAACCAAGACTGTTTATAAATCAAGAGTTGCATTTATTTTTAATGAATGCCAATAGAGGTTTGTATAATCCTCAAGTAGCCTGAATTTTTTTGAATTTTGACTTTAAATATTTGCAAAGTATTATTTTATGCATTTTTTTTTTCATAAAAGCATAGGTGAACTAAAGTAATTTCTCACTGCTCTTGAAGCTATCAACTTTCCAATGGTTTAATACCGTTACATTATGGGTAAATTTTGTAATTGGTATGAAAACATTTTACAGAAAAAACTTGTATTGTATGAAAAAAAGTATAGTATATAAATAGTAGCAGATGTACCTGGTGTTCTTTGTGATGTTATATATGTGACATTTAATACATCTATTGCGCTTAATACCTCAAATATAATGTTGAAATGAACCTGAAGACTAATAATCATTATCTAAACATGTATAAAATAAATAGAGAGACGGTAAAGTGTCAATTCTTTAGGGAGCCCAAACTCACCTTCTCTCTAATGCCTTTTTTGACTCATTACATTGCACATCCAGTGTTTCTTTCAGGACTTTTTGGCTGGGAGGAGGATGGAACTTTACAGACAGGGGCAAGTTTTCTATTTGCCATATATATATATATATATAAGGATATTTAAAAATGAAAACTATGCATTAACAACCGTGGCGTAATTACTAACAACCCAGAACTAGCATAGATGTTAAGATCAAGTTTTGTCTTAGGTAACAATAGATAAATAAAAAATGGTAATAATTAGTTGATAACTTATCTAAAAAGAGGAAAAAGGGGATGGAATGGTGAACATTAGAATAAGTGTATACTATCTAAAGAGACATCAGAATAAAAATAAGTATAAAAAAAAATTTAGATCAATTAAAATCATCAAATTAAAATCATCAAAAAATAAAGATAAAAAAATATAAGTACATAAAGACCAAAGTAAACCAACCAAACGTGTGAAATAATGCACTTATTAAAATATTGTTAAATTAAAATCTAAAACAATTTTTGCTAAATCAGAAGGCATGCTTAAATTAAGAACTTAACGATGAAAATATAGTAGCAACACACACAAATTTATCTATTTTTCAATCCACAGGGTAATAAATTATTAATTATTAGATATTAATAAATACTATTTAAAATATTATATAATGAATACTTTAATATATTATTTATAAATAATATTTAAGCATCTGATTTCGCTTTTGTGTAGATTTTAATCAATATTTCATTTTTTAGCATGGAATAAGGCATGCCTTTTCCATGGAATTTGGCATGAGCATGGAATTTTATGCCAGAAATTGGCTCTGCTACAGGAAAATGTTTCATGAGCATCCTTTCTGCTCCATTCTACATTTTATTTGTGTAATAAAAGAAATTAATTACTTATCATGAGATTTGTGTAGACCAGTGTCAACTTTTATCTCAAAGACTCCCCCCCCCCCCCTCCCCAAGGGAAATAGGTCCTCCGGGCCCCTTGACAAGTGAAAAAATATAAATACATAAATGAGAGCTGGGATTCTGGTGTAGGTTTGTCTTAAAAGCAGGTTTCTTTGCTGTTTTTCTAAGTTAAATACAAACACCTTTACAAGCAAGCAGACAATTACTACTTTCATATACCTTGATGCAGATACATTTGTACTTGAGTACCACCAATATTTTGTATTAAATTATACATTTTTGCTTTTATTTTCAATTTTTTTTGTTTAATTTTTCATAGCTAATTCTTATTTCAAAGTTCTATATTCCATTCTTATGAATAAATTTATTAAGATTTTTCAATGCAACATCAAGTTTTTGGAAATAATTTAAGATTATGCAATTAAAATTGGATTAAAATATGATCCCATGGATAATCTCAACCTAAAAATTGGCACACAAGTTCTTCATACAAAGGAAACAATTTTTTTTTTTAAATACAAGTTTTTGAGAAATTTAAAACTAAATTCTTAACCTTGAAACAGTGACCTAGAGATCTGACCTTGTCACATATACAAACCATGCTTGTATTTATATTTCTGTATCAGCATTATACATTTTTTAAAAAAGCAATTTTAATGACACTGAAATTGTTGATTTTGCTTTTTTACATTGACATAGGCTACTAAACTACTATGCATTCAATTCCTCTCTCCTTTCAAAACTTGTAACTATGATTTTTGCTTATTATTCGCTCTTTTTATCAACCTTAGGCACAATTATTTGGCTTAGTTTTTTAACCCCTTTAATTTGAATTAGGAGAAGAGTGTAAGAATTGGTGAAAATATTTACACTCATTTTGACTGATTTTTGATTATGACTTTTATTACTGTTTTTAAAATAAACAGAAGTCTTGATGAAAGTTTTTCGCCTAGCTACAAAAACATACACCATCAGCATACTAAAGTTCAGTATTTAACATATTTATCCATTACCTCACTGTCATCTTTTATGAACACTATTTTAGATTTTTTAAATTTGCTTATACATTTTTTAAGATTTATATGTTTATATTTTATGTTAAATAAATCAGCAAAAGAAAAAAAATCCTACAGTAGTAATTTCAGCTGTCAATCATTCTATTCACTCTACATTTGAAAAGTATAAAAATTAGTTAGAAAAAGAAAAAGACATTGTGATGTGAAGCCTGATATATCATCCACTAATTTTATTTTGGACAATAGGAAATGCGATGCTTAATGTGCATGCCATGTTAGTTTCTAAATTTTGATCTAATTCCTCTACCTTTAATGTTAAATGGAGTCTATACATTTTCTAAAGGAATTGGTACATGTAGTAGATGTTATATTTGTATTTAAACATCCCAAAGCATATATTCATGCTATTAAACAATTTAGCACATCTGACTGGAGCTGGTAAGAAAGTAAAGTATCATGATACATAGTTCGAAAAATAGTGGGATACATTTATATATTGTCAGCATGGTTAGGTTAGCTAGATTAGATTCAAACCAATTTTTTTTTTTTTTTTTTAAATAGAAAAAACAATATTAGAAAACTCCACTATTTTGTCTATTCCTATTTTTTTTAATGCTTTTCTATTATGTAATGAAACCTATTTAGAGTAAAGTTGTGAATAACGAAACTATATTTATTGTAATAAAATACATTTTCGCTTAACTTGAGCAATATGAATATTAATTTTGCTTTCTATTATGAATGCTTTTAATAACTGTTACTTGTATGACATTTTTCTCTGTTGTGGCATGAAAAGAGAAATATTCAAATTTTAAATGAAGGAGCTAGATTGATGCAAAAAGTTTTAAAATTCTCCAACTGTTCGGAACATGCAATAGATGTTCTAGCCTCAAGTATGTCCTTTGCACTTTTTTCAGTATGGTAAAACACTGATTTGAAGCTCACCTAGGTTCCTAATATAGTAATCCTACTCTCATCTGCAAAATAGTTTCATTTTTAACTATATTCTCTTCACTCCTTTCAAAAATCAACTTTTAACCTATTTCTGGCATTCAACATTTTTGCATGCGATAAATAACACATAATTAATTTACAATAATTGCTCTCTTAACGAATTTGTATTGCAGTATTAAAGAAATATATTTAAAATATCTTTATAATCAATTAGTTGCAATAAGTAGGTTGGACAGAATTAAAAATTCACAGATGCACATTCTATAAATGTGATTGTGAATTTACTAGAATGCCTTCAACTATGACTAATAAAGTTTCCACAAACCAAGTTATCAAAATATGCGTTTCTAAAATTCTTATTTTGAAAGTGAGTTTTCAAAGTATTTTTAGGATTTTAGTGAAAGAAATTGAAAAACAAATTGTGTTATTTCCTTTGGGATTTCTAGAGTCATGTATTTCTGTATTAGTTCGTGTCTCTATGGACTTAGCATTATGTAAACATTGCCGTGTTATAGAAATATCTTTCCTGTGCTATATCTACTTAAATATTGTTTTTGGAACTTTTAACAGCACTATACTTGAATGTAAGTAGCTGAATAATTTCATTATTGTACTTTCTATTTATTTCATTGTACAATATTAAGTTACAATTGTTTTGTACCAAGTTGTGCTTAAGTTGTCTCATTCGTGCTCATTCCATAAAAATGAATAAGAGTATTTTGTTATTTTCTAAAATGTAAAATATTGATTTTGGAAAATTATGCCTTTTTTAAATACTTACTTCTTTAATATAAGAAATATTGGTGTACTCTTTTATATAAATTGCTTACTATGTATTGTATTTGTTAAATTTATTATGTTTACAGTATTATATCTTAGTTTTCTCAATGTGATATACTTTATAAAATAAAATTATCTTTTTCCAAAGGTTTTGAAAATATTTAATTAAAAACGTGTTTTTGATTTCGGTATTTATTAGTCCAAACATTATATGCCCATGCTAGTTGTAATTCTATGGAAAATGCAGAATGCTAGAAATGTAATGAAACGATGAAACAGCATCGTTACAAATGCATGTATTCATGATTATCAGGGCCAAATGAGAAGGAAGAAATTTTTTAAAGAGTTAAATATGACCATACTGTCAAAGAGTGATAGCTTTCATTTAGGAACAGATTTTTTCGTTACGTGCTAGGAAGCCAAGGAAAACCTGGAATATGTAGTTTGTCTGACTTAAGGATCAAATTCCCACAGCCCAGTGGTTAGCTCGCGGGAATTGCACTCGGACGGCCCGGGTTCGATTCCCGCCACTGCCAAAACTGCTGCCGTGTTAACGTGGAGTTCGATCACGTTAAACATGTCGGTCTGTGTCCTTTCGAGAGGTTGGTGGTAGGGGAAGGAGGGTAGGTCCCTGTGGATATCTCCTCCACTGGGTTCCGGTCTAAATTGGGTGGCACTTTCCGTCCGTCCAAACAGATACCTTATACTTTTCTGGTAGGTCGGACGGTCTGGGTTGAAGAAGAAGAGGATCAAATTCCTTATATCTTTGATTCGGGGCGGTTAGTATCGTATCTACACTAGATCAGTGATTCTCAAATATTTTTTTTTGACCTGGAGGTTTTTCAATATTAAAATTTGTAGAAAGACCCACCCTACAATGCTTAGTAAACATCTGTTGAGTGTTCTAAATAAACTTTCTTTCTGTATTAAATAATCCAAATTGCAGTACTATTAAATTTTGAGCTTGTTGAAAAACCATATTGCTATGGCATTTTCTCTGGAATCGTGGTGAACTCTCAGGATACAAGAATGAGTCCTAATTTCTGGATAACAACACATTTATTTACAAGCACAGCATAAACGAGAACAATATACAGCAAATAGCTCAATAACTATCTCACAAGATCACTAAACAACTGTCAGGTACTGGAAAATAGCAATTAAAATGCTCCACTAATTTCGCAAAATAGCAGATACTATTCTCAAAATATTGACGTATTTCACAGTTCAATGTAGCTCGTATCATGTCAATTGCTCTCCAACTAAGTTATGACTGTTTTTTATATACTCTCCATAAAAACTTCCAGAACGGGTTCGTATCTCGAAAAATATTCGTTATTTCAAAATGTCGCCAAGTTGGTTATAAATCGCCTATAAACTCTTATGATTTGGAGCATTACAAAATATATATGCATACATAAAACTACAGAAGCAAACACATGATGTACACAATTTTTAGTAGTTCACTTGCTTGCTTTATTGTTTGCATTATCAGCTGTAGAATGATTGCATTCATTAAACCTTAGCTCGATGAGTATTTTAAAATTCGTACATGTTATTTCCTCAGATGACGTATTTTATTTAAGAATCCTAATAGTCTATGCTCCCCCCCCCCCTTATTTACATTTCTAAATAAAAATAATGCATGCCTCCGTATGAGGTGCTAACATTTATATTAAAATTATATGAATAACTCATGTCTTTAAATAATTTCTTGTATAGGAAATACATTTTATTATCACTGAAAATATTGGCGAAAGAATTACAAAACTTTTTTTTTCAAATGGCCAGGCACTTTGACCTTCGTCATTCGCCTTTATTACAGCGGCCAGAGTGTGAACCATTTAGCCGTCCATTGACGTTGCTCCAGGCGCACTAGAGGGGGGGGGGGCGGATCACATTGCGCCCACAACACAAACATCCATGCCTTACGTGGGGCTCGAACCCACAACGTGGCGGTCGAGCGATTTCTACGGAAACGCTTGCTTTGACCACTCGACAACCACGTCGGCAGAATTACAAAACTATATATATCTGTAATTTGTAACGTATCATTATGGGAATACGTGGACAGCAATTTTGACGGAATGGGAGGTAAAAGTTGAGGAACAACTTGTTTAGGCGATGTCTCTGGGATATGTTCTGAAGAACTGGATGCCGAAGTAAAAGGCTCAAATTTTGTAAAGCCATCAGGTCTTGGCCTTACAGGATCCAATATTTTCTAAGCGTTAGCCGAAGCCGGGGATATTTGATGTGTAATAGTCTCTACATTTGCTTTCAACTATTTCAGGCTACAGCACAGGAATGGGTTGACGAGATATAGAAAGCACAAATGAAGGCTTTGATTTTTCCCGAATTGATGCGTCAATATCATGATGGAAAACGTAGATGCTAATTTCGACGGAATGGCCTGTAAAAGTGGAGGCACAACTTGTTTCAGGCGGTGTCTTTGGAACAAGTTCTGGAGAACTGGATGCCGAAGTAGACGGCTCAAAATTTTCTGGGAATCAAGAGTTATTGGTCTTACACTCGGCGAATTCTCAAAAATCAAGGAGCGATTTAACAATATGTCTGCTTATAACAATAAAAATAAAATTCAGGTTTTATACTATTATATAAATGTCAGTCATTTTCATGCTTGTATATGCCAGTCTGGCAGTACTTTACCACCAACCTACCGGTCTGGCATTGCAAATATAAACTTATGAAAATCTATTTTAAACAAAAAATAAAATCAGCTTTAAAAAAATTAGGTAATTTTATTATTATTTTTTTACCACTTTAAGATTCCACCCCCATCCTACCTACCCGATGACAGCTGCTAGACTTTTATATTATTAATCTACAATTAATTGTACTAAAACATTATAAATTAAGAAATGTTCTTGATAAAATGACGTTGGTTCTTAGACTATACGTTATTGATAAATATATAATAAAAAGATATACTACTGGTTTAAAATTGTCGAATATGCGTATAATATGCATGATAATTGCTGAATCCACTTATGGCATGTATGATAATGACGGAAGCAAAATTGGTTGTTTTTGGTGACTTTGAATTGTCATTACACGGCCACCGTTATGAGAGACCAATTTTACTTTCTGTAGAGATCATACATTCCACACTTCAATATTTTATTCCTATATTGATGCATTAATGCTATTGACATGACAATGGATCTATTAAACGTTGTGCAATGTTTTGTTCTTACACAGTTATTATTTTATAATAATGTACAAGTTATATTTTGCATATGGCGACACTCATTATTTGATTTGTATTTTTGCATCGAATATTAAACAAGATCTTGGAAGCACAGTAAAAAATATTATAGATATTCAGCAACATAATTTAGGAAAGCATACATAATACTTTTATATATACGTATAAATACATAGGATTAAATATCAAGTTATTTTTCTATTTAGAATATACATAATAATTTAACAACAGTATCAAATAAAACAGCCATAGAAACAAAGATAAAATATGGAATACATAAGATATAACAAAATAGAAAAGCAGATTTTGTGATGCATGCAGTATTATTAAAAATAGGTAGCATATTTAACACACACACACACACATACATATATATATATATAGCATATTTAACACACACACACACATATATAGCATATTTAACACACACACATATATATAGCATATTTAACACGCACACATATATATATACACAGGGTGTCCAGTGCTATCGGTGCCCAATGGCGATTTCCTCAACCGTTAGTCACAGAGATATACTTCCAATTGCGAAAATGTTTTAAGGTTTAAAATCTATTATCTTAGAAACAGTTTAAATCAATAAATGCATTTCTGAAAGAAATACGAAATATAAATTTGTATACAGTCCCCCGGTCCTGCCAATTATATTTAGGAAAATCATCCTCATACAATTTTATGCAACAACAACAACAACAACAAAAAATCATCCTTTCACGACCAAAATTGACCGATTTATAGCTGTTTAAAGTTGAGCACTTTTTGTGCTGAGAAATGGTCAATACGGTCCCTGATTGGTTGGTTGCCTGAAACGGGACATTTTTATGCGTGAAAAGGCGACTCAAGTCATAAAGTTTAATGCTTCATAACTCTGTGAATTTTGGGCGTTAATGAAACATTTTTTTTTTATTTTGCATGAAATTGTATGAGGATGATTTTCCTAAATATAATTAGTAGGACCGGGGGGCCGTATAAAAATTTATATTTCTTTCAGAAATGTATTTATTGATTTAATCTATTTCTAAGATAATAGATTTTAAAATTTAAAACATTTTTGCAATTAGAAGTATATTTCTGTGACTAACGGTTGAGGAAATAGCCATTGGGCACCGATAGCACTGGACACCCTGTATATATACTATAAAAAAAAACTGTATTTTACGATCATGAAAAAAAAAAAAATTCTAGAAAGTATCGGAACATATGCAGCATAGTATTAAAAATCATGTCTGTCTAAGAAAGACACCATCTAGATCAAGTTTTAAAAGCTTTTATATCAAAGAACACAGAAGTTTATAATATTTAAAATACCTAGTATTGAAATAAAATATGGCTTATGTTAGTAGACTCATCTCTTGCATTTCTAATTCTAGAAGAAAATGTGCAATAATCCAATTTTATGTATTTACTATATTGATATCCATCTGGTAATGGCTCCATAATAAGCACGGAAGTCTTCGACAAGCGTAATTAATAAAAGTATAGCAAAACTTAATTAAAAAACTATGGTAAAATTGAAAACAATGAAATAAATTACAGCAGTTGGGAATAAAGCGCTAGCACGAGATAAGGTGATGTGATGTGCAATGGGAAGATGAGAGAGGAGAGCCAGCCACAAGCCGCCGCCCATATTAGTCTGTGCCGCTGCCAACTAATTTCGGCGCCAAGTATTCATAAGAGTGCATCAACCCTGTGATTAATCGCAGCTAAGCAAAATATGAAATATGTCGATATTGTGAATTTGAGGCCAATCCTCCTTCACACACATATGCCGCGGTCATCAGCACTGAGAGAGAAGCGAAATTTGTCGTTAAAGACAACATGCTTGTAGACACTGTCCAGGGTAACCGATCTCGGCACCAATCCAGATGACTCTGCCTATGTTTAGGAGTCAGTGGTGGGAGCTCTAATGGATATCGAGACCTAATCCGACCTTTTGTCAACCTTCTCCGAATAGCATCCCTTGATACAGGATGCATGGAGGATGGCGAATGGATGATAGCGACGCCATCGGTGTGAACGTGGTCCATCTCCTGACTGTACGACCCTGAGCCTCTGCGACGGTATCATGTGCTTTTCTCTGTACTACTGTTGTCAACACCGAGGAATTGCCATATCGCTCCGGCCAAGGCGGCGACTGATACGTGTGTTGGATCAACCAGCTTCCCTTAGGCCTATGATGCTACCTCTATCTAAATACGACAATTTTTTATAGCGCCGTCGAGTACGTCTCAAAGGCATTTTGTACATAATGTACATTATCAAAGCAGAAAATACAGTTCCAATTGCCCGTGAGTCAGAAAACTATTCGTTTTGAATGCTGCACGATGCGTCGTTCTCATGAGCGTTGCAAGAGCCCTATAAGATCATTTTAAAGCAGCATTTGCATGCCGAGTTTCTCAGATACATATCTGTTATTTATAGATGCATATATTTTTTAAAAAATCAGAGTGCATTTTTGTAATCAGTTTATAGAACACAATTAAGGTGTTAACCGGTTTCAGATGCGAAAAACAATCCCCTTCATCAAGGCAAAGGCAGAGCAGCGGCGCTAGCATTTTATCAATTTTAATTTTTAAACGATTTTTAGCAGTTTTATTAACATTTAACAAATATGTTTGATAATTTCGCATATATTAAATAGAGGGATTCCAAATAGCAGCCTAGGGGTCATTTTACTAGCCTGGAACACGTTGTTTAGGTCTTATATAAGCACCCGCTATGCTGTTTGAATAATACAGAATCGCATCTTCAAGCGCGAATGATTTTCGCCAACTCCCAAAGGGACCGCGGTAGAACAATGTTAGAGTGTGATATGCACTCACTCCAGTTGTATATTATAGCTCGCTGTTCTCGAAGTTTATTGGTCTTGAAACCCCTTTTGGAAATTTAATTTAATACTGGAACCCCAAAATTAGAAAAAGTCCAGTCTGGTCCAAATCATGCATCAAAATTCTTTAATTTTCCATAAATTTACAGGAAACTATAACACTTGGAAATACGCTGTATAGCTCAATGTTAGTTTGAAATCAAATTTATACGTACGCATGCGATACATAAATCTGGGAAAAAAAATAAAGAAAAGAAATGATCCTTTCTCTAGGAGAGAGCTCGAGCATGCGCAATCCTCCCGGGAGAAACAGCAGTCCTTCATTTCATTAAGGGATATGCATTTGTTACTTTGATGCGTTTTCTTTAAAAAAAATGTAATTTAAAACGTTTTTTTTTTGTTAGAATGCGAAGATACATACAACTTTCTGTAGAATTCAAACTGTAGGAACCTCTTTTGGATGAGGCGAAATAAATATAAGTTAACCTAAAAAATGCAATTTCGATGTATTTAAAAATATGTGTATAGCCACATGTAGGTAGATTTTCTGGTGGACCACATGGACATTACATCCGTGCCTGGACGGTTTTTTGAAAACAAATATCGAGAAAATGAAGAAACGGCAACCTCTTATGAGCACTACAAATCATATCATATCAATTTCTTTTGGACAATGTATGTATGTTATTATGCACCCCGTGTTTTACAAAGTTAATTCTTGGCCTAGAAATGCGCCTTTTTTTTCTTTTTTGAAAAATTATTTGGGAATGTGCATAGTGCATTCGAAAATTGAAAAAATTAATAGTTTTAATTATTTAAAAAACCTAATAAAAGACCCAAATTTAGCAAAAGAAAGATGCATGTCCCTCAATTTACATAGCCAATTCTTGACATAGAAAGTCGCGGGTTTTTAAGTGCTAGGCAATCATCCGGGAATGTGTCAAGTGCATTCGAAAAAATCCCAAAACGTACGAAATTTAATACTTTTTCAAATACATTTAAAATTCTGCCAATTCTTGCCCTAGAAACTTGCTTTGTTTTAAATGGCAGCTAAAGATCTGGGCATTTGCACAACACATCCGATAACTTAAAAAATGTAAAGAACCCCTTCAAAACAGCCTCAAAACCAAATCTTTGGTTTTGAGACTGTATGTTTATGACTGTTGTATGATTTGCATGTATGACAAAACGCTAATTCTTGAGCTACAAACTTGCGTTTTTTTTTTAAATTGGGGTATGATTTGGACATATAACCCTCGGGGAGCCTGTAACACCTAGAGGACGTGTCCCCAGGTGGCGTATCGGGGAATGCCTCCCTTTTGGGTAGTAGAAGGGAAATGAAATACCTTCCGCGGATCAACTGGCAGAAGTCCAACCTCTTGAGGCAATGGCAACCTTATTTCCATGAGAGGTCAATTTTCTTTAGGGAGAACTTTATAATGAGAAGATTGTGGATCTTGCTAGGGCAGTAATATCTGCACATGGTTCTATTTGACTTCATATGGACACCACACCAATCAACCAACCATATACAAAAAAAAACTCGAAAATTAATCAAGGATAACAAAAGTTAACTCACTTGTTTGTACAATCGGAAAATTTTAATTCTAGTCGGGAAAATTTCCCTCACTCCCCCTTCCCAATCCCAGCCAAAATTGGTCACTTATGTTCCTGCTTACAGGATCCAATATCTTCAAAGCGATAGCCCAATTCGAGGACTTTTTCTGCTTAATAGTCTCGAAGTTTACAGTTTCGTTGCTGTTAACTATTTTCGACGATAGCACCGGACTAAATTGACAAGATATAGAAGGTTCAGATAAACCTAATGGTTATGGAGAAGGCCAACTCCACCATCTTGGCTATCACGGTTGCTCGCGAAAGGGAAAATGCGATGAGACGCCCAACAAAGGACACTGTAAACGAGAAATTGGAGGAGCTCAGAATGCTCATTACGTCTCAGGAGCTACGGACAGCGGAGTAACTGGAGCATACGAAGGACCTTATTATCATCATGAGGCAGGGTAGCAACAATCTGAAGACGAGCCACATGCCACCTCAAGCCACACCAACGGAGAGGAAGTCGTACTCAGAGATCACTAGAGCTACGGCCACAATAGTGCTGCACCCGACGGAGGACGACAGGACCACCCAGCAGGTCCAGCAACAACTAAGTACAATCCAGTGCCCGAAGGACATAACCATTGAAAAGGTACTTAGGACTAGGAGCGGCAGACTTATGATCAGATGTAACAACCAGGCGGAAGCGACCAAACTTAAGGAGACCCTGGAGTCCAACAAGGAGTTTAAGAGCAGTATGAAAATATCCCACCAGACGGCCCGGCTAGCAAAGGCAATTGTTTTCAACGTTCCAACGGTATCCGATGTGCAGGACGTCAAAAGTGCAATCGCCAGGCATCTGAGGATTGTGGACCCTGGGCTAGTAAAGGTCAAGCCTCCCATCAGGGCAAGCCAGGGCACCAATCACTGGCCCATTGAAATCCCGGCAGCGTTTTAGAACACTGTTCTAGAGAGCAGAACGATCTGCATCGGATTCAAACAGTGCCCAGTGAAAAAGTTTTACGTCATCAATAGGTGATACCGGTGCCAGGAGTTTGGGCATACCCAAAGATCCTGCGGATCAGTAAGCTGAAAGTGTGGACTTTACTCTAAGAAGCACGACACCAGGGAATGCCAGAGAAGCGAGGCTCAACCTAAGTGTATCAACTGCGTGAGCCACAACAAGAGGGAATCTATGACGGAGAAGGTCCAAACTGGACATCCGGTCTTTACGAGGGACTGCCCCACATATAGGAAGTTTCTAGACGAACAGAAATGTCTAGAAAATGGGGAACGCCTTCACGAGGAAGCTCGCATCAGGAATGCAGTAACGGAGGTAAGTGGGAGAGAGGCCGTAACGACGAGGGTCAACAACCACAGTTATTACAACTGATGGATGTAACCGCAATCCACTCAACAACTCAGGCACCCAACTCTCCGTATTTGAGCCAAACCGATAGGACAAAACTCTCGAATGACCAGGGACAAGTCAATAATGGGGACTCCGCGTTAAACTCCCGGCCCTTGTCTGATCGAACAAGGACGACCACACACAGCCGACTATCCCAGCCAGTAGAATTAAAGAATATCAGCTTCATTCAGATAAACTTGAGGAATAGCAGGGCAGCGACTGTGCTCCTCAACGCCTACCTCAGCGATAACAACATTAACGTGGCCCTACTTCAAGACGCCTGTATCAATACAAACACAGTTAGGCCGATAGGTCTTGGCAATAGCTGGAGATGCCACAAGTTCTTAAACGACAAAGCCATAATAGCAACTAATATCGGCACAACTCCCATCAACATTCAGAGTGCACAAGAATCTACAGCTATAGTTATCCAAAATGGAACGTCCAAGCTATCTATGACAAACACATACGCTCCTCCATCGGCAGATTTCGAAAAAGTCCTCTTAGACCTGTCACAAATACTTGGAGCACTTAGTGATTCGATCCTGGTCTGCCCCCTCAATGCCCCCTCAACTCTATGAGACTATGCAGATATTGATAGAAGGGACACAGTTTCTACAGATTTCCTACTCCTGCACAATCTGAATGTCGTGAACGTTCTGGGCAGCAGGCCCTCGTTCCAGACTCCGTCTTGCAAGGAATGGCCGGATATTACAGTCCGACTGGAAACCTTTCACACATCACCAATTGGACTGTTCCAGACAAAACTACACTTAGTGACCATCATGTTCCAAGTGAGAGACGACGATGGCATCAAAACTAATAACTCTAGACATAGGCTGGAAACTAAATATGGTAATCATAAGGATTCTAGAAAAGAAATAAAAGCAATAGCTTGTAATAGTCAATGGGTGGGTAATTTAAATGCAATTATCAGTGCACAATACTTAGACCAAGCTACGGAGGAACTCCTGGGAGAACTCACTGACACAGCTGCAAAGAACTACAGACTCCGGAAACGGAAAACACAGAAAGAATCTAACGGTCCTCAGAACTAAAAATTAATAGGAGCAGGATAAGAGTCCTCCGACGTAGGGTTCAAAAAGAGTAGAATCCAGAGACAAAAGCTAAATACAAATTGGAACACAAAAAGGAAAAAAAAGTTTGAAAAAGTAGTAATCAAAGCCAGGAATAACACCTTTAAAAAGTTCTGCTCGGACACAACGAACGCATTTGGTTCACAATTTAAGATCATCATCAACAAAAACACTCCACCTAGCTCTATCTACAACACTCTACAACTCAGCTCGGAAGCTGATCTTCCCAACATCCTGGAAAACTTCATAGATACATTATACAATGCGGACCACCACTCCAACACAGACCTAAACCACACCAGAGACAACATGACTTTCCCAGGAGTAACTCATGAGGAAATCTCTAGGATATTGAGGAAAATTAAAGTAAACAAAGCGCCGGGCTTCGATCTTGTAGATTAAACCTTATTGAAAAGGATCAATGAGTCAGCGCCGGCCCTGCTGCATTTTTGCATCAATAAGTGTTAAAGACCCAGACCGTTCGATTCATCCGAGAACTTAAGCAACTATTTGGACGGTCGGACATCAATAAGTGAGTTGAACTTCAACATTTCCCTACTCCTCTTAAAATAGCAATCTTGGTCTTGTTTCATAAAGCGGGAAAATCTACCAACGATCTTAAGTCTTATAGACCGATCTGTCTACTCCCGGCTCTGGGGAAAATAATAGAGAGAATAATCCACGTAAGAATCTACTATAACTTCCTCATAAACAACCACTGGCACCCCCAAGCAATTTGGCTTCAAGCCAGGGATCTCAACAGAGCTTGCCCTAGAAAACCTGCTGAAAGGAATCCAAGAAGATAAGACTAAAGGAGTCTACACCGCTATGGTTTCGTTTGACTTCAGTGGTGCATTCGACAGCCTGTCCTGGCCATCGATAGTCAAGCATCTGGAATCTTCTCCTTGTCCCGGCTACCTCACCAACTTATTAAAGAGTTTTCTGACAGATAGATACGTCACTTTGGAGGAAAATGGTATACCAGTGACGAAGCAAACCTTTGGAGGGTGTCCTCAAGGCTCCTTCCTCGGACCACTCTTGTGAAACGTGGTAGCAGACTCGGCACTCAAGATCCCATGGCCAGCCCACACAAGGATTCAAGCCTTCGATTTCGCCCTGCTGATCAGCGCCAAAAATATAACCAAACTCCATAGCAATGTGGTAGAGTCGGTAAATAGATTCAACTGCTAGGCAAACGAAGAATCCCTGGTCATTAACTGGGAAAAATCTAAAACAATGAAGATCCAAATGGGTTGAGCAAAAAAGTGGGGAAAGGTCAAAGTGGGCACTAACCAGATCCTACCAATTGATAGTATTAAATACATACTTAGGAGTCCTAATTCAAAATAAGCTCTCCTGGGTCTCGCACTGCAAAGCTCAGGTTACCAAAGTGTACAAAACATTTAACATCCTAAATAGAATCTCAACTAAAACGTGGGGTGTGAATTCTAAATTCATTAAACTCATTATAATTGCGTAGTAGAGAAAGTCCTCCTTAGCAAGTTCGAGAGCTTGTAGGACAGCGCCAACCTCGGCAATCTCAGTACTAACTGGACTAATCCCAATAGGAATAAAAGTCAAATACGAAACTGCAATAAGCCTCATAGAGCTCATTGGCTCAGAGAGCAAACTTCCGCTTTTGTTATGAAATGCATAACCTCTGTTTATTAATTAATTCCTTCTAAATTTTATTTTAGGAAACGCTATTTCAAAAATCCATTTTGTTCTACTGCATTCGGCAAAATCTAATTTCGTTTTGATTCTGAAATCTGTTCTTAAATATTATTTCAAATTGATAAAGCGCCAATTGTGTTATTTCGACTTGTAGGAGTCTCCCTGTCTGTATCGATAACCCTCAGCGTTATGATACAGTTCTGGCGCTGCGAACGCTTGCCCGGATACACATTTCATACTGAAATGTATTGGAACTATTTTCTGTCGTCACGAGCACGCGCGCATTCACACTAAGACGCTTAATTGAGAATAAGGTAATTTGTTTTCAGTTGCCGATGTAATTTCAAAGCAGGAAGTCGCATTTTGCCCGAGGGGCATAAAATGGAATGTTTGTCCCTGAAAGATATAAATTATCTTAATTCAATGATGGAATAAATTATTTAAGTCGCGTTTGGTGAGATGATGATGATTCATGAAATTTCTATGTATTGGTGATTCTGAAGTAAATGACAAATACCATTATCGGTTCCGTCATTATAATCAACGAATCCTGTTATGTATATTAAAGGCTTATGCTCATCTCCCGAGCATTATCGTGGATTATATTGGATGTCCTAAAATCCTGCTGTATATTATGTGAAATATGAAAATTCTCATTTAATAAAGAAAAAAGTTAAATTAAATTATCTGAGCTTCATCTCCATCTACTACCGGTCATCGTATTCAACACAACGCATGTTTACGCCACTCATCTCTCGCCATCCCAACATGGATTTCCCGTATTCGACAATTCCAGTGGGGATCCGTCTGCAGCGATAGCACTCCGTAACACTTCCATCTCACCCACTTTACCATCATTGCCGCATAGCGTGCCACGCCAGGCACGCTATAACATGTGGTGCCGTGATCAGGATTCGAACCTGCGTTTACCCTGATACACATTTCATATTGAAATGTATTGGAACTTTTTTCTATGTCGTCACGAGCGCGCGCATTCACATTAAGACGCTCACTTATGAAAATTGTAATTAGTTCAGTTGGTGAAAAGTCCTGAAGGGGTAGGATGTGTTTTGCCCTTGGGGCATAAAACGTAATTATGCAATCTAAAATTATTATTCCGGAAAGGTTAAAAATTGTGAACTTCTAAATTGATATAATCTCGCTCTCGGCATAAATGAAAAGTATTTCTTAAAAAATTGTGTGCTCGCATATTTTTTGTTCGAAATGCCTGTTGAATATTTCGATTTCATAGTCTAATCAACGATTTTTGATTTTCGATGTAAAATACGAAAACAGTTGGAATTTGCTGTATAATCTTAAAATGATTCATCACCTTCTAATAAATAATGCAAATAGAACGACCTGCTGATTTTCTTTTGTGTGATTCGTCTTTTCAACATACGACGCAATCCTCGCCTGCTATCACAATTCCAATGTTGACATCCTATGTTTGAAAGACCTGCTGCTGATCAGCCCGGAACTTCCCTCGGATATAGCCATCGACCATTTCCGATATTCCAAGTAACTTCTCCGCGTCTTCACGATCTCATGCGAACCCGCATGCAGCTCTTCAGCCTCTTCGCGCCCGCCTGCAGTGATCGAGCTTCCCATAGAAGAACCGGTTTCACTTGAGTTAGAACTCAGCAGCATCGTGTTCTGACAATGAAGATTGTGACTTATTTCTTTTCTACATACGTTTTGTTACCATTAGTTTTCGAATAAAAAAAATTACTTATAAAAATTACAATGTAAAATTATATATACTTATTTAGCATTATTGGTAGTTCTGATATCTCTCTATTCGCCTCGAAAACATTCTATTCGAAACCTCAGATACTCAAAACGTGTTCCTCTGTCGAAAACCCGAATTCAACTTTTCGACTCCGTCATAATACTTTCCACTTTCCTAATACATTATACGATGAAAAGTATAACTTCTCTAATTCTGGTTTCCGACTGTTTATCATAAAGTTTTGAAATCATATAACTCTCAAAGTTTTTAATGGAGTAGACAACCTAAATATTAAACTCCAAGGAAGATAAAGAAAATTAACTGGAATGTGGAATGACTCGACTTTCATATACAAAAATCCATTTTTAAGTAGCTTTTGTCCCTTTAAATTTTACAAGAAAAAATTGAAAAATCGTTATTTTGGTTCCAAATGACTACAATTATAGCATGTTACCCTTCACTTTAAAGGACTTGAAAAATCTTTCGATTTATACTATACTTGACAATGTGCACGTTCGGGGAGGGGTAACTCCCCCCCCCCCCTGAGTTAGCTATGACGTTGAGAACACAAAAATTGTATCACGGCTGTGTTTCCCAACAATGATTAAAACTATTAAGTCTCGTGATCATTGAGTCATAAATAACCCATTTTACGCATGATTACGTCAAATTTTGTCCTATGCTGCTATGCTAAAATGTATAATTTCAAATAAATTTCGATGTTTTCTGACGATTAAAAAAAAAAAAACATTCTATCAAGTTCTAGATTTTTAGATAACAAAGTCGGATACAAAATTTCGTGAAAATCCATATATATGTGTGGCCGCTATCGTGTGCACCATAAATCGACCACAGACATGCATACAGGCAGACATCACATCAAAAATAGTCAAAACATATACAGGAGGTCTTAAAACAGATATTGGCATCAAAATCTCGAATTCGAAAATTTTCGTGGAAACAATCCTTCACCATACTATATTACATAGTATAAGAAAGTAAAAATAGTTGGGCTAAATAGCAATCATGACGTATTATGAAACGAAAATAGTGCACTGGAACAATTAATTTTTTTCAGCTAATTTGGTACAGTGGCGTAAAGCTTCCTCCGCATATTAATGCCAAATCGTGGAAATTTTTCCCAGAAAAGGAAATTTATAGTCAGGAAACCAATAGGTTGGAAAATAGGGGGACAAACTAAAAATTGCCAGAGATGAATTTTTTTGTCATGCAAGAAGTATACTAACATTTTTAACATTTTCTTACATACAATTATCTCTATGTGATTCATTTCTCAGAGCAGAAATGACGATAAAATTGTGCTTCAGAAATGGTTGTTTTATGTTTACAGTGTGAAATTTTGCTTATAAACAGTAAGATAATACACTTTTGAACATCATTAAAGCTATTTTTCTTCATTATGCATTCATTTTGAATACATAGTGAAGTAAAAATTATTTCTGTACATATTACTATGTATATATCGAGAAAATTGAAAATTGCATAATCGTATTCCAGGATTTGCCCCCTTTTCCCTAAACCATTTTTCTGGTAACACTGCCTTCATTTGAAAAAACATAACTGTATTTGAATAGGCTGTTTATTCATGCTATGAAGCGTTTCGTGGGTTGATATAGGGCTGTGGCAGAGGTTTGTCGACCGGCCCCAAGAGGCAATCAATCAAGTTAAAGAAATAATTTATTAAAATTTAAGATCTGATGAACATGCTAATTAATAAAATAATTGTGAAACCCCCCTTTTAGACCATTTTATTCACACGTGTATTATTTTGAACTTTTATTTTACAGTAGTGTCAGACGTAAGCAATTTTCTATACGATCATATATGGACGGCTCAACACGTAGGGGAATAACAGATTTGCTGACCTTTGGTCAATTCATAGCATAAATTAACTTTAGTTATATTCTGTATAATATTATCATTTATTTCTCTGAAAGTATTCTCAACTGCTTAGTCCCACGTCTTTGTCTTGATATTTCATATAGCTAGTAGCTAAATTTTGTACGACTAAGGTCGTTTATTTTGTTTGGCATGTTTCCCCTTGAGGGTTTTCGTGCTTATGATTTCGCCAAGGGGGCGGTCAACATGTAGCATGGATATAGACTACGTAGCTATTGTTTTTAACGTAGAAATGGCGAATAACCCCAGAAGAAATACTAGCTTTATCGTTAAATTAACAAATGAAGAGAAATCAGTTTTGTTGGAAAGAACCGAGTGCAATTTTTAAAAATCGTAATACCTGGAAAAAGTGGGAAGATAGCGACTAATTACCCTCAAAAACTTAATATGGAACTGGAAACTTATATGGAAGGAAGAAAAGTAAAGCAACTTGGCATAATAAGAAAGTAAAATGTGTGCATAATAAGAGGAAACAAAGAGTACGTATTAAATATTACTCATTTGTGTGGAATGAATAGAACCAGAAGCTGAACTTAGTGAATATTTTTTTACTAAACATTTATGTAGAGGGGTTCCAACTGGAATATCAAATCAAGAAATATATGATGAACTAAATTAAGAAGATGCCCACTGCTTAAGAATTACCAGGTTTAATAATTCAGGCTACTTGAAGCCATTAACGACAGTGTTGATCGGCGAAATCGAGAAAAATCCTCTCTGTCGTGTCAAATGGAAACAAAGGGCGCTTTACTAATATTAGCTACACCTAGATATAATTCTCAAAGTGTTATGTCATTTTCAGAGTTTCATCTATTGGAATTTTATCTCCTTCACTCAAACTCCATGACGCCGCGTCTACTGTCATCTCCAAAAGAATTTCTCGCTATTTCACACCAGTGGATATAGTTTCTAATAATTACGTTCTTTTCGTCATTTCATACCATCATACCAGGGGGATTCTTGTCTCGGGACATAACTGACTTAATTATTTTCTTACCTCGCTCTGTGCATATAACAACACGGGAATCAATAACGCCTGCATTTTATTTTCAGGCTCTCAAGAGGGACCGAATCTGTTAACTGTGACTGTCATTTTACTCCAACAACGTCACTAGATCCAGTGTGCTCAGCACAATTTATAATTTTTGGGCAAGTTGTTTACATCTGGATTTTGCTACTTCTAAATTATACAAACTATTTTTAACTGTAATAATACGTGTGTTTTGACAACTCCTCTCACAGTTTACTCTAGATCCTAAACGAATCTTAATTCCCATTACGCCAAGCTAACAACTTGATGGTGATTGGTTAGACGTTGTGATGTCGGTCGCGAAGTCCAATTGTTTGCAGTGTGTAGTGTGTTAGTGAATTTTTAACTGTTTAGTCCTACGAGTTTGTTTTGAGTTTTATTATAGCTAGTAGCTATATTCTGTACGGCCATAGTTGTTTATTTATTTTAATATTTCCTCTTAAGGACAACCGTGCATGGATGTAGACAACGTGACTACTGTTGAAGACGTGAAAACAGTGGATAACCCCAGAAGAGACAACAGCTTTAGCGCCAACTTATCACACGAAGAAAAAGTCAAACTAGCGGCTAAAAATGGAGTTCAACTGTTTAGAATTATAATGCGAGGAAAAAGTTGGAAGATAGAACTGGAAGGAAGAAGAGTAAAGAAGGAAAGTGTGACTTTCAAGTATTCTTTATCGGGGAAAATCTTTCCCCTTTAAGTTTTATTTCTTAAATTAATATATTTTTTCTTGGCGACTGAAATTACCAAAAGCAAGGTAAAATTGTTTGTGGGACCAGGTGTTTCTTTTTACTTTCACCTACCCAAATGGGGGAGGCGTCTATGGTTATAGACGAAAACCTAAACAGTATCATAAAACCTCTCGACGAAAGACAAAAAATTGAACTATTTTATGCTAACGGAATTGATCAATATTAAGAGACCAATATTAAGAGGAACTGATAAAAATATAAACAGTAAAAACGACTAAAAATAGAAATAGCGTAAACTAATTAAAATTGGAAAATTCGAGGCTAATATATCCAGAACACATAAACACACTCACTCATAGACATCACTTTAAAAACGTTCGATTCGATTACCGGAATGCTTTTAATTTGCTCTCCCGTCGTAAACTCGAATTTGATTTTCCTTTTTGTTACAGTACTTGCCCTATACAATATACAGGGTATCCATAAAGTGCTGTTAAAGAGTACAATATGTTATTCCGCACGAATTAGATGTCAAATAGTTTGCAAAATATTCCACAAGGTCTACAGTTTGCGTATTAATGTGCTTTGTTTGTCTTGCAAGATTTGAAGTGATGACTATACGACAGGAGGAGGCACAATGTGTGTTGTGGTGCTTAGGGTTATACTACCCTCTCCACATATCACACAATTTGACTTTTTAACACTTTCCAATTTAGTTGAAAAGTGACTTTGGGCATTTTGCGTGTCTGTCCGTTCGCACGATAACTGCCGTAGAAATGACTTTGCCGTAGAAATGACTTTGTCAATGATGCCGTAGAAATGACTTTGTCAATGATGCCGTAGAAATGACTTTGTCAATAATGCCGTAGAAATGACTTTGTCAATGATACCGTAATGATACCGTAGAAATGACTTTGTCAAAATGAAATTCCAGTATGTTGAGACGGTCTGTGGGACATATGGGAATGAAAATAAATAATATCACCCAATTAGTTTCAGATTTAAGCCGGGTTGAAAACATGAAATACATTGAACCGTATGGGACTTAATTTTTCAAACATTTTTTAAACGAAGTTGAAATTGACAAACTGCTTCGAAAATTTTAGGAAATATTCAAATTATCACAAAATGTGGAAAACATTTTTCAGCAAAATATGTTGGATAGTTTTTTAAATAAAAATTGAAATTATAATTACACCCATGATATATGAAGAGATAACGCGACTCATTGCAAAATAAAATAGGTATCCATTTGTGTGTGTAAAGATCGTGATATTTAAGGCACTTTTAAATTTATATTTAGTGTTGCATCCGTCATTAAATCTCTTTATTTTTTCGTATTATCTGTGTATCTAAATTCTGTGCCAACGTAATTACAATATTTTTTTTTATTTAAGAGTTCTATAAGTGCATGCAATTGGATGTTGCATTGAGATGTTAGGTTTTGAAGTATAGTGGTTTTAATTTCGATATATAAGCAGTTTTACCTGGTTAGAATGAGTGGGAAAGCGTTTATATTTAAAGTGTCACGATTGTTGCAGCTCAATCTGTTTATTTATTTTTTGGTGAAATGTTGGTGCATAACAACGAAATATTTTATTTTGTTAAAAAAAATTTAGGAGGTAAATGAACTTGGGGTAATACGTATTCAAGTACGTATTTATGTGCCGCCAGGGCAAGTTTATAGGTTAACTTGAATGGAAAATCTCGTTGCATGTAAGTTTAATTTATACACTGCAAAGCAAGTTAGTAAAATAATTTGACATTTTGACTTGCAGTGTATGGTCGGAGTATCCAGATGAAAACTAAAAGTGCTAGTTAGCTATAAATAGTCAGCGAGTAATTTGTAGCGCTTTGAGAGCCCTACATGAAAGAAATGAGTCTGAAAACATCGAATAAACTTATGGAAGTTTTATTTTACAAAATGTTATTCACGCAAAACCATTTCGGCTCCATCGGACTGGAGCCACCGCTGATTTTTACTTTCTTATACGTAATTATTAGGAAAGTATTGTTATCACGAAAATTTTCGATATCGAGATTTTGTTGCCAATATATGTTTTAAGACCTGAACAAGTTTTGACTATTTTTGGAGTGATGCCCGTTTGTCTGTCCGATGTCTGTTGTTGATTTCTTATGTACACCATAACTGCTACAAATATTATTGGATTTTCACGAAACTGTATATGCGACTTTATTATCGAAAAATCGAGATAATTTTTTTCTTAAATTCGAGCGAAAACTTCGAAGTTTTATATTCTTTTAGTGTGGCAGCATAGGACAAAGTTTGGTATAATTATGCATAAAAGGGTTTATTTATGGCTCAACGATTAAGTTAACTAATAGTTTCAATCAGTGTTGTCAAAAATAGCCACGATACAATTTTTGGTGTTCTTGACGTCATTGGACCCCCCTTGGAGGTATATTGTCAAGTATGGTATCAATCAAAAGACTTTAAAGTCAAACGCTTTAAAGAGAAGGGTAGCACGTTATAATTGTAATCATTTGAATCGACGATACCGATTTTTCAAAATTTTACTTGTAAAATTAAAAAAAAATAAAATAAAAACGCACAAGCTATTTAAAAATGGGCTATGGCATGAGAAAGTCGAGTTGAACCACATTCCAGTTAATTTTTTTTATAATAATGACTATTTTAAGGTGATATTATACTTCATGAAATTTTTCATTAAAATGCAATGTTTCAGGCTGTAAAATATTTCGTCATTGGCATGAAAGTCTCCATAAATGTCAAACTTCGGATATTCGTTGAGCTTGTTAAAACTTCCAAGCTATAAAATAGGTCCTCACGTCAGAGAAGTGGATGTCTCTGACAGGTTGTTATCGATAGACGTGAAGGCAGAAAGGAAGTTTATATTTCGAATTGGAAATTATGATTGGCAGCATAGTTGTTTGGAATTCTGACGTTATCATCAAATGTTACTACCTGCAGACCCCTCAACTTCCATTAGGGAATTTAAATTCATTTGACCACAAAATGATATATTGCACGTTGACCACAATAACGTTACAACTAAAAAATCCTTATTTTTCTGTATGGGTAAAAAAAAAAGCGAAACACAAATATTTAAATCTTTAAAAGATCAACCCATTGACCTTTAAAGGGTTCTTGGTATTATTTTAAACAAATAAAAATCAACTGGAATGTGGCTCAACTTGACATCCTCATATCAGAATTCTTTTTTTTTTTTTTTCAAATTTGACAAGAAAAAAAAATGAAAAATCATGGGTGCAAATGATTACAGCTATAACATGTTAAACTTCACTTTAAAGGACTTGAAAAAATCTTTGATACTATACTTGACAATGTACCCCTCTGGGGGCTAACTTGTCCCTCAAGGCTGCTAATGACGCCACGAACAAAACACATTGTATCACGGAGATTTTTAACAACAATGATTGAAGCCTCGTAATCATTGAACAATAAATAAACCCTTTTATGCATAATTATGTCGAATTTTGTCCTCTACTGCCATGTTATAAAGTTTTTGTTCAAATTAAAAAAAATTCTCTCTAGTTCTGGATTTCTTTTGTAAGCCAGATATAAAGTTTTGTGAAAAGCCATTAATATTTGTAGCCGCTATCGTGTACGCAAGAAATCGACCACAGACATCAGACATCACTCCGAAAATAGTCAAAACGTCTTCAGGAGGTCTTAAAACATATATTGGCATTAAAATATCGAAATCGAAAATTTTTGTGAAAACAATTCTTTCTCAATACTACGTATGAGAAATTAATAAATTCCATAATGTTCTAATACTGAACCTATGGTTCAGATTTCGACAGACTGGGGCTATCAAACCGGCCATATAATTTTGGAGTAATTCTATTACATACAAAAGCAAAGTTGTCCAACTGGAATCCCATGCAACAAATCTTGCCAGCATATATAAATAAATAAATAAAATATGTTGGCCATTATAATTTTTTCTCCAAAATAAACCATTTACCAAGTATCAGATAATCTAAAAAATACAAGTTTCGAAGTTTAAGAAAAATATGAAGAAATTGTCCTACTGCTTCGATTCAAACATAGTTGGGAAAAACGTTTTTACATATTACCATTGATTTCAAGAATCAAACTTAGTGAAAATATTTTTGGTCGCAAAGGAACCGATTTGGGTTTAAATTACTCAAAATCGTGCTAAAACATAAGACAACTAAAAAACGAATTCAAATAAAATAAAGTAGTCTCGCTGAAGTGTACCTTCCCAGGTCCTGAAATACCTGTGTACCAAACTTCATGGCAGTACGATGTTTACATTTCTCGTTACAGACCGCACACACACAAACATCTTTATTATGTACTCTAAGAATTATCCGACGTTCCAAGCATGCTAATCGCAAAGCAATAATAATAAAAAAAAACTTTACTCAAGAATTGTAATTGCGTAGGCACAGAATTTAGATACACAGATAATATGCAAAAATACAGTGGTATTAGGACGGATGCAACACTAAATATAAATAGAGGGTGATTATAATTAAAGTTCCCGGTTTGAAAATGGTCTCAAATAAAAAGCACTGGTCAGAATGATTTGAAATTTTGCATGAACACTCGTGGAGCAATGAAATTTTGTTTGGTGAAGAAAAAAACAGTAGTTCAAAAAGTCGCCGCTAGGAGAATAATTGGCGCTTTACTACACTAGAATGCAACTCAAAAGTAATAAACGTTGACTTACTCATTGGCTAATGACGTAATAAATGTTCAATATGCTGTCCTTCGAATACTGAATTAAAAGTCGATCTTTCATCATCATATGCATGCAAGTAATGAAAAAAAAATTTCATCCATTGAAACATTGCTAAATTCTAAGCAAACGTAAGCCGTATCTTTTTTCACAAAAAGTGGATTTAACTTGTTTTGTATACTTGCTCTTCAAATGCTGCTGCAAAATTGCATAAGACAGTGACGTTGCAATAAACGTTTGCTATAAAAAAGGAAGATCGGAACTTGTTTCTCATAACTTAATGAAAAATCTCTATCGTTCTGTCGCAATGACTCTATCATTAAAAGATCGTGCTCTTCTTGTCAAATTGTTTTATGAAAATAACAGCTCTTGTTTAGTAGCTCTTAGAAAGTTCAGAATGTTGAAAAAGTTAAAATCTGGTCCTCTGTGTGGCAAAAGCTTGCGCAAAATGATTTTAAAATTTGAAGAGATTGGCTCTTTGGACATCAAACCTGGCAGGGGACGGAAAGCAGTCGATGGAGTGATAGTGAAAGACGTAGCTACAGCGTTAGAAGAGCGTAACGCTAATGCATCTACGAGTGCACGTGGAATTACCCGATCATTAGACGTACCCACCAGTACGGTGCAAAAAATTTTGAAACACATTTTGAAATGTTATCCTTACAAACTGACCCATGTTCAACAGTTGCTACCTGCGGACAATGTTGCACGTGAAATGTTCGCACTTCAATTTCTGGCTCGGATACAAGTGAACGATGAATGGCCCTGGAACGTTTTGTGGACTGACGAAGCACACTTCCACCTCCACGGAATTGTCAATACTCAAAATTGCAAAACCTGGGCATCCGAAAATCCACAGGAACTACGTCAGGTGCCTCTTCATTCCCCCAAACTCACTGTATGGTGCGGATTTACAGCAGCGTTTATTATCGAGCCTTTCTTTTTTGAGGAAGTTGGTCCTCATGGCCCGTCACCTGTTCTGTCAGTGGCCATCGATATGAACGTTTTTTGAAAAGTCACGTTATACCCACACTTCAAGAGCGTCAGTGTATCGATAGCACCATTTTCATGCAGGATGGGGCTCTATCACATATCGCAAAACCAGTGAAGCGGCTACTTCGCAGTCATTTTGGAGAGGACAGAATCATCAGCCGCCATTTTCCTGTAAGATGGCCAGCAAGTTCCCCTGACCTCAATCCATGTGAATTTTGGCTTCGAGGGCATCTGAAGAATGTGGTGTTTAATGGACACATTACCAATTTAGCGGAACTTAAAGCTAGCATCACGCATCATATCCACAACATCTCTATAAAAACAATCAAATATGTTGTTAAACACGCTATTTTGCGCTTTCAGCTTATTTCAGAATGCGAAGGTCAGCATATTGAACATTTATTACGTCATTAGGCAATGAGTAAGTCAACGTTTATTACTTTTGTATTGCATTCCAGTGTAGTTAAGTCCAATGTAGTAAATTGCATTCCAGTGTAGTCCAGTGTGTTCCAGCCCAGTAAGCGCCAATTATTCTCCTAGCGGCGACTTTTTGAAGTACTGTTTTTTCTTTACCAAACAAAATTCCATTGCTCCACGAGTGTTCACGCAAAATTTAAAATCATTCTGACCAGTGCTTTTTTTTGAGACTATTTTCAAACCGGGAACTTTAATTATAATCACCCTGTATAAGCTTTCCGTAAAAATCCCGATTTTCACTAATCGTAAAGAAATGGATGTCGTATTGCTTTCCTTACATACATAGCGTAATGTATAAGGAAAGTATTGTGACGGCGTCGAGAATTTGATTTAGAGTTTTCGACGGGAGAGCACGTTTCAAGCATCCCGGAACACGAACATGTTTGAGGTGATGTGTGTGTGTGTCAGTGAGCCTGTGGAAACGATATCTCACGAACGAAAGGAGCGGTTTGAATGAAATTTGGCACAAATATTACAATCCGTGAATACTGGAAGCTTATTGTTTTTAAGCTCAACCGAATTTTCAGAACCCCCTATATTTTCGTATGAAATTTTGAAAAAATCATCAGAAAATTAAATCCTTCAATAAAGTTACGCAAATAGACATTTCTCATGTAAGTTTTCCTTAGAACACGATTGGCATAAACTTTAGAACGTTAGCATGAATCGCTCTCGAGATATTGCACATTTTTCAAATAAATATATAAAAAAATCACAAATTAAAAAAAATATTAACTATTGTGAAATATGTTTTCATTTCATATATAATATCATGCGATAAGTGACACCATTCTCGTGGATCTAGCTCGTTCCATTCATGAGAAAAGATACTTTTGTATTTGAACGTCAATAGTTATTTATCTGCTATAATAATAACTTATTTCCCTGTCCATAACGCTTGGGAGATTTTGGCGACGAATTTGGCGGAATGCCGCCAAATTGGCGACTTTTCAAAAGTTTGCCAAATTAACGAAAATGTCGCCAAATTGATAAAAATAACGACTAATTGACGAAAATTCAATATCTTTGAAAGAATATAAGTATATACTATAAGAATAATCTACACTAATTGTCATAAAAATTTGCGCCCCAAGAAGTAATTGTGGGATAGTAACGAAACTTGGCATGAAGGTACGTGTCAGGCAGATATGCAAATGATTAGAAATGCAGCGTGATTGCGTATTACGTAATGCCACCAGAGGGCGTTAAACTTCGTTCTCCCTTGCACAGAAAAAAGGTACGCAGAGGCTTTTTACCTGTACTTAATCTGTTGCAGACAAACGGGGGAAGGTTGGCTAACACTTAACTATCGCCATCTGCCTACTGTCGAAGAGATGTTAAAAGGAGAAATAACCGTACAGGGGTATTCCCTTCTAGTAAAATCCCCTCTCGATGGGCGTTGGTGTGATTTCGCGCAATGCATCTTGGGTGATGGAAAGAGATTCTTTGTCAAGGAGGGGAAGAAAATGGGTTATTTCTGTCGCAAGTCAATGTATTTGTGTGTTGTAATTCCACGTGGGTCGACTTTATTACAATTTTAAGTTGTTAATTTAATATTTTTGTCACTTCATTTACATGGTTGACATGTATTTAATCGTGTATTACAATTCTGGGCTGTGTACATTTGATTTTCCGATTGCGATTGTCTTAAAATGACCGATTTGCTGAGTTTTTTGCAAACACAAAAGGTACGTGAATTATTTCGATCCTAAAAATATTTAATGTATTGTTTTATTTAGTATGCATGCGTAATCCCAATAAACACCTTTAGGAATAAATTATCTTGCCGTTTAGGATTCTTATCATGATTATATTTACTCATTTGTATACTTAGAACTTTTGATTTTACTAATCTTGGGCCAATTGAAAAGCTTGACATAAGCCAGTTGATTAGCTTGTTTGCGATAGAATTATTTTTAATTTTCTGTCTGTTCAGACAGATTTGCTGGATGTGTTGAAGCAGATAACATTAGAATTATACTGTGGTTTTCTTTTTATCTAAATGTGTATATATAATAAATATGTGCAAATAAAAATTGTTTGATTAAATTTTGATTAGTTTTACTCATGTTCCATTATTTTCTTTCTCTTAATTTATTTTTATAGGACATTTTTTTCTTGGTAGGAACCGTTATTGATTTTACAATTATTACAGGATTTTTTTTTTCTTAATTTCTGTAGTTTAAGCTACACTTTTGCTGAAAGAGTTTATCTGAAAAAAATATGTAAAATATAGAAGAGTTTCCTTCTTAAAAAAATTTCATCTGCAACTTATATATTGCAGTTGTATTATTAAAATTTACAAAAAGAACGCTTCTATGAAGAGTATAAAATATGTCTGTGAAATAAAATCTGAGAATAAAATATATCTGTAGAGCGAAAATAATATTTAGTCTGAAAAAAATTGCGGAACTTCTTACTCGTTATTTGTTTTATCTTATCATGTCAAAGGTAAGTGCATTTATAATTTCTATTTTATTAATATTACATATAAGAGTGCACTTGAATTTGAGTGTAAAAGTTTTTTGTAAGATCATGCATGCAAAATAAAATTCTTATTTTAAGTATAATTAGTTATAAAATAAAATATAATTTTATTTTACCGTAATATCTTTTAATGATAACGAAAAAATATCTTAAATTGAAAAAAAAATTTATACAAGGACAAAGCATGCAAATTTAAATTCTTATTTTGAATGTAATTGGAGGTAAAAAAAAGTATTAAAATTTTTTATTTTGCTTTAAAAAAATCTTTATGTAAATGAAAATATGTTTTCCATTTAAATTGCATCACTTATCATATGATTATCAAATCAAAGTATAAAAAAAAACAAAAAAACCCGAGAAGAAACAATAAAGAATCCTTCATCCCGGATTCTCGTCCTGTAACTTTGCTTTTCCTGCATGACAGACTCAGCAGTCGCGATAAGGCTGCTTATATTGGGTCTACGGAAGCTTCCCTTCTTTACGGTTAGAAATTCTTTGTTGCAGAGGGACGCATTTTCACTAGGGAGGTCATTACGCCGCCATCGAAGACACATATGATCAGCTGTCAGAGTTCGAGAGGGGAAGAGTCATCGGGATGATGGAAGCCTGATGATTAGCTCGACCAGTAGCGCGCCACCTATGCCGTTCTGACTTTACTGTGAGGAGGTGTTGGGACCAGTGGGCGAGAGAGAGGTCGTATACACGGCGGCCAGGCTCAGGACGCTCTCGCAGACAAATAGCCGAGAAGACCGTCACATCACCCGACATGCACGCACAGCGCCAACTGCATTATTGTCCGCCATCCGGACATAGGCAGTGCCGTCTGTTCATGCCATCGTGAGGCACCTGACTGAAGGACATTTGATATCGCGACGCCCATTACGTGTGCTGCCAATGACATCCACCCACCGTCGCCTCCGTTTGGAGTTGTATCGCGCTCGACAGGATTGGACTGCAACCGAATGGAACCAGGTCGTCTTCAGCGACAAATTGAGATTCAATTTGGGCAGTGATAACAACTGTGTACGTGTGTGGAGGCCCAGTGGTGAAGGCCTCAATCTTGCTTTCGCTTTACAGAGGCACATCGCTCCTACAGCTGGTGTAATAGTATGGGATGCCGTTGGATACGACACCTTGTCGCCTCTAATATTGATCCACGGAACCATGACAGCCCTGTGGGTACGTTCGTGACATCCTTTAGCTACATGTGTTGCCACTCATGGCAGAGCTTCCAGGAGGTATTTTTCAACAGGACACTGCTCGACCACACACAGCAAGGGTGCTACAGGAATGTCTCCGCCACATTACCACTCTTCCTTGGCCTGCCCGATCCCCAGATTTGTCACCCATCGAGCATGTCTCAGATCACTTGAGACGTCAAGTTGGACAGCCTACGAGTTTCGTTGAACTAGAGGCGTGCTTACAACAATTGAGGAATAAGATGACGCAGGACACTATACGGGATCTGTATGCCTCAATGCCCCTCGTATTGCATCGTGTATTCACGCTAGAGGTGGCCCAACTAAAACCTCAATTCATTTGTAGTTTGCCAAATGTTGAAAATTGCAAATGTACAATTCAACGATTAAAACACAGTACCTTGGATCTTATACATTATTTTTTTACTTTAAAAGGAGTAAATTTATTGCATTATATAAGGAGAGTCATGTGCTGCTCACATCAGATTTTTCATTATAAAACGAATGACAAACTTTAAAACGCTAGTACGAACTGTTCTCAAGATATTTCCTGTTAATCAAATAAATGTTTCCCCAAAATTGCATAAAATTAAAAAAAAGTAGTAAGTGTTATCAAATATATCCAGTTTTCATATGTAATATTATATTAAGTAAGAAATGTTTAATCATTCTTGTGAATCTAGATCGTTTCATTCACGAGAAAAATTACTTTTTGTAAACTGTTTGTTTTGTAACTGTTTGTTTGTAGTTTTGAATTTTAACACCTAAGAGTTTTCCAATAGTTATTTATTTCAGGGGATATGAATTATATGCCAATTGCATTTTGATGCAGATTTTGCACATGAGAAGGGCCCGACTTAGCCTAACTGGGGCCCAGGGTAGACTTTCCTCCGCCCCCCCCCTTTACCACAGATATATATGAAATATACAAAAATATTTTTCAAATACATAATTGCATTCTAGAAAAAGGTATACAAAATGTGGTTCTTATATACTTTATAAATTATTGGCAACTTTCTTATCATATACCCAAGGATGCCAACATGATAAATTAGTATGGCCAATCTCTATATTTTCATAAAATAAATCACTGGGCAAACCGATTCCCAAGGCATACATTTCTTTTTGAGAAGCAGCCGTTCAATTTTCGATGCTGCAATTGTTTAATTTGGGGCCCCTCTGATGCGGGGCTTGGAGCAGCTGTCCCGCATGCCCCTGCACATGAGTATGAATAAGTCATTCTGTTTGGAAGAATAAGCTGCCAAAAGTTTTCCAGTTTCCATTTACGTGGTATTCATTCAATACTAAAAACACTGTGCTGTGTGGATCTTGTTCTTGTACACAATTATTTCACTGTGGAAAAAGTAAAGTAATTGCATTATGTAAGGGAAGTCATGTTCTGTTCACATCAGATCTTTTTTTAGAAATAATTTGACCGGGAAGTCTGACTCCTTCTCGCTTTTCATGTGCTTTTGGTAGGACCTATATGTACGTCCAAAGTAAATTGCAGATACAGAACAAGAACGTTTTATTTTGTTAATTACAAAATATAGTATTTAATGAGAGTAATAGCGTTTAGTTTTGTTTGTTGATGCCCGGTTTTATTGTGAATATTGCAATCTGGACTACATACGGCCACAAAATCTTTTTCTGAAAATAATCAGTCATGAGAAAAATGATTTAAATGCTGTCGCATAAATAGGAACTTGGTTAACATAAAATGTCTCGGGGGGGGGGGGGGGGGAGGCTTCGCCGCCCCCGGATGTATGCCTGAAAGATACACTGGTGAATAGCTGCAGACAGATTTCAGGTTCAACAAAGTGGCGAATTTTATTCTTTTCCTACCCAGATCGTCCGATTCACCTGAAGATGTAAATGGCTTCTTTGATCTAGATCGTCCGACCTACTCGAAGGTGTAAGGTTTGGATAGCTGGGAAGTGCCACACAATTTAGACCGTAACCCAATGGAGGCGGTATCCACAGGGACCGTATCCTTCTTTCTCTACCACTGACCTTTCGGAAGGAATGGACCCACACATTTAACGTGCTCGTACTCTGCGTGAATACGGGGACAGTTTAGGCAGAGCCGGGAATCGAACTCTGCTCGTCCGAGTGCAATCTCCGCGCGCTAATGACTGGACAACTTTTAAAGCAGTGCCTGACGTAATGTTTATGAGGTGTTAGTATTTAGTTGATACTAAGCAGGTTGGGCTTGAAGTAAAATGAAATGAATTGGTAGCCCAGTCAAATTCCGCCAGTGCTACTTTCCGAGCCGTCGGAAAATATTTTTGGAAGGAATTGCTCAGGCATCGTAGATGTTCGCGAATGTCATCCAAAAAGCTTGTTGTTGTCTCCGGCTGATGTTCTTGTAACTTTTTCATAAGTGAAAAACACTCAAGGCTGATACTCAATGAATTCGGTAAAGAACTGCAGTTTTCTTTTAAATGAGCGCACTCTGTTACTCGTGTCAAAAACCGTAAGAGCTTTACATTGCAGACAGATATTCATATCATTTATCTTTGCAAAAATATATTCTAAATACGAAAGTTTGAAGAGCTAATCTTCATCAGTCAGTATCTTTGTCAAATGAATACTGTGATCCATTTAAAATGATCGTACCTCACTCTGTAATTGCAACAAACGTTTTAATGCGTTTTCTCAAGCGAGCCACATCACTTCTGTGTGAAGAACCAAGAAAGTAAGACTTCTCCTGTCGTAACACAACATTTTAAATTAACATAGATTTCAGAGGACACATTAAAGGCAACACACAGAAGACAATTTAATTATGAATTTGTACGACCTCGGTTGGTTTGCGGTTGGTGTCGTGCCCAGTGGTGAAGCGAGACACAATAATTTGGGAAGACATAAAAACAGGGACCAAAATTAGCAAATAAGTTTCATGCTGTACATTTTAACAAGGTTATGAATAAAATAAAATTTAATAACTGAATTATAACGAAATAAATAAATGACATTTTGCAATTTTGTTATTACAGTGGAACCTCGGTTTTGCGTTTCATTGTGGAACCGATTCAAAAACATTATATGAGGTAAAACACAATGTACAGAAAACTCTGTTAACTATTTGTATAGTCAGCGTCAAAAGTTTAGACACAGACACAAAATTGTGTTTGCAAAAGAAGTGCAACAAACACTAAAAGTGATATGTCTATTGTACACAATGAAGCTTTTTGTTTGCATTCACTATGAAAAAAAGTCAAGATTTAATAAACACATAATATTGGGTTGGAGGGAAAGTTATGTCGTATTTTAAATAGGTAGGTGATTTTTCTTGTAAATAAAAAGAACATCTGTAACAAGTCGAGAAATTGCAGAAGAGTTTGGCATTCATCATACAACTGTTGGAGATCACATTAAATCTCTTGGGTTTGTGTTAAAGCAAAGTTTTTGGGGTCCACATGAATTAACGGAAAAGAATTTGTCTGATCGTGTAAGAATGTGTTCATCACATCTGATTAGACACAATGTGGAGCCGTTTTTGGACAGGCTGGTTACTGGAGATGAAAATGGATTCTTTACGAGAATATTAAGAGAAAAAAATCTTACTGCAAACCAGGAACATCATCAGCAACAGTTCCAAAACCAAGTATCCATCAACGAAAAGTACTGCTTTGTTTGTGGTGGGACAGGAAAGGCCCAGTGTACTACGAGTTGCTGAAACAGGGGAAAACCATCAACGTGGATCTGTACTGCAATCAGCTGGATAAATTGAATGCAGCTATCAATGAAACAAGGCCAGAAAAGGAATAGTGTTCCACCACGATAATGCTCGCAAGCATACTGCAATGGTGACACAACAAAAACTGAATGCGTTAGGATGGGAAGTCCTTAGTCACCCACCGTATTCACCTGACATTGCACCATCTGATTATTACCTGTTCAGATCTCTGCAAAAATATCTAACGGGAAAAAAATTCACGTCTTTTGAAAGTGTTTCTAAGGCAGTTGCTGACTATTTTAACTCCAAGGATGAGAACTTCTACAAAACAAGAATTCACAGGTTACCTGAAAGATGGCAACAGGTTGTAACAAATAACGGAGCATATATAATTGATTAATATTAAACACATATTTTTATAAATGAATTCAAATATTTTCTTTAAAATACGACAGAACTTTCCCTCCAACCCAATATATGTAATACAAGAAATTCCAAAATGTCTTGTGTCAAAAGTATCGACATAATTTCCTTTAAATCTGTTAGAAAATAATAATGAATTATGTAAATACATTTCTAATATTTAATAGTATTTCTACCATTGCGTATAACTTTATACACGCTTTTTCATCGAAGAAATAAAGTTTTGCATAACATTAGGACTGATTTTACACCATGCTTTCTGTATGGAGTCTTTCAAATTTTCTATTGAGAAATTCTGCTTTTCAATTGTGTGCACGGTGCAGCCCAAACTTCTCCATAATTTTTCAATGGGTTTCAGATATGGGCTCAGCGCTGGTCAGTCTATTTTGGCATTGGAATCTCATTTTCGTTGAGTTTGAAGTATGGATTGGTACACAATCTTGCTGATAAACCCAATTTGAAGTTCCTAGTAAGTCGCCAAACAAAATTAAATTGTTTTCAAGGGTCGGTTTGTAGTATTTGGACTTTTAAATTTGAAAACGCTGGAGAGGTTTGGCCATTAAATCTAAATCCACCCCATACCATGATAGATCCGCCACCTTGCGGTCTACTAAAAGAATTTATAGGCTCTATCTGTTATTCATGTCAATATGATGCACAGCCATCAAGATCATTCAGATTCCACTTAATATCATCATCACTTATTATTACAGATAGCCATTTATCACTGTAGAACATGTACTTTCTGTACCCACCACTGCAATATCTCCATATTGTGTCAAGATTTCAGAGCTGAATTCCGAGCGCAAGATTTTTTATTATTTAAATCATCTCCGCGGGGCACAGTTTGCAAATCACTGCTGTACACCACTGTCTTCAACTTCACTTAGACTCTGTCCTTGCATTTAACATCTTTGACGGGCTTGTTCTCGGCTCCCAGCGTACGTAGAGAGCTGAAATTTGGTTTCAGTTTCATCTCGCGAACCATTTTCATCTACTAATTATTTATGTCTTTACGTTACTGCATTTACGTACGTCATGACTATGTTTTTACTTTCCTTTTATATATAGTATAATGTATAAGGAAAGTATTGTGACGGGGTCGAATATCTGAATTCGAGTTTTCGACAGGAGAGTACGTTTCAAGCATTCCTCATCACGAATCGAACATTTTTGAGCTGGTGTGTGTGTGGAGACGATATCTCACGAACGAATGGAGCGATTTAAATCAAATTTAGTACAAAAATTACAATCCATAAGTACTGGAAGCCTACTGTTTTTAAACACAATCGAATGTTCAGACCCCCCCCCCTAAATTTTCGAGTTAAATTTTGAAAAAAATCATCAAAAATCAAAACCTTTAAAGTTACGCAAATAGACATTTAATATGTAATTTTTCCATAGAAAACGATTGACATAAACTTTAGAATGCTAGCATAAACAGTTCTCGAGATATTCCACATTTTTCAAATAAATGTATCAAAAAATCCCATAAATCCCACAAATTAAAAAAAAGTATTAACTGTTGAGAAACATGTTCCCTTTTCATATGTAATATCATGCGATAAATTTGGTGACATCGTTCTCGTGGATCTAGCTCGTTCCATGCATGAGAAAAGATACTTTGAGTAATACTTTTGTATTTGGACGCCAATAGTCATTTATCTGCTATAAGAATAACTTATTTCTCTGTTCATAACGCTTGGCGAGATTTTGGTGACGAATTTGGCGAAATGTCGTTAAATTGGCGACTTTTTTAAATGTTACTAAATTAACAAAAATATCACCAAATGGATAAAAATGACGCTGAATCAATGAAAATGACGATTAACTGACGAAAATTCAATATCTTAGAAAGAATATAAGTATCTGCTATAAGAATAACCTATTTTTTTTTACTATAAAAGTAGTAAATTCTTTGCATTGTATAAGGAAAGTCATGTACTATCCACATCAGATTTTTTTTTCCTTTTGCACGGATTTTCTTTGCGAATTATGGTTCGGTGTTCTTCAGATAAAATGTTCTCCTGGTTCTAACGAGTCGAAGGTAAAATTTTCACGCCATACCTTATGTCATTACATCATTTACGTACGTCATCTTTTACAACATCGTTCTCTGTTCTCAGATCCAGTAGAGCTGAAACTCGGCACACAGTTTCATCTATAAAGTTTTTACGTTACTTTCGTAGTTCATTTACATACGTTATATATTACGGGCTCGTTCTCGGCTCCCAGAACACATGGAGCTGAAACTCGGCACACAGTTTTATATCGCGAAACTTTTTCACCTATAAAATTTTCACGTCATTACTTTACTGCGTTACGTTATTTACGTGATCATCTTTCACGGATTGGTTCTCTACTCCTAGAGTAGGTAGAAAACTGAAATTTGGCACATAGTTTCATTGTTTCATCTCGCGGAACATTTAAATCTATAAAACTTTTACGTCATTACTTTACATCGCTACGTCATTTACGTACGTCATTTTTACAGGCTGGTTCTATATTTTATAAGCTGTGATTTATAGGTTGAGCAGTAAAAGTGGAAGCAGTAGAAGAAAAGTTAACAGTAAGGGATTTTATTTCATCAATAGAGTCTTGGGCAAACTTCTTGAATTTATTTATTTCGCCACTAAAGACCTTCATTGAATTGTAATGAATGGTGTAAACAGTTTTCCTCAGAGATTCGTTGATAGTTTTCTTAATTAAATCAGGAATAGAATTAAGAAATTAGGTCATGGAGCAACCATAACCAGGATTAGAAGAGAATGTTTGAATTAGAGTTTCATACACAAACTCTTAGCAGCTTGGCCCTAGAACACAAAAATTTTCCTTGATATATTTGCGATGATGTGGTTTAATTTTAGCTGTTTTATGTAGGTATTTTGTAACTTTGTCAAGAATTAAAGCAAGAGACGACCAATTTTCAAGAATATTTCTTCGGTTGGATATTATCCTCGTCAGTCTGGATTTAAAGGATTTTTTATCGCAATGAGTAGGAGTCAGCACATTTTTAAAAAGCAGGTTGGTTTTGAGTAAATTGTAGAGTGCACAAAGCTGTCACAGGAAGCGTTAAAGCTGTGATGATCAGATTTATTTGCAGTAGAAAGCAAACAGTCATGAAGGGTAACTAAGACAGAGCAGTCAGGAGTTAAATTAACTTCTTGTTTTGCAATATTGTTGAAATTTTCCAATTTGGAGAGTTCACCAAGAGATTTAGAGGCGTTTTTGTTGATAATGAGAGATTATTATAGGTTCAAAATAGGGACAAAGATAACATAAAATAACAGTTGCAAAGAAAGTTTTTTACAGCAGTGAAATTAGCACTAAGTATTAGTAATTGAGTACATATTAAAAAGAAGTAAATACGTTCAAGTTAAGGTCACATAAATAAATGAATCATAATAAAGTATGAATATGTTAAACAATTTAAAGTTTCAGAAAGAGCAATTGCATTTTCCAAGAATAAAATGTTTACAAAATAATTTAATAATAGTAAACGTTATAAGATAATATCCATATACTAAATTGAAGTTTTCAATATAAAAAAATATAAGAATTGCAAGGTTGTAGATGAAGAAAGATGAATGACAAAGAGATTCAATGGTATATTGACATAGTATTTGATAATTAGGAAATTTTAGTAATAGAAAAATACATATTTAAGCACAAATGCTAACAGATTCAATGAGATAGAAGATATTTACGAGTTTAAGGCAAAAACATAAACAACACATTTTAAAGCAATTAAGAATACTAGTAAATGTTAATTTTTAGAAAAATAAAGTTTTTTATAGAAAGTTTGAACAAGAGTAATACATCTTATTAACTAACTGTTATTGTAAAAGATAGCCATGAATTTACTAAACAATGGTTAAAGTTTAAAGTTTGAAATGAAAATGGAGATAAATTTAGATTATGGACGAACCTTCCATCAGAAAAATTAGAACTTGGTACCAGAATGTAGAACTCGATGCGGGCATTCTTTTTGTAGTTATCCTGAAACACTCGGATATGATAAAACGTAAAAATAATAAACATTCACGTACAATTGAATAAGCTACCAGATCAGCTTGCTAGCGGATAGTGTTCACTGATTATAATAACCGTTCCAAATTATCTTCGAAATTCTACATTCGTTCGTAAGATATTGCGTCCACAAACTCACGGAACCACATACATGCGCGCTCTCTCTCTCTCACATACACATTAACATACATACACACACACTGACATACACACCGACCTGTACGAGCACATACCGACATCACTTCAAAAACGTTAGATTAGAGTTCAGAGATATTTTAAACTTGCTTTTCCTTCGAAAACTCGAATTTTCTACCCCCGACACAATACTTTCCCTGTACATTACACTATGTATTATGTAAACTAGTATTTAAGTTTTTAAAAAATAATAGATAAAATATTTTTGCATGAAAATATATCGCTTTATTGTTTTTCAAAATATTCGCCTTTAGCATCAATACATTTTTTCATTCAAACAAAACAATTTTCAAAGGAGTTATGCTATTCAGAAGTTGGTATAGCAGAAACATGTGATTTATAGGCTTCAACAGTTTCTTCTGGGCTGTTAAATCGTTGACCACGCATTTTATTTTTGATTGTTGGGAACAAGAAATATCATTGGGTGCTAAATCAGGCGAATAAGGACAATGACTCATCAAATCAATTTTTTCATGCATTGATAATTTGAATGCAGTGAGTGAGCTTGCATTGTTATGATGAAGAATGAAGCGACTCTTCGCATTATTTTTTCTAATTTGAGCAACTATTTCTGGCAAAATCAAATTGTCGTATACCAATCAGCATTGAATCTTTTGCGATTTTCCTCGTACCTTTTTGACACAAGCATCCTTTTGAGCTTGAGTAAAATTGTATGGAATCAAATGCGCACATACATTTTTGACTTTTAAACGATCATGTAAAATTGAATGTACGCAGGTCCTTGAAATGTTTAAAGATGCCCCAATTTCATCATATATGACATTACGATCTAAAGTGATCATTTGTTGCACAGCATCAATGTTTTTGGGAGTCACAGCAGTTCTTGGTCGACTTTCATGAAATTCATCACTGAGACTCCTTCGTCCAAGATGAAATTCTTTAAACCAGTTGTAAATTGTTGCTTTGGATGGGGCTTCATTACCAAAAGTCAAATTCATTCGATCAACACACTGCTGTGTCAACCCTCCTTCTTTGACCCAGACCGTCTGGCCTACCTGAAACTGTAAGGTATCTGTTTGAACGGCCGGGAACTGCCACCCAATTTAGACCAGAAGTCAGTGGCGCGACATTTACAGGGACCATACCTCCTTCCCCTACCACAGACTTCGCGGAGGTACTTATGGATCCACATATTTAACGTGCCCGTACTCCACGTGAACACTGGGACAGTTTGGACAGGCCGGGAATAGAACTCATGTTGTTCGAGTGCAATCCCTCTTCACTAACCTCTAGACTGTTTTACCCCTGGGTCAGCCGTCCTTCTTCGAGCCAGCCCGTCCGACCTACCCGAAAGTGTAAAGTATCTGTTTGGACGGCAGGGAAGTGCCACCCAATTTAGATCGGAACCCAGGGGGAGGGGGAGGCACCCATAGGGACCGTATCATCTTTCCCCTACCAACCTCTGGGAAGGATTTACGGACCCACATGTTTAACGTGATCGTATTCTGCGTGAATACCCAGTCAGTTTTGGCAGAGGCGAGAATCGAACGCGGATCGTCCGAGTGTAATCCCACGCTCTAACCACTGGGCTGTTGCACCCCTGGGCTAGCCCTGGCCGATAGTCATAATATATCATAGTTCGAAAATTCCTTCTACTTAAATTCACGTTTTGTCACTACCTTAATGACTTCAAAACGTCGCCCAAAACGACGCTGTAAAAAGAATTTCATAGCATTTCTCTTTCTTTAACAGCCAATTGTTCAGGTGAAAATTCAAATTTTAAAAAATCGTCTGCAGTAAAGGCTGTAATTTTTAGCCTTGAGCTGCCACTTTCCAAAAACTGAAGTACTGGCCCTCATATATAGAGAAAGTAAAAAGTAAGTGGATGAGGAAATTGTGCAGATTCGTAGTTTCACTTCAATCCGAAATGGACAATAAAAGTTTACTTCAAGCATAGAAAAAACAACCATTGTCTGAGTTCTTCGGACAATGCGTGAACTGGGCCAGATTGAGATCTGCAGATCAAATGCAGCTGCGATGCCAGTTCTTAACAAAGTATGTATATCTAAAATTTCTGCATAGTGTTGGTGGAAACAAAGCTTACTTATTTGTTGTACATAGCAATAATTCAAGCTATTAATAATTCTTACCAATAATTTTGTTAATTTTTTTTTACGGAAATATGATCTTTCATCCGCATTGTACACCTCACTTAATTCAGTTTTGTTGGCTAAAAAAATTTATAACACCGTCTCAATAATTTCTCTGCATCGACACTGCTTAGGGCCTACATCCAACATCAATTAGAAATATTCCAATTTAGAATTAAATTAAATTATGCAGCTAACCAATGTCTTTGATAGAGAAGTTATTAGTAAGTAATTAAAAAGGAGACTAACAATAGTTGCAACCAGGACAGAGGTAGGAGCTCAGAGACGCACTAGCCCCAAGGCACATGATCGCTTTCAACGGGCTTGCTTTTGAAAAGCAGGTCGGTTTTTAGTAAATTGTAGAGTGCACAAAGCTGTTACAGAAAGCGTTAAAGCTGTGATGATCAGATTTATTTGCAGTAGAAAGCAGACAGTCATGAAGGGTAACTGAGACAGAGCAGTCAGGAGTTAAATTAACTTCTTGTTTTGCAATATTATTGAAATTTTCCAATTTGGAGAGTTCACCAAGAGATTTAGAGGCGTTTTTGTTCATAATGAGAAATTATTATAGGTTCAAAATAGGGACAAATATAACATAAAATAACAGTTGCAAAGAAAGTTTTTTTACAATTACTGGCCCAATTATTAAAAAAAAGTATACAAATGCACACAGATAAACTTCCAAAAAAAGCAACCTATAAAAAAATATTTTTTAAGGAACTAGAATGAGATGTCAAAAGAAATAGGACATCAAGATTAAGAAAAAATACTATTTTATTATTATTCAGTAGAAGGGGCCTTGACAAGCCTATAAATCACTTGTTTCTGCTATACCAACTTCTGAATAGCATAACTTTTTTGAAAATTGGTTTGTTTGAATGAAAAAATGTATTGATGCTAAAGGCGAATATTTTGAAAAACAATAAAGTGATTTATTTTCATGCAAAAATATTTTATCTATTATTTTTTAAAAACTTAAATACTAGTCTACATAGTACATAGTGTAATGTATAGGGTCGGGTTTGAAAATTCGAGTTTTCGACCGAAAAACAAGTTTAAAATATCTCTGAACTCGAATCGAACGTTTTTGAAGTGATGTCGGTATGTGCGCATACACGCCGGTGTGTATGTTAGTGTGTGTGTATGTATGTTAATGTGTGTGTGAGCGCGCGCATGTATGTGTTTCCGTGAGTTTGTGAACGCAATATCTTACGAACGAATGTAGAGTTTCGAAATTAATTTGAAACGGTTATTATAATCCGTGAACACTATGCGCTAGCAAGCTGATCTGGTAGCTTATTCAGTTGTACGTGAATGTTTATTATTTTTACGTTTTATCATATCCGAGTGTTTCAGGATAACTACAAAAAGAATGCCGGCATCGAGTTCTACATTCTGGTACCAAGTTCTAATTTTTCTGATGGAAGGTTCGTCCATAATCTAAATTTATCTCCATTTTCATTTCAAACTTTAAACTTTAACCATTGTTTAGTAAATTCATGGCTATCTCTTACAATAACAGTTAGTTAATAAGATGTATTATTCTTGCTCAAACTTTCTATAACTAAGAAACTTTACTTTTCTTAAAATTAACGTTTACTAGTATTCTTAAGTGCTTTAAAATGTGTTGTTTATGTTTTTGCCTTAAAGTTGTAAATATCTTCTATCTCATTGAATCTGTTAGAATTTGTGCTTAAATATGTATTTTTCTATTACTAAAATTTCCTAATTATTAAATACTATGTCAATATACCATTGAATCTGTTTGTCATTCATCTTTCTTCATCTACAACCTTGCAATTCTAATATTTTTTTATATTGAAAACTTCAATTTAGTATATGGATATTATCTTATAACGTTTACCATTATTAAATTATTTTGTAAACATTTTATTCTTGGAAAATGCAGTTGATCTTTCGGAAACTTTAAATTGTTTAATATTTTCATACTTTATTATGATTCATTTATTTATGTGACCTGAACTTGAACGTATTTACTTCTTCTTAATATGTACTCAATTACTGATGCTTAGTGCTAATTTCATTGTTGTAAAAAAACTTTCTTTGCAACTGTTATTTTATGTTATCTTTGTCCCTATTTTGAACCTATAATAATTTCTCATTATGAACAAAAACGCCTCTAAATCTCTTGGTGAACTCTCCAAATTGGAAAATTTCAACAATATTGCAAAACAAGAAGTTAATTTAACTCCTGACTGCTCTGTTTCAGTTACCCTTCATGACTGTCTGCTTTCTACTGCAAATAAATCTGATCATCACAGCTTTAACGCTTTCTGTGACAGCTTTGGGCACTCTACAATTTACTCAAAACCGACCTGCTTTTCAAAAATGTGCTGACTCTTGCTCATTGCGATAAAAACCCCTTTAAATCCAGACTGACGAGGATAATATCCAACCGAAGAAATATTCTTGAAAATTGGTCGTCTCTTGCTTTAATTCTTGACAAAGTTACAAAATACCTACATAAAACAGCTAAAATTAAACCACATCATCGCAAATATATCAAGGAAAATTTTTGTGTTCTAGGGCCAAGCTGCTAAGAGTTTGTGTATGAAACTCTAATTCAACCATTCTCTTCTAATCCTGGTTATGATTGCTCCATGACTGAATTTCTTAACTCTATTCCTGATTTAATTAAGACAACTATCAACGAATCTCTGAGGAAAACTGTTTTCACCATTCATTACAATTCAATGAAGGTCTTTAGTGGCGAAATAAATAAATTCAAGAAGTTTGCACAAGACTCTATTGTTGAAATAAAATCACTTACTATTAACCTTTCTTCTACTGCTTCCACTTTTACTGCTCAATCTACAAAACCATTATTTTCAAGTATATTATTTAAAAGCCTGGATAAATCTAAAAAACTTCAGAAATGAGAGAATAAATTTCTTGCATTCCATGCCCTTAGAAAGTTTCTATCATATTAGTTCGCTGTCTTTCGAATGGTAATGTAAAATTACCTGTGAAAGCAACAATTTAGAGATGTTTTATCCAATCTTCAGAAAACAAATCTTGCTAAAAACTTCTATATAGTTTAGCAAGCTCCAAAAACTATGGTTGTTATTTTATTCAACATCCCTTCCACATATCAGGAAGAAGACGTTAAAGATCTTACTTCATACAAAAACTCTTCTGATCAACTTATTGAAATCAAAGTCTTAAAAAATTAAAAAAATCAAGAAAGCAATCTTAACTGGGTCCTTCTTCTTACCTACCAATTAAGAATAAAATGATTTACATACATTTCAATAGTTTTATTATATTTCTCTGAGAATTTGTTACAAATGTCAGAAATACGGACATATGTTCAATTTCTGTACTTTTGAATTTACATATTGTGATAAGTGTGCTAGGAAGCATAACACAAGCAAATGTACCTCTAAATCTAAATAATGTACAAACTGCGGAGATTATAATGCAAATCATCCAAATGCCAACCTAAAAACTAGTTACTGTCCCAATGACAGAAAAACGTGTTCTATATATGCTCATGAACTGGAAAAATTAAATCACCACAGAAAGATCAATAGCTTTTCTTTTCCCCCACTTCCGAGCTCTGATTTTTAATCTTTTTTCATCGTTGTTTCTGGCTTCCAAATTAATACTTAAAACTCCTTACCTGCCCATATTCATGTTCTCCAAATTGCCTTAGATTCATCAATAGATTTTATTTGCATTCAAGCATCCATACTGTTAAAGGTAAAATTTTAGATTCCCCCTTTGGTTTTTCACAATTCTGTTCCCTTTCTCATAAATCTGCTCTAATAATTTGTAATCCAAACCTTACTGCTCACTTTAAATTTAATTCTTCCTCTTCTATTTTCGTTGAATTTCTTTTACTTAACAATAAAAATATAATTATTTCCAGTATTTATTTTCCTTCCCCTTTCTATCCTCTTTTCTGAATTAACTTTTATCAATTTCTTATCGCAAAAAGTTCTCATATTAGGTGATTTTAATGCTAGAGCTCAAACGTGTGGAAACGATTTTATTAAGCAGAGGGGCTACAAAACAATAGATTTTTGTATAGAAAATAGTTTAATAGTATATAATAATCCGGCTTCTTGTCTCACTTTTATCTCCCACAGTAGGAAGGGATATCCCGATCTTTTATTAGTCAGCTTTGGACTATATGATTTTATTCAAAGTTGGGAAATTCTTGACAAAAATCTTTAGCGACCACAAATTCTTAAAAATTTCCCATCTCTCTGATTCTCCCTAAGATGATTCTTTCTTTTTAAAATTTTACTGTAGCACTGGTAAATTTATGTATAATTTTAAATTGAAATTCAATTATCTTTTTTTCTCTTTTAACTGATGTTAAATAATTGCTTCTCCTTAAATCATTTCTTCATTAATTTTTTTAATGTTATTCAAGATTGCGCTTTTAAATGCATTCAAAAAAGAAAAAAATTAATATATATGGCTTTTCTTGGTGATCTAAAGACCTATCTAAATTCAGAAATTTCTTAACCGCTCTCTCCAAGAGGGTTAAATCTCTCGTTAAGAATTCCGCAGCTTTGAATGAAATTAATGATGCTAAAATAAAATATAAACATTATAAAGCTAAATTAAAAAAAATCTGATGTGGGCAGCACATGACTTTCCTTATATAATGCAATGAATTTGCTATTTTTACAGTAAAAAAAATGTTATTCTTATAGTATATACTTATATTCTTTCCAAGATATTGAATTTTCGTCAATTAGTCGTCATTTTCATTGATTTAGCGCCATTTCTATCCATTTGGCGAAATTTTCGTTAATTTGGCAACATTTAAAAAGTCGCCAAGTTGACGACATTCCGTTAAATTCATCGTCAAAATGTCGCGAAGCGTTATGGACGGAGAAATAAGTTATTCTTATAGCAGATAAATGACTATTGGCGTTCAAATAAAAAAAGTATGACTCAAAGTATCTTTTCTCATGAATGGAACGAGCTAAATCTACGAGAATGATGTCACCAAATTTATCGCTTGATATTACATATGAAAAGTGGACATGTTTCTCAACGGTTAATATTTTTTAATGTATGAGATTTTTTGATAAATGTATTAGAAAAATGTGCAATATCTCGAGAACTAGCGCTCTAAAGTTTATGTCAGTCGTTTTCTAAGGAAACTTTACATAAAAAATGTCTATTTGAGTAACTTTATTAAATATTTTGATTTTTTGATGATTTTTTCACAATTTCACTCGAAAATTTAAGGGGGTTCAGAACATTCGATTGTGTTTAAAAACAATAGGCTTCCAGTATTCACGAATTGTTATTTTTGTACCAAATTTCATTCGAATCGTTCCATTCGTTCGTGAGATATCGTCTCGACACACGCACGCACACACACACACACACACACACACACACACACACACACACACACACACACACACACACACACACACACACACACACACACACACACACACACACACACACACACACACACACACACAGAGCCATCACCTCAAAACTGTTCGATTCGTGATCAGGGATGCTTGAAACGTGCTTTCCTGTCGAAAACTCGAATTCGAATTTTCGACCCCGTCACAATACTTTCATTTTACATTATACTATGTATATAAGGAAAGTAATTAAAGATTAGCAGAGCTAAGTCCGATCACTGGAAATTTTTATGTAATAACCGTAATTCGATATGTGGTACCCATTTGAAATTCGTCAATCAGAAACTAAAAAAAAAAAAAAAAAAAAAAAAAAAATCCACTAATTTACAATTTTAGGATAACCCGAACCTTAACTATTCAGAAAAATTTCGCGGTTCACGAATCATTGCTTTAACGATGACACCAACCTTCATTCCATTCACATTCTGTTCCTGCTGGAGCGCTGGTTTTTTTTATTTTTTCGAAGTTATCCTCAGTTTTCAATAATCTAAAAAATGGGAAAGGTCCGGGGCTGGATAATATTGACTACAAAATTTGGAAAGACCTGTATAACTTCAATAAAAGTTTATTTTTAAAATTATTTACTGTTTTAAATTCTGTTATTTTCTCGCCTGCTTAAGAAATGGAATTTTTTTTTTAATCCGGTAGGGACTCTTCCTATTGTAGCACTTTTTGACCAATATGTCTCCTCCCCACTCTTGGCAAAATTATTGAAAGACTTTTTATAAATAGATATAACTTCTGGTTGAAAACTAAGAATATTTTCCATCCAGTAAAATTTGGGTTCCGCGAGTTTTACAGCTGTGAAGATGATACTCATAAATTATACATACCATTGAGGGCCTTAAATCACTTCATTACTATGCCTTAATTACTTTAGATATTCGCGATGCCTCCGATAATCTCAACTGGAACATACTCCTTCTTTCTTTAGAAAAATTAAATATTCCTATCTCTTTTCGAATTTTCATTTGCTCTTAACTTAGTCATAGGTCTATTACTTTTTCTGAAGGATCTTTATCCCTCTCTAAATTTATTTTCAAAGACGCTCCGCAAGGCTCTGTAATTGCTCCCATTCTTTGGAACTTTTATATTTTAATGAAATTATTTCCCTAAATAATGAGTTATTTTATCTTCAAGTCTTTGCGGACGACTTTGCTATTATTTTATTTGGCAATACTAGAAAAAAATCTTCAATTAAATACCAATTCTCATCTCAATTCCACATTTATTTCTCTTAATAAACTAGCTTTATATATTTCAGTTGATAAAAGTTGCTCCATATTATTTTACAAAAATCTATCTAGTATGATAAAAAACCCCATTTTTAAATTTCAAAACAATTTATTTAAAATCAATGAATATTTAAAATTGTTAGACCTCATCATTGAAGATAAACTTACTTTGAATTCTCACATTTATTTTCTTAAGGAAAAAAGTTTTAAATTTTGATCTTCTTTCGGACAAATTTTTGGGTCAAATTGGGTGTTAATAAAAGTTTCTTAAAATGTTGATACATTTGACTCATTGTAAAAATTATAACTTTTGGTTCAGATCAAAATTATTTTAATGCAAATCAATAAACCCCTTTCCCTTTAAAGGGTCTTATTACTTAAAATCTGTTCTGGGGCTATCGGACCACCTCTACTATTTCCTTATTTTATATTACTGATATTCCTCCTATTCATTTTACTATTAATACTCATTATAAAAAATATATTTTTTGGAAAGAGGATTGATTCTTTTTCTTCTCCCTCTCTTCCTAACCCCTTATGATTTTGATTTTCCCATTCGTTTATCCGATACTCACCCTTCTAATCGTTTTGTCAATATAATTAATAGAATGGATAAATATTCCATCATTTATAATATATATACTGACGGTTTTAAAATTAATAATAACATTGGTTTCTCCGTTTGTATTTTCAAACATGATGTTCTGAAGAAGGTTCTCACAAACTTGGTGACATGAATACAGTATTTAAAGCTGACTTACTGCTAATTTTTCTGCAATTGATTGGGCCATTTCTAATAATTTTATTGCCAATATTTACTCCGATATCTTTCAATCCATTTTAGCCCTTAATTCTATTAATAACAAATCTAACTATCTTAACTGTATCAAATCTAAAGCACTTCTCGCTAAAAAACCTCATCAATATCTCTTGGGTCAAAGCTCATAATATCCCTGATAATGCAATTGCTAATTATCATGCCAAATTAGCTACTGTTTCGGATTCCCCTATCTCTATTCCATATAACTACTATCTTCTTTTCAAATTCTGCAAAGGTTACATTCTCGATCTTTGACAAAATTATTTAATAGACCTTATTTCTCTTAGGACTGGTGACCCTGCCTGAATCCTTTCCTATTTACCCACTGTCAATTCTAAATTATAAATTTTCAATAAATATCTTATTTATTTCCTCACTGACTATGGCCCTTTTCTTGATTACGTACGTTATTACTTTCCTTATATGCATATTATAATGTATAAGGAACGTACTGTGACGGGGTCGAAAATTCGAATTCGAGTTTACGATAGTAGAGCACGTTTCAAGCATCCCTGAACACGAATCAAACGTTTTTGAGGTAATGTGTGCGCGCTTGTGTGTGTGTGTGTGTGTGTGTGTGTGTGTGTAGAGGCGATATCTCACGAACGAATGAAGCGATTCGAAGAAAATTTGGTTTAAAAGTCACAAACAGTGATTACTGAAAGCCTATTGTTTTTACATGCAATCGAATGCTCAGAACCCCTAAAATTTTCGAGTGAAATTTTGAAAAAATCATCAAAAAATCAAAACCTTTAATAAAATTACGCAAATTATCATTCCTTATGTAATTTTTCATTAGAAAACGATTGACATAAACTTTAGAACGCTAGCATGAACCGTTATCAAGATATTGCAAAATTTCCAAATAAATTTATCAAAAAATCACAAAGTAAAAAAAAATTCTTAACTATTGTGAAATATGTTCACTTTTCATATGTATTATAATGCAATAAATTTGACATCATTCTCGTTATTCTAGCGCGTTCCATGCATGAGAAAAGATACTTTGTGTAATAGTTTCGACGCCAATTTATTGACTATAAGAATAACCTATTTCTCAGCCCATTACGCTTTGCGATATTTCTGCGCCAAATTTCACGGAATGTCGCCACTTGGCAACTTTTCTAAACGTTGCCAAATTAACGAAAATTTCGCCAAATTGATAAAAATGATACTAAATCAATGAAAATGACGACTAATTGATGAAAATTTAATATCTTTAGCGGGATATCGCCAACTTGGCTACATTTTGAATATTACAAAATTAACGAAAGTGCCGCAAAATGTATAAAAATATTGCCAAATTGTTAAAAATAACGCTAAAAGGGAGGTAATGTTTTGCAAATTTTTAATTCCGTCATATGACGGACATACTTTCTAGTCTACTCCTATTAGAAAACTCTTCTCCCTATTTGTCTGCAACTCTTGACTATACATTTAGCGAACTTTGTGAATAATCTAATGACATATCACCAACTTATCAATATTTAACCCCAGATTGACGAACATATCATCAAAATTGCAAAAATGACGTCGGTTAATGAAAATAACACCTAATTGTTGGATTTATTATTTACATATTTTAATATATGATCTATATTACTTATTGAGGATGAAAAGAATATTGATAGTTATTAATTTAGAGTTGCGCGAAATATAAGTTAATTGGATACGAAAAAGTTTTGCATGCTGTCATTTGGAAAAGTCACAAATGCACAATTTAACGTTAAATACAATACAGTGTTGAAGACCCAGACCGTCCGACCCGTCCAGAGACATGAGCAGCTGTTTGGATGGCCAGTTATACAATACAGTGTGTCATGGATCTTATACATCCATTTAGACAATAAGAGCTTGCAATTTTTAATTCCCAGTAGCTCACCGGTAGAGCGTCGCCTGGCCAGTTCTTCGATCCAGATTCTATTACCGGTTGGAGCAAGGTTCTTTATAATCGTATACATCATTTTTTCATTGTGGAAGAAGTAAATTTGTTGCATTATATAAGGAAAGTCATGTGTGCCCACATCAGATTTTTTCATAATTAAAACTACTTCGAATTGCATTTGCAATAAATTTGATGTGGATCATTACGTCTTCAATTGCCTCTTTTCTTGTAAATTTCACCTTAATAAACCCCCACTCCTAATAATTCTTTAAGGCCTTCTAAAGTTTCTAATCCTACCTCAATTGAAAAAAAAAATAAAAACTGTATTTTTGTTACCAAAGAAATATCTGAAAAAGTAACTCAAGTTTCTGAGCAACCTCTGCTTTCAATTTTTACTGGTCAATAAAATATACTATTTACTATTTATATTTTTTATCTTTTCCTTTTCTTTACCTGATACAATTGGTCATGGGGGGAAGAAAGCCAAGGTTAATAGAATATTAACAGGTTGTCTCACTTGCTATTCCCCCCATGGTAACATTTCTGGGCGAGCTAAGGCTCCTCTATATACGAGCTGACTCATCAAGCATATTGAAGCCCACCATAGCTGGAAGCTCAATCCATTAGCATTAGCTCTATTCATATTTTTACTTTCCCTGCAATGCATGATAATGTATAGGGAAAGTATTGGAATCATGTCGAAAATCGCAACTCGAGTTTTCGACGGATCTGCACGTTTCGAGACCTCTAGAATGCTAAAAACTGTTTTTAACGTGACGTCTGTGTGTGTCTCTCTCTGTCTGTATGTCTGTCCAATGTATGTATCCACTCTAACTCAAAAACTAATAGACCGAATTTAACAAAATTTGGTAGATAATACCCTTTGGTGTGACCCTGGTGCTGATTAGTTTTTGGTACAATTCGGAAAAAAAGAATCCGCCTTTTTCTGCGAAATGGTCCTCAAAAATCTCATGTATTCACTCTAGCTGAAATACAAATTGACCACATTTCACAAAATTTGGTAGATAAATCACATGTGGGATACTCTGGTGCTGATTAAATTTTGGTACGATTCGGAAAAGAACAACCTGCCTTTTTTTAGGAAATGTCCCGCAAAAATTTCATGTATCCACCCTAGCTAAAATACTAATTGATCAAATTTCACAAAATTTGGTAGATAAGTTACTTGTGGGATACTCTGGTGCTGATTAGATTTTGGTACGAATCGGAAAAGAACAACCTGCCTTTTTTTACGAAATGGCCCGCTCAAATCGCCAAAATCTAAAAAAAAAAGATTAAGTAGTGTATGCTCAAATGTATCAATTAAATTCTTGTTTTATATGCAATTTTTGACGAGGAAAAGAATATAACACACTCCATTATACTTTAGGACTAACCGTTATCAAGATATTTGAGATTTCTTGCATTTTTGTTAAGCCGATTTCGGAAAAATGTCCAGTTACCAAATAAAAACAAAAAATGAATTAGAAATGCAAATTTAGTGTCATTTTGTGCAATTAAACTCAATTTAATGAATTATAAAAAAATGAAGAGAAGATGAATATGAGTCTGCAGGGAAAGTCATGTGTTGCCCATATCAGATTTTTACATTAGGAAGTATAATTGAAATAATTATGAGTGGTTGTTCTGCACCGAACTGCTCTAATCATTCTAGAAAGGGATTTAGGCTATTTCGCTTTCCTAGAAACGAAGAAAGAAGAAAACAATGGCTAATAAATAATTGGATACCCGGTACTGGAGCATACTTGTGCGAGCTAAGTTCTATAATATTCTAATTGGCACTTCTCTCTTTATATAAAGTATTTATTTTAAACACTTATTTTATAATTTCTGTAACTGTAGTATTGAACCCTATGGGCTTCAATACGCTTGATAAGTCAGCCTTGACGTCACTGCTAGACCTCCTGATCTGTGGATCAGCGGCGCTTCGTAGAAAAACATTAGAAAACGCAGTTTTGTTTAAAACTGTCTCGCTTTAAGCATCAACGAGATAAATGAAATGTTGAATAAATAATGTGCTGACTCTGAAATGTGACAAATAAACTCAAATTGAAATTCAAAACGAACTAAATTGCAGTAAACGGATGATGGAGTCAAGGATATGAATTTTCCGGGTGATTTTGTATAGCAAATACATTGAGCTTTTTATTTTACACAAAATTTACACATTTCATGCCCAAAATGATAATCTTGATTAATATTTTACCCGCAAATATATTACATGAATTTTAATTTTAATATAGTATTTTTTAACAATTACTTTTAGAAGATTTTGAACGAAATAACCCGTTCAAATTCATTAAATACAGACTGTGCATTCTACTGTCTGTATTGTCTATTAAAGAAATGAAGGTTTGAAATAGGATAAAACTGATGAGAAATATGTTAAAATATAGTTAAACACGATTCTTTTTATAAAACTCTCCATATTATCTTTATCAATTTGCAATTTCATTCATATTTCTTTAAAAATATGTTGATTTACAATTTCTTGCATATAAATTTTATGGTACATATATTCTGTCTAGTAAAAGTAAGCATACTAATCCTCTCAGATTAGTTCCTATACAGAAAATATTTGAACTTTATAGTTTTCTGAAAAATGTCATTGATATGATTTAAAAATATTTAGATAGTAACATTGTATGTTCAATGCACGTAATTAATATTTTTATTTTATATACTTTTATTTTACATACTTTTATATTTTATATCATTAAATAATGATATGCGTTCTGTTTAAATTTGTTTGGAGTCTTTGTGAATCTATTTACTTTCTTTTATGGTACAGATATTACCGTAGAATTCTGTCGATCGGCCCTTTAAAATGCGACGGAAAACCGTGGAAAATGAAGGTAATGAAACAAAAGTTATTTTTATCAATACATTTATTTTATTTAACAAAGAATTCTTTTTTCTCCGAAATTTATCTGATGTTTATGGGGAAGGAGCTTTAAATTAAAAGATTCCTTTCAACGTTTGCTTTAAAATAAATAGCGGTAAATGTGTCATTTTGATGCAACTATAAATTCATTTTTTTGCAAAATTATCCATTAAATTGCACTTTATAATTTCTTTTAACTTATGAATACGCCTTTCCTGAACAAAAACCATTTCTACTGTACAGAAACTTTTCCTTTATGTATTACTCACGGAGCCATTCAATTTGATGAATCAAGATATGAATGTCTTGACAGAAACTTTATTAACAAATGTATTAACAAAAAATTATTAACAACCTACATTTGACGTGACTAATAATTATTATTGCAATGGTTTGGTAAAATATGTACTTTCAAATGTAAATCAATTACTGTTTTTCCTTCAGATTATTTTGAAAGTTTCCTAGCTTTCTCTGAAATCCGGACGATATATTTTTTCTAAAACATATAAAATTTTGAGCTAGACAAAAGCCATGCATTGAATTGCCTGGAAATACTATATATTCTATTTTATTCTGCATTCTTCATGTTTGCAAAATTCAGAATACATTCAATATTTAAAGACTGATTTGCGCCATTTAGATTAGAAATATGTATTTATATACTTCTCAAACCGATTCCGATAACGCACTTAACAGTTAGTAATTCTTTTCTGATCATTCAATATCATTTTATATATAACCTTTGATCATTCAATAATCTTTGCACATAGCATTCAGTAATCTTTGTATAAACTTCTCTTGATGTTAAAATTCTCATGGCTTTCTCTCTCATCCAAAATTTGCAATTGTTTTCATATGTACGGAATTTATTAAATATCCGTAAACTTCACATTCAAACCTATTCAACACTTCATCTCAAACCAATTTCGATAACGCACTTAACAGTTAGTGACTATTTTCTGATCATTCAATGTCTTTTTATATATAATCTTTGATCATTCAATAATCTTTGAACATAGCATTCAGTAATCTTTGTATAAACTTCTCTGGATGTTAAAATTCTCATGGCTTTCTCTCTCATCCAAAATTTGCAATTTTTTTCATATGTACGGAATTTATTAAATATCCGTAAACTTCACATTCAAACCTATTCAACACTTCATCTCAAACCAATTTCGATAACGCACTTAACAGTTAGTGACTATTTTCTGATCATTCAATGTCTTTTTATATATAATCTTTGATCATTCAATAATCTTTGAACATAGCATTCAGTAATCTTTGTATAAACTTCTCTTGATGTTAAAATTCTCATGGCTTTCTCTCTCATCCAAAATTTGCAATTTTTTTCATATGTACGGAATTTATTAAATATCCGTAAACTTCACATTCAAACCTATTCAACACTTCATCTCAAACCAATTTCGATAACGCACTTAACAGTTAGTGACTATTTTCTGATCATTCAATGTCTTTTTATATATAATCTTTGATCATTCAATAATCTTTGAACATAGCATTCAGTAATCTTTGTATAAACTTCTCTTGATGTTAAAATTCTCATGGCTTTCTCTCTCATCCAAAATTTGCAATTTTTTTCATATGTACGGAATTTATTAAATATCCGTAAACTTCACATTCAAACCTATTCAACACTTCATCTCAAACCAATTTCGATAACGCACTTAACAGTTAGTGACTATTTTCTGATCATTCAATGTCTTTTTATATATAATCTTTGATCATTCAATAATCTTTGAACATAGCATTCAGTAATCTTTGTATAAACTTCTCTTGATGTTAAAATTCTCATGGATTTCTCTCTCATCCAAAATTTGCAATTTTTTTCATATGTGCGGAATTTATTAAATATCCGTAAACTTCACATTCAAACCTATTCAACACTTCATCTCAAACCAATTTCGATAACGCACTTAACAGTTAGTGACTATTTTCTGATCATTCAATGTCTTTTTATATATAATCTTTGATCATTCAATAATCTTTGAACATAGCATTCAGTAATCTTTGTATAAACTTCTCTTGATGTTAAAATTCTCATGGCTTTCTGTCTCATCCAAAATTTGCAATTTTTTTCATATGTGCGGAATTTATTAAATATCCGTAAACTTCACATTCAAACCTATTCAACACTTCATCTCAAACCAATTTCGATAACGCACTTAACAGTTAGTGACTATTTTCTGATCATTCAATGTCTTTTTATATATAATCTTTGATCATTCAATAATCTTTGAACATAGCATTCAGTAATCTTTGTATAAACTTCTCTTGATGTTAAAATTCTCATGGCTTTCTCTCTCATCCAAAATTTGCAATTTTTTCCATATGTACGGAATTTATTAAATATCCGTAAACTTCACATTCAAACCTATTCAACACTTCATCTCAAACCAATTTCGATAACGCACTTAACAGTTAGTGACTATTTTCTGATCATTCAATGTCTTTTTATATATAATCTTTGATCATTCAATAATCTTTGAACATAGCATTCAGTAATCTTTGTATAAACTTCTCTTGATGTTAAAATTCTCATGGCTTTCTCTCTCATCCAAAATTTGCAATTTTTTTCATATGTACGGAATTTATTAAATATCCGTAAACTTCACATTCAAACCTATTCAACACTTCATCTCAAACCAATTTCGATAACGCACTTAACAGTTAGTGACTATTTTCTGATCATTCAATGTCTTTTTATATATAATCTTTGATCATTCAATAATCTTTGAACATAGCATTCAGTAATCTTTGTATAAACTTCTCTTGATGTTAAAATTCTCATGGCTTTCTCTCTCATCCAAAATTTGCAATTTTTTTCATATGTACGGAATTTATTAAATATCCGTAAACTTCACATTCAAACCTATTCAACACTTCATCTCAAACCAATTTCGATAACGCACTTAACAGTTAGTGACTATTTTCTGATCATTCAATGTCTTTTTATATATAATCTTTGATCATTCAATAATCTTTGAACATAGCATTCAGTAATCTTTGTATAAACTTCTCTTGATGTTAAAATTCTCATGGCTTTCTCTCTCATCCAAAATTTGCAATTTTTTTCATATGTACGGAATTTATTAAATATCCGTAAACTTCACATTCAAACCTATTCAACACTTCATCTCAAACCAATTTCGATAACGCACTTAACAGTTAGTGACTATTTTCTGATCATTCAATGTCTTTTTATATATAATCTTTGATCATTCAATAATCTTTGAACATAGCATTCAGTAATCTTTGTATAAACTTCTCTTGATGTTAAAATTCTCATGGCTTTCTGTCTCATCCAAAATTTGCAATTTTTTTCATATGTGCGGAATTTATTAAATATCCGTAAACTTCACATTCAAACCTATTCAACACTTCATCTCAAACCAATTTCGATAACGCACTTAACAGTTAGTGACTATTTTCTGATCATTCAATGTCTTTTTATATATAATCTTTGATCATTCAATAATCTTTGAACATAGCATTCAGTAATCTTTGTATAAACTTCTCTTGATGTTAAAATTCTCATGGCTTTCTCTCTCATCCAAAATTTGCAATTTTTTCCATATGTACGGAATTTATTAAATATCCGTAAACTTCACATTCAAACCTATTCAACACTTCATCTCAAACCAATTTCGATAACGCACTTAACAGTTAGTGACTATTTTCTGATCATTCAATGTCTTTTTATATATAATCTTTGATCATTCAATAATCTTTGAACATAGCATTCAGTAATCTTTGTATAAACTTCTCTTGATGTTAAAATTCTCATGGCTTTCTCTCTCATCCAAAATTTGCAATTTTTTTCATATGTACGGAATTTATTAAATATCCGTAAACTTCACATTCAAACCTATTCAACACTTCATCTCAAACCAATTTCGATAACGCACTTAACAGTTAGTGACTATTTTCTGAACATTCAATGTCTTTTTATATATAATCTTTGATCATTCAATAATCTTTGAACATAGCATTCAGTAATCTTTGTATAAACTTCTCTTGATGTTAAAATTCTCATGGCTTTCTCTCTCATCCAAAATTTGCAATTTTTTCCATATGTACGGAATTTATTAAATATCCGTAAACTTCACATTCAAACCTATTCAACACTTCATCTCAAACCAATTTCGATAACGCACTTAACAGTTAGTGACTATTTTCTGATCATTCAATGTCTTTTTATATATAATCTTTGATCATTCAATAATCTTTGAACATAGCATTCAGTAATCTTTGTATAAACTTCTCTTGATGTTAAAATTCTCATGGCTTTCTCTCTCATCCAAAATTTGCAATTTTTTTCATATGTACGGAATTTATTAAATATCCGTAAACTTCACATTCAAACCTATTCAACACTTCATCTCAAACCAATTTCGATAACGCACTTAACAGTTAGTGACTATTTTCTGATCATTCAATGTCTTTTTATATATAATCTTTGATCATTCAATAATCTTTGAACATAGCATTCAGTAATCTTTGTATAAACTTCTCTTGATGTTAAAATTCTCATGGCTTTCTCTCTCATCCAAAATTTGCAATTTTTTTCATATGTACGGAATTTATTAAATATCCGTAAACTTCACATTCAAACCTATTCAACACTTCATCTCAAACCAATTTCGATAACGCACTTAACAGTTAGTGACTATTTTCTGATCATTCAATGTCTTTTTATATATAATCTTTGATCATTCAATAATCTTTGAACATAGCATTCAGTAATCTTTGTATAAACTTCTCTTGATGTTAAAATTCTCATGGCTTTCTCTCTCATCCAAAATTTGCAATTTTTTTCATATGTACGGAATTTATTAAATATCCGTAAACTTCACATTCAAACCTATTCAACACTTCATCTCAAACCAATTTCGATAACGCACTTAACAGTTAGTGACTATTTTCTGATCATTCAATGTCTTTTTATATATAATCTTTGATCATTCAATAATCTTTGAACATAGCATTCAGTAATCTTTGTATAAACTTCTCTTGATGTTAAAATTCTCATGGCTTTCTGTCTCATCCAAAATTTGCAATTTTTTTCATATGTGCGGAATTTATTAAATATCCGTAAACTTCACATTCAAACCTATTCAACACTTCATCTCAAACCAATTTCGATAACGCACTTAACAGTTAGTGACTATTTTCTGATCATTCAATGTCTTTTTATATATAATCTTTGATCATTCAATAATCTTTGAACATAGCATTCAGTAATCTTTGTATAAACTTCTCTTGATGTTAAAATTCTCATGGCTTTCTCTCTCATCCAAAATTTGCAATTTTTTCCATATGTACGGAATTTATTAAATATCCGTAAACTTCACATTCAAACCTATTCAACACTTCATCTCAAACCAATTTCGATAACGCACTTAACAGTTAGTGACTATTTTCTGATCATTCAATGTCTTTTTATATATAATCTTTGATCATTCAATAATCTTTGAACATAGCATTCAGTAATCTTTGTATAAACTTCTCTTGATGTTAAAATTCTCATGGCTTTCTCTCTCATCCAAAATTTGCAATTTTTTTCATATGTACGGAATTTATTAAATATCCGTAAACTTCAGATTCAAACCTATTCAACACTTCATCTCAAACCAATTTCGATAACGCACTTAACAGTTAGTGACTATTTTCTGATCATTCAATGTCTTTTTATATATAATCTTTGATCATTCAATAATCTTTGAACATAGCATTCAGTAATCTTTGTATAAACTTCTCTTGATGTTAAAATTCTCATGGCTTTCTCTCTCATCCAAAATTTGCAATTTTTTTCATATGTACGGAATTTATTAAATATCCGTAAACTTCACATTCAAACCTATTCAACACTTCATCTCAAACCAATTTCGATAACGCACTTAACAGTTAGTGACTATTTTCTGATCATTCAATGTCTTTTTATATATAATCTTTGATCATTCAATAATCTTTGAACATAGCATTCAGTAATCTTTGTATAAACTTCTCTTGATGTTAAAATTCTCATGGCTTTCTGTCTCATCCAAAATTTGCAATTTTTTTCATATGTGCGGAATTTATTAAATATCCGTAAACTTCACATTCAAACCTATTCAACACTTCATCTCAAACCAATTTCGATAACGCACTTAACAGTTAGTGACTATTTTCTGATCATTCAATGTCTTTTTATATATAATCTTTGATCATTCAATAATCTTTGAACATAGCATTCAGTAATCTTTGTATAAACTTCTCTTGATGTTAAAATTCTCATGGCTTGCTCTCTCATCCAAAATTTGCAATTTTTTCCATATGTACGGAATTTATTAAATATCCGTAAACTTCACATTCAAACCTATTCAACACTTCATCTCAAACCAATTTCGATAACGCACTTAACAGTTAGTGACTATTTTCTGATCATTCAATGTCTTTTTATATATAATCTTTGATCATTCAATAATCTTTGAACATAGCATTCAGTAATCTTTGTATAAACTTCTCTTGATGTTAAAATTCTCATGGCTTTCTCTCTCATCCAAAATTTGCAATTTTTTTCATATGTACGGAATTTATTAAATATCCGTAAACTTCACATTCAAACCTATTCAACACTTCATCTCAAACCAATTTCGATAACGCACTTAACAGTTAGTGACTATTTTCTGATGATTCAATGTCTTTTTATATATAATCTTTGATCATTCAATAATCTTTGAACATAGCATTCAGTAATCTTTGTATAAACTTCTCTTGATGTTAAAATTCTCATGGCTTTCTCTCTCATCCAAAATTTGCAATTTTTTTCATATGTACGGAATTTATTAAATATCCGTAAACTTCACATTCAAACCTATTCAACACTTCATCTCAAACCAATTTCGATAACGCACTTAACAGTTAGTGACTATTTTCTGATCATTCAATGTCTTTTTATATATAATCTTTGATCATTCAATAATCTTTGAACATAGCATTCAGTAATCTTTGTATAAACTTCTCTTGATGTTAAAATTCTCATGGCTTTCTGTCTCATCCAAAATTTGCAATTTTTTTCATATGTGCGGAATTTATTAAATATCCGTAAACTTCACATTCAAACCTATTCAACACTTCATCTCAAACCAATTTCGATAACGCACTTAACAGTTAGTGACTATTTTCTGATCATTCAATGTCTTTTTATATATAATCTTTGATCATTCAATAATCTTTGAACATAGCATTCAGTAATCTTTGTATAAACTTCTCTTGATGTTAAAATTCTCATGGCTTTCTCTCTCATCCAAAATTTGCAATTTTTTCCATATGTACGGAATTTATTAAATATCCGTAAACTTCACATTCAAACCTATTCAACACTTCATCTCAAACCAATTTCGATAACGCACTTAACAGTTAGTGACTATTTTCTGATCATTCAATGTCTTTTTATATATAATCTTTGATCATTCAATAATCTTTGAACATAGCATTCAGTAATCTTTGTATAAACTTCTCTTGATGTTAAAATTCTCATGGCTTTCTCTCTCATCCAAAATTTGCAATTTTTTTCATATGTACGGAATTTATTAAATATCCGTAAACTTCACATTCAAACCTATTCAACACTTCATCTCAAACCAATTTCGATAACGCACTTAACAGTTAGTGACTATTTTCTGATCATTCAATGTCTTTTTATATATAATCTTTGATCATTCAATAATCTTTGAACATAGCATTCAGTAATCTTTGTATAAACTTCTCTTGATGTTAAAATTCTCATGGCTTTCTCTCTCATCCAAAATTTGCAATTTTTTTCATATGTACGGAATTTATTAAATATCCGTAAACTTCACATTCAAACCTATTCAACACTTCATCTCAAACCAATTTCGATAACGCACTTAACAGTTAGTGACTATTTTCTGATCATTCAATGTCTTTTTATATATAATCTTTGATCATTCAATAATCTTTGAACATAGCATTCAGTAATCTTTGTATAAACTTCTCTTGATGTTAAAATTCTCATGGCTTTCTGTCTCATCCAAAATTTGCAATTTTTTTCATATGTGCGGAATTTATTAAATATCCGTAAACTTCACATTCAAACCTATTCAACACTTCATCTCAAACCAATTTCGATAACGCACTTAACAGTTAGTGACTATTTTCTGATCATTCAATGTCTTTTTATATATAATCTTTGATCATTCAATAATCTTTGAACATAGCATTCAGTAATCTTTGTATAAACTTCTCTTGATGTTAAAATTCTCATGGCTTTCTCTCTCATCCAAAATTTGCAATTTTTTCCATATGTACGGAATTTATTAAATATCCGTAAACTTCACATTCAAACCTATTCAACACTTCATCTCAAACCAATTTCGATAACGCACTTAACAGTTAGTGACTATTTTCTGATCATTCAATGTCTTTTTATATATAATCTTTGATCATTCAATAATCTTTGAACATAGCATTCAGTAATCTTTGTATAAACTTCTCTTGATGTTAAAATTCTCATGGCTTTCTCTCTCATCCAAAATTTGCAATTTTTTTCATATGTACGGAATTTATTAAATATCCGTAAACTTCACATTCAAACCTATTCAACACTTCATCTCAAACCAATTTCGATAACGCACTTAACAGTTAGTGACTATTTTCTGATCATTCAATGTCTTTTTATATATAATCTTTGATCATTCAATAATCTTTGAACATAGCATTCAGTAATCTTTGTATAAACTTCTCTTGATGTTAAAATTCTCATGGCTTTCTCTCTCATCCAAAATTTGCAATTTTTTTCATATGTACGGAATTTATTAAATATCCGTAAACTTCACATTCAAACCTATTCAACACTTCATCTCAAACCAATTTCGATAACGCACTTAACAGTTAGTGACTATTTTCTGATCATTCAATGTCTTTTTATATATAATCTTTGATCATTCAATAATCTTTGAACATAGCATTCAGTAATCTTTGTATAAACTTCTCTTGATGTTAAAATTCTCATGGCTTTCTCTCTCATCCAAAATTTGCAATTTTTTTCATATGTACGGAATTTATTAAATATCCGTAAACTTCACATTCAAACCTATTCAACACTTCATCTCAAACCAATTTCGATAACGCACTTAACAGTTAGTGACTATTTTCTGATCATTCAATGTCTTTTTATATATAATCTTTGATCATTCAATAATCTTTGAACATAGCATTCAGTAATCTTTGTATAAACTTCTCTTGATGTTAAAATTCTCATGGCTTTCTCTCTCATCCAAAATTTGCAATTTTTTCCATATGTACGGAATTTATTAAATATCCGTAAACTTCACATTCAAACCTATTCAACACTTCATCTCAAACCAATTTCGATAACGCACTTAACAGTTAGTGACTATTTTCTGATCATTCAATGTCTTTTTATATATAATCTTTGATCATTCAATAATCTTTGAACATAGCATTCAGTAATCTTTGTATAAACTTCTCTTGATGTTAAAATTCTCATGGCTTTCTCTCTCATCCAAAATTTGCAATTTTTTTCATATGTACGGAATTTATTAAATATCCGTAAACTTCACATTCAAACCTATTCAACACTTCATCTCAAACCAATTTCGATAACGCACTTAACAGTTAGTGACTATTTTCTGATCATTCAATGTCTTTTTATATATAATCTTTGATCATTCAATAATCTTTGAACATAGCATTCAGTAATCTTTGTATAAACTTCTCTTGATGTTAAAATTCTCATGGCTTTCTCTCTCATCCAAAATTTGCAATTTTTTTCATATGTACGGAATTTATTAAATATCCGTAAACTTCACATTCAAACCTATTCAACACTTCATCTCAAACCAATTTCGATAACGCACTTAACAGTTAGTGACTATTTTCTGATCATTCAATGTCTTTTTATATATAATCTTTGATCATTCAATAATCTTTGAACATAGCATTCAGTAATCTTTGTATAAACTTCTCTTGATGTTAAAATTCTCATGGCTTTCTCTCTCATCCAAAATTTGCAATTTTTTTCATATGTACGGAATTTATTAAATATCCGTAAACTTCACATTCAAACCTATTCAACACTTCATCTCAAACCAATTTCGATAACGCACTTAACAGTTAGTGACTATTTTCTGATCATTCAATGTCTTTTTATATATAATCTTTGATCATTCAATAATCTTTGAACATAGCATTCAGTAATCTTTGTATAGACTTCTCTTGATATTGAAATTCTCATGGCTTTCTCTCTCATCCGAAATTTGCAATTTTTTTCATATGTACGGAATTTATTAAATATCCGTAAACTTCACATTCAAACCTATTCAACACTTCATCTCAAACCAATTTCGATAACGCACTTAACAGTTAGTGACTATTTTCTGATCATTCAATGTCTTTTTATATATAATCTTTGATCATTCAATAATCTTTGAACATAGCATTCAGTAATCTTTGTATAAACTTCTCTTGATGTTAAAATTCTCATGGCTTTCTCTCTCATCCAAAATTTGCAATTTTTTTCATATGTACGGAATTTATTAAATATCCGTAAACTTCACATTCAAACCTATTCAACACTTCATCTCAAACCAATTTCGATAACGCACTTAACAGTTAGTGACTATTTTCTGATCCTTCAATGTCTTTTTATATATAATCTTTGATCATTCAATAATCTTTGAACATAGCATTCAGTAATCTTTGTATAAACTTCTCTTGATGTTAAAATTCTCATGGCTTTCTCTCTCATCCAAAATTTGCAATTTTTTTCATATGTACGGAATTTATTAAATATCCGTAAACTTCACATTCAAACCTATTCACCACTTCATCTCAAACCAATTTCGATAACGCACTTAACAGTTAGTGACTATTTTCTGATCATTCAATGTCTTTTTATATATAATCTTTGATCATTCAATAATCTTTGAACATAGCATTCAGTAATCTTTGTATAAACTTCTCTTGATGTTAAAATTCTCATGGCTTTCTCTCTCATCCAAAATTTGCAATTTTTTTCATATGTACGGAATTTATTAAATATCCGTAAACTTCACATTCAAACCTATTCAACACTTCATCTCAAACCAATTTCGATAACGCACTTAACAGTTAGTGACTATTTTCTGATCATTCAATGTCTTTTTATATATAATCTTTGATCATTCAATAATCTTTGAACATAGCATTCAGTAATCTTTGTATAAACTTCTCTTGATGTTAAAATTCTCATGGCTTTCTCTCTCATCCAAAATTTGCAATTTTTTTTCATATGTGCGGAATTTATTAAATATCCGTAAACTTCACATTCAAACCTATTCAACACTTCATCTCAAACCAATTTCGATAACGCACTTAACAGTTAGTGACTATTTTCTGATCATTCAATGTCTTTTTATATATAATCTTTGATCATTCAATAATCTTTGAACATAGCATTCAGTAATCTTTGTATAAACTTCTCTTGATGTTAAAATTCTCATGGCTTTCTCTCTCATCCAAAATTTGCAATTTTTTTCATATGTACGGAATTTATTAAATATCCGTAAACTTCACATTCAAACCTATTCAACACTTCATCTCAAACCAATTTCGATAACGCACTTAACAGTTAGTGACTATTTTCTGATCATTCAATGTCTTTTTATATATAATCTTTGATCATTCAATAATCTTTGAACATAGCATTCAGTAATCTTTGTATAAACTTCTCTTGATGTTAAAATTCTCATGGCTTTCTCTCTCATCCAAAATTTGCAATTTTTTTCATATGTACGGAATTTATTAAATATCCGTAAACTTCACATTCAAACCTATTCAACACTTCATCTCAAACCAATTTCGATAACGCACTTAACAGTTAGTGAGTATTTTCTGATCATTCAATGTCTTTTTATATATAATCTTTGATCATTCAATAATCTTTGAACATAGCATTCAGTAATCTTTGTATAAACTTCTCTTGATGTTAAAATTCTCATGGCTTTCTCTCTCATCCAAAATTTGCAATTTTTTTTCATATGTACGGAATTTATTAAATATCCGTAAACTTCACATTCAAACCTATTCAACACTTCATCTCAAACCAATTTCGATAACGCACTTAACAGTTAGTGACTATTTTCTGATCATTCAATGTCTTTTTATATATAATCTTTGATCATTCAATAATCTTTGAACATAGCATTCAGTAATCTTTGTATAAACTTCTCTTGATGTTAAAATTCTCATGGCTTTCTCTCTCATCCAAAATTTGCAATTTTTTTCATATGTACGGAATTTATTAAATATCCGTAAACTTCACATTCAAACCTATTCACCACTTCATCTCAAACCAATTTCGATAACGCACTTAACAGTTAGTGACTATTTTCTGATCATTCAATGTCTTTTTATATATAATCTTTGATCATTCAATAATCTTTGAACATAGCATTCAGTAATCTTTGTATAAACTTCTCTTGATGTTAAAATTCTCATGGCTTTCTCTCTCATCCAAAATTTGCAATTTTTTCATATGTACGGAATTTATTAAATATCCGTAAACTTCACATTCAAACCTATTCAACACTTCATCTCAAACCAATTTCGATAACGCACTTAACAGTTAGTGACTATTTTCTGATCATTCAATGTCTTTTTATATATAATCTTTGATCATTCAATAATCTTTGAACATAGCATTCAGTAATCTTTGTATAAACTTCTCTTGATGTTAAAATTCTCATGGCTTTCTCTCTCATCCAAAATTTGCAATTTTTTTCATATGTGCGGAATTTATTAAATATCCGTAAACTTCACATTCAAACCTATTCAACACTTCATCTCAAACCAATTTCGATAACGCACTTAACAGTTAGTGACTATTTTCTGATCATTCAATGTCTTTTTATATATAATCTTTGATCATTCAATAATCTTTGAACATAGCATTCAGTAATCTTTGTATAAACTTCTCTTGATGTTAAAATTCTCATGGCTTTCTCTCTCATCCAAAATTTGCAATTTTTTTCATATGTACGGAATTTATTAAATATCCGTAAACTTCACATTCAAACCTATTCAACACTTCATCTCAAACCAATTTCGATAACGCACTTAACAGTTAGTGACTATTTTCTGATCATTCAATGTCTTTTTATATATAATCTTTGATCATTCAATAATCTTTGAACATAGCATTCAGTAATCTTTGTATAAACTTCTCTTGATGTTAAAATTCTCATGGCTTTCTCTCTCATCCAAAATTTGCAATTTTTTTCATATGTACGGAATTTATTAAATATCCGTAAACTTCACATTCAAACCTATTCACCACTTCATCTCAAACCAATTTCGATAACGCACTTAACAGTTAGTGACTATTTTCTGATCATTCAATGTCTTTTTATATCTAATCTTTGATCATTCAATAATCTTTGAACATAGCATTCAGTAATCTTTGTATAAACTTCTCTTGATATTGAAATTCTCATGGCTTTCTCTCTCATCCGAAATTTGCAATTTTTTTCATATGTACGGAATTTATTAAATATCCGTAAACTTCACATTCAAACCTATTCAACACTTCATCTCAAACCAATTTCGATAACGCACTTAACAGTTAGTGACTATTTTCTGATCATTCAATGTCTTTTTATATATAATCTTTGATCATTCAATAATCTTTGAACATAGCATTCAGTAATCTTTGTATAAACTTCTCTTGATATTGAAATTCTCATGGCTTTCTCTCTCATCCGAAATTTGCAATTTTTTTCATATGTACGGAATTTATTAAATATCCGTAAACTTCACATTCAAACCTATTCAACACTTCATCTCAAACCAATTTCGATAACGCACTTAACAGTTAGTGACTATTTTCTGATCATTCAATGTCTTTTTATATATAATCATTGATCATTCAATAATCTTTGAACATAGCATTCAGTAATCTTTGTATAAACTTCTCTTGATGTTAAAATTCTCATGGCTTTCTCTCTCATCCAAAATTTGCAATTTTTTTCATATGTACGGAATTTATTAAATATCCGTAAACTTCACATTCAAACCTATTCAACACTTCATCTCAAACCAATTTCGATAACGCACTTAACAGTTAGTGACTATTTTCTGATCATTCAATGTCTTTTTATATATAATCTTTGATCATTCAATAATCTTTGAACATAGCATTCAGTAATCTTTGTATAAACTTCTCTTGATGTTAAAATTCTCATGGCTTTCTCTCTCATCCAAAATTTGCAATTTTTTTCATATGTACGGAATTTATTAAATATCCGTAAACTTCACATTCAAACCTATTCAACACTTCATCTCAAACCAATTTCGATAACGCACTTAACAGTTAGTGACTATTTTCTGATCATTCAATGTCTTTTTATATATAATCTTTGATCATTCAATAATCTTTGAACATAGCATTCAGTAATCTTTGTATAAACTTCTCTTGATATTGAAATTCTCATGGCTTTCTCTCTCATCCGAAATTTGCAATTTTTTTCATATGTACGGAATTTATTAAATATCCGTAAACTTCACATTCAAACCTATTCAACACTTCATCTCAAACCAATTTCGATAACGCACTTAACAGTTAGTGACTATTTTCTGATCATTCAATGTCTTTTTATATATAATCTTTGATCATTCAATAATCTTTGAACATAGCATTCAGTAATCTTTGTATAAACTTCTCTTGATGTTAAAATTCTCATGGCTTTCTCTCACATCCAAAATTTGCAATTTTTTTCATATGTACGGAATTTATTAAATATCCGTAAACTTCACATTCAAACCTATTCAACACTTCATCTCAAACCAATTTCGATAACGCACTTAACAGTTAGTGACTATTTTCTGATCATTCAATGTCTTTTTATATATAATCTTTGATCATTCAATAATCTTTGAACATAGCATTCAGTAATCTTTGTATAAACTTCTCTTGATGTTAAAATTCTCATGGCTTTCTCTCTCATCCAAAATTTGCAATTTTTTTCATATGTACGGAATTTATAAAATATCCTTAAACTTCACATTCAAACCTATTCAACACTTCATCTCAAACCAATTTCGATAACGCACTTAACAGTTAGTGACTATTTTCTGATCATTCAATGTCTTTTTATATATAATCTTTGATCATTCAATAATCTTTGAACATAGCATTCCGTAATCTTTGTATAAACTTCTCTTGATGTTAAAATTCTCATGGCTTTCTCTCTCATCCAAAATTTGCAATTTTTTTCATATGTGCGGAATTTATTAAATATCCGTAAACTTCACATTCAAACCTATTCAACACTTCATCTCAAACCAATTTCGATAACGCACTTAACAGTTAGTGACTATTTTCTGATCATTCAATGTCTTTTTATATATAATCTTTGATCATTCAATAATCTTTGAACATAGCATTCAGTAATCTTTGTATAAACTTCTCTTGATGTTAAAATTCTCATGGCTTTCTGTCTCATCCAAAATTTGCAATTTTTTTCATATGTGCGGAATTTATTAAATATCCGTAAACTTCACATTCAAACCTATTCAACACTTCATCTCAAACCAATTTCGATAACGCACTTAACAGTTAGTGACTATTTTCTGATCATTCAATGTCTTTTTATATATAATCTTTGATCATTCAATAATCTTTGAACATAGCATTCAGTAATCTTTGTATAAACTTCTCTTGATGTTAAAATTCTCATGGCTTTCTCTCTCATCCAAAATTTGCAATTTTTTTCATATGTACGGAATTTATTAAATATCCGTAAACTTCACATTCAAACCTATTCAACACTTCATCTCAAACCAATTTCGATAACGCACTTAACAGTTAGTGACTATTTTCTGAACATTCAATGTCTTTTTATATATAATCTTTGATCATTCAATAATCTTTGAACATAGCATTCAGTAATCTTTGTATAAACTTCTCTTGATGTTAAAATTCTCATGGCTTTCTCTCTCATCCAAAATTTGCAATTTTTTTCATATGTACGGAATTTATTAAATATCCGTAAACTTCACATTCAAACCTATTCAACACTTCATCTCAAACCAATTTCGATAACGCACTTAACAGTTAGTGACTATTTTCTGATCATTCAATGTCTTTTTATATATAATCTTTGATCATTCAATAATCTTTGAACATAGCATTCAGTAATCTTTGTATAAACTTCTCTTGATGTTAAAATTCTCATGGCTTTCTCTCTCATCCAAAATTTGCAATTTTTTTCATATGTACGGAATTTATTAAATATCCGTAAACTTCACATTCAAACCTATTCAACACTTCATCTCAAACCAATTTCGATAACGCACTTAACAGTTAGTGACTATTTTCTGATCATTCAATGTCTTTTTATATATAATCTTTGATCATTCAATAATCTTTGAACATAGCATTCAGTAATCTTTGTATAAACTTCTCTTGATGTTAAAATTCTCATGGCTTTCTCTCTCATCCAAAATTTGCAATTTTTTTCATATGTACGGAATTTATTAAATATCCGTAAACTTCACATTCAAACCTATTCACCACTTCATCTCAAACCAATTTCGATAACGCACTTAACAGTTAGTGACTATTTTCTGATCATTCAATGTCTTTTTATATCTAATCTTTGATCATTCAATAATCTTTGAACATAGCATTCAGTAATCTTTGTATAAACTTCTCTTGATATTGAAATTCTCATGGCTTTCTCTCTCATCCGAAATTTGCAATTTTTTTCATATGTACGGAATTTATTAAATATCCGTAAACTTCACATTCAAACCTATTCAACACTTCATCTCAAACCAATTTCGATAACGCACTTAACAGTTAGTGACTATTTTCTGATCATTCAATGTCTTTTTATATATAATCTTTGATCATTCAATAATCTTTGAACATAGCATTCAGTAATCTTTGTATAAACTTCTCTTGATATTGAAATTCTCATGGCTTTCTCTCTCATCCGAAATTTGCAATTTTTTTCATATGTACGGAATTTATTAAATATCCGTAAACTTCACATTCAAACCTATTCAACACTTCATCTCAAACCAATTTCGATAACGCACTTAACAGTTAGTGACTATTTTCTGATCATTCAATGTCTTTTTATATATAATCTTTGATCATTCAATAATCTTTGAACATAGCATTCAGTAATCTTTGTATAAACTTCTCTTGATGTTAAAATTCTCATGGCTTTCTCTCTCATCCAAAATTTGCAATTTTTTTCATATGTACGGAATTTATTAAATATCCGTAAACTTCACATTCAAACCTATTCAACACTTCATCTCAAACCAATTTCGATAACGCACTTAACAGTTAGTGACTATTTTCTGATCATTCAATGTCTTTTTATATATAATCTTTGATCATTCAATAATCTTTGAACATAGCATTCAGTAATCTTTGTATAAACTTCTCTTGATGTTAAAATTCTCATGGCTTTCTCTCTCATCCAAAATTTGCAATTTTTTCCATATGTACGGAATTTATTAAATATCCGTAAACTTCACATTCAAACCTATTCAACACTTCATCTCAAACCAATTTCGATAACGCACTTAACAGTTAGTGACTATTTTCTGATCATTCAATGTCTTTTTATATATAATCTTTGATCATTCAATAATCTTTGAACATAGCATTCAGTAATCTTTGTATAAACTTCTCTTGATGTTAAAATTCTCATGGCTTTCTCTCTCATCCAAAATTTGCAATTTTTTTCATATGTACGGAATTTATTAAATATCCGTAAACTTCACATTCAAACCTATTCAACACTTCATCTCAAACCAATTTCGATAACGCACTTAACAGTTAGTGACTATTTTCTGATCATTCAATGTCTTTTTATATATAATCTTTGATCATTCAATAATCTTTGAACATAGCATTCAGTAATCTTTGTATAAACTTCTCTTGATGTTAAAATTCTCATGGCTTTCTCTCTCATCCAAAATTTGCAATTTTTTTCATATGTACGGAATTTATTAAATATCCGTAAACTTCACATTCAAACCTATTCAACACTTCATCTCAAACCAATTTCGATAACGCACTTAACAGTTAGTGACTATTTTCTGATCATTCAATGTCTTTTTATATATAATCTTTGATCATTCAATAATCTTTGAACATAGCATTCAGTAATCTTTGTATAAACTTCTCTTGATGTTAAAATTCTCATGGCTTTCTCTCTCATCCAAAATTTGCAATTTTTTTCATATGTACGGAATTTATTAAATATCCGTAAACTTCACATTCAAACCTATTCAACACTTCATCTCAAACCAATTTCGATAACGCACTTAACAGTTAGTGACTATTTTCTGATCATTCAATGTCTTTTTATATATAATCTTTGATCATTCAATAATCTTTGAACATAGCATTCAGTAATCTTTGTATAAACTTCTCTTGATATTGAAATTCTCATGGCTTTCTCTCTCATCCGAAATTTGCAATTTTTTTCATATGTACGGAATTTATTAAATATCCGTAAACTTCACATTCAAACCTATTCAACACTTCATCTCAAACCAATTTCGATAACGCACTTAACAGTTAGTGACTATTTTCTGATCATTCAATGTCTTTTTATATATAATCTTTGATCATTCAATAATCTTTGAACATAGCATTCAGTAATCTTTGTATAAACTTCTCTTGATATTGAAATTCTCATGGCTTTCTCTCTCATCCGAAATTTGCAATTTTTTTCATATGTACGGAATTTATTAAATATCCGTAAACTTCACATTCAAACCTATTCAACACTTCATCTCAAACCAATTTCGATAACGCACTTAACAGTTAGTGACTATTTTCTGATCATTCAATGTCTTTTTATATATAATCTTTGATCATTCAATAATCTTTGAACATAGCATTCAGTAATCTTTGTATAAACTTCTCTTGATGTTAAAATTCTCATGGCTTTCTCTCTCATCCAAAATTTGCAATTTTTTTCATATGTACGGAATTTATTAAATATCCGTAAACTTCACATTCAAACCTATTCAACAATTCATCTCAAACCAATTTCGATAACGCACTTAACAGTTAGTGACTATTTTCTGATCATTCAATGTCTTTTTATATATAATCTTTGATCATTCAATAATCTTTGAACATAGCATTCAGTAATCTTTGTATAAACTTCTCTTGATGTTAAAATTCTCATTGCTTTCTCTCTCATCCAAAATTTGCAATTTTTTTCATATGTACGGAATTTATTAAATATCCGTAAACTTCACATTCAAACCTATTCAACACTTCATCTCAAACCAATTTCGATAACGCACTTAACAGTTAGTGACTATTTTCTGATCATTCAATGTCTTTTTATATATAATCTTTGATCATTCAATAATCTTTGAACATAGCATTCAGTAATCTTTGTATAAACTTCTCTTGATGTTAAAATTCTCATGGCTTTATCTCTCATCCAAAATTTGCAATTTTTTTCATATGTGCGGAATTTATTAAATATCCGTAAACTTCACATTCAAACCTATTCAACACTTCATCTCAAACCAATTTCGATAACGCACTTAACAGTTAGTGACTATTTTCTGATCATTCAATGTCTTTTTATATATAATCTTTGATCATTCAATAATCTTTGAACATAGCATTCAGTAATCTTTGTATAAACTTCTCTTGATGTTAAAATTCTCATGGCTTTCTCTCTCATCCAAAATTTGCAATTTTTTTCATATGTGCGGAATTTATTAAATATCCGTAAACTTCACATTCAAACCTATTCAACACTTCATCTCAAACCAATTTCGATAACGCACTTAACAGTTAGTGACTATTTTCTGATCATTCAATGTCTTTTTATATATAATCTTTGATCATTCAATAATCTTTGAACATAGCATTCAGTAATCTTTGTATAAACTTCTCTTGATGTTAAAATTCTCATGGCTTTCTCTCTCATCCAAAATTTGCAATTTTTTTCATATGTACGGAATTTATTAAATATCCGTAAACTTCACATTCAAACCTATTCAACACTTCATCTCAAACCAATTTCGATAACGCACTTAACAGTTAGTGACTATTTTCTGAACATTCAATGTCTTTTTATATATAATCTTTGATCATTCAATAATCTTTGAACATAGCATTCAGTAATCTTTGTATAAACTTCTCTTGATGTTAAAATTCTCATGGCTTTCTCTCTCATCCAAAATTTGCAATTTTTTTCATATGTACGGAATTTATTAAATATCCGTAAACTTCACATACAAACCTATTCAACACTTCATCTCAAACCAATTTCGATAACGCACTTAACAGTTAGTGACTATTTTCTGATCATTCAATGTCTTTTTATATATAATCTTTGATCATTCAATAATCTTTGAACATAGCATTCAGTAATCTTTGTATAAACTTCTCTTGATGTTAAAATTCTCATGGCTTTCTCTCTCATCCAAAATTTGCAATTTTTTTCATATGTACGGAATTTATTAAATATCCGTAAACTTCACATTCAAACCTATTCAACACTTCATCTCAAACCAATTTCGATAACGCACTTAACAGTTAGTGACTATTTTCTGATCATTCAATGTCTTTTTATATATAATCTTTGATCATTCAATAATCTTTGAACATAGCATTCAGTAATCTTTGTATAAACTTCTCTTGATGTTAAAATTCTCATGGCTTTCTCTCTCATCCAAAATTTGCAATTTTTTTCATATGTACGGAATTTATTAAATATCCGTAAACTTCACATTCAAACCTATTCACCACTTCATCTCAAACCAATTTCGATAACGCACTTAACAGTTAGTGACTATTTTCTGATCATTCAATGTCTTTTTATATCTAATCTTTGATCATTCAATAATCTTTGAACATAGCATTCAGTAATCTTTGTATAAACTTCTCTTGATATTGAAATTCTCATGGCTTTCTCTCTCATCCGAAATTTGCAATTTTTTTCATATGTACGGAATTTATTAAATATCCGTAAACTTCACATTCAAACCTATTCAACACTTCATCTCAAACCAATTTCGATAACGCACTTAACAGTTAGTGACTATTTTCTGATCATTCAATGTCTTTTTATATATAATCTTTGATCATTCAATAATCTTTGAACATAGCATTCAGTAATCTTTGTATAAACTTCTCTTGATATTGAAATTCTCATGGCTTTCTCTCTCATCCGAAATTTGCAATTTTTTTCATATGTACGGAATTTATTATATATCCGTAAACTTCACATTCAAACCTATTCAACACTTCATCTCAAACCAATTTCGATAACGCACTTAACAGTTAGTGACTATTTTCTGATCATTCAATGTCTTTTTATATATAATCTTTGATCATTCAATAATCTTTGAACATAGCATTCAGTAATCTTTGTATAAACTTCTCTTGATGTTAAAATTCTCATGGCTTTCTCTCTCATCCAGAATTTGCAATTTTTTTCATATGTACGGAATTTATTAAATATCCGTAAACTTCACATTCAAACCTATTCAACACTTCATCTCAAACCAATTTCGATAACGCACTTAACAGTTAGTGACTATTTTCTGATCATTCAATGTCTTTTTATATATAATCTTTGATCATTCAATAATCTTTGAACATAGCATTCAGTAATCTTTGTATAAACTTCTCTTGATATTGAAATTCTCATGGCTTTCTCTCTCATCCAGAATTTGCAATTTTTTTCATATGTACGGAATTTATTAAATATCCGTAAACTTCACATTCAAACCTATTCACCACTTCATCTCAAACCAATTTCGATAACGCACTTAACAGTTAGTGACTATTTTCTGATCATTCAATGTCTTTTTATATCTAATCTTTGATCATTCAATAATCTTTGAACATAGCATTCAGTAATCTTTGTATAAACTTCTCTTGATATTGAAATTCTCATGGCTTTCTCTCTCATCCGAAATTTGCAATTTTTTTCATATGTACGGAATTTATTAAATATCCGTAAACTTCACATTCAAACCTATTCAACACTTCATCTCAAACCAATTTCGATAACGCACTTAACAGTTAGAGACTATTTTCTGATCATTCAATGTCTTTTTATATATAATCTTTGATCATTCAATAATCTTTGAACATAGCATTCAGTAATCTTTGTATAAACTTCTCTTGATATTGAAATTCTCATGGCTTTCTCTCTCATCCGAAATTTGCAATTTTTTTCATATGTACGGAATTTATTATATATCCGTAAACTTCACATTCAAACCTATTCAACACTTCATCTCAAACCAATTTCGATAACGCACTTAACAGTTAGTGACTATTTTCTGATCATTCAATGTCTTTTTATATATAATCTTTGATCATTCAATAATCTTTGAACATAGCATTCAGTAATCTTTGTATAAACTTCTCTTGATATTGAAATTCTCATGGCTTTCTCTCTCATCCGAAATTTGCAATTTTTTTCATATGTACGGAATTTATTATATATCCGTAAACTTCACATTCAAACCTATTCAACACTTCATCTCAAACCAATTTCGATAACGCACTTAACAGTTAGTGACTATTTTCTGATCATTCAATGTCTTTTTATATATAATCTTTGATCATTCAATAATCTTTGAACATAGCATTCAGTAATCTTTGTATAAACTTCTCTTGATGTTAAAATTCTCATGGCTTTCTCTCTCATCCAGAATTTGCAATTTTTTTCATATGTACGGAATTTATTAAATATCCGTAAACTTCACATTCAAACCTATTCAACACTTCATCTCAAACCAATTTCGATAACGCACTTAACAGTTAGTGACTATTTTCTGATCATTCAATGTCTTTTTATATATAATCTTTGATCATTCAATAATCTTTGAACATAGCATTCAGTAATCTTTGTATAAACTTCTCTTGATATTGAAATTCTCATGGCTTTCTCTCTCATCCAGAATTTGCAATTTTTTTCATATGTACGGAATTTATTAAATATCCGTAAACTTCACATTCAAACCTATTCACCACTTCATCTCAAACCAATTTCGATAACGCACTTAACAGTTAGTGACTATTTTCTGATCATTCAATGTCTTTTTATATCTAATCTTTGATCATTCAATAATCTTTGAACATAGCATTCAGTAATCTTTGTATAAACTTCTCTTGATATTGAAATTCTCATGGCTTTCTCTCTCATCCGAAATTTGCAATTTTTTTCATATGTACGGAATTTATTAAATATCCGTAAACTTCACATTCAAACCTATTCAACACTTCATCTCAAACCAATTTCGATAACGCACTTAACAGTTAGTGACTATTTTCTGATCATTCAATGTCTTTTTATATATAATCTTTGATCATTCAATAATCTTTGAACATAGCATTCAGTAATCTTTGTATAAACTTCTCTTGATATTGAAATTCTCATGGCTTTCTCTCTCATCCGAAATTTGCAATTTTTTTCATATGTACGGAATTTATTATATATCCGTAAACTTCACATTCAAACCTATTCAACACTTCATCTCAAACCAATTTCGATAACGCACTTAACAGTTAGTGACTATTTTCTGATCATTCAATGTCTTTTTATATATAATCTTTGATCATTCAATAATCTTTGAACATAGCATTCAGTAATCTTTGTATAAACTTCTCTTGATGTTAAAATTCTCATGGCTTTCTCTCTCATCCAGAATTTGCAATTTTTTTCATATGTACGGAATTTATTAAATATCCGTAAACTTCACATTCAAACCTATTCAACACTTCATCTCAAACCAATTTCGATAACGCACTTAACAGTTAGTGACTATTTTCTGATCATTCAATGTCTTTTTATATATAATCTTTGATCATTCAATAATCTTTGAACATAGCATTCAGTAATCTTTGTATAAACTTCTCTTGATGTTAAAATTCTCATGGCTTTCTCTCTCATCCAAAATTTGCAATTTTTTTCATATGTACGGAATTTATTAAATATCCGTAAACTTCACATTCAAACCTATTCAACACTTCATCTCAAACCAATTTCGATAACGCACTTAACAGTTAGTGACTATTTTCTGATCATTCAATGTCTTTTTATATATAATCTTTGATCATTCAATAATCTTTGAACATAGCATTCAGTAATCTTTGTATAAACTTCTCTTGATATTGAAATTCTCATCCGAAATTTGCAATTTTTTTCATATGTACGGAATTTATTAAATATCCGTAAACTTCACATTCAAACCTATTCAACACTTCATCTCAAACCAATTTCGATAACGCACTTAACAGTTAGTGACTATTTTCTGATCATTCAATGTCTTTTTATATATAATCTTTGATCATTCAATAATCTTTGAACATAGCATTCAGTAATCTTTGTATAAACTTCTCTTGATGTTAAAATTCTCATGGCTTTCTCTCTCATCCAAAATTTGCAATTTTTTTCATATGTACGGAATTTATTAAATATCCGTAAACTTCACATTCAAACCTATTCACCACTTCATCTCAAACCAATTTCGATAACGCACTTAACAGTTAGTGACTATTTTCTGTTCATTCAATGTCTTTTTATATATAATCTTTGATCATTCAATAATCTTTGAACATAGCATTCAGTAATCTTTGTATAAACTTCTCTTGATATTGAAATTCTCATGGCTTTCTCTCTCATCCGAAATTTGCAATTTTTTTCATATGTACGGAATTTATTAAATATCCGTAAACTTCACATTCAAACCTATTCAACACTTCATCTCAAACCAATTTCGATAACGCACTTAACAGTTAGTGACTATTTTCTGATCATTCAATGTCTTTTTATATATAATCTTTGATCATTCAATAATCTTTGAACATAGCATTCAGTAATCTTTGTGTAAACTTCTCTTGATGTTAAAATTCTCATGGCTTTCTCTCTCATCCAAAATTTGCAATTTTTTTCATATGTACGGAATTTATTAAATATCCGTAAACTTCACATTCAAACCTATTCAACACTTCATCTCAAACCAATTTCGATAACGCACTTAACAGTTAGTGACTATTTTCTGATCATTCAATGTCTTTTTATATATAATCTTTGATCATTCAATAATCTTTGAACATAGCATTCAGTAATCTTTGTGTAAACTTCTCTTGATGTTAAAATTCTCATGGCTTTCTCTCTCATCCAAAATTTGCAATTTTTTTCATATGTACGGAATTTATTAAATATCCGTAAACTTCACATTCAAACCTATTCAACACTTCATCTCAAACCAATTTCGATAACGCACTTAACAGTTAGTGACTATTTTCTGATCATTCAATGTCTTTTTATATATAATCTTTGATCATTCAATAATCTTTGAACATAGCATTCAGTAATCTTTGTATAAACTTCTCTTGATATTGAAATTCTCATGGCTTTCTCTCTCATCCGAAATTTGCAATTTTTTTCATATGTACGGAATTTATTAAATATCCGTAAACTTCACATTCAAACCTATTCAACACTTCATCTCAAACCAATTTCGATAACGCACTTAACAGTTAGTGACTATTTTCTGATCATTCAATGTCTTTTTATATATATTCTTTGATCATTCAATAATCTTTGAACATAGCATTCAGTAATCTTTGTGTAAACTTCTCTTGATGTTAAAATTCTCATGGCTTTCTCTCTCATCCAAAATTTGCAATTTTTTTCATATGTACGGAATTTATTAAATATCCGTAAACTTCACATTCAAACCTATTCACCACTTCATCTCAAACCAATTTCGATAACGCACTTAACAGTTAGTGACTATTTTCTGATCATTCAATGTCTTTTTATATATAATCTTTGATCATTCAATAATCTTTGAACATAGCATTCAGTAATCTTTGTATAAACTTCTCTTGATATTGAAATTCTCATGGCTTTCTCTCTCATCCGAAATTTGCAATTTTTTTCATATGTACGGAATTTATTAAATATCCGTAAACTTCACATTCAAACCTATTCAACACTTCATCTCAAACCAATTTCGATAACGCACTTAACAGTTAGTGACTATTTTCTGATCATTCAATGTCTTTTTATATATAATCTTTGATCATTCAATAATCTTTGAACATAGCATTCAGTAATCTTTGTGTAAACTTCTCTTGATGTTAAAATTCTCATGGCTTTCTCTCTCATCCAAAATTTGCAATTTTTTTCATATGTACGGAATTTATTAAATATCCGTAAACTTCACATTCAAACCTATTCAACACTTCATCTCAAACCAATTTCGATAACGCACTTAACAGTTAGTGACTATTTTCTGATCATTCAATGTCTTTTTATATATAATCTTTGATCATTCAATAATCTTTGACCATAGCATTCAGTAATCTTTGTATAAACTTCTCTTGATATTGAAATTCTCATGGCTTTCTCTCTCATCCGAAATTTGCAATTTTTTTCATAAGTACGGAATTTATTAAATATCTGTAAACTTCACATTACACTGTTTAATTTTATTCTATATTGCGTGCACACACTTACTATTAGGTAAATGTTTAAATAGTTTCCTATCAACGTCTCTCAATAACTTTTCTCGCCTTTGACAGAGAATGGGTATAGCTAAGGCTCCTCTATATACGAGCTAACTCATCAAGCATATTGAAGCCCACCATAGTTGGAAGCGCAATCCATTAGCTCTATTCGTATTTTCACTTTAGGAAGTATTATTGAAATAATTATGGGTTGCTGTTCTGCACAGGACTGCTCTAATCAGTCTAGAAAGGGTCTTATGCTATTTTGCTTTTCTAGAAACGAGAAAAGAAGAAAACAATGGCTAATAAATAATTGGATACCCGGTACTGGAGCATACTTGTGCGAGCTAAGTTCTACAATATTCTAATTGAAACGTCTTTTTTTTTATATAAAGCATTTATTTTAAACACTTATTTTATAATTTCTGTAACTGTAGTATGGAACCCTATGGGCTTCAATATGTTTGATAAGTCAGCCTGTAGTAGAGGAGCTCTAGGTCGGTCTAGCTAAGGCTCCTCTATATACGAGCTGACTCATCAAGCATATTGAAGACCACCATAGCTGGAAGCGCAATCCATTAGCATTAGCTCTATTCGTATTTTCACTTTAGGAAGTGTAATTGAAATAATTATGGGTGGTTGTTCTGTACCGAACTGCTCTAATCATTCTAGAAAGGATTTTAGGCTATTTCGCTTTCCTAGAAACGAAGAAAGAAGAAAACAATCGCTAATAAATAATTGGATACCCGGTACTGGAGCATACTTGTGCGAGAGCTAAGTTCTACAATATTCTAATTGAAACGTCTTTTTTTATATAAAGTATTTATTTTAAACACTTATTTTATAATTTTTGTAACTGTAGTATTGAACCCTATGGGCTTCAATATGCTTAATGCAGTGACGTCACTCGTCTTTCCTTCGTGGGACAAGTTTTCCCTCAAACGAGACAACTTTATATATAAGATATTCTACGGACCTTGGAACAAAAGCTATCTTTCTCTCTTTTAGGTTCTTTTGTTTATTTTCATTTTTATATCTTGTTTGTATGTTATCTAAATTTTCCTTTTCAATATTTAATTCTAAATTCTTTAAATTTCTAATTTTTGCTTTCCATGTGCCTCAAAATTCTTTTACCTTATATTTTATTTTTCGATGATCATTTTTCAAAATTCGCAATAACCATTTTCCCTGCTTTGCACAAATGGAAGTCCATGCCAAGTTTACATTTCTGTAAAACTGTCTGTCTTTGATGATATATTCTTCAATTGTTACTTTTTGGTTGAGACCTTGGGTGTCTCCTCAGTGTTGGAGGTATTCTTTCCCGGCAGTGCAACTTGATATTCTAAACTTATAAGGTGAGTCGCACGGTCTGTGTTCTTCTTCAATTAGTGAATACTGATATTCTATTGATTTTACTCGCAATCAAATGTTCGGAAGATCCCCATATTTTCGAACGAATTTTTGTAAAAGAAATCATTTAAAAATCAGCACTTTCAGTAATGGTAAAAAAAATAATCATTTTAGACATAATTTTTCACTAGAAAGCAAATGACAAACTGTAGAATGCTAGCATGAACAGTTTACGAGATATTACACGTTTTTCAAAGAAATTTATAAAAAAAATTATATGAAATTGAAAAAGTAGCGAGCATCGTTAAATAGGTTTAACTTCCATATGCAGCATTATGCAACATCATTCTCGTGATTGTAGATCGCTCCATTCACGAGAGAAGGTACTTTTGGTAATAGTTTTGTATTTTGATGCCCCAAAATTCGTCTTTTATTTCATGCAATTGATATTAAATAAACATATGTCAATTGTATTTTAATGAGGAATTTGTTCGTGAGTATGAATAAGTCATTCGTTTGGACTATAGTTGCTAAAAATGTCCACTTTAAATTTACGTGGTGTTAGTTAAATCTCAATAACATTGTGGCGTGAATATTGCATTATTTCGCTATGAAAGAAGTAGAGTCATTGCATCATGTAGGGAAAGTTATGTGCTGCCCAGTGCTTATTTCGGGACTTTTTGCCGTGGAGGCGAATGGAACTTTAAAGGGGGAGTGTTTTCCAATACCTATCATATTTACATATAAGGAAGTAATTCATACAATGTCTCCGGAAGGGGTGTTTCGCCCCCCCCCGACGTTTATCAAAGAGAAATACTGGTGCTGCCCACATTAGGTTTTTAAAATACAGGATAGCACCCTCCTTGTTGTAGCGCTTGTGAATTTAAAATCGTCATTATGAATTGTAGGGTCTATGAAAAAATCGGAATTCGTCACCGAGATATAAGAAATCCACTGCATTTAACCTGTATGTTTCAGTTGCTCTGTTACCGTTACATTGAACTCATGTCCTAGCCGGGAATCGGATTTTTTTCCTGGTTAGCTGCCGGTTTTATCTATTGGACTACTGTGACGATAGTCTTCTTTACTTTCCTTATATACATAATGTATAAGGAAAGTATTGTGATGGGGGTCAGGAATTCGAGTTTTCGACGGGAGAGCACGTTTTAAGAATCCCTGAACACGAATAAAAGGTTTTTGAAGTGATGTGTATGTGTGTCAGGGAGTCTGTGGAGACGATATCTGACGAACGAATGGAGCAATTCGAACGAAATTTGGTACAAAAAATAATTACAACTCGTGAATACTGGAAGCTTATTGTTTTTAAACGCAATCAAATGTTCAGAACCCCATTAAATTTTCGAGTGAAATTTTGAAAAAATCATCAAAAAATCAAAACATTTAATAAAGTTGCGCAAATAGTCATTTCTTATGTACGTTTTCATTGGAAAACGATTGATATAAACTTTAGAACACTAGTATGAACCCTTCTCGAGATATTGCACATTTTTCAAATAAATTTATCAAATAATCACATAAAATGAAAAAATATATTAACTATTGTGAAATATGTTCATTTTTCATATGTAATATCATGCCATAAATTTGGTGACATTATTCTCGTGAATCTAGTTCGTTTCATTCAGGAGAAAAGATACTTTGGGTAACTTTGTATTTGAACGGTAATAGTCATTTATCATTGCTATAAGAATTTTTCCGCCCTTAATGCTTGGCGAGATTTTGGCGATGAATTTGGCGGAATGGCGCCAACTTGGCGACTTTTTAAAAATATTATCAAATTAACGAAAATGGCGCCAAATTGATAAAAATGACGCCAAATCAATGAAAATGACGACTAATTGACAAAAATTCAATATCTTGGAAAGAATATAAGAACCTACGAGTACTATAAGAATAACCTATTTTTCCGTCCGTAACGTTTGGTTAAAATTTTGGTGAGTATTTTTCCGGAATATCTCTAACTTGGTGACTTTTTAAATGTTGCCAAATTGACGAAAATGTCATCCAATTGATATAAATTCACCAAACTGTTTAAACTGAAGATGAATCAATGAAATGACGACTAATTGATGAAAGTTCAATATCTTGTAAAGAACATAAGAATATACTATAAGAATAACCTATTTCTCATTCCGTTCGTAACGCTTGGTAAAAAATTTAGCTGGACGTCGCCAACTTGGCAACTTTTTTAAATGTTGCAAAGTGACAAAAATATGACCAAATTGATAAAAATGACGCCAAATGAGAATAATGTTTCGCAATTCTGATTTCCGTCATATGACGGGCACACATTCTAGTATATAAGAAATGCTCTTCTCTCCATTTGTCTGTAACACTTGGTGATGTATTTAGCAAACTTGGCGGCCAATCTAGCAATGTATCGCTAACGTCTTCAAAATTTCAAAAATGACGCCTAATTAATGAATTAATTATTAAAATATTTTAATATATGGACTATATCGTTTATTGAGGATACTATCAGTATTGATAATTGTTAATTTAGAGTTGAGGGAAATAATATTACATGTTGTCATCCGGAAAATCGCCAAATCTACAATTCAACGTTAAAAACACAATACCGTGGATCTAATGCATTAATTTTTGACCGTAAAAGGAGTAAATTCATTGCATTATATAAGGAAAGTCCTGTGTTTCCCACATCAAATTTTATACATAGTATAATGTATAATGAAAGTAGTGTGACGGTGTCGAAAATTCGAATTCGAGTTATCGACAGGAGGAACGTACAAAAATTACAAATTAGTACAAAAAAAAAGTTTAGTAAAATTAGTAAAAATTAGTACAAAAATTACAATCCGTGAATACTGAAAGCCTATTGTTTTTAAACGCAATCGAATGTTCAGAATTCCTCTAAATTTTTGAGTGAAATTTTGAAAAAAATCATCAAGAAATCAAACCTTTAATAAAGTTACTTAATTAGTCATTTTTTACGTTATTTTTCATTAGAAAACAGACATAAACTTTAGAACGCTAAAATAAACCTTTCTCAAGATATTGTCCATTTTTCAAATAAATTTATCAAAAAATCACATAAAATAAAAAAAAATATTAACTATTGTGAAATATTTTAACTTTTCATATGTAATATCATGCGATAAATTTGGTGATATTATTCTCGTGGATCTAGCTCATTCCATTCATGAGAAAAGATAATTTGGGAAATACTTTTGTATTTGGATGCAAATAGTCATTTATCTGCCATGAGAATAACTTACATAACGCTTGGCCGTACATAACGCTTGGCGTGATTTTGGCGACGAACTTGGCAGAATGTCGCCAACTTGGGGACATTGTAAAATGTTGCCAAATTGATGAAAATGACGCTAAATCAATGAAAATGACGACTAATTGACGATAATTCAATATTTTTGAATGAAAATATGAATGTACTATAAGAATAACCTATTTTTTTGTCCGTAACGTTTGGTAAAATTTGGTGACGAATTTGTCGGAATATTGCCAAATTGGTGACTATTTTAAATGTTGCCAAAGTGACAAAAATGTCGCCAAATTGATAAAAATGACTCCAAATGGGAAGTGATGTTTGCAAATTATGATTTTCGTTATGTGACTGGCATACCTTTTAGTATATAAGAAATGCGCTTCTCTCCGTTTGACAGTAACATTTGGTGATGCATTTGAAGAATAATCTAGCAAAATATCGCCAACTTAGCGAATAATCTAGCAAAATTTGGCGATATTTCGCTCGAGATTGACGAAAGTATCGTCAATATTGCAAAAATGACTCTAAATTAATGAAAATGACTCCTAATTGATGAATTAATTATTAAAATATTACTTTCCTTATATACATAATGTATAAGGAAAGTATTGTGACGGGGTCGAAAATTCGAATTCGAGTATTCGACGGGAGAGCACGTTTTAAGCATCCCTGATCACGAATCAAACATTTTTGAAGTGATGTCTCTGTGTGTGTGTGTGTGTGTGTGTGTGTGTGTGGAGACGATAACTGACGAACGAATAGACCGATTCAAACGAAATTTGGTACAAAAATCACAATCCGTAAGCACTGGAAGCCTATTGTTTTTATATGCAATCGAATGTTCAGAACCCCCTTAAATTTTCGAGAGAAATTTTGAAAAAATAGTCCAAAAATCAAAACCTTTAATAAAGTTACGCAAATCATCATTCCTTATGTAATTTTTCATTAGAAAACGATTATTGCAAATTTTCCAAATAAATTTATCAAAAAATCACATAAAATAAAAATTTTTTTTAGGAATTAAAAAATTCCTAAAAAAAACCAAAAAAAAAAAAAAACCTATATTTCCGAATGAAATTTTGAAAAAATCATAAAATCAAATACTTCAATAAAGTTACGGAAATAGACATTTTTTATGTAATTTTTCATTAGAAAACGATTGACATAAATTTTAGAACGCTACCATGAACCGTTCTCAAGATATTGCACATTTTTCAAAAAAATTAGCAAAAAGTCATATAAAATAAAAAAAATATATTTCCTATTGAGAAGCATGTTCACTTTTCATACGTAATACCATGCGATAAATTGGGTGACATCATTCTCGTGGAACTAGGTCGTTCCATTCAGGAAAAAAGATACTTTGAGTAATTCTTTTGTATTTGAACGCCAATAGTCATTTTTCTGCTGTAAGAATAACTTATTTCTCCGTCCATAACGCTTGGCGAGATTTTGGCGACGAATTTGGCGGAATGACGGCAACTTGGCGACATTTTTAATTGTTGCCAAATTAACAAAAATCTCGCCAAATGGATAAAAATGACGACTAATTGAAGAAAATTCAATATCTTAGAAAGAATATAAGTATCTACTATAAGAATAACATTTTTTTAACTGTAAAAGTAGTAAATTTATTGCATTATATAAGGAAAGTCATGTGTTGCACACATCAGATTTTTTTAATATAAGGACTTTATCGCTTATTAAGGATTCTATCAATATTGATAATTGTTTATTTAGTTTTGCGCGAAATATAAGTTAACTTTGTATTTTGAAATAATGTTATATGGTGCCAGATGTACAATTCAACGTTAAAAATATAGTACCGTGGATCTTATACATTATTTTTTGATTGTAAAAGGAGTAAATTCATTGCATTATATGAGGAAAGTTATGTGCTGCTCACATCAGAATTTTATAGTTGAAGTGGATCCTACAACCTACATAGAATATGAAGTAAGTACTTATATTATTTTCAGTTGGGTTTGACCAATGATTGACGGATCGCTTTTTGTAATGTTCCACAGATATACACAAATATTACACCAGATTAATGAAGATACCAATTCAACAGTATCATAATCATTAGTTTATCATTAAAACATTAAGAACACGTTTAACCTATATTTTAATTATTCAAAATCCTCAAACATCTAATATAGTTATATATTAAATATGTCACCAATGAAGTAAAATATAGAGTGAAGTGAATTTTACTGAAAACGTGCACCCTCCTTCTCTCTATGGAAATATAAATTGACAATGCGAATTAAAAAACCTATGTATATGCTATTAGATAATCTGTAGCGGTTTGCGTTATTTGAGGAACCCATTTATCTACCAAAAACTATTTTTAAAAATTATTATGAAAAATATTTATCAATTTTTATTACTTATCTTCCAGAAAATTTATCCAAAATTTATTCAAATATAAAAATGGTAAAGTTTACTGATTATTTAAAAAAATTAATAAATTAGAATATTTTGGAGTATATTCCACAGTTTGGGGGTGTTTTACCCCTCCCCCCCTCTTGGCACGCTACTGAACCTAGGTTTAATTTCGAATAAGGGCTAAAGATCTATTCGTAACAAAAAATAGGAGTAATGTAAATAACGGATGTATACCATAGTTAATTGCACAAATAAATTGTGGTAATATAGTGTCTAGGAAAATGAACTAATATCGATAAGTAATTTAAACCGAAATATGTGTTTCTTTTTTGTTTACAACAAATAATTGAATAATTAAAAGGGTTTTATATACATTTTTATTTTAACTCTTGAGACGCTTTATTAGTGTTAAATTTGATTTGAATGCAAAATGACTTGTTATTTACAAGAATAATGTAATTTTATAAGGTTACAATTTTCGAAAAATTCAATACACCTTTGTTGCTACTTATAATTTCTTGTGTGTGTGTGTGTGGGGGGGGGGGGGGTCCATTTTTCAGCCCGGACTTCCTCCACTCTCTTTGGCCCTGGTAATCAGCATGTCCATGACAAATTTTAGGATTCCAAGAGGAACGTATCAGAATTTAGAGGATCGTGGGAAGTACACACAGCTCGTTAATAAGGTTTTTATTTTTAACTACAGAAACCCAACCAGAAAAAAAAAATCACTGCCTATAATTTCATAGTTGTATCAGCTATTCTCCTCCCTTGTTAATCGTCCGGCCTCTCTGAACAAAATACGCGGCCTCTCATTTCAGTCGCTCGGCAACTTCTACCGCGCTTGCGCAGGTGTGAGGCCGAACACATAATTCGTAGCCCGAGCCAGATCCACTCCGACAGCCCAACTCGGAGGTAAGTGCGATCCGTTCGCTCTACACCTCTCTCCACATGCTGATCCCCAGTCTCGGGAATATCAAAACTTAAGACTTTTATTTATGTGGGATGATACTTGACGTGACTTTAGATTACTTCCCTTGCCTCACTGAACAAGTTACAGAATGTTTAAATAGCGAGATAATATTTTACTAGACGTGAATGTTTAAATTAAATGCTTGGGTAAAGTACGTTTAGACTTGTTTTTTGCTTCAATTTAAAAATATTCTGTTTTTTTTTAATGTTTTTAAATGATTGCAAAGATGCTCATTTCGTTTTCACCGGACAAATTTTTCAAAATTATGCTTGGGTTTTATTTCGCCCAAAAATTATCTGAATATGGAAAATGTATCTTATTTTTAATTGTCGGCTGTAGTTTTCATGATCTCTAAATATATTTTGAAATATTAAGTTCTGTATTTTAGATATTTAAAGATATTTTTTTTATATTAATAATAAAAAAAATTCGGGATTAATGAAAATTGGATGAATGATAATTATGTAGAAAGATTACCATTTCTAAATATTTGTTGATTTCTCTTTTTTTCAGAAGTTATAATTACATTTATAAAATAATTTTTGGGGGGTAAAGCGAAAATATTAAGCATATACGAAAAAGAGCAGACAGAAAAGATTCTAAAGATTTAAAATTTAGTTAGGAAAAATTATGGAAAGTTAAAGTTTTGTTTACATTTTGGTCCAAGTTTATTTTCGTAACTGTCCATAGAGAGGTACGGACACCACTCAAATAGATGGACCCGGACTGGACCCCCAATAATATTTTTAAGGGAGGAGAAGACATGAAAAGTTCACAAAAATTGGAAGCCAAATATGAAGGGGTGCTCGTGATAAATGTTTCTAAGGGGCCTAGAATTTGTATCGGCAGCCCTGTACTTGGCACTTTTAGAAATATCCTCATGATCGAGGGAGGACGGAGTAGTGCTTTATTGCAGTTCTTGTTATTATTTATATTTAAGCATTCAAATTCCTTATAAATATATATTTTATATTATATTAAAAATAATTATAAATTATACATGTAATAAATATATAAATACTTATTATTTGTCAGTTTTCCGTGACAAAAAGTTACATTATTTATATTAAAATTGAAACAATCCACGGAAGAAAATTGATCGCTTGTCCATGATGATTAAATATATTAGAATTGAACAGAATTATATCCAATCAGAGCGCAATGGCAACAAATATCACATAATCATATATAAATATCATACATTGTTTATTTTCGAAGTAAAATTAAATTTGAATAGCGTGAAAAATGTGTGGTATCAGAAATCTAACTTGGGACCTTTGAATTTACAAGTCCAATGTTCTAACATCAGAGCATGTTTCTGGTCAGCACATTTCCACGCTTAAGGACTGGAAACTTCTGTTGTTATTCTTCTTAAGAGTGCAGATTCAGGAAAGGGAAATCGTAAATAATATTAGACTTCAGAGAGTAAAAAATACTAGGATTAAGAGAAATTCTAAAAAAATAATATAATTAAGAGAAACTATAAATAAAATTAGAATTTACAGATGACAATCCAAGATTTGGGTAATGGAATGTACTTATTTAAGTTCGATTTTCACCAGATGATAAACCTTACTTAAAAATACAGTTAATCAAATATAAGTTTTACTTCCTTTAAGCATCACATTCAATTATGAGATGCAAGTTATGAGACGTAAATAATGTCAATTTAGTTTTTAAACTGTGCAATCTGTATTTGAACAGTTGAAAATATTTGCTTTTATTACAGTTTTTTTTTCATACCTTCGACCATGTTTAAATGGCAAAAATTACATTATATTTTAGTGCTAGTTTGAACTGTGACTACTTTCGACGGTTGTTTTACTTTCGACGGTTGTTTTATTTTCGACGGTCGTTTTACTTTCGACGGTTGTTTTCGTTCCGCTGTAGCGGTTGTTCCATTTTTACTTTCGACGGTTGTTTTCGTTCCGTCGTAACGCTTATTCTGTTTTTACTTTTGACGGTTGTTTTCGTTCCACCGTAAGAGTTGTTCTGTTTTTTTTTTGTCAGGCTAAATTGACTAAATATATTTTAGGTTGAATATTTTAAAAATAAAATCTTTAGGATAAATGCAAAGCATCCTAAAACCTGTCTTTTTTTTCAATTTCAGAATTCTCTATCTAAATAATGGCATACCACCTGCAGAAAATATAAATACGTTTGAACTCAACCCTGGTCTCTGTACTACCTGCCATAAGTTGATTCTCTCAAGGTTATGACTTTAGGGCTATGATTTTGACGCCTTGTTTTTTGGCAAGTCTGAAACTTTTCTTGAGGAAATTAAAATATTTTGTTTTTCTTTTGGGGGGGGGGGGGCGAATCCTACGTCAAAAAACTTTTTACTATACTTGTTTTACTTTCCCTATAATACATAGTACATGTAAAGGGAAAGTATTATAATCGGGTAAACCATTCAACTCTCATATTTCGATGAATTTACACGTCTTGAGATTTTCTGAATGCGAATCAACTATTTTTGCAATAATGTCTGTACGTCCGTGACTACGATATTTCTCCAAAAAATTGAACAAATCAAACGAAATTTGTGGCAATTACTTTAATTGGTTAAAGTCAGAAGTCTATTGATTTTTGGGGTGAACGGGCCAGGGAAAAATCCTCGATTTTCAAACTTTTTTTAAATCGAGAAACGTTATAAAGAAAAACTATGTGAAAATATGTTCTGGAAATAGCTGTTTCATATATGTGATATTATATTGCTTTTGCAAAAAATGAATGGCATACATAAGACCCTAATAAGTCCATTTCTCTATATAATGAGCCTTTTAGATTTAAAATGAGAAACAAATAATAAAATATTAAATAATCTCACTTTTATTAAATAAGTTAAATCTTTATAAATACTTTCAAGAAAAAATCAATGGATATCATTGTTTCGGAGCTACCACTAGTCGTTCTTGAAATATTAGTAATTTTACTCTTCTGCAGGGAGTGTGATATTTTTCAAAAGGATCAAGTAAGTTTCACGAAATTCGGTATCGTTAATTACGATTGGTAACAAATATTCATAATCAATGAGATCGAGTTATTACTGTTTTTGTTTTCCCATAATATCCAAATTTGTTAACCGGTAGAAAAAGTCATGTGTTAAACACATCAGATTTCCTCCCTCGGTGTTCTATGCTTTTTTTAGGCATCTGTACAAAAATGTTTCGCTCCAGAATGTTCTACGGTGTTCCTGGGATCTCGAAACCAAGCTTCCACATCAATATGAATAAGTATAGAAATAGAAAAAAGGAAGCAAAATAGAGGGTAAAATATTCTGAAACTAAATATAAAAGAAAAAATAATGTCTTCCAAAGTTTCTTAAAAATTAATTATCTATATAACAGTGCATCAAAAACACTTTGAAATAGTTATTGGAATTTTCAATATGATTTGTTGTATTTAGCTTTAATATGGTGTGTCTCGCCTTTTTTTTATGATTTTTTTTTTAATTTTAGGAAAACACAGTTTAAAAAAAATAGAGGCCTTCCCTGGTTCGATCCTGATGACAATTAATAAACTTTTGTCGTTACAAATAATTGTATCAAATTTCATTCGAATCGTTAAGTTCGTTCGTGTTCACAAAAAAAGTGGCAGTTAAAGAGATTTCAGTCGGAAAACGGTTGTTTCGTATTCGGAAAAGTCTAAAATGTGTTGCTCAATCAAAATTCAACATTTGACAATATCACACTTTCCGTTTGCATGTACTATGTACTGTATCAAAAGTGAAAACGAAATTAATTTTCGAATACGAAGCAAATAGCACAAAATGTTTACTCATGGCAATTTTTTTTGTTATGAGTAATTCCATTCTAAATCAACGTAGAAAAGTGTAATTATCTATTATGAATCTAAGATGTTTTTCATTTTTGGCTGTGTGTGTGTGTAGTAACTTATCTAAATATAAAGAAGTACGCAAAATGCCATACTGCTATTCTTACGTCATTTAGTTACATTAACGCCCCCCCCCCCCCCCCCAAAAAAAAAAGTATTGACATTCTTTTAAATCATTTTTCATTTTTTATAGCCTGTAGCATTCGAACTAATTGACCGATTGTGATAAATGACATTTTGTAGTCAAATGTATACTTTTCGTATATCAATTGTATACGTTTCACATGTCAAATTTATACTTTTCGTATGTCAAATGTTAATGTATATCTTTTCCTTCGAGTTATCTTGGTAAGATTAGCTTATTCGTACTATAGAGTGCCCAATACGTGTAAATCCATGGAAAATTCAAATTTTATTTTATTTTATATCATTCCAACACTTTTCATATACATTACCATGTATGCAAAGTAATATGCAATTATACAGATCTCAAGAGTTTTTAAAGAAGGGAATCCATTGTTTGGCTTATGAAAAAAAAGTGTGTGTGTGTGTGTGGGGGGGGGGAGGTACTCGGTCTTCGTCTAATTGGGAATCATAGATCTTTTTTTCTTTCTTTAGATTTAGATCGTCTGACCTTCTCGCAGGTGTATGGTATCTATTTAGACTGCCGAGGCAGTGCCACTCAATTTAGACCGGAACCCAGTGTGTGTGTGTGTGGGGGGGGGGATTTACAGGTACCGTCCCCTCCTTCCCCTGCCACCGACTTTGGACCTACAAATTTAACGTGGTCGTACTCCGCGTAGACGTGGGGACACTTTGGGCAGAGCCAGAAATAGACTTCGGGTCCTCAGAGTACAATCCCCGTGTTTATCATAGATATTTATCATAGATATTATAATTAAATGAAATCATTGTTGATAATTAGTAAGTGAAACCTTTCGATGTAGAGACTTGTAATTATATTACGCACTTTACTTTTATCAAGACCATGGAAGTTATTTACATACTATGTCTTAAACAAATCTTGAAGTAATGGTACAGTACTCTTAATTTGCATTTAAAATTTCGATGTGCAGACATAAAACGGGGTTAGTGAATTTAGTAAGTAAAAAAAAATGTTTCTAAAAAAAAGAATCATTTTAGTGTGCGCCAAAAAGTTAATTTCACTTAATGTAACCTGCAAACAAACTTCACTTAATGTGATCGGAAAACGTTAACTTCAGCTTAGCGTACAATGGTATGAAAAAGATTGGGAAATGCTATTCTTAAATATTAATAGAGACTTTATAATTTTGTAACTGTACCTGAATAATTTTTTAAGAGTCTATTTAGTATTGTTTGAGGTTTAAAAAATTGGCATACTGATATTAGACTACGAATTTAGATAGTTTATACACACGGTGTTAGTCAGACGGCAAATTCCTATTTTGGGTATGAATATTTTGCATTTATAAATATTGCAACGTAGTCATCATAGGCTAGAAATAATATAGTTTTTTAGTACATGAGTCACTTAAGGACATATTTTTACTTTCCCTGCAATACATGGTAATGTATAGGGAAAGTATTGGAATCATGCCGAAAATCGCAACTCGAGTTTTCGACGGATCTACACGTTTCGAGACCTCTAGAATACGAAAATACCATTTTTAACGTGACGTCTGTGTGTGTGTCTGTGTGTCTGTCTGTCTGTGTGTCTGTGTGTCTGTCTGTCTGTCTGTGCAGATTTTGTATCCACTCTAACTAAAAAACTAATGGACCGAATTTCACAAAATTTTGTAGGTAAGTCACTTGTGGGCGGGGCTGGTGCTGATTAGTTTTGGGTACGATTCGGAATAAAAGAACCCGCCTTTTTTGTGAAATGGCCCGCAAAAGCTTGTATCCACTGTAGCTGAAAAACTAATAGACCGAATTTCACAAAATTCGGTAGATAAGTCACGTATTGGTCACCCTGCTGCTGATTAGATTTTGGTACGATTCAGAAAAAAATAACCTGCCTTTTTTTGCAAAATGGCCCGCAAAAATTGCCAATATCTAAAATAAAAAACTGGGTATACTCAAATATATCCATTAAATGCTGATTTAATACGTAATTTTTAACGATGAAAAGAATAAGACCAACCCCATTACACTAGGGCTAGCCGTTCTCGAGATATTTTAGTTTTTCGTACTTTCCCTACGCCATCTTTGAAAATAAGCCCGGTTACCGAATGAGAACGGAAATTGAATTAAAAGTGAAATAAATTTAATTAAAATATAGAGAACATTAATATAAGTCTGCAGGGAAAGTCATGTGCTGCCCACATCAGATTTTTATCTATACCTTCCTTTCATTGAGGGTCTCCGCCATACCTTGTTTGCACCAAAAATAGCAATACAAATAATAGATATTAAGGTACTGGATATGAATATGCGTTGGTAAAACAAATATTTCCTTGCCGTTTGAACATCGTAAGCTTCCCTCATATAGTATCTGGAAAAGAAGAAACGCTGAGATAAAGAAAATCTGATGAGAACAGCACATGACTTTCCCTTCAGACTCATATTCACGTTCTTTTTATTTCTTTAATAATTCATTAAATGGAATTTAATTGCACAAAATAACGCTGAATTAATTTAATTCAAACTTTGTTTTTATTTGATAACTAGACTTTTTTTCAAACACCGCTTAGCAAAAATGCAAAAAGAACTCATATATCTCGAGAACAGTTAGTCCTAGAGTAATGGGGTTGATCTTATTCTTTCCCTCGTCAAAAATTACGTATAGAACACGCATTTAATGGATACATTTGAGTACATTCAGTCGCTTATCTTAGATTTTGGCAATTTTTTGCGGGCTATTTCGTGAAAAAAAAGCAGGTTATTTTTTTTCCGAATCGTACCAAAATCTGATCAGCACCAAAGTATCCTACAAGTGACTTATCAACCAAATTTTCATGAAATTTGCCAAATTAGTTTTTCAACTAGAGTGGATAAGTTGATTTTTGTGCACCATTTTGCAAAAAAAGGCATGTTCTTTCATACCGAACCGTACCAAATCCAATCAGCACCAGGGTCACTCACAATTGACTTACCTACCAAATTTTATGAAACTCGGTCCATTAGTTTTTCAGTTAGAATGGATACATATATTGCACAGGCAGACAGACAGACAGACAAACAGACACACACGCACAGACGCCAGGCTAAAAATGGTTTTTTACTTTCCCTGCAATACATGGTAATGTATAGGGAAAGTATTGGAATCATGTCGAAAATCGCAACTCGAGTTTTCGACGGATCTACACATTTCGAGACCTCTAGAATACGAAAAAACTATTTTTAGCATGACTTCTGTCTGTGTGTCTGTCTGTCTGTGCGTCTGTCTGTCTGTCTGTGTGTCTGTCTGTGCAGATTTTGTATCCATTCTAACTAAAAAAGTAATTGACCGAATTTCATAAAATTTGGTAGGTAAGTCACTTGTGAGCGAATCTGGTGCTGATTAGTTTTGGGTACGATTCGAAATAAAAGAACCCGCCCTTTTTTGCGAAACGGCCCGCAAAAGCTTGTATCCACTCTAGCTGAAAAACTAATGGACCGAATTCCACAAAATTCGGTAGGTAAGTCACTTGTGGGACACTCTGGTGCTGATTAGATTTGGGTATGATTTGGAAAAAAATAACCTGCCTTTTTTTGCAAAATTGCCCGCAAAAATCGCCAAAATCTAAAATAAAAACTACGTATGCTCAAATATATCCATAAAATGCTTGTTTAATACGTAATTTTTAACGAAGAAAAGAATAAGACCAACTCCATTACACTAGGACTAGCCGTTCTTGAGATATTTTAGTTTTTTCGTATTTTCTCTACGCCACCTTTGAAAAGAAGTCCAGTTATCAAATGAGAACGAATATTGAATTAAAAGTGAATTAAATGTAATAAAAATAAAGAGAAGGTGAATATAAGTCTGCAGGGAAAGTCATGTGCTGCCCACATCAGATTTTTTACTTTCCCTGCAATACATGGTAATGTATAGGGAAAGTATTGGAATCATGCTGAAAATCGCAACTCGAGTTTTCGACGGATCTACACGTTTCGAGACCTCTAGAATACGAAAAAACTATTTTTAGCGTGACGTCTGTGTGTGTGTCTGTGTGTCTGTCTGTCTGTGCAGATTTTGTATCCACTCTAACTAAAAAACTAATGGACCGAATTTCACAAAATTTGGTAGGTAAGTTACTTGTGAGCGAGTCTGGTGCTGATTAGTTTTGGGTACGATTCGGAATGAAAGAACCCGCCTTTTTTTGCGAAATGGCCCGCAAAAGCTTGTATCCACTCTAACTGAAAAACTGATGGACTGAATTTCATAAAATTCGGTAGATGAGTCACTTGTGGGTTACCTTGGTGCTGATTAGATTTTGGTACGATTCGGAAAAAAATGACCTGCCTTTTTTTGCAAAATGGCTCGCAAAAATCGCCCAAATCTAAACTAAAGAACTGGGTATACTCAAATGTATCCATTAAATGCTGATTTAATACGTAATTTTTAACGACGAAAAGAATAAGACTAACCCCATTACACTAGGACTAGCCGTTCTCAAAATATTTTAGTTTTTCGTACTTTCCCTACGCCACCTTTGAAAATAAGCCCGGTTACCGCATGAGAACGAAAATTGAATTAAAGGTGAAATAAATTTAGTTAAAATAAAGAGAACGTTAATATAAGTCTGCAGGGAAAGTCATGTGCTGCCCACATCAGATTTTTTTACTTTCCCTGCAATACATGGTAATGTATAGGGAAAGTATTGGAATCATGCCGAAAATCGCAACTCGAGTTTTCGGCGGAGCTACACGTTTCGAGACCTCTAGAATACGAAAAAAACATTTTTAGCGTGACGTCTGTGTGTGTGTCTCTCTGTGTGTGTGTCTGTCTGTGCAGATTTTGTATCTATTCTAACTAAAAAACTAATAAACCGAATTTCACAAAATTTTGTAGGTAAGTCACTTGTGGGCGGGTCTGGTGCTGATTAGTTTTGGGTACGATTCGGAATAAAAGAACCCGCCTTTTTTGCGGAATGACCCGCAAAAGCTTGTATCCACTCTTGCTGGAAAACTAATGGACCGAATTTCACAAAATTCGGTAGATGAGTCACGCATAGGTCACTCTGGTGCTGATTAGATTTTGGTACGATTCAGAAAAAATAACCTGCCTTTTTTGCAGAATGGCCCGCAAAAATTGTCAAAATCTAAACTAAAAAACTACGTATGCTCAAATATATCCATCAAATGCTTGTTTAATACGTCATTTTTAATGAAGAAAAGAATAAGATCAACCCCATTACACTAGAACTAGCCGTTCTCGAGATATATTAGTTTTTTTCTTATTTTCTCCACGCCACTTTTGAAAATAAGTCCAGTTATCAAATGAGAACGAAAATTGAATTAAAAGTGAATTAAATTTAATTGAAATAAAGAGAACGTGGATATAAGTCTGCAGGGAAAGTCATGTGCTGCCCACATTAGATTTTTTATTTTATTGTTGCTTATTAGTCTGAGCGTTCAGGCGTTCGAAGCTACAGTTATCCGGTTTAATTCCTGGATACGAGCGTTTAGATAACGGTACGAGGAGGGGTATTCTGTGTATACGAGTACATGAATGTTCGTTGCGGTTCGGAATCCATTTTAAACTGTAGGTCCACAAGAGTGTAACAAGAGTCGTTTCCTTTGGTGCTCCGGGGCAATGTGTTTCCTGACAAAATTATTGTCAAATATGGCGCAGCAGTCGCGCAATGGCCTGTGTGGAGTAAAGGAAAGCTATGGACTCGCAGCGTGTGAAGACGTATGTCATTTATATGGGATTACAACATCGCAGCGAATTACTTATCTTTGTTCTAAACGGACGTGTCGTTGAAATGTTGTTTGGTTTTTGAGAATCCGCTGTATGTTCCGGTGTTATTTTAAATCAGCAGTTTCAGTTTTGATCAGAGGTTTGAATTCTGCTTAATGCAGTGTAGTCATTTTTGTTATGAAAACATATGTTTATAATCGGAATGCGCCTCAAAACTGCGGAGATATCACCCAACTCAACTCGAAATTTATATTTGCGAAAACATTCTTGATTTTGGTAGGTTCTATCCATATTATTGAATCAATATGTATGAAATGTTGACTCGAGAAACCGTCTAGGGCACATGAGCCACCACGTGACTGTAAATATTTACAATTGAAGGCTTATACGAAAAATCTGACTAAAGATCTGAGTTCAGTGTGCTACAATTTGTTAGAACCAACTTTTTAAACTTGAAACTACAGAAAAAGTCTTTTATCGCAGGTTACTGCAGTAAATGCAAGTTTGAACGGCGCCGATCGTATGATTAGAACTTCATATATTTATGGCGCTCCCGTGTTTTTGTCATTGATTTGATCAAGACAAGTCAGCAGCTTTTTAATGTAACCCTTAAGTGCACCTTTGTCTTTGGAAATCAATTCTAACAGTGTTTCCGGTGCATGTTATTAATGGCATAATTATTTATTTTAATTGGCATATTTTCAAATATCAAACTATTGTTTCGATATCTTTTATATACAGCATATTTGTTCTCTGGAGAAACTAGTGCGATTACAGTATTGAACGAAAGGCACGTGATAGGTGTCAAATATGAGTTCAATGCGTGATAACTTCTGTTCTTAGCTTTTAAAGTATAAGGCTGTGAATTGTTTAACTACATAAACTAAAGTTTGCATTATGATTATGGAGACCAAACGCCTTTGATTTTAAAGGACTGTCCTTTTTTTTCAAGTAGCCGTCCTCTAGATTTATTTATTTTTTCAAAACTTAAATTTGTCCTTTTGTTTTTGTGAAGGATTGATCAAGTGCTCCAACTGAGTGAATATTTTCAATTATAAGCAATTTTTGGACAAGTGAAAAAACGCAACTTGAAGTTGAAATTCTCGAATATTTACACATAATGCAACTACCAGATGAATTGTCTACAATTTTATGATTTTCTGAAATCTGATCACATTTTTTAAAAAAACATCTATTAATCTGAGAAATATTACAAGTATACATTTTTTTAATGTTCATTATTTTAATGCTAATCAATTGTAATTAATTACTAGAATTAAAATTATATTTCTGCTACATATCATTGCGGTTTTATTTTTTGTTAATTATATTTTTTCAAATTTTTTTAAAATTATTCCGAACTTGTTTCAGATTTAAGCCATACAGGCGCGCACCCTGGATTGAGATGGGGGCTGCTCCCCCCCCCCCCCCCCCAGGAGCCCATGGATGAAGTGTATCAAGTTGCGAAAACTGTACTATTAAGACTAAAGGAAAAGTCCCTTATAATAGGGCTAATACAAAGCATAATTACGTACTTAATGAGCATTTTAGATCGATCTATCTTAGTCATAATTTTAAGTCTGCCCCCCACCTCGTCACAAGTTCATATGGAAACGTGTTGCAACAAACGCCAAAATTTGTTCTTTATTTTCTTCCTGAAAATATGGTCACCGTAAGTATGATTGAGTATCAAAGGAAGAATACGTATTATCAATATACGCGTAAGTCGTAATATATTTGATAGTTGTAATTGCTTTGATAAGGCATATCCAAAAGTTAAAGCCAATGCATTAATTATAAGATGTTTATTATACACGTTAGTAATTTTAGTAGATATGTTTCCAATGCTATGCAATATGCGGCATTTGGGGCCGATCCCCCACCAACATATTTAGCAAAATACATTAAATTTCATAATTTTTTTTTAATATTTTATCGAATTTGTTTATTTTCGCCTTCTCAATGTCAAAAAGTTTTGGGTTTCTAAAGAAAATTCTTTATAAATACTCTCAAAATTGCTTAGAACATTGAGGAAAAATAACTTTTTTAAAAATAACCCTTTTCTACATGCTAAACACTCGATTTTTCAGGGTCCCCTTTTAGGTTACTATGTAGGTGCAATTAGCGTTCATTTTGAATGCTGTTTTTAAAGAGGATATCTTAATATAGGTTTTTAAAGAGGATATATAATATGCACTCAATTGATTGACTGACTGAGTGAGGGGGGTTGATGTACCAAAACTATCAAGCACTTCTACTATAGCTAGGACCTTGGTCTTGATGTCATTCGATGTCTCAGCTTCGAGATCAAGAGAAAAATCTAAAATTTCAAAAATTTGAATTAGAGTGACTGTGCAGGAATAATAAAAAAAAAAAATTCAAAAACACTTTGCTTAATTGCCGAGCATTTCCACTCTAGCTAGAATCATGGGTTTTGTCTTGTTCGATCCGTTTCAGCTTCCAGTCCCGTCTTTAACCTATCCGTGGCAGGAGGTAGGCTTCCATGGAGGTATCTTCCCACCACGGACTTATCAGGCCCTGCCACGGATATATTGTCCTTTCATCAACTTGGTTGGGGACTTTTCTTTAGAAACCCAAAACTTTTTGACATTGAGAAAGCGAAAATAAACAAATTCAATGAAATACTAAAAAAAAAAAAAATATGAAATAAATGTATTTTGAAAAAAGGGCTGAATATGTTTGTGCGGGGGCTAGCCGCATATTGCAAATGCATATTGCATAGCATTGGAAACATATCTACTAAAATTACTAACGTGTATAATGGACGTCTTATAATTAATTCAATGGCTTTAACTATTGAATGCGCCTTATCAAAGTAATAACAACTATCAAATATATTACGACTTACGCGAATTTGATAATACGTATTCTTCCTTTGATAATCAACCTAATCATACTTACGGGACCATATTTTCAGAAAGAAAATAAAGGACAAATTTTGGCGTTTGTTGCAACAAGTTTTCAAATGAATTTGTGACGAGGGAGGATGGGCAGACTTAAAATGATGACTAAAATAAGATCGACCTAAAGTGCTCATTAAGTACATAAGTACACTGTTGGGGTCTCACTTCCGCGTAATATGTAGCGAAATGGTGGATGGTAGACTGGTAGACTGCAGCAGTTTTGGTCATGTGACACGTTTCAGTAAATAAGTACAAAACTTAACGTTTTAAACGGGTACTCCACAAAGGAAGTTCTAATTCGAAAAGTGTTCTTATTCATTTAAAGGTCTTTGTTAAAAAAAAAAATCCTAATTATCTAAAATGCAAAATTGGGAGTTAAAACTTGTTAAAGTTATAGGTATTCAACCACTTTGACCCGATCAAAAGAAACGGGAAGAACATAGAGATTCATGGGGCCGTACAAAAATTTAATTTTATTAGATCAAATTTCCATTCGAAACTTATATGCTTAACTATCGTTGGCAAGAATTATATACAGTCCCCAATTATTTGTCGAAAAATTTTATTAATAACTTCTCGGGTAATTTTGATCGTATGACAATGAAACTTTTTTGTTTGACTAATTGGGCTATGGGAAATATATTTACAATTGAATGTTTTTCTAGAGGGCCCGTATAAAAAGTTTCATTTTGTACTTTTTTACTAAAAGATGTCATATGTTCAAAATTTTAATAGGATGGTAGCCGAAAGCATCATTTTTCAAAGTGTGTTCCATGGAACCACGGGGTTGATAGTTTCGTGTAAATTTTCTTAAAAAAAAAAAAAAAAAAAAGTAAAATTTTTAATGCATAATTTGGATCACAGTGAACTTTCTTCATTTTGGGGTTCCGCCATCAAACTGAATTGCAAAAGGGTTCCGCGACCAAAAATGTTTGAAAAACACTGGCCTAAAGCATTTCTAAAATTGGAATTACGGGTTTACAACCAATCGTTCAAAAGATATTTAGTTGTGCCAATCTTTCTGAAGCACCATGTATTATATTGTTTCATGTTTTCATGAAAGCAGTATTTATTTTGCAATCTCTTCATTGAGTAGGCTTTATTATATGACAAGACATACAAATCAAATAATATAATAAAGTAAAATAAAACTAGTAGAACCTTTTAGATCAACAAGATGCGTCCCTGGTGACATAGAAGACTGAATCTTTGCACACTTATAGTATCGATCATCGGGCCGAATATTCGATTTATCCCCCGTGGTAAAGAAATAGTGGTTTATCGCAAAAATTTTTTAGACCTTCCAGAAGCCCCCTGGTGACCCATAAAGCTGAATCTATGCACATGTATATTATCGACCATCGGACAGAACATAACGTTGTTGGATTTACTATCCGCCCTTGGGGCTGAGATTATGGGGCTTTTTAATGCCCTTCGAGATCCTCAAGCAACGCTCTAGTGGTTTAAAAGACTGAATTTTTGCACTGTAATATCCATCACTGGATCGAACCTAAATGAAGTTGGATTTTTTATATTTCTTAAGGAGTGAACAAAAGGGGGGAGGGAGGTTTAAAGCCTCTCAGAAGCGCCCACCGTGTTGAAATTAACTGGGCTAATTTTCAATTTGTCATACATTGTTCAATAAAATAAAATTGTTGCTTGTTCAATAATTATGTAAAAAACAGTTGCAGCCTTATTTTTAGGTGTTAGTCTTCTGTTTTTGACAGTCTTAGATACTAGTAAGCAGTGTTTCTTTCAGCACTTTTGGGCAGGGGGGGGGGGAGAATGAAATTTTAGGAAGGGGGGGGGCAAGTTTTCTATTTGTCTTATATAAATATATCTAAATGCTGTGTCACATACATAGAAACTAGGTTAACATAAAATGTCTCCGGGAATGCGAATACTCGTTTCCTGGAGAGCTTATAGCCTCCCACCCGGAGGTATGCTTGAAAGAAACACTACCAGTAAGTATATAAAGTGCAAAAATGTTTTATAATGAATATGATGCATATTCGTAATTTTGACACTATTTTATAAATATAAAATTTTTTCAAGGTATTACAGCGTTATAACACAAATTCAAAATACTTTAACAATTTAGAGATGACATATTAAATTGGCCCAATTGTTGGTGGTTAAATTGGATCAACTGGGTGGGGGAGGGAGATGAAAATTAGGATGCTTATTATAATTTCTTGAAAACACTAGAGATTAGATTTACAGAACCCGTGCATTGGAGGAGTTCCCAAAATTAGAATCAAGCTTCTATCGCAGATAACAGCATCTATGGACTGGTTTCATGATTTTTAAATGCTCTTCAGCATGGAATAGTTCTGGAATAACATCTGTTGTAAAAAAGAGTTGGGCAAAATTATTATAATTGATGTGTACTTAGGAGGTCTATCTTTTAAATGCTGCCAATTAATGTTCTATTGTTTTAATTAATGTAATGAACTTAGACATTTAAAAATATATATTTACTTCTAATAATACTTTCTTCAGATTCTGGCAAATTGAATTTTTTGCTTTGCGTTATTTTTGAACCAAGAGTGCAATATTCATTCAAGAGTGTCATTTTCATTTTAAAGTTTAGGATTAAAATCCTGTTCAACGTTAGTAAATGGTAATATTTTCATTATTTAAACCGAATACAGAGCAATTTTAAAATTTTGCCTGCTTTTCAATAAATCTCCAACCCCCCTACCTTCTTTTTTCTTCTTCTTTTATGGTGCTACACCGTAGTCTGTTGAAGGCCACAATTATCCCAGTAATGCATTTTCATCGTCCCATATTCAGAGCAACTATTTGCTAATCCCGGATTCCGATAGATTTTAGGCCCTTTACAATGTAGTCCACCCATCTTGTGTATATGGAGTAAAGGCAGGGTCTTCATCTCCCCCTAAATTTTTCAGATTTAGAAAAAATCAATATTTTGTTGGGAATTGTGTCTTAGCAGACCCCCTACTAAAATCAGACTCCTAAAAAACCAGTAGTTAGAATATATTCATACATTTGTAATTTCCCTCCAGAAATGTACGTGAGCGGCGTTCGTGATACAGCTAAATCTGGAACCCAGCCATCCGGCACTCATAATTAAGCCACTGCTGCAAGGTTGTTTCTTTCTCCCTTCAACAGGGTTGTAGTTATGTGGCGGTACTGTTATTTTGTGCACGAACTTAAAATGACGCAACTGCACGGTTCATTTTGTCTGATACCGATTTGACTCAGCAGCTAATTCTAACGCCACAGATATAGCTCTAACCAATCTGATACAGGATTTAAATCTTTAGACATGTGATGTAAATCTTCAGTGGCACCACCACGGATGGGGTTTTGGGGGTGATAACCCCTCCCAGGGACCCATCGGAACCCACTGAAGTTCGTAGACATGACATTTGGAGAAATAGGGATCAAGATCCTTGGTTGCTAAAACCTTCCCAAAAAATTTTCTGGCGACTCTACTGTAAATACTAGATTTGATTGTCTGGTGCTTTGCAATCTTTATATACGCATGATGGTTAATTTGATAGTTTCTTACATTTTAGTCTGCATTAATGTATGAACGTGTGTACGAATATCAATGCATACTGAGGCTTCCTACAAGCACCTTAAGTTCAAAACCGGCATTTATGAATATGTATCCCAGCCGAAATCGAACGCTAGATCTATATCATTTTATCAAAATACAATGCATGCAATGTAACCTTACTGAGGCTAAAACAGTTCTCAACTATATGGGTGTTTTCAATCAAAGCTTAATTTTCTGGTTTAGAAATCTAGTACCATTTTTATATTTTCCTTATACATTATACTATGTATGTTTATACATGAAACAAAAAAAAAATGTTTCCCTTAAAACAATTTTTCTTACGTTAAATTAAAAAAATTGTATTATATATTCTTGTATCGTATGGCATTTCCATTCAATCCGTTTCTTAACACGTTAAGATGTTAAGATGCAGAACACATAATGTTGGTCTTCTACCATTTAAAAACTTTTAAAATGATGTTGGCTTATGACTCTATTGGAGGATAGAAGATCTATGAATAGTCTTTAACATGGGAGGGGAAATATTTATGGGTAATTCTCAACATCAGCACCATAGATCTATATGTTTTTGACCCATAGATCCTACATGTTTTTGACCCATAGTTGACCCACATATCTTTCAATGTACAATAGATTTGGCATTCCTGCAACTACGATGTAAGAGAATGAAACAAAGTAGCTATTGTATTGAAGCAGTGATTGCAAAAGTATAAAGCAAAGGAAGGAAAAGAAAACCTCTATTCATAAATAGATTTCGTAATTTTCAAATGCCTTTTTAAAAGCTAATAATCAAAAACCTTTTATTGTTCATAACTAGTCGCTCATTTATGAAATCTGTTTAAACGATCTAGCCAAGTGAGCTTCACTGTGTGCCAACTGTTTCCATAGTAGGTTGCATGTAAGAACAATTTCCTTTGTTTTAAATTCGCAACATTAAGAAAATATTGTAATGTAAAAGTAGTTAACTACAATAAGCAGAATCTGCAGCATATAATAATGCAATGAGTTGTGGAAGTCAATTATATCTATGAATTCTAGCTAAAATTACATAGGAAATTCATAAATCATAAAGTATGGAATTTCCCCCAATCAATCTATTTATATAACTTTGTTGTTGCATTGTTGCTAGGTGAAATCATCCGTTTAGACTAATTGAAAGTTGGTTAATGGCCGATTATCAAATATTAACTGAACAATCATATTGTGTACAGTATGCATTGCTTAGAGAATATTAACATAAAATTGACTTCGGAAAAAAAATGCTTATGTATCAGCATGCTATTTTAAATGATGCTAAATGTAATTATTTATCAAGGCTAATTCATATCAGCTCAATTAAACTATAATATTTTATGATATGTAAATTTACATATGTTTTATTCTTCATAAACTAGTTGTTAAACCTGTTATATGAGAGGATATGTTCCCCAATTGCTGCCATTACGCTGCTAATATCTCCGGATGCCTGCGTATCGAGCACGCTTTCGAACAATATTTTTAATTAATTATAGGACTACCCAAAGAAGCTCAATTACCACACGACCCCTCTAACAAAATGTAAATAATTCAACAGACCTTAGATCTCATAACAAAACGTACCTGTTTCAGGAACAGTAAAACTCATTTTAATTTTAATCAAGAATATCAAATTATAAAGTAGTCGATATATCGTCAAATCTGTATCCAAGACAGCTAAATTGTTGCCAAATTTGTTAAGTAAGATGAACAGACAGACAGATAGAGAAAAATGCTTTAATTAAATAGTATGTGCAGTGTCTACTTTTACTATTGATGACTGTCCTCTAAGTATCTTAATGCATAGTAATGTGGAGTGAAAAAAAAAACCTTAAATTCTTTTTCAATGCTTACATTTACAATAACAGCGTATTGGTTAGTTAAATTTTTCTTTGAAGTTCAACACCTCTTGAATTTCATCTTCAGGTGGCAAAGAAACGGCGAATTTCAAACAAAATTGCCTTTATATCTCGAACTTAAGTATGTCACATCAAGACGAGATGATTTTTTAAATTTGGCGACGGCCATTTTGTGGCCAATTTCAATCATTTTTTTCAGTTCGTCATCATTCATATGCTGGGTGATTGATGGCTCGTTCTATGGATGTTAAAAGCTCTAACTTTAAGCACGGCCACTTTAACTTTTGCCGAGACCTCTAGGCGAAAGTAAATTCTAGCCTCCCATAAAGCATTTACAGCAAAAAAATGTACATTGGGCATGGGCGACTGTGTGCTCTGTGTATGGTCAAACGTTGCCCTGACTTCAAAGACTATGAGCTACTTCAAGATATCGTTTACGATCAACACTCTTTAGAAGACTTTTTCACATTGTTTTGTGACAACCATGATGGTTATAAGCAAATTAAAAAATAAAAAACTAATTTTTCACTCCACCCTAATGCATAGAGCGTTGATTGCTATGCGGAGATCTGTACAGGTTCTTTATAATGATATCCTAGGAACTTACTCCTACAGATAAGATTTAGTGGATCCCTAAAGTCTCAAAAAGACTTCGTTTCGATTTTTTTATTGACCCTTGCAATTTATGAGAGCGATTTTCAATTCACCAGTGTTACTACGAATTGGATTTCATCTTGTATTTTATAAAAAGGACAGATAAAAGACGAAGTTGTACAGATTTGAATTTAGGATCACTTTGACTATAGAAGAAAATACTACTGTCCCAATAGTTGATTTGACACAAGGACTCGAATTTCGACTCAGACATGAGTTATTTATAAATACTTTGAGTGTTATGAAATATTAAGATATTTTATTTTCATTTTCTGCCTCATCCCACGGCTCCATTATAATTTAAATAACAGTATCGGTAAAAATTCAAAATAACCCACTCAATTTAACAGTTCCAGTCCTCCTATGCAAACAGTAAAAAGTTACCACGGAACTATTTAAAACGACAACCTCAATGTAGGTTTTAAAACGTATCCAATTAGACGTATAGCCAGTCATTAAATTATATTACTTTCCTGGTAACTTTATTAATTGCATTATACTACGCATGCATCGCATTTGATACATTGAATAAATGGATCTGTCTAAATGTCCGCTTCACATCTAACCTCACTCCACCCAGGCTGAAGTTCTGTTTTCCTCGCCCTAGTTACACCTGTTTCCTGGGCTACCAGTGAAAATCAATTCTAACATTCAAACCCCAAGTTTCAGTTACACGAACGAATTTTATGCATTTATCGCCTGTTATTTAAATTCACACTTGACTGTACTTTGTCATATTTCAGTACTAGAAATTGTAATTAATTTATTGATTGATTTTGATTCATTTTAACAAATTCTATAAAGCAGCGTTACCCAAACTGTGTTCTTCGAGACATTAATAGGTGTCTACGATGTAGACGTAGCGATAACATCAATGATTATTACTTTCTCTTCAATATATTATACTAGTCATTTCACCCGCGCTGTGCGCGTTCTCAATGGCTAGTGGTTACTGAATGTGACATCTACGCGCGTAATTAAAGATGTTAATAATCAGTTTAAATTGTTGACAGCAAAAGAATATCAAATCGTGTATTTATTGCTATTGAGAAGCAAAGTTATTGTTATTGAGAAGGAAAGTGGTGTATGCTGTTTGAAAGTCCTTTTGTGTAGTCACCCCCTAATTCGATTTTGAAAAATTTTGACTTTTTTGTTGATCTGGAAGCTGAAATGGATCAAAAGAGATCCAAACCAAGATTCTAGCGACAGTGGAAGTGACCGATAATTTTGATACATCACTTTTTCACTAACTCACTCGTCTAGTCAGTTCAGTGCATATTATAATTATATTATACTACAAATGATTATTCAGATTAACAGATTCGTACGGATTTCGTTTAAAGGTTGTTTGAAAGAGATTCGACTTTTCGGATTGTGTCAAGATAAAAACCCTGAATCAATATTTTTGGTCGCTAAGGACCTCATTTGTGTGAAAATCGTGCTTAAAATATATAACTAAAAAACTAGTTCGAATTTAAAAAAATAATGACGAGGTACACCTACCAGGATTCTGAAGTACCTGTGTACCAAATTTCATGACCGTACATTGCTTAGATTTTCCGCTACTGACGACACGAACAAACAACAAACAGACATCTTGCTTTCTTATTATAGATGTATAAATATAAAATGTAGTGATGTAGTAAAAAATACTCGGCTCCAGGATTTTGTTGAATCTACACTCTTACGAGTATCCCTGGATTCGAATGGACCATTTTTTCAATCATGTCTGTGTAACTATTTTTGGGTACAATATGTCTTGATCAAATTATGAAAACTGAATGGAATTCTGTATGATTATTTTAATTGATAAGCATCAGAGGCCTATTGATTTTTTGGATGAAGACACTAAGAAAAAGCCGCCCATTCTTTAAAAATTGGAAAAACGTCATAAAAACCATAAATACGTATAAAAAAGTTACGAAAATAGTTATTTAATGTTATTTTTCTATGTAATAGCGAATGCCTTTATTTCTTAGGTGCTAACATGCACCGTTTTTGAGATATTTGAAGTAAATTCATTTATTACAAGTATCGACAAAGCGTTTATGCATTTGATATTAGTGAATATATTTACTGTTTTTATGATTTTTTTCCATTTTAGATTGAAAATGTGCAATATCTCGAAAACGGCGCTTATTAATCTCTATAAATTTTGTCATTCGCTTTTACATGAAAAAAGTACATAATAAATGACTAATTTTGTAAAATGTTGAACATATTTAATTACTTATAATTTTTTCGAACAAAAAAATGGTTGAAAAATTAAGAGCCTTTCTCTGATTCGACTAATTTGAAAATCAATTTTAGCCTGACATTTATTGATGGTGGAAATGTTGCCGAATTTCAGTCAATTTGATCAATTTATTCAAGAATTATCACGACCACAGTCTCGCAGACGGAGTTGTAAATATAATTGAAAAATCTGAGCACATGACTTTTCATATAAAATGCATTGAATTTACTTTTGTCACAGCAAAAAAATGATGTACAAGATCCATGGCACAACGTTTTTAATGTATTTTTTTTTATATCAAATGGCCAGGCACTTGACTCATCATCATTCGCCTTTGTCAGCGGCCAGAACGTGAACCATTTAGCCATTCTAGGACGTTGCCCCAGGCGCACCAGAGGGTGGCGGAACACACTGCGCCCACAACACAAACATCCATGCCTTACGTGGGACTCGAACCCACAACGCGGCGGTCGAGGTTTTTAATGTTGAATTGAATATTTGGTATTCTTTTTGGAAGACAACATGTAAAAGTATTTCGAAGTACAGTATTAACTTAAATTTTGCGTAAATCTAACTTGACAATTATCAATATTGATAGCATCCGCAAAAAACAACACAGTCCATAAATTGAAGGATTGATTTTGGCGTCATTTTTGTTAATTTAGTCTTATTTTTGTGATGATTTTTGCGATATTTTTGTCAATTTGGCACCATTAAAAATCGCCAAGTTAGAAATACTTTACCAAATTTCGCCAAGTTTGCTAAATGAATCGCCAAGTGTTACAGACAAACAGATTGAAGGGCTTTTCCTTTTCTTACACATAAATAAAGGACTACTGGTGAATTGTTTAAATCCCATCAAAATGTAACATCGGATACCAAGTTTCAAGTCAGTTGGCTTAGTCGTTTCTGAATTATGAGAATGTAAAGTTTTATGCTCCAATTGTGAAATTAATTTTATTCATATCGACCGAAATAGTCTTCTTATTACCCTGAGTTTTTTTTACTACATTACTATCAAACGACTCAAACAAAGTCTACACATATTATGTTTTTTTTAAATAATTTTGTGAATTATAAAATTAATATCGAAAAACAAATATGAATAGCTACCTTAATATATTTTGATGGAAATCAATTCAGAAGGACTTTTTATATGACTTAGCAAAATTTTAGCTCTTACCTCCCTGTTGTTTTTCGTTAAATTTTAATTATTACGAGAATTTTGGGGGCATCCTTTAATTTCAAAAAGAAATGATTAACTTAAAAATTTACATTTGAAAGAAAATTGGACATTGCTTTTTACCCAATTATTATGAAAATTTATATAAAGTCTTGTATAAAAATGTGCCTTAATAATCAACGTAATTCTGCAAATTTTTAAAATATTATTTAGGATCAAAGAAATTGCAGAGAAGCAAGAGTTGGAATTTTAGATAGTCATATAATATGTCCTTCTGAAACCATTTATATCAAAATAATGTGTGGTCTGGTGTGATACGTGTATTGTGTGCATGCAATCGCTTTTATTCGATAGGGTATGTTCACTTTATTATATAGATCTAACGTGTTTACTGGTGGACCTTTCCTTACAAAGTTATTGGGTTGCTTAAGGACTTTTATAGAATCTCTGTATAAATTAAAGATTTCGATCATTCGCTTCGTATTCTATTTGAAACATCATGAACTTGTAATTAACACACATTTTCTCCATGATGACATTTACACCAAGAATTATAAGATTGACACCGCTTAGGTAATAGAGCCATTGATTCAACAATTAGCGGTATTCACAACACAATCTAAAACCAGCAAGTAGTTCATGACCCCAATTGTTCATCGGAGGAATGGGTTCTTGATTATGATGCATGTGTTTGGGTTGATGATCGAACACGAGGGAGACCTCATTTCGCAACAATCTGACAGAACAGACTACAGAGCTTCTATTGCATGCATTAATATAAAATTATTATTTTATTACTTTGCCTATAATAGCATGACGTCAAAAGAAATTTAATAATATAAATGGTAGTATAATGCATCTGTGTTCAAAATTATCTCTACATGCACAAAAATGCCGATTTCTATACAACTATTCAGTATAATTGAATGATCTTTTATGGGTGATACATAGCATCATAACACATAATTACAATCTGAAAAATCGAATATAGGTGCATACGATGCAAAACTAATTATGAAATAATTTGTTACTTGCATCAATGCCTGCCCAGTCGCTAAACGGCCACCAGCGCGCCACCTCAAAGATTCTTTCGAAATAAGCACCGATAAACACCGAAATCAAATCCTGAATTGCAGAAGATCGCAGGTAAACATACTTCGCGCTCTGCTTGTTAACACTTTACAACAAAGTTGAAAAGTGTTTATGACTTTGTTCATTCTGTCTGTCTGTCTGTCTGTCTGTCCGTTAGCACGATAACTGCCGTAAAAATGACTTAATCAAAATGAAATTTTAGTATGTTGTTCAGACGGTCTGTAGGACCTATGGGAATATAAATGAATAATATCACACAATTAGTTTTGGATTGAACCCGGGTTGAAAAAATGAAATACATTGAGCCCTATGGGACCTAATTTTTCTAACATTTTTTAAGCGGATTTAAAATTCACAAATTGCTTAGAAAATTTAAGGTAATAGTCAAATTGTTCCATAAAATATATAAAAAAAAATTCAGCTAAATATATTCAGTAGTTTTTTAAATAAAAATTAAAATAATAATTACACATCTTATATGAAACGATCACGTGACCATGATATGAAACGATCACATGACCCACTTCTAAATGAGATATGGCATCCATCTTGTTTCAAATTCGTGATTTTTTAAAGTTCTTTTTAATTCATATTGAGTGTTGTATCCATCCTAAAACTACTTTATTTCTGCTTAAATTCTGTGCATCTACATACTAAAACAACACAATGACAATATATTTGAGTTTAAATTCTCATTCAAATTTGATTATTTCTACCATTAAGCCTATTTTTCACCTATGTAAAATGTAAACAGCAAAATATGTAGAATGAGTTGTATTAGAATTACTGTATTTCTTTAACACAAAATAATTCAGTCCATGGAGTCTGCATGGCTGATATGAATGAAATATTAATTGATTTTATAAACAGAAGGACGATATTTTTCGATGAAGTTTTAAGCATAAAGTTTATGAATTGTAGCTCCATGGTCTTAATTTTTAAATAAAATAAATTATTATAGTATTGTGATGAATGAAATGGAGAAAGTTATGAATGAAATCCTGCTTTTATAGAGAGATCCAGGCGTGTTATTTTTTCTATGACGTCATTTGAATTAATTTCAGTTGTTTTCGATGAAGTTTTCAAATATAATAAATTATCGTAGTACTATGATAGATTTAAAAATATTACCGTGGAATGTATTGCATTTTAGAGATATTTAAACCACGCAATTTATATTTCAATGCCGTCTTTTGAATGAAGTTCATTTTTTTCAATGAAGGTTTAAGTTTTCAAATATAATAAATCAATGTAGTATCGTGATAAGTTTTAAAATATTACCGAGGAATGTATTGCATTTTCGACTTTTTTAAATAAAATTGCATTGAAGTTGGAAAGTGTTTCATAATCAATGCTTTAAGCATGATTGATCTTTCTTGTTTTTAAGTATGTAAAGATCATTTTGGTCACCAGTATATATTGTGATGTGTGTGTGTGTGTGTGTGTGTGTGTGTGGGGGGGGGGGTTCAATAGGCCGATTCTCCGATTTTGATGAAAGTACACATTACAAGCGTTTTTAAATAGGAATAAAACATTTCTTAATGATGTCTGTGTGTCTTTCTGTGAGTCTCTGTCCAGGATATGTTGAATAACTTGAGCGATTCAAATGAAATTTGGTATGATTATTTCAGTCGGTAAACATTTGAGGCCTATTGATTTTAAGGGAGATCAAACAAGGTTAATGCATTCAAATTCAATTTTTTTAAATCGAGACAACGTTTAAAATATCTATTTAAAATATTTTAAAGAGGCAGTTGTTTTATATATAACTTTTTTTTATGAAATCGAATGCATTTATTTATAGAACGTCAATATTCAATGTTCTACACATTTTTCTTCTCGTTCACTAAAATGAGACAATCATAAAAATTGAAATATACTGAATATTATCAAATGAGTGAATAATTTGTGAGTGGTTTTATTAGAAATTTACCATTGTCTGGTCATCATTATTTAGGAGTTTTCATGATCTGTTCCCAAGGTATTGGAATTTATTTTCCGTAGGAAACGTTAACATGTCTCGAAAGAATCACTTAATTTCCATTATATTTGGTACACCTATTTTAATCTATATAAGCAATATATCTACGAGTAATAAATCTCATAGTGAGCGATGTGATTTCAGCGATTGAGTTATAAGAAAGCTCTAATTTATGTTACTGATTTCCTGTAATATCAAAAATTTGAGTAAGTAGGCGAGGGCTCAAATGGCTTTAGATCACAATCAACTTTTATTTGTTAATCTAAATTTATTCAAGTGCTAGTCAAATCCGTTTTGCTTTGTTACCATAATACATACAGAAGAATTTCGCAGAAGCTAAATATAAAACAGTACCTGAAAAGTCGATATAAAAGAGTGCAAAAGAGACTAGAGAAGCGTTGTATGTGTTACAGTTTTATAGAGTTATCTGGACAGTTAACATACATTTCAAACATCATATTTCTCCAATTTTTAAAAGACTAAACACGAAAGATTAGTTAAATTTAACAAGAAAGGGAATATGTAATACAAGTTTTGTGAAAGGGTTTTCGGAATTACTATGTTGTTGCAGCTTTTATCATTTCATAATAATGGCAATTTTGTTCTACTTTATATTTGAAACTAATACTAATTAACTTAAACCATTTTTTTTCGGTAAATGAAAAACTGTCAATCATCTTTCTTTATTAATACGAGTCAGGTAGGAAAAGGAAGTTTCAAGGTTTTGTTTTCTTGATAAAAAGCCATTGTTTCATCATTCTGCAGTGCAAGAGAAAATAATGTCTCCATTTGCATACATTTGTTATGCAGGGCTCCCATTGTCCCCTAGTGTCCTGATCATCATTCAGAATGCGCGTGTCTTTAACATTACCGTATTTTAACTGCAATTTTCTGTTGAGAATTGAAAGTAGATCGAAACTATGCACCACAGATGAATTTTCACAACAATGTGTGTTGTTAGAATGCATTACTGGTATCGAGAAAGCACATGTTCAGCATCACCGACTTAACTATGTTCTCATAGTTAAGATAATATCTCTAATATCTCTTGTTGGCATTACAACAAATATATCTTATTGTAATTATTCCATCAGCATCATTCGAGATGAATTTTGTTGTTTTGTAAGGGGGACTTTTTCTCTCTCTCTCTCTCTCTCTCTCTCTGTGTGCTCGCGCAGGCTGTAGCGGGAAATCTAAGCGTCGTAAGACCGTGAAATTTTGGTACACAGGTACTACCCGAAAATATTATCACAGAATTTCCATTCTAACATTATCAAAAAGATCGAAAAATTGTCTTTCAAATAAACTTTAAACGGAATCTATACGGTTAATAGACGAATTTTGAAATAAACATTCTTTTCGTGTGTTTCATACTTCCCCGATTTTTATGTTTCGATTTAAAATAATCGACCTGCAAACCAAAGTTTATAATTTAACAGCATCTCCTAAATATATCACAGACTACTCCAGAATAAAACATAATTTCCCCAACCCATCAGTAGATTAATTATCATTTTTTTTAATATAGCGAACTCAGTTTTTGAATCAATTGAGAGTTTCCCCATGAAGTCCGAACCCTTATTCTCCCACCGGGGATCGGAACCCTACCGTCATCTATTAGCAAACACATTGAGTCTTCTTTTACTTCGGAATTTATTGAGGAGAGTGTGTAATTTGGAGCGTGAAGGTATCGTTTTAGTAGCAGGCTGTTATTTAATTATTTATAAGTAGTGGTGCTTATGACAGGGGATTTGGCAATTGAGTATGGTGTTATCTGTATTTGTATTATTTAAGTAGCAGGACATTATTTATTCCGTTAAAGTAGAACGTACAGTATTCGGAAAGTGGCGGATTTCGGTTTTGTGAGAGGGGAGGGGACTTATCACGCGCGTTGTGCCCGATGTACAGGGGTTGCATGCAATTTTCACTGTTATTTTATAAAACTACCTTGCTGTAACTTTATTGGCAACATCAGGTACATTTTTTAGTATCAAACAAAGCGTTTTCACCCAGCTTCTCTATTTATATTTCGGACAAATACTGGAGTATCTTGTGAAATGGCAAGTTCTAACCATTCAATCCTAGACTTCAAAATATGCGAAACTGCAATGTTTTTCATAAAAATTCTTAACAGAAACTCTTATTTTTTAACGTCACCAATTATTATTAACTTCACGTTACCCCTCTTTTGTATTTTCGTTAAACACCTTTGACGGGCTCATTCTCGGTTCCGATAGTACATACAGAGCTAAAACTTGGCACAGGGTTTCATCTCGCGGAACATTTTTATCAAATTTTTAAGTCATTACGTTATATCGTTACGTTATTTAATACGTAATTTTTGATGGCCTCGTTCTCTGTTCCCAGAGCATGTAAAGAGTTGAAACTCGACAGACAGAGCGGGATATTTCATATATAACATTTTCATATCGTCACGTCGTTAAGTCATTTATGTACGTCGTGACGACTATGTCTTTGGTCTTTTCATTCATTTTCTTTGAGAATTACGGTTCAGTGTCTCCAGGTTAAATGTTCTTCTGGTTTTAATGCGTTGATCCATGTATAATACTACATAGGTTTGAAAGTAAATGACGTCAAAAATGCAAACGTAAAAAGTAAAAAAAAATAATTATAAGAATAAACAAGTTCTTCAATGTTATCCCCTACATAGAAGTGGCTCACGGAAAAGTAGAAAATCAATTTTAATCACACTCGGAAGTGAACCCAAATTCAGAGTGTAGATTCCATTCAAAACAATATTATATGCATCTTATCATTATCTAAAATGGATATTATGCAAAATTTCGAAACTGTTTCATCTGCCTACACCCACATTTCCCTTTAACAATTTCGCATACTATCAACTTTGGATAATAATAAGATTTATATAGCACAAGTATTTAAGTTTGTCAAAGACAGGGAAACTAACACTTTTGAAAAATGAAGCTGAAACATTTTTTTTAATAATTTCTTTAATTTGTTTCACAATATATGATGCTTAGAGTTCAAAATAGTTGTCTTAATTGACAGTTAGGCCCTGTCTTGTGGTCGAGTTTCAGTTTTATTTACCCAGTAGGGGGCTTCGGAATAGTTCTGAGAGACTTTTTTA